>JBAJHW010000001.1:47091612-47691612 GCA_037013535.1 Intellagama lesueurii
TCAGTCTTAGCAGACTTTCAACCTGTTATTCAAAAATTCCACTAGTCCACTGTGGAAATCATACATTTCATCTGGAATTAATGTTAAATTGAAACCACCATTTAAAAAAAAACTTTTGAGTATTTTATTAGCTGCCGATCTTAAGAAAATGCACTTAGTTCAACTTTAAAATATAAATGACAATCGTGGTGCTTTTAAAGCCCACTACCCATACATATATTTTATTATATATGTGTTGGTTAAAATCTGAGCTAAATTGAATTCTTCGCCATTTAATTGTGCTAATAGTAGAAAGGGTTTGTGTACATTATCTGTAAGTCAGCTTCATGCTGCTTAAAAACCTATTTTGAAATTTATAGATCATATAGTTCTGAATTGTAAAGATATTCTTTAACTTATCGCAAAGCAATTAGTGTACGGATTCAAACATCAACATGTAGGTGTACACTATACTGATTGAAAATGGAGAAAACTGATGATACAAGGGCCAAACATCTTATGAAATGCACCTATTTATAGATTTGTTTTACTATAGGGAGGCTGGTGAACACACTGAATAAGAATTACCTCAGTTCTGCAGCTTTCTATGTCTTTTTAATGCATTCTGTTTCAGGGTCACTTTCAATCAATATTTCATTTACTTACTGAGATTGAATAGGCGCTCTGAGACACAGTGTGCTGTTTATCATACAGATTGGACACCTCATTCTAGATCCAAGATCTTTTCCTCAACGCTGGGAGCTGTCCTTTCAGCACCACAAAATTACTGCTTGAAGTTGCATTGCAATTTTTTTTTCTTTATCACCTGGAGCTTTTCTTTCAGCACCACAACATTGCACTTAGACTTTTTAAATGGCTGCCTTCCTCTTTGCACTGAAGACCAATTTCGTCTGCACTTCCAGTTATTGCTATTACCTGTAGGACTTTCAATCCTATTTCACTCCCACCACTCCACCCTTTTCTACAAACAGTTTAAAACTATTTCTGTGGAAGTCATTTTTCTCATTGAATGATCAGAAACAAAGATAAATTCTAACCTTTAACGGCTCATTCCGACTCATTGCTTACAGTAGATCTAAGCTCTTTTTTCTGCTTATTCGACTCCTTCCAGCTTCCCATCACATCTGTAACAAACTTTTAAAATATTGCCACACCACCATGCACAAGCCTACCTGCACAGTAGAAATAGATTATTCCATCACATTCAGATGGTTAACAGAGGTTAGCAAGTCCTGTATTTATATATCTATATATTTATATCGCTTTCTAAGAAAGTGCATATTAATGTTTACTTTAAAGAATGTGTAAATGGTGCTATCAAGAAATCTGATAAATTTTATCCCAGTTTTTTGTGTACCAGTTCAAATGTATGAGATTTATTTTTCTATTGGAAAAAATAAACAGTCTTAAAGCATTAAAATTGGTAGATTTTAGTAATTTAACAGTGAATGTAATCCCTATGTCAGAGTTGCATTGGAAAATTTCATGATGGGTCACACAAATTCATCACACATACACACAGCTTGATATGAGCATTCCCCTTTAGGTGTTTACCTAAGGCAAAGTGTCTGCAAGATCAGGAACTTATGAAACTGAAGCAGACATTATTGAAGAAAAGCTTTATTACTACAGGAAAGTATTGGCTACATATTGAGACGTGGTTCTTCAAATGGGCAAAAACAACCCTAATTTATATGCATATAGTGCACAGAATCCCATACATGTAAAATACTGTATCCTGTGTTAAATTTAAATCTTCACTAGGAGGAAAGTGAATTTAGCCTTAATTATCTAAACATTTTTTTCCTCCTTAAAACTGCTTGTTTTCTCATAGGCATTAATATACATAGTTAGCTGCAGTTGTGTGTCAGTGCCATTTGCACAACTGGTAAGTATTATCTGCATTTAAAGATTCTCAGCAGAATGTGTAACAGATAGTTCATTACAAATTCATGATACTTAATGTACCAAATGTCAGAATTTTTATACTCCTAGAATATGCCCTCTATCTTACAAAAACCTAATGTCATGAACTGAGTTTATATAAAATGTACATATTAAAACAGTTGTAACTAAGCAAAAAAAAAAAAAAGAGAGAGAGAGAGAGAGATAAACTTCCAAGAATATTACTGGAATGAAAAGTACTGTTACATGAATATTTAGATAAACAGAATTATCCTGTCATGTATTTTTTTAAAAAAAACAACAACTTTATACCACATTATTTACAGTTGCTTTCTAGTTGGGAACAACGATTATTAATATAAGAAATGCTAAATGGTGTTAACATGAAAGCCTAGACAGTTGACTAAGTTTAAGTGAGTCTGAAGTCTATATAGCAATGTATTTTGAGAGCACTCTGGAGATATGCCTATTTGTATTTGCTTTATAAATCCACATGTCTATGCTTTCCTTAAATTATAAAGAATTTGGAATTTAAGAAGTATATAACCTGTTTTCACTTTTCAGTTTTATGGAAGAAACTCAAGATTCATCATAATCCAGCAGTCTGTTCTGGATACAGGTGCTCCACTGTGCACATGGAACACCCACTTTCAAAATGGCTCCCTTTCCTATTCTTTTAAGTAAAGCAGAATGTGTGTGCACATTCTCTTGCTCTGTTGCTCTGAATGGGGAAGGTCAGGTAGGCCAGAGCCTAAGTGTTCTACAGAGTTTTTCTGAGCCACGGATCACAGTCCCTCTCTCATAAAAATGAATAGTGAAATATGGTAGATGTTTTTATGTTTGTTTGTTTTTTAAACTAGTTATGTATTACTTTTGAACACTGCAAGTGAAAGGTGATGTTTTAAGACAGAATGAGGAATTATTCATTGGAGCTCTGGAGTAGTAGAAAAATATACTCACATTTTGTGTCATACATGTTCTGCCCATTGCTGACAAATGGTAATTAGGAATGATAATCTGTGTTGTTATATTATCAAGAAGATGCAATTTTTTCTGCTGATAAGCACTAAAATGAAGGGAATAAACCATCCAAACCAAGGCAGTACTGTAATGAAAATTATACTCAGTGTCAAGAGGGCATTGTGCAATATAAACCTATTTGTAGTAAACTGAATATAAAGGAGTCTTGTTATTTTTTTATATCATGGTACTAATATGGTCATAACATATTTCTTCTTTAACATGCAATGTTGAAGTGTTGCAGTTTTTAAACCATGTCTGTGTTATGTAATGCGACTAAGATTAATATTTGCCATTTGCTTGGGAAGGAAAATTAAATGTGTAACTGATGGTGGCGGGACCATGTGGCACTTTTAAGCAGTGATCATTTGTATGAATCTGCATATTAAAATAATCTTTAATACTGATGTTGCTTGTATTAACTATTCTTTTTTGTTTTTTGTCTGCACAGGAAAAAACATTCTAAGTAATTAAATGATTGCTATTCTAAATGAGCAGTTCTAATCTTAGCAAGATGCACAGATGTCTTGAAATGCACTATTCAGTGTTTAATTGACAAATATATCATATCAGAAGGGGCTCAGGGAGATTTCTTCCTCCTAGAAAGTGGTTGTAGAGTTTAGTCGTGCCTTGAGATCTGGTAACACAAGGCATGTGATTTTATGGCTGTCATGACCTATATTGTATTTTGCACATTAGAAACTGAGCCCAATGTTTGAAGAAAAAATTGTGTAAATATCAGACAATCCAATATAGTAGTTGGAAAATACTTGTCTAATATGTGATCTGTGTTATATTTTTACAGTATCAATGGAGTATTTTTGTGAGATATTAGAAAGATATAATACAAACCTTGATTTCCAATATGCTGTGAAAATAAGATGCTTGGTGTGTGTGTGTTTGTTTGTGTGTGTGTGTGCCCGTGTATTTGTGTGTGACCATTTTGCCTTATTGTGACCTTTGGAAAATTTAAGACAAAAATGTAATCCTCTACACTTAAGTCAAGGGCCGGCCCTAGCTGTTACAAGGCATTCATGGAGCATCACATACAGGTGCTTATTCCTTTTCCATTCACAAGCATTCACCATGTACCATGCACTGCCAAAGCACCCTGTGTACATGAAGGCATTTCACACTGCAGAGCAGGGCACTCTTGTGTACACATAGATATAAAAGATAGATGGTAACACGGAAACATTTGTGCCAATTGTGGTAATGAATTTCAATACATGAATTTAAAATGATCAAGAAAGATTATGTGGAAACTGTCACAGTGTTGATGAAAGAGAAGTTGGAAGCCCTCTCCCCTTCCCTCCTTCCCAAGCCCACTGAAAATGCTGCTGAACAGAGGATCAAAGGAGAGATAAGATAGACTATAGTGCAAGACCTAAGGGAAACAAGGGGAGATACATAAAATTCACACAGGGTAACAACCACAAATGAAGTTTCATTCCAGATATATGCTTCTGTCCATTCTTGGGGATTCCCTACCCCGGTAGTCCATTCCCATCAGAAAAGAGTGACCCATTTGTCTTAGTTTGTCACTCATTGGTTGAAATCCTGTTGGTATAAGTATACCTGCAGAAATGTCATTGCATCACCGGCCTCGGGAGATTTTCAATAATTAAATACTTCTCTCCCATGATTTGTTCAACTTGCAAATAATCCATTTCATTGTACAAAAGTCATGGAAGTCACAGGACAGAAGGAGGAAGTTGTTGATTACAAACCCCCCCAACATCATCCAGCAGCATAAATTTTCAGTAATTAAGTCAACATCCTTCTATCCCACAGCTTCCAGACAATGAAACAGTTTATTTCCAAGTTGGACAAGCCATGGGGGAGAGAGGGGAAGTCTTTAATTATACAAAATTTCTCCCTGCTGGTAACATCACCTTTCCACAGCTTTAGTTACACTAACAAGATTTCTGTCATTATTTTGTAGCATTGGACATAATGCTACCTGTACCTTTCTCTTTAAATCAGCCTCAGTGCTAAGAGGTTTACTTCTTAGATAAGTTAATATGCAACTAAATATGGTTTGCTTTTGACCATGCTTGATTTCTTATACAGTGGTGCCTCGCTAGACGATGTTAATCCGTTCCACGAGGATCGCTGTCTAGCGAAAACATCATCTAGCGAAGCACGTTTTCCCATTGGAATGCATTGAAATCGCTTCAATGCGTTCCAAGGGAAAACGCAGTCGTCTTGCGAAATTTCCCATAGGGAAACATCGTCTAGCGAGTGAGGGTCCCCATAGGAATGCACTGACAGCTGCACTGACAGCTTTTCACCACTAGTCGGTGCACTCCTATGGGGAAACCTCATCGTCTAGCGAAAATCGCCATAGAGAGACATCGTTTTGCGAAGCGCAGTAGCGCTCGCAAAAAGGCATCGTCTAGCGATTTCCTCGTCCTGCGAGGCAATCGTCTAGCGAGGCACCACTGTATAGGTAATGTGACCCCATTTCCATTCATAGTCTTAAGACTGTAATTGTCCAGTTACATATTCTGGAACAGCCCTAGTGTGAATGGTTCCATCTAGGAGAATTTTCTTTGTTTAAAATGTATTATTAATAGTGTCTAATGGTCAATGAGCGAAAGATAGAAACCTTTACATGAGGTGCATGACAAAACCATCTCAGTGGAAAAGGGTTGGCAGTTTTATTGTGAAATATTATTTGAATGAATATATGTCACCAGAACAGTGCAAACATTCTTTGCAGTTCTTGTTGCCATTTACATCAAGGCCTGAAGTGTAAACTCAAATGTCTGTTTAAATAATGGCAACAATAATTACCAATGAAGGAAAGGAAAATAGTTCCTATCTCTTTTTCTAGTAGCCATAGATACCAGCTTTTATTAGTAAAAAGTAAAATCAAGATGGTGTTGGTGCCATATTCCCATTGCTTCCATATGTTTGGAAAACATCCATTTTTAAATTACTGAACACTGAAGCGAGTGTTGGCTGATCTGACCTCATTGACTCATGTGCAACACATTTATAAGAAACCAGAAAATGTAATAGTATTCATTAAATAATAAAACCTGCAACAAATTGGCAGGATTGAATACTCCTTTTTAGATTTTAGTCAACCAGCTTATCTCATTTTAATAGATACTAAGTGTTTTGTAACCATTGAACATGCTCAGTCTTCATAAGATCTCTTGGAAGACAGTCTTTGTTTTTTCTATCTTAACAACTGTATGTCTTCAAACCTTGAGAAACATTTTGATACTTTTGTCTTGTTTGTCATTGCAGTATTGGCAACAATCCTTTTGACACTCACCAGCCAAGTTTATTTAAAATATTTTTATACTGCTTTTCACCTTTAAAAGGATCCAAGGCAGCTTACATCATTAAATTTAAAGCTAAAAACAGCAAGTATGCCTATACTAAAAAGGATCAAACAAATACCACCCTAAAAATATTATAAACAAAAGCAACACCAAAGACACATTTAAAGCAGTAATGCACAACAATCCATTTAAAAAAAAAAAAAACCATCAGGCAGCTAGTCATTAAGGGAAAGCTTGCCTGAAGAGAAAGGTCTTTACCTGCTTGCAGAAGGACAGCAAAGATGGGGCCAGCCTAGCCACCTGTGGGAGGGAGTTCCAAAGTCTGGGAGCAACAACAGAAAAGTCCCTCTCGCATTCGCTTTCAGTGAAAGTGGCCATTACATAAATATTTCCAAAAGGATATTAATACATTTGACCTTGTTCGGCATGTCCACTTTTTAACCCGCATGAGCAGGATGAGGCATTTTTTTCCTGCAGAGTTGGGGTTTGTTAAATAATCCACACATAACAAATTTAAAAGACATGTATTCTGTGGCATTGTCACCTGGAGAGTTGTAAATAATGTCCCTAGGTTTCAGCCACAGTGGGCCATGTACAGTATTGTCAGTTTTCTTCGGGAGAAAAAAAAAGCTGGGGCAAAAGTTGCCCCAATAAATTCAACTTGTGGTGTCATCAGGTTTTTTTTTCATATTTGCTCCTAAGGCATATACATTTTGTTGATTTCATATTGTTCCAAAGATATAATCCATAGGCGTGGATGGATGAAAAATTAGTTAAACTTCTGTTTTCAGTGTTTTGTTTTCACTATTACAACTTTCTGACACAAAACACTAGACTGAATAAGAGGGGTTGATTCTTGCTAAACAAAACTATTGTACATTGTTGCCTTCCTTTCTCCTCAAAAAGGGCAAAATGTGACACATCTCATTAAATCAAATGACATGTTCCAACTGAACCAATAAACTACATCTAGAAGAATCCTATATTGCTTTGTTCTTGATCAGGTAGAAATTTGACCAGATAGATCAAAATCATTCTAATAATGGTTCTACAAACATAATTCTACTTAATCCTAAATACGCCTGAATGAAAAATTATTCTGAGTCAACCTGCTAAAAACTGGGCTGTACAAATAATGAAATGAATATTGAATGTGGCAAAACCAGCTTCATTTGATGGTGAATAAACACAAAATATTGCATATAGTTCAATGTTAATTGCCTGATTAACTTCTGAGTAGTTATGGCAAGGATGGGCAGCTGAAAAGAACACATGGAAAATCTAGATGATTCACAATTCAACAGCAATGCAATTCTGAGAGTTGGTAGGCTGTGCAAGACTGTCTTGAAGTTCTATGTGCTTACTACAGCAGAGATTGCCTGGCATCCAAATATTAGCACTGAAGTAAGCAACTTGAAGACTGAAATCCAAAATGAGATCCTTAGTCCACCTGAAATGGACTGCTGAACCAAAAACAAAGTGAAAGAAAGTCTTCACATTTCTGGGAACATGGCAAATTACAGATACCACTGCCGCTACTGGTAAAATATTAATACTTGTAGTTAATTCTATTTATTTCTCTATATATGTAAAGAGAAAACAAAGAAAACCAATGTACTTTTTATTGAACATTATGCTTTTCAACCAATGTTACTTGTGTATAATTTTATTGAAAGAGAGGGTTGCTGTATATTGGATCCCAGTTATGTAACTGTAAATTGCCCTCGAGTAAAGATAATAACACTGGAACATTGGAATTGGCTTCTAGGTGTAATCAGTCTGTTGGATAATTGTCAGGCATTATTGCTACAATAAGATATGCCTATTGCAATCTTGTTTGTATATTACTTCAATTTTCAATTTTGAATTGAACATTTTATAACATGCTTTCAGTATTTGTTCTTCTAAATCTGTTTTTTAAATATAAATATATCTATCAATAAAGGTTAAAAATGACCCATATATTAGGTAAGCTGGAATTGTTACCTGAAAAACAATGAGAATTTCTGAAAAGTCAAAGAAAAATGAATACAAAACAATTTTGTGGGATAGATTTTTTTATCACTTTTGTAGCAAAAGTTTCAGATGGAAAATACATTTTAAAATTATCAAGGTGAATAGCAATAACGAACTAGAAAATTGTTTTGTTGTTGTAGTGATGATGAAGAGCATGATGAGGAGGATAATAATGACAAACTGAATGCTGGAAAATATCTTTTTTTTTTTCCTTTTTATCTTTAGGAAGAAATGTTCAAACTGCTTTGACCATATCAAATTCGAAATCCCAAGTAATGTAGACCTGTTGAATCAATAGGATTTACATAGCTGTTGATTTACCATTCATCAATTGAGGGTCTGTTCTAGAGATGGAGATATTCGTATATGAATATGAATATCCATGATGCAGCTGGACCTATCTAGGGTGTGGCCCCCGGGACCAGACTCATGTGCCTTGCCGCAGCACCAGTCCCGCTTGTCCTTCCAATGGTGGCCGGAGCCCCACTCTCTTCCTGCTTGGCTGGCCACTCGGCAGCCATGCGGGGAGACTTGTCCTACTGACCCCTGCCTGGAGTGGCCAGACAATCAGGAAGAGAGTGGAGCTCCGGCGCCATTGGAAGGACGAGAGGGACTGGTCCCGCAGCAAGACGTGCGAGTGGATGGGCCGGCCCCGGGGGCCGGACCCTCATTAGGTCCAGCTGCGTCGGGGATATTCGTATACAAATATGCACATTTCTAGTCTATTCTAATTGCAACTAATAATTTGATTAGCCCTATGCCAAGTATCACATTAACAAGAATGCAAGAATTCATATATATACTCACTATCTCTGAAAATTTCTCTGGAGGTAAAAAGAGCTTCCAAGAGGTGTAATTTATGGTGAATTGTTCTTAGGTATTTTTTTCATTAAAATTCAAGGGAACTGTGCTAACATAAAATAGTGTGGCAATATTTTCCATGAGATTGTTTGTTTGGACCACTGTATTCAGGGGCTGCAGTCATTCTTCTGTGCAAGCACCACTTAAATCAGTATTTCCCAACCTTTTTCAAGTCACAATGCCCTTTTACGGTAGGCAAGTAACTGTGACCCCCTATCACATTTGCTTAAAAAGGACATCACTCTTGCAGCTCCTGCCCATGGGGAACAGGGTGGAGCTCAGTTTCTGCCACACACAACAAACTGTGGTAATGTCCCACCTTGTCACCTCTTGCAAGGTTTTGCCCGGCTGTTGTCACCTCATCCCCCTCTGACAGGCAGTAGCGGCCACTGTTTCTGCTTGCTGCTCCTCCCATGGAGCAGGGAACTGGCCCTGAGAGAGAGCATTTGTGGTTGCCACTGGCTGTCCACTGCAGTCTAAAATAACCATGGTGACCTTCCAGAAAAAACTTTGTGACCCAATGGTTGGGAACCACTGACATAAATGAATGAGATACTAAAGTGTAGGAGTAACACACACACACCCCCATTCATTTCAAGTGACGTTCCACCACATTACTTCTCAGAATATGGTGCCCAAATTATACTTTTTTGTGTTTTTTTTGCTCTTAATGTTATTTTTTAAAATGTCACTAATTTATTAGCTTTCTATCTGTTTGTTATAGATCACTGGTAAAAGAAATGGTGAGCCATCTGTGATCAGAATTATTATGGTGGCTTTGTATTCACTTTTGCTAGTGGCACCAGTGTGTATTGGGGATAATATTGCTCTGTGGGTTTGATTGTACCACTCAAACAGATTGGTTTTCTGAGTGTGGAAAAAAAACCAAACAAACCTAAAATTTTAAAAAAATTGTCTCCAATAATTTCCCGCACTGATATTTCTCCTGCATAAAACTTGCTGTCCTGCAGTTACAATGTAACTGACAGCTGCATATTTTTTAGCTAACTATGTTTAAAAATAGAGGCTTTGTGGCATCTTGGTAAAGCTGAGCCTTAAGTCCAAATAATTCTAAATATATCTGAATGAACCTTAGTAAGAAAAAAAAATAAGAAATCATAAAGAGTTTTCAAGATATGTTCTTTTGGGCCATGAGCTTTAAAAAAAACGAAAGGAAAGTTGGGCATGGGGGATGGAGTCACATAACCAGCAATGTGTCTTAAGGTCTCTTAAGAAGCTAACATGTATCTGACCCATTGTTCTAGTAGATTTATTGTTCAGAATCTATGTAGGAAAGGTAGATCCAGGAGAACATGACTAGGAGCAGCACGATTAATGATCTACCTAATTTGACCAAATATAAAAGGTTAAATAGATCTTGAGGCTATTCTGGGCATCACAGAATCCTCACTCTGACTTCAGTCTTACTGTCCTACGACCCGAAATATGAGAGGCAGATGTTTCCAACACTATTGAATCAGTATGCTGGCATTAAACTGTCATTGCTTTAGGAGATATAAAGATTTGCTCACTGTCTTCAAATATATCTCCTTTCTTCAAACATTCATATATGCTGAAATCTACATGCGTTTTTATTTATTTGTTTGTTTGTTTATTTATTTATTTATTTATTAGATTTATACCCCACCCATCTAGACCGAAGTCTACTCTGGGCGGCTAACAAAAAATGGAATAAAAACAATATAACAAAGTAAAAAAACAACAATAGTAATGTGGCACAAGATGGGGAAAAGAAAAAAAATTCAAGTGATGACAGGAGGGAACTAATACTTTGGTTTTTTGACTGTAAAGCAAACCATGGCATCAGTTTACACATAAGGTAAACTACCCTGTAGATATATACATGAAACATTGAGTCTTGTATATTCTAAGTATTTAGTTTGCCATCTGTAAACGATACCATTGCTAACACCTACACCAAACTTGCAACATGTTTTGGGACTTGTCCATTTGGTCTAATCAGTTTACTTTAAAAGATATATTTTGTTTGGATCATTATTATGTCTGAATTTACTATTTTCTTAATGCAACTCATAAAATTCTGAAAATTAAACTCAGGATGCTTTCAAAAGTTAGTGAAGATTGCTCTGCTATGAGAAAATTCAGTGTACAGCCCTTGTTAGACAGTTTACTGTCAGTAAGTTGTATTGTTTTGATTTAAAGAAGATGAATGAGTTAATCTGGTGTTTTTTCTCTCTGTAACCAAGGAGACAAATTGTGATCAAATATAAGGAAGATTAATTTAGACAGCCCTTCTAAAGTATTTTATACAAAATGGCATTCTTAATCACCTAATCAGGTATCAGGGAAATTGTAAATGTAGGTAGAAGATTAAAAATCTGCCTGAGCTCAAACTACCCATGTGTGTCCTTGTTTCTCACAATGTTCTTCCTTAACAGCAAAGCAGCATACAACAAGAAAGGAAAAAACCAAAGACAGAATGACTTTAGACTGCAACACATGCAAGCACAACATTTTTTTGCTGAGAAAAACAGCAAAGATCCTGAAACTACCACCCCATTAACAATATAAACAGCAATCAATCTGTCAGTAGTGACTTTGGAACACAATTTTATTTAACAATGACCCTATTTTTCAATTCTTGATGAGCTAATTCACATACTGAAACCTCCAAATGTGTGATAGATTTTATTATCTGAATGATCAGGGAAAAAAGCGTTTCTCTGTTAGTCTCTGCACTATAAAATACCAGAGTTTAGATTAGTACCTAATTGAACAGGAAGCAGTGCATCCCAGATTCTTAACTCCTGCTTCTATTGAGGCTACCTTTTTCCATGAAAGACAATTCCTGTATTTGTATTGGGAGTTCCCCTTTCCACACATGCAGCATTGATCATTGGAGGAAGAGTAAAATAAGTCTTCTCTGTTTTTGAATCTGCTCATGCAGGTAGCGGCAGTCTAACATCCAAAAAAGATCTATCACAAAGAGAATTCCAAGTAAACTTGGCCAAAATCCTGTTTGGAACTGCAGAACATAATATCCTGCAGACATTGCACCCTGTGTGATCTCCATCTTGCAGATGATTGAGCCAGAGATAGCTCTATTTAAAATGGCAGGAGTTCCACCTGTGTTAGTGGGTAATGAATACATCCCTGCACAAAGACCAAAAAAGCAAAAGCAGTTGCACAATAGAGCACAGCACAAAGTAGTAAAAATGACCTCTGCCCTTTTGTCTTAATTCAGAATGAATTTCATCTACCTCAGTTGGAATCTTCAAGGAGATAAAAACAATTCATATAAGATTCACACAGTGCATCTTGTAATAACTGATCTATGATTACACAATGAGCTAAGAAATAGAACGAACATATGAATTTGTTTGTCTTACTTTTCTATAGGGATGGGATTTTTGGATTTTTTGGGACTACAAATTCCGTAATTCCCCATTCTAGGAGTTCTGCCTGACAGACAACTAAATGTCACTCACCTAGGAGAAAGACTTAAACTGGAAGGCTTTGAGGGTAGACCTAGCTCTGCCCAAGCTTCTTGTTCCTGCTCCAGTTCTAGCTAGGAGCTTTCTTTCTGAACAGGATGTTTATGTGGAGCTAAGCCTACTTAGGCCTCAAAGCCTTCCAGTTCATGCCTTTCTCCCAGGTGACCACCATTAAGGTGTCTGTAAGATGTCTGTCAGGTAGAATTCACAGAATGGATAATTAAGGGATTTGTAGTAAAAAAAAATCAAAAATCCCATTCCTACCAATTTATCACTATAATGCTATACATTTTAGATCTTGAGATAAATTATTCTGTCCACTTAAGTTTTTGAAGAGATGGGTGAAAGAAAATTTATTTCAGCAGCTCAGCCTCAATATAATTTGCTTTGGCGGTTCTGACTATAATACAAGCAGACACTTTATTTTCCAGTGTTGTAGTGCACACGATACAGTGGGATGCGTACTAGTGGTTGTATAATTAGAACAAATGTTCCTCCCAAATGTATGTGAATCCCTAAACAAAATTCTGAAGTGTAAAAAGGATGCATATGAACATTCATTCTGAATATGAATGTTCAAACATTCTGCAAGGAAAAAAAATCCAAGTGTTTGGTAAGTGAATTCATTTCAATGCTGAAATGCATAGATCAGCACTGGACTATAACAAACAGAGCTCATTACAATACTAAGAGTGCAGTCCTACAAATGTCTACACAGAAATCAGCCTCATTGTGTTTGCTTCCACTTCCAGGTAAGTAGGCAAAACACTGCAGTCTGACAGTACAATGGATCAATGAGAAGAGATGGTGCATGGCAACACGCTATGTTGTCTGGAATAACTTGGTCTGATACAGGTTTTTAAGTGGGGGAAAGGAAGGTTGCTAGGTTAAAATCAATGTGTAATATAATTTTCTGTATCCATATTTAAACCAATTATTAATTGAGACGTCATATGGATTGTCTATAATGTACAATAACATTTTAATTTATCGCATTTAACAAATGCTAGCAATTTCAGTGTACAAATGCAAGGGATATAGTCGTTTGTACTTTACTGAAAATGGCTACCAATTGCTATCATATTTACTTTGGGAACTAATCACTAACCTACAGGTACCTGACAAATTAACTATCTTCTCTACCATCCTATTTGGTCACTAAGGCTGTCAGCATGGGCCTTATGAGGTGGCCTTTTTAGTTCTTTGATGGGCTTCAATGGGAGGTAAAGCTGTCAGTTTCTTCCCCTGTCATCTCATGCCACCTTCCTTTTCAATTAGGCATTTCCTTTCCCCTACTTTTTAATCACATCACACCTTTTCTATTAAAAAAAAACTTTCTGAACTCTAGATTTAATTGGAGCAATGCAATAGTGTTGTGCACTGTGATGGTCCCTCAACCTTTTGCTGCAATCTATGGACATCACACAAACACACAAAATGGCTCCTATGCAGTTTTTCAGCAGTAATGTTTTCTAAGGAACGAATAAACTGAATAAAAAAATGTAAAGATACTTAATTCTTCATATTTCAAATTTTTTTGGATTTTTTTATAGAACTATGATGGCATTTTGGCATAAAGTATGATAGAATAGCAGTAGAGGAATTATTGAAAGGATAGCTAGATACAAGTAATTATGCAAGATGCATGATGGCAAAATCAGCTTCTGGATTACGATTATTGGAGACTGCCCACCTCTTTCTAAATTTATCATTACACCAATGAAACATGAGACATTTTTATACCAGAGAACAAAGTTTTGTATCCTCCAATGGATGTGAAACTACATACCGCAGTTGTACAATGGTCTAAAATGAATGGAACCCTCGGTATGGTGTCCTAAATGGTTGTCTTGATTTGTATTGAAGTTTTGAAAGTGGCAGAACTAGTTTTATTCTGTTTATCACCTTTCTGCCCACCCAGGCTTCCAAAGGAATTTACAGTAGATTAAAATAATCAAAAACATGAAAACCATTGAAAACAAACCATAAACATTCAAATATGATGTATGCTCTGATACAAGCCAGCTATATAAAGTAATAGTTCAGATTTCAAATTATGTAGAAAAAAATGATTGAATGTCTGATTAACACTGCTAGGAAAAATACCATAATAAATTTGATTCCATGTATGCTATCTCAAGGATTAAATCAAAGCATCAAACTCAACATGAGAAGGGTGGAATCAGCCAATAATGAAAAAGAAGGGACAAAGTGGTATCACTGATGGTTGCATTGTGTGCCATTTGCAATCAGTTTTCTGTTCTGGTGACGTGTCATTTTAGCTGGCAATTATGCTGGGGACCTCAAAAGCAATTACGATTTAACATTTCTGCCAGGGATCTCGAATGTTGTAGCAAGTGTGGTGATTTCTCAGCAGCCACCTCTAAGTACCCACAGATTTTCAATTGCCAAGTATAAATAAAATAATGCCAAAAAAGGGAGTCAAATTAAACTATTATCTAGTGTTGTTGTTTTGATGTATATATCACCCCGTAGTGCTAGAGTACTCTGGGCAGTTTGTAATAAATATGCAAGGACAACTTGCCCCCCCAGTAAGCTGAGTACTCATTTTGCTGACCTCGGAAAGATGGAAGGATGAGTCAACCTTGAGCCAGTTACCTAAACCCATCAGGATCAAACTCAGGTTGTGAGCAGAGGCTTGACTGCAGTGCCATAGGGCACCACTGTGCCATAGGGCTCCTAGTGAATGTGTGGGTGAATGAAATTCAAAAGCCAAGGTATCCTGTAAGCAACTGAGGGACTGTACATTTGATATATCCTGAGAATTAAGAAGCAAAACTTGTTCAACTCAGACAACGATATATAGTCCAAAAGCCAACTGTCAAAAAAGCCACTTCAAATTGATACGTATGGTGTTTCAGAGTGTGAACAATATGGTAATACTCTCGCCTGGTAGATACACTGCTGCTTTTAATGTTTACAAGAATGTTTTTTCTTCAAAAATACACATCCCTTCTTATAGTAATCTTGTGATTTCTTTCTTACAAGACAGAGCACAATTTAGTGAAAATGTAGCACTTCTAATTTAGCACAAACTTCAGTGACAGAGATTGAAGCACATCCTTAAATCTCCCTTTCTCGAAGTCTGTGGGTTTACTATGCATTTGACTTTGGCTGGATACACCTTTTGGTTCACTTAGATGCTTCAAAGGTATCGACTCTGTAAATGCTTTTGAGATTGAAAGACTTATTCACAGAGCAAAATGAGAACAAAATTTGTTAAATGTCTTTTGCATCCTTGCTGCCCTTCAGATTCTTTAGGAGAGGAAAATGTCCACTTTGTGGCAAGACATCATTGCATGGCATTTGTATGCATGCTAAAATTTAATCAGCTTTACCTTTTAACCAGTTTCTAAAATCCATGCTACTTCTTCCTCCAGTGAAATATTTGTGTGCAACGTTTATTTTAAATTATTGCGCTCCTTTATGCCATCTAGTAATCAGTGTTATATTTTTTAAATGCCCCTCTAAACATAGTAACATTGCTGCCTATGTCCTGTAGTGGAAATAGGGGGAACTTTTCATCCCAAACCACCACCCCTTAAAAAAAACAAACTTGTAGGGATGTGGGGTGTTGGGGGACCCAGAGATTCTGATGGGCTACATTTGAGCCCAAAGGTTCCAAAAGAAAGGTACCACTTTTTGTGGCAAGGAAGTCTTTAATTGGAGGAGGGATTTAATAATTAGCACATAGAACTGAAAACTAAAATAGTCATACACTGGCTAGAATCCTGTTAGTTTCTCCCATCGGCATCACTCCATCAGGGTAACTTCCAATCGTGAACTACTACCAGTTAAAAAGCCAGAATAATTTTTTTATCACCATATAAAGAGTCACATGAATTGGTATATAACCTGAAAATTGATGCCAAATTCTTAAGTGGTAGCCATTTGCTTCTGAAGGTTGTGCCAATATAGTTATGCTAAGATATTTATGTAATAAAATGCACACTTTTAATAAAATTCCAGCCACTATATTATTCCAGCCTTCCTGCCCTAAAGCACAGAAGCCTTTTAATTTGCCATGATTAGGATCAGCATTTCAGACATAAAACTGCACTACTTCTCTGTCTGTTTTTCACCGTCACAATGCTTTCCTAATGTGGGAGCTGGAAAGAAATTTATCATTTTTTCCAGACATCATAATTCCATGTCTGTGATCCTCTGAATTGAAATCACTAGTGAAGTTTAGTTTTGGATTTGGCTCACTTCAGAATAGCTCTGTTTTGATATTCCCAAATGTCTCCCAATAATTTGTTTGAGGACTTAGCTAAAACCAAAGCACACTCATAAAAATCATTTCAAATCTACAAATGGGGAGAGGAGTGTGCCATAATCTACTTAACAAACAAGGGAGAAGACATTATTCTCAATATAAAAGTGGAATAGGGAATACTGAAGTATTGTATTCAAAAGCACAGCTGAAGAAAACAATTCCAAAAACCCTCAGACACACCCACAACTTAAAATGCTATTAATTTTTGTCCTCAAACCCAATAGTGTTAGAATATATTAAAATACTTTGAACAATATATAAAAACCACAGAATCTGCAGTGTTTATAGGAAATTAATTGAAGTGCAAGATTGAGCACTGTGAAGTGTTCTAGAACAGAGGTCCCCAACCCCCGGTCCACGGCCCAGTGCCGGTCTGTGGCCTGAGCTGGACGGGCCATGGAGACAGACCTCCCCCCCTGCACGCACTCTCCCCCGCACAGCCTGCACCCATGTGAGCGCTCCCCCACCCCTTCACGCATGTGCACGAATGCCCGAAGCACCACGCTGCCCTTTGTGCATGCGCACAAGCGTGCACGCGCCTACCCGAGCGCTGCACTGCCCTTTGCGCATGCGCATGAGAGATCGCTCGCCTGCACGAGCACCCCCCGCTCCTTTGCGCATGCGCATGAGTGCGTGTGCCCCTTCGTGCATGTGCACGAGCGCAGGGGGGTGCCCTGCCTTCCCCAGCCGGTCCGCGGGGCTAAAAAGGTTGGGGACCACTGTTCTAGAACACAATGGCATGAAAAACTAACCTGGTGGATTTTAAATGAATTGACCAGGATATTCTTTGGCATTGACATTCAATGCCATAAATTGGTATAAGACACTCAATAAATAAATAAATATTTTTTAAAGTAACCATACTTGCATATGTTCCCTTTCCCCTTGAGGAAAACACTTGGCAGTCTGGTAAAGACTGCAAATTTTTTTTACAAATCGGTGTCTTTTCCCCCGAGACTTTGAAGAATTTTTTTTTAAAAAAAGGGCTGAAGTAATGTTATCTCATATTCTGCTGCTCCCTCTTTTTTTTTTTTTTTGTTCTTTAACTCCTAGGATTTATCATAATGTATACACAGATATAAATTCTGCTGTCAAATTAAGCTGTATCTCCATTCTTTTTTATTTAGGCTACTGGAATTTCAGTCACTTCGTGTTTAAAATAAAGAGCTTTCAAATTCAGCAGGTTTGAATGAAGTAAAGATAATATTCAGAGGAACTGAGTGAAAGTCTCCCCCCTCTGGCAACTATACTGTGGTATTTTACTTCCACTGCCCCTCACAAGTTTGTGGAAAGGAAGTAATCCATGTATCATAAATGATGTCAAGCCATTTATCACATGGATGAAATAAATTCAGCCTAGCCTACTTTTCATTCAGTGATTGGAGTTAAAGCATATTTTGATCCCAGTTTTCAAAGGAGACTAAATACAGAGAGGGTTACATGTGCCTTTCCTGAACACTGTGTTGTCACAGCTGATGAAAGACATGCTTAACCGGTCAAGGGTATCTGCTGTCTTCTGGACGTTTGAAAAGTTTTTAGCCGGTGGACTAGATTTAAAACCCCTTGCTGAGTCTTTGAAGAAGGCTTTGTAACATCTGCTCAATTTATGTCTTTAATTAAATGAAATATAACTTTCCAGGTTGTCTACTTTCTCCTCCAGCTTCCTACTTTGTATTCAATGCCACAATCTCTATTCTAATTTTAACAACTCCATTAAACACTACAGTTATCAGCTTTTTTCTTCCATCTTCTCCTGTCACCTCATAACTGAGCGTTCTACTCAGTAGAGGTTTGTCCTTCCTTGGCTCCCTCACAAAATGGCCTTCTGTGGTTCTTGGGTGACCTCCTTAATTCTTTTTGCAATAGAACCGATTTGCCAATGTCACCCCACATGAGACATTTTTGGCATAGCTAAAAGCCATTTTCAACATCCACAAAATGATCAGTACCATTTATCTGACAAAGAGTTCAAGAAGTCTGAATGATATAAATCATGATTGACAGGGGAATAGGGCTACTGGACTCTAGCCTCCTGCGGCGAGGAAAAAAAACTCATAAGATTGGAAAAGACATTTCAATATCTAATATAGTGAGGGGCTTGGCAGCCTTTCCACATTGACTTCATCTCTTAGTTTTGCAAAGTAATCAGGATGCTTATACAACTCCAAGTTCTTGCCAGGCCTCTTGGCTCTATTCTAAAAAGGGCACCTATATTCTCAAATAATAATAATTTTTTAAAAAATTAAAAGGTAATGTATGGTTGCTTTTCTTTTTTCTTTCCTTTCCTTTTTCTTTCTTTTTTGCATGGTGAGAATTCTTCTTTTGTCACCTCATCTAATATTTCACTCTTGTTTTGAAATTTGACACATTAGTTGATCAAATGTGATTGATTTCATGTCAGAGTAATAAAGTATAAGCTCTTACTTCTTTCTATTCATTAGCCTAGGTAAATTCCTGCCAAAGACCACTATAGCCTTCCCTTCTTGACAGCTTGCTGAACTAAGGACTTTCATGTGATTCCATTTTCCTTTCAAGAGATGATTTCACTTCCTAGTATTATACTTCATTATCTTTTCAATTACATTATCCTCTCTGGTATATATTGTGGACTTTAAGTACCCTGTGTAAGTGCATTGTAAATCGCATTTTGCCAAGAAAATAATGATCGACCTACTTCAGCAAAGTTCAGTTGTTAAAAAAGAACATTTTGAAAAACATATGTAATAAAGTTGCACTTTCTTTTAAAATCAACTGTATAAACTCTGTCTGTGTGTGTGTGTGTGTGTGTGTGTGTGTGTGTTCTCCTTTAGATTCTCCAAGATCTCCCTGGAGAATCTAAACTACCTGAAGGCTTCTTAAATAGATTTTTTTTAAAGGAAATTAATATTAAATTATTTTATTTCCTAACATTTCAACATGGGTGATATACTATCTGCCAACAAGAGAGTTTTGGTTGATCAGAGCAGACACTGTTTAAAACTGTGATGTACTCTTTAGATGTTGTTGGAATGCACACATGGGAGTATTCCTAGACACTGAAAACAACATGGCAGTATTACTGTTGCAGATTTCTACATCTGCAGCAAAACCTAGTTGACTGCTGCCAGAATGTAACACTCTGCTAGCAATACTCCACCTGATCTGCATTGTGAAGATGGAGCTCTCCTGATGGGGTTCTCACTTGCATAAGGAGGAACTTGGTACCTCTTTTCACAAGTTCTGTAAATGTTGCACCAGTTACACAATGGATCATTGCAAATGAACAGGATTCTTCCCCTGGAATTCTGGATAGCAATAACGTCAATGGATATTAGACTCAAGACAACAAAACCCCTAGCTTCAAGTAACAAAACATTTTCCACTGCATGTACTATTTGATTGCCTACAGTTAGTGTAATTATAAAGCAGTGGTTTGTGGGCTGAGAGGGGGATCCTTCACACACACACACACACACACACACACACACACACACTGGGGTGCCCTCTCTTGTTAATTAGATCAACAATATTATAAATACTGAGTCCCCATTCCAAGAAACATACATTTTAAATTTAGTTTCATTTTGAACAGATATGAATGAAATACTTGCTGTGATAAACAGACATAATTTCTTATTTAAAGGACTGTCAAAGGCTAGATCCAATTGTTATTTCCACCTAAAGCAGACCCTACTGAATGCAACACCCTATAATGGTGTTGACATAACAAGTCTCATTCCTTCAAAAGAGTAACTGTAGCTGAGACTAACAACTGGATTCCATTGAAAACTTTTTTTTTATGCAACACACAATTCTTGTGGTAGCAAATGAGGCTTTGAGTCATTAACTGGAGCCAGCTATCTAAACAACAAGCAACAATTTCTCCAGTGCTACCTTTTGAACAGTCAGTGGCAGTCTGTATGTCAGTTGTCAAGGCGGAGCAGTCATCTATATGTCAGAGCCATTAAGGTAGGAATGGACAAAGTATGGTTCCAGGACCACATGCACCTCAACTCAATATTTGCAGCCCTATGGCCACAGCAGAATCCCCTCCCAGCCAAAAAAAAAAAAAAAAAAAAAGGTACCATATCAGTGGGTGGGGATGTACAGAGATCTGAACAGATGCACAGATCTACAGTGGATTTCTTTACCCTACATAGCCTGAGGCAGAATTCACATAAACTACTTTTAGGTTTTAATCCCCAGATTACACTTATCTGTGCAAAATTTCTCACAGCTGCATGCAAGATATGTAAAGATTTAATGTATAATGACTTTTAGCTATAACTAACTTTTCCCCCCTCTGTTTTAGCTGTGACTGTCTTATAAATGTAACCTGTATTATATTTAATGTATTTTGCTGGTCATGGACTGTAATAATAAAAGAACAAACAAATTCATTCTGTCCCTTCCTCCCCTTCTTAACTAGTCCTTGGAACTTTGACGTAATTTCATATGTGAATGTACAGTAATGACAACTATACATATATGTATATGAAATAAAATGTAACGTAGAATATATTATAGCAAAAAACCTGAAAACCAGTAACACAAACATAACAATGTGTATAAAGCATGAAACACATAAAATGCGTGGAAATGAAAATATTGAAAGGTCAATCCTACAGACTAATAGGAGTTTTAGTGCAACCATGTCTGCAGGGACAAAAGACACAATTGTTATAATATAATCTTGCAAATCTTTCAACAGAGCATACTGTTTTTTCACTGGTTTAGTAACTGCTGTTGAAAAAAAGCAATAGCAGTTTCTAACGAGCCTTGCCACCCATACATACATTAGGAAAGGTTCCTTGCAAAGATCTAATAACCATCTAACACATCATCAACTACTCACCCTAGCCTTTGTGGAAGAGATTTAGACAACAGTAGGCTTTTAATCCCTCTGGTTGCAGTTCATATTATGAATTCTACACAACAGAATTTTAGTAAGTGACAATTAAAGTGGCAGTCCCTTTTGCTGCCCACTGATGTTTAAATGGGAAAAAGTCCTAAGTCAGACAAAAAATCAAGTATCAAAAGATTTGGTGAGAATTTTAAGGTTTGAAAAATTATGCATCCCTAGATTGCTATCCCTGAAAGCCTGCAGAAACTTCTATTTGATGTTTAAATAGGTTCCCCTTTCTGGGGGGGGGGGGGACGGGGACCCTTTTTTCTCTCTCTGAAACAAAGTCCTCCCCCCTTTGCCCCAAAAGATAAGTCCTTTATGGAGGTTTGAGCATTTTGGTTAATCTTCCATGAAGCTCCTAGAAATTCCAGTGGCAGAATTTTGCCCACCCCTCCTTTGGTGATACTTTGGCATGCAAGCTATAGTTTCAAATCGGCTTTGAGAAACCATTTCCATTATTTTAATGTACCATTTAGGATTAAGCAACTTACTGCACTGATCCTGTACTAAATCGGGAAGTGCCAGTGTGGCAAACAAGGTTCTAGTTGTGGGTTTAGGGTTGTGTACATAGGACTGTACAGATGGTTAGGATTGTTTGCTTTGAGAAAGCTGAGGGAAGGTGGGGACAGATTCAGTCCCCCATCCATCACAATGGCTTTCAGTACTGTCAGATTTGACAGCACCAGCTATTTGTTTGTGAATAGCTATGTACCAGAATTGTGCAATCTAATTTAATGGCACCTACTTCCAGGGAGCTATGTCAAGTTGATTGTCTTATGGGTGGATGAAACTGTCAGTTTTGTTCTCTCCTACTTTTTAAAAAAAACTTCTACTTCCTTTCCATCAAATTTATGAAGAAATTTCTAAATCAAAAGTGGAGTCAATGGAATTCTTAAGTCACATCATCTTCTTGCCTGCTATAGGGGAAAATGTTAAAAAGAGGAAGTGGCAACCTTAAATCAGAATTACATAAATAACTATATACACAAGGATTCAAACTCTGGGCTTTTAAAAGCAATAAATTCAAAATCTTGGACCTGAATGGCCAAATTTCTATCTCACTTAACATACATTCAGTTTCTTAAAACCTAAGCTCTTCCAAGTCTAACTATGAAGAAATGTGTGGATTTTTGGAGATATTTTATTTTTAAAAGTAAAGCAAATTAATTTCTTACCTCTTCCTAGCTTGATTTTTTACTTAGATAATGATGATACTAACTTCAGTATTAACATTAATACCTGCAGTAATTCTTGACATTGATCTAATAAATTATATTAAAGAAACACATTTATACTGAAATATTTTTTAAAATATGTAAAACCTGTCTGTTAGCCCCACACACACACATTTTAAAGTTTACCTCATCTTTTGAGATATCTACTGTAGGTCTATAAAACTGTCTTGGATATCCCTCCTTTGTTGAATTATTCTTGAAAACACTGCTGCATTTTCTTGCCGTGAACTACTGCAAATCTGTTGATCAGCTGGACTTAGTGTTAATACAATTGTGCATCTGAATGTACATCCAGTTAAAGTAACCCCATGGTGTTTCACAGCCAAACTCAGAGAAGAGTGCCAATATGCATTCTGATGCACTGTCAACCACTGGTGTTTTGTTTTGTTTTTTCATTCTTTCTCTCCATTTTTACAAGCAGGGAACATGTCTACTTCTTAACAGAAAGGAAATTAGATAGAGCCAGACTACAGAGAAGGTATGCCAGTAGATCAACAAAGTTATATTCTGGATCAAATCTGGCTACAACAGAATCCCTCCTCTTGCATTTTGCATTCATGGATAAAGCAGAGCACCCAGTACTGGCCTCTGCATTTGTACATCCTGAATGTGATAACATCTTAGTGTAACTTGACTTTCCCAGTTGCATGGAAAAATTGTATACATTCAGCTTTCATGGTGATGATTACCAAAGGAGCAGCAGCAGATGGAACCTTGGTGAAGGGCCTGGAGTGTTAAATTGCTTCCTCTTCCACACACACATTCTCTGGTGGATAACATGTGGGAAAGATTCCTGCTGTTTTCCAGTGCTGTTTCTAAAGCAGGAGTCATCCTGATTGTATTTCTTTAAACCAGGATGAGAAGAGGAGAAACAAAAAATGCATGTTAACATTACAGTATATTTCCTGTATATTGTGTACAACGTCCATACTCAATGTGGAAGAAAATAGCATGGGGTTTAGTTCAAAGTATATGTTGTTTGAACTAAGATAGCAGTGAACCACAAATATTTTTGTTATGTGCAAGCAATGCTTCATTATGCAGTGGAATTATCGTCCTACATAATGTTTCAAATAATCAATTATCAAATTTGAATTTAATTATACAAGTGGATCTGTGCAAGGTGAATACATCATTATCAGTATTTCACACTGAAGAGTACTGATAAAATAAATCATTCTGAAGATATTCACATAATCACATTTTTAGAACATTGTTCCTCCAACCATGAACTGACACTCACACGCTCAATTTTGCTTTTTCACATATACTTTATTTTCTTAGTCTTGTAGCCAGAGGTAGCTACATCTTTTCGCTTTCCCAGATAAAGAGACAACAGTGAGGACATTGTGACACTAAGCCTGGGTGAAGACCCTAATCCTCCATGCTAGATAGCCTAGGCACAGTTTTCCAAAAGAAATCCAGTGTTTGGATATGACCTGCCTACAAGAAAGTATTTTAAACCATTACCAACAACAGGCTCCAGCCCAGGTGGTTCAGAAATGGCAGAAGGACCACAGTTGCTCAGAATCTCTTCAAGTCATATTACTTGTTATTCCAACAACATGAAAAGATTTTCTCACCTTTTACTATGCCATACTGGAATAGATGAGGCTTAGAAGTGATTAAATCTCCATATGAGTACAGGCAGCCTCGTTCACCAGTTTGTAAAACTCATGGGATAGTTTAGCAGTTCATCAGTGTTCAAAACCATGGTGATCTCCCTAGCTGATGGCCTCTTTTCCTTCTCAGCACATTATGCTGAGCTGAGCTTTAGAAGCATTCAGATTCTGGTGGGAAAGGTGTCACTTCTAACAAAATCTCCTGCCTGTGTAATTTCCTGCTCTATTTTAGTGAATTCATGCTCCACACCCCTCCCAGAACTGTAAAACAGGTAAGGAGTTGTCATAAAAGCTCATAACCCACCCACCCCTCACTGTAGTCTGAACACTGGATTCTGTACTCAAATGTTCATCATTAAGGCTGCTGTTAGAGCTGTCTTGAATTATGGTGAAAAGGATAAATTAATCCCAGTCAACTCATCAAGTTTGACTCCTCCTGTACAAATAACTGTTTTATGAAGCCACCTATTGCATGTGCAGAAGGACAGTATTAGAATTTTTTTCTTAATGATATCAGAATACATGTCTTTTGAAATGAAAACTACAGTAGAATAGCATCACCAACAAATGGAGGAAGAATATGCCTGTGAGTGCAAGGGGCAGTAGAAGAATGTACGACTCCATTTTCTACATGTTTATTCAGAACCACTGGGTTTAATGAGATTTATTCTTAGATAATAGCATGCACACAGTTCTGGCATTAATGGTCTAAGGCAAGGTGGGCAAAGTGTGGACCTCCAGGTATTGTTGGACTGCAACTCCTTGCATTCCTCACTATTGGCAATGTGAGATAAGGTGGATGCACTCCAACATCTAAAGGACCACAATCTGTCCATCACCTGATCTTAATAAATCACAATAAACATTCATTAAGGATAACTTACTAGCAAGCTCCATGGCACAGTGGTTAAACTGCAGTACTTCAGTCAATCCTCTGCTCACATCCTGAGTTTGATGCTGATTAGACATGGGGTATTTGTATCCCTGGAGATACAAATATGTATTGTGGCACCACAAGTGCCATTGAGGCCCATTCCCTCTCCCAAGAACAGGCCAGTCCACTCATCATTTGCCATGCGGCGCTCAGCTCTGTCATCACCATCATTGTTGCACCAATTGTGGAAGGAGAACAGTTGGCATTTCTCTGCCTCCCCACACAGTTGACCACTCATCGGCTGAGCAGGAAGACTCCCCATCCCACCTCTGTGCTGAAGTGGTTGGCTGTGTAGGGAGGTGCGGAAGAGCTGGCCAGGCTCCTTCTGCAGTTGGTGTGATGACAACAACAGAGTCAAGCACCACGTGGTGAACAGTGAGTGGACCGGCCAGTTCTTGGGAGAGGGAATGGGCCTCCGCGGCACATATGGTGCTGCAATTCGTATTCGTATCCCCAGGGTTACTGTCGCGGTCTCGCTTTTGTAGTCCCTATTTATTTGGCCCTCACGAAAGCTCACGCTCTTTCCTCCATCTCACGCTGCCACCAGATGTTATTACTTCATAACATCAATCAACTGCTGGACACTAATGCTGCTAAACACAATCAGTTTATTATACAGGGTGGGGTAGATAATCAGTTGGAAATAGTATATTCATTCACAGGAAGCAAATCACAGGTATTAAGTAATATTCAGTTCAATTAGATCTTTCTGTTAGTTCTTTCTATCTTGCTCTGACCCTACTGATTCTATTTCCACTCCCACAGCTCAGCTTTCTAACCCTTCCAGCACTTCCCTCTCACTTTCCAATCATTCAAATCTCAAATCTATATCCTTCAAAATCTCTCTCTGTTCTCATCTCTAGTCAATCTTTCTCTTTTGTACCCCTCCTTCTTCTCTGACTCCGCCTTCCATCTTCTTCATTGGTTCTTCTGCCAAGGTTCCGTAGTGACGGACAGGTGACGTCTGGGGTATCCGCTACAGATACGAATACGAATAGTCCATGAATAATGCTGATGGATTCAAGTAGCTGGCTAAGGGTTAACTTGGCCTTCTATCCTTCCAAGGTCGGTAAAATGAGTATAGTTCAGGAGCTGACAGTAATTTATATGGGCACACACTGATTGTGCCTTCCCATGAAGTCTATTCAACCAGAAGTCAACATAATATATTATTTATTTAATATAAAAAGGACTTCTACAGTGGCACAAAATGGATCCAAACTCTTGGAAAAAAACACATGTGGAGGTACCAGCTTCTGCAATTCCCCATTTCCTCCACATCATCTTTGTCAAACCAAGCTCACCCCTAGCCCACAAGCAATCGCTTAAAATTTATACTAAATGCTAAAATTCTAAGTTGAACTCTAGATCACTGTATAATAATCTTGCTGAAATTTATATTTGGAATGTTGAAAAGAAAAATGCAACCCAACACAGCAAAATACACATTGTATGATTTGTGAACAGCAGTCACTATTAATCCTGCCATTCTGTGTCAGTCACCCTATCTCCCTGTCAGTAGGCCCTCTAATAGAACATATAATGTTGGGCTACAGCAGTGCCACCAACTACAGTTCTAGGCACTAGATTAAGAAGGGTATCAATAATTTGGAATGTGTCCAGAGAAAGACAACCAGAATGATCAAAGTTCTGGAAACCAAGCCCTACAAATAACCATTGAGGAAGTAGTACATGCTCAGTCTCATGGAGAGAAGACTGAGAGATTCTGTGATAACTGTCATCAAGTATTTGGGACTGTCACATGGAAGATAGAACAAGCTTGTTTTCTACAGCTCAAAAATATAGGACCTGACTAGTGGATTTGAGTTATAGGGAATGAGATTTTGAGTCAGCATTAGGAAAACTTAATAACAGTGAGAGCTATTCACCGATGGAATGGACTACCTTGGATGGTGGTGGATTTAACCAGAGCTTGGGTGACCATCTGTCAGGAATTCTTTAGTTGGGATTTCTTGCTTTAATAGGAGGCTGTACTTGATGACTCCACCGTCCCTTAGTCTCCTCTGGTTCCATGATTCTACAGGATGGCTGATATGCTTTAGACCCCCACATTGTTCAGCCACCAAATTTCAGGGTAAGCGGGTCAAAGTCTGGACAAAGTTAAATTTTGATTTTAGTGCTGACTTTAAATCCTGAGCACTCATCTGCACTCATTCCGACTAGTGTCAGCGCTAACTGGCCCTGCATGAAGGTATGTGCATGTATGCAGTGCTGACCCACATCAATGTAAGTCCTGCAACTTACCCCCTCCCCCAAACATGTCACTTTTGCTGTAGGTAATACTACACAGAATTTCAGCCCTTCTGGGAATGGTAGGAACTGCCAAAGTTCCTGGTGCATTTTGTCCCTTACTTAGTTGGCAAAAAATGGCTGCCCTTTCCCTGGCTGTGGGTTGCCATATTACCCAGTTAAACAATATTGCTGGAATCACTGAACCAGGTTCTTCTTGTGCCTGTTTCCTCAGTGAGTAAGTCCAGGAACATTTCCAGCCCCTCTCACCATAGTTGCCCTCCCCCTCTGCAACATCACAAGGGTGTGTCTTCTGGATTCAGATTTTGGCCCTTGAACCTCAGGGAATGAGATTCTGTTGATGTGGAAACTTACTTTGCAGCCACTCCCAATCTCTTCTTTGGTGGTGCAAAAGCATTGATTGGGCTATGATAAAGCAAGGAACACATCAATCAGACATGAAGCTTAGTGTTCTGGAATCGAAGTGTTGCTCTGGCAATGACTAATCATCTTTTCTTTTCCAACAAAGCTGTTTTGCTGACTTTATTTTTACATTAACATATTATACATTTCTGTATCTTTATAGCCATCAATTTCTCAAAGCACATTATAGGGAACAGAAAAATATGTTTATGTGCAGCATCACCTCTCCCACAATGAGAAGGAGTGTCATAATACCCCAATGGAAAACATGTGTCTAATTGGGTTCATTTGGACTTTTTACAGTCTACCGAGAAATCTTAATTGATAATTAACAACACTTTCAGTTTCATTGACTCATGGGGAAAATCTCTCTCTTTCACGCACACACATTAAATTTTGAGATCTCAGTGCTTGGCATTAGCAGGTGAGAAAAAACATACACTATTAGATACAAAGAAAAACCTGATTGGCTAAATCAAAGCTTGCTGCCTTGCACAGATGAATAGAATGGGATTTCTTTTACTGTCCAAATTAGAATTTAAATACCAAATATATCAGTTCTCAAAGCCCCTCAATGCTGTGCTTTGTGTTTCTAGCCAGCCAAAAGCAAAGGGGAGTGTGTGATGCAAGCTACAGTGGCAGACTAGAATCATTGCTTGGCCTTGAATTATAGTTTCCAGCTGCACATTTCTGGAGCTGCAGGCAACAAATCACGGCATTCTAACTTGTCCTACTATAAAACAACAGCAAATTTTTTTTTTATTAGAGGGAGGATTTCTCTGTCTAGTTCAAACTAAGTGTTCTCCCCTTCACTTCACACCCAATACTGACAAGTATACATATTTTTAAGTATTTGCAAATATTCTGCTGCCCCAAAGTGGTATTTTTCATTAAGGAAGCCAGACAGAATACCTGCCTGATCTTCACTTCCTATCTGCAGTATTCAATGCCAAAGAAAGAGTATGTTTCGAAGAAAATATAAATTGTATTCTCGAAGGCTTTCACAGCCAGGATCCGATGGTTGTTGTACATTTTTCGGGCTGTTTGGCTGTGTTCTGGAGGTTTTTCTTCCTAACTGGCAAAGAGACTGGCAAAACGTTAGGAAGAAAAACCTCCAGAACATGGCCAAACAGCCCGAAAAACCTAAAACAACCAAAATATAAATTTATTTTATGGTCTGCGTTAACCTTTCCAATGTTTGGGACAGCTGTTTAAAGGCTCAGTGATGCTGTGCAGGACTCCAAAATTGTTCTTACACCTTATTGTTGGTACCTTGCAGAGTGTAAAATTGAAGAAGAATATCTAATATAATGTTATATATAAAAAATGACATGATGAAGCAATACAAAACAAGTAGGATGATGCTTTGGGTTCCAGAGCATGCTATTACTACTCTTCAGTGTAATGATAATCTGTAATGAGCAGGCAATTACTGAAGGTCTGGGGTTCATAATCACCTCTTTCTGGACTTCAGGAACCTGCACGTCTCAGCACTGAATATGATTAAAAGACCATTTTCTAAAGGCAATTTGGGGTCTGAAGCAATTCTGGGGACTAAAGTAGCCATGTTTAGAATGAGTTAAATGGCCATGTTGTACCATTTTTAAATCACAGTTGGAGAGACAGGGTGCCACACTGGGAACCCTGCTGGACCACATGTGCCTGTAGGACATACTTTGCTAGCCCCTGATCTATAACCTCTGGAAGCACCATCTCCAGGTAAGGAAATTTTTTGTTGAAGTCCACATTTTTTTAGGCATAACAGACATGGGAGGGGTGCTGCTGTTCGCAAGTAAGTGTACATAGGGGAAAAAAACCTTTAACATTCAAGAATTCGTTTTAGCATATAGGCATGACTGATGGAGAAATTTGCAGCAACAGCCAGAATTCTATTCGTGTTTTCATACAGTTTGTGTAACTTGCCTAACTGTGGCTAATGTAGTGCCAGAGTGCCTCTCAGTTGCACAGTCAGGCACTTGACCTGGCACTTGCCAAACACATGCCCTGGTACCTCGTCAATGCCTTATGTGTGATGAAGTGGACTCACCCACGAAAGCTCACATCAAAAAATACAAACATTAATCTCTAGGATGCCACCACGTTTTTGTCTTTTTTTAAACTTTTTTTTTAAATTTTGTTTTCACCTACAATGCTTGTGCAGACTAACATGGCTACCATTTCGACTACCCATAGCAACTACCCTATGTGAACACTAGTAGAATTCTGAGCAGCATTTGAAAATAAAGCAAAAATATGTTTTAATACAAAAGGAGCCAACAGTTCCACAGCACTCGTTATTAAAAATTCATTCTTTGTGGAAAGATAATCTGGGGTGTTCATCTAAAATATATTTCATGAAAAAGGAAGCCTTAGCGCGTACATATGAGTGGAAAATATCTGGAATATGTACAAAGCTAAATTTCTTGTTTATTTGTAATCCTTTTAAAAAGGCAGAATTATGAAACACAAACTGAAATTACCTGTCAGTTACGAGTTATAACCAGAGTGAGTTTAGAATGAGTTATATGCTTGCAAGCCATTTCTAACAAAAACATTGTGTGGGCACGCACACATGTGCACCATGTAAACAAAATGTACACAGGTTTCTCTTTTTGGGCTGCATAGCTGCTTGGGGAATTTCTGAAGTTGTAGTCCAAAAAACACAGAATAGCATAGGTCTGCTTTAAACACATAAGGGTCCATGTAGCTGTGAAGTAACTCTTGAATGTGACTTTAAAGAAGGCTGCAAAGTATATATCCTTCCCTGTCCAATGTGTGTATTTCTTAAGAGTCTCAAAAGGCAAACTGAGCTCCACATCACGGTAGCACTAGGAATCTGTCAATTTACAGATCACATGATAAAGAAGAGAAAGAAAATGTTTGCAAGGGACACATTTTTCTCAAGAACAGGAAATGATACTCAGGCTGATTTCAGACATTGTAGCTGAGCAGGGATGAGAGATGTTGTAAATCCATTAGCAAGGCACCGCTTGCCTTCATTTCTGTTTAATATTTCTTTAAGCTATAAAATTGTATTATGTTAATGTAATATACAGTCCAAGTGATAAAAGCAGCTAATGTGATTACCTCTCGCTGTGCTATAAACCTTTCAGTAAAGCCAGCATTCAACTGTTTCTTATGATGGTGGAGTTATGTGCTGCGGATTACATGTTGACGACCCTTTGAAAGCATCAGAACATGCCTCAATGTCACAAGACCTACCTGGGCACTCGGATAAAGTATTAGAGACAATCTTAAAGAATCCCTTCTTGAACAGCATTAATTACGTAAGCCAGACCCAGGGGAGCATGTACTTGTCTCTTCACAAAAGGAAAACTGAAAGTAGCAATTAAGCACTAAGATAATGGAAACTTTATACAGGCCTAACATGAAGCATATTGGAAGTCCTTAATGTTCATGTGTGCAGAATGTGTGTGTATGGAGGGGGAATCATGTTAGTGTGGCCCAGGTAGACTTTGGGAAAGGAAGATGGAGGACCCAGAGCAGTGTTTCCCAAAGTTTTTTGAGTTGTGACCCCCTTCTATAATAGCCAAGTAACTTGTGCTCCCCCTCACATTTGCATAAAAAGGCATTTTAATGAGGTAAAGAAAACACATTAAAATATATATTTTTCAGAATATAATTCTAAACTAATATTTAATGTTATGATTGCACTTGCTTCTGGCCAGCTCCAAAATTTATGGCTGAGTGTTTGTTAAAGCTACTCCCACCCTCATTCCCTTAATGGGTTCCAGGAGGTGGAGGTAACAGCCAATTTTCTGCTCCCAAGGTCCTGCAGGGGCTGCCCGAATGTGTAAAAATGAAACCAAAATAGCTAGAAAGTAGTTTCTCTTTTTGCAGAATGACTACTTTTGATGTTAAAGATTAAGATGAGCTTGTGACCTATTAAAAGGTAAGTTGCTCTTTCAGGCAGCTTCCAAAAGAAAAATCATTCTGGTTTTGGCAGTGGATTCTGAAGAGTGCAGGGGTCAGAAAAATCAGACTTAGGGCCACACATAACAGCCCCAGGCCCATGCTTTGCCCATTCCTGCTCTAAGATATGCCACAAGTGCTAGTCCAAGAGAATCAACAGGACTATATCCCTCTCACCATTTCAAAATATAGGTCGCCTACTAGGACAACCAAGATTAAGTAGACTCCAGGTGGGAAAAAATGCAAATGACCAGTCTCAACCAAGAACTCTTGATGGTTTTTCAACCAATAAATACATGCTCACCATGCCTGAACAGGAGACAGGATGGTAACCATTTTAAGTTGAAAAGAGAATTGTCTTGTGGTAATTTTAATAGTAACAAATTTTACTAGGCATATGCTTCCCAGATACACACAAACATATTTCAGATTCCCTTCTTCTTCCTTCTCCTGAGTCCAACTACACCATCAAATACTTTGGGGAATTTGCTCAATTTATAATACAGCTGAATTTGAAGTAAATTTCCTGGCCATATGACGCAAAGGCTACATTGAATCTGTCCAGCCCTTTTGGCTTGCAAATCAGCTTTTTTTCCCCCCTCCTAGCTAGAGGCTACTACTTTATTCTTGCCACAAAGATTTAAAAGTTTTTTTCCCCTTGAAGATGGAAGGGTGGGTTGTCTGTCAAGGAGGAGGAGGAGGGACAGAGAGAAAGGAGAAACACCAGCCAAGAGAAGAGAGAGCAGGGAGTGGTTTCTCTGTGTTTATGTGTGAGGCAAAAAAAAAAAAAAAGGGGGGGGGAGAACATGCATGCATGCATGCATACATACATACACAAGCACATATACACACATACAAGCAGCACCAGTGTTCATCTCTCTCTTCAAAGCCTCTCTTCCCCTAAGCTGCTACTTCTTTTTTTTAAAACAGCTACCACCACCACCCCGCCAGTCCTGTTTATGTTTTTTACAGCTTAAGGAACTCCTGGCAAGATAGGATATAGAAGTGATTGGGAGAAAGGAAAGCCTTTTTAAGGCAGCTCCTTTAAACTGCGCCACTTACAGGCACTTCAAATGGAACTGCAAGTAGAAGGCTTTTTTCCCCCTCCTCTGCTTCTGTGGCCACTTGTATCAGCCAATGTTACTTCGCAACAAGAGAAAGCAAATTAATTCTCATTTCCTTTCCTGTTTAGTCACAGCCTATATCTCTTTATTCTTGCCCATTGTGTGTACCACTATTTACCACCAAATAAGGAAGGGCTCTTCATTTCCCTTTCACTCCATGACCTTGCTTTGCCATTTCCCTCACACCTTTCCTCCCTCTCACGTGGTGAACTATTAACACCCAGTATTTGACTTTTCTTGCTCTATCTAGCTATTAAGTATGCCAGTCCAGTAATATGGCTTTAAGGTAACTGGCAGTGTATTAGCCAGACACATTTGTTTGCTTTCTTGTTATGAGCTAGAATGCATACATATACATGGCTGTAACTTACATGGGCACCATGTGTATATATATGTGTGTGTGTGTGTGTATCCTTTTAAAAAGTATTATTATTTTTTAAAGGTATATCAACAAATTGGTATTAGGATCCACTGGTGCCGCTGACGCTGACGCCACAAAAAAACAACATGAATACATTGCTCAGAAGGAGACAGCCTTCCCCCCTCATTTGTGAGTGAAAGAGGGCTTCAGATTTCCTGATTTGAATTGTAAATACATGACTGCTGCATTTATTTCACTCTGCTCTTCACTTTTCTTTGCAAGTCTTTGAAAACCCACTTCCTCCTCTTAACGCAAATGGGAAAAGATATGCAGGAAGAAGGGAAGGGAAAAGGGAAGGAGGGAAGAAGCCTTGTCAAGAACTCAGAGGGAGAGATATGCAGAGAGGAGAGAAGAGAAAAATGGAGGAGGAAAGAAGCTGCGTACCACTGTATTTGTGTATCAATATACTTGCTTTGGTAATTTTTTTAAAAAGGGAAAGGGGGGGCTGATTGCCCCAAGAAACAGTAGAGAAAATGAAATGATCCAAAATTAAAGAGCAATGTAGCCTGCTATTATGGTTGAAATAGAAAGAAATGTATCAATATAGTTAAGAACAATATGAACACTCCTGCTAGTATGTATACCATGTTACCGTGAAAATAAATGTATCAATACAGCAGAGGTATGGAAGGTATTGGTATAACTGGGGTTCTTTTGGCAGGTGTGATTAGGGCCCTCAGTTACTAAAAGTCTTCCTAAAAAGAAAGATCTCTTCCTGCCAGAAGAAGAATAGCAGGGAGGGGACCAGCCTGTCCTCCTGTAAGAAGGAAGGCCATTCATCTCCAAAACATACACCATTTGTATAGCTATGCAAGAGGATTGTGACCCGAGGAGAGAACCTTCTCCACAATGTTCATTTGCTAAGAAAACCACATTGTATGCCTTCCATACAGTGGATACGCCCTGACTGGAATGTAGGATGTGTTGCTGATTTTTCAGATTTGCAGTTCTAACCTGCTTGGCAGCTAGAGGGTAGATGACTGCTAATTTAATTAGACCTCTGGTTGAATCAAGATGATCTCTGATGTTTTAAAATCTTAAGCATTTTTTTTACTTATCCCCTTTCTCCTATAAACACTCTGATGTTAATTTTTTTCCCAGCGACGGCTCTATTGGGTTGCCATGGCAATGCAAGTTTCCACTTACAGTTACCTTCACTTCATACTGCAGTGGGATGGCTCTTGAGCCCTCTACAGCTGTCTCACTTAGCCAGATAACACGTACATGGTACACTTGCAAACTTAACTCTCACCTTCCATTCAGCTAGGTTAGTGTTTGCCAAGACGATCTCAATAGAGATTTGCAGCATCTGTGTGCTAGCTGTACCACGAGCACCATTAACTGTTCTAGATGTGTATGTGTGTGTGTGTATCACACAAATGTAGAACCTCAGCTTTCTATTCAGTGAAATTCTCCCCCACCACACAAAAAGGTGATTTCCTATCCCCAAAGAGAGACCATTTAAGGGGAGGATTTCTATGACATTTAGCATTTTCTCTGCAACCTACATTTGGACCCATAAGTAATTTTGAACATGTTTATGAGTAATCGAATGTTTCTCACCAGATTACTCATAAACATGTTCAAAACCACCCATAAGCTTAAACATAAGTTACAGAAATCCTCCCCCTAGATCACAAAATGGACAGATTAGCAGCTTGTTGTCCTTAGTGGAGAAAACAGAGGTTTGCCTGACTGTGATGACAGAGGACAACAGTAATTTGTTCTTCTCCTGCAGCATCTGCTGTTGTGACTCTGACATCAGGTCAAAGCTTCTTTGATTTATTTTGAAAGTGGACTTGTATTCCTTATTGTGGCATCCAATACCCATCTTTTCCAAGCTCTGCACTGAGTGGTATTCATGTTAGTGATATCCATGATATGGCCTCCTCCTAAATAGGTATGGCCTGCCTCTCTTGAGCAACAGACAGTGCTAGAATGGCACTGAGATATGCCGTGGACTTCCGTCATACAACCCAGTGTTTCTGACAAGTGGGTTCAGACAACCTGCATGAAGTCAGGGGCCATAGAGTCATAAAATCAATCCGAAACCTGATGGCTTCTGTAAAGAAAAGGGGATCCACACATGTACTAATATATGTGCACAGAATGTGTATAGGAGGCAGTCATCTGAGCTCTTTGTTAGTTTCACTGTACAAGAAGGAGACATGGTGAATTGTACCCATACCTCAATATAATATCAAAAGATGCTGCTTGGTGCCTAAACTTTTAGTTTTCGAATGGTAATGTGCAAAGTAGACCAAAGTCAGACTATTCCTGGAAGACTACTTAGTTGCACAAGAATTGTTGAAAACTTCTATGAGAAGAGGGCTTTCTCAGACAGACCAATGCCACTGCTGGCCTTTCAACTAAATGTTAATGGGCATATGAAAGGCTAATTATTTTGCTGCAGTTTCTGAAGGATGATTGGAATGAAGAATGTAGGAAGAATTCACTTTCAAAGCTTCCTGGGGTCAAGTAGATAGCACTTCCTCTTGTTCACACAGCCTGGCATACTATGATACTATAAACATAATAGCAAGAACAATATGATCAAAAGGAATAACAACAAACAGACATCATTGGTTCTGTTGTTGCTGCTGCTGTTGCTGCTAGACTTCATGCATCCTGGTATACTATGATACTTTAAACATAATAACAATGTCTCCTGCACTGGCAGAGTGCTGGACTTGATGATCCTTGGGGTCCCTTCAACTCTACAGTTCTACAATTCTAACAATTACAATATTATTAACATGAAAATTGATTTAATTACCAACTGCTGCAGTCATACAGTGATAGCAGCAACTATTACTGCTATATATTATATATTAGATGTTTGTGTTCTTCATTAAGGTTGTTTAATGATATCTTCATCCCTAGCTTCCAGTGGGATTCCAATCTGTACAGAGACTAATATCCAACTTTAAGCTGTTGATTTCAATGGACACATTGAGAATGTGTTTAACTCTCTTTCCCACTGAAGATCAATGGAACTTGCATGGGTTTGCTTTGGCTGGATTGAGGCCAGAGTTTGAAACGTCAGATGAGCACTTTTCAATATCTTCTTAATGATGATTAATTTCTTTGATATCTATTCTAGTAGCAGTAATCATGATGAATTCATTTAGCACAAATGTGGACATAGCATTTCAATTCCTTTAGTATTTCAGGGGAACCCATTTTAAATGAATAATTGGAGAATAATGAATAATGGAATGGAAGGAAGTTAGCATGTCAGCTATAAATTGTATAATAAAATAGCATAGTCTGTGACCACTTCAGTATAATGCAATTTTAATGAATGGTAGATCCACCCAGATGCAAGTATGGTGTGAAACTATAGTACTGCTATGCAAGCAAAAATAAGATTTATTTTCTTAAAACCCTACTAATTTTTCTATTTGTTTTCCTATTTCTACTGAGCTCCACTGGCATAACTAACCAAGACCTACAGAGGCTTGCATGAGTCATGTGTCACTTTTATTTTCATTCTTTTAAAAAATTCTGTGGTTGATCAGAGAAGGGATGGGGAATATGTGGGTCTCAGGATGTTATTGGACTACAGTTCCCAGCATTCCTCATCATGCTATGCTGGCCAGTTCTGATGAGAGTTGCTGTTTAAAAACATCTGGAGGGGCACACAATCTCCATTTCTGGTGAAGGAGATGAAAATAAGGTCAGTAAATAGACACACTATTTGTAGAATGATACAATCAGGAAACATTTAATGAATTCGTTCCTTTGGGTTGCATTGGGTTGGTTTATAGCCAATCTTTCACTCCAAAATGTATGATTCAGAGAAGCTTGCCTTTCCTTGGATATATAGTTCTGCGGCATATGTATATACATCTGGCAAAGCTAAAAAGTGGGAGATCCTCACAAGCAGAAAATCTCTAAATCCGTAATGGTGTGGTTCTTTGGATATGTGAACATTTCTCTACTACTTCCATGGATGTTTCGCTAGTGCTACTTTTGTGGCTGTTTGTAATTTCCTGGGTTGGAATATGATCCCCCAACTTGTAATTGCCCACATTTCAGTTTAGTGCAAGTATTATGACGATAAGAACTTTACTTAACCAGTACTGCAGCCTATACAAGAAATAAAGTCTTCCATACCTTCCTCTCTTCTGTTCCCTTCTTCATCTGGTCTGGCAGCATTATAAATGATGAGTACCAAGGTAAAGAAGGCCTTCCTCACACAGACCTTGTGGCATATATTTTCTAGGATGCGCAATGTCTTCACATAGCTGTAGCCACAAAATCTCTTTGCTTCTACTCTACTGCCCCGTCCATCTCAAGGTATGGGAAATGGATGGGGAAGGACTGGCTAGAGGGCTTTGAGATAGAGAAGTCTCATGAATAAGGAATTCTAAATTCGTAGGGGCATTAGAAGATGTTCAAGCACAATTGCACTTCCTGCTGCACCCAACTACCATGCCATTGCCAATATTGAGTTGACAGTACTGGCCTATGTGAATCAATGGTGTGACTCAGTATAAGGCAGCAGCCTGTGTTCCTATGTTATGTGACAAGTGCCAGTAACCTGTGGTTCTGGGGCATGTGCAGCCCCCATCTGGTTATCCAAATTTCAAAAGTCCTCTACAAGTAAACTTTTCAAACTTTTGGAAATAAAGCACAGATAATACATTAAAACATGGTAATTACAAAGTAAACAATCACTTGACAATTCAGACATTATTTCTATAGCACTCCAAGTCTGGTGCCTTAGAAGAGTACCTCACCCTGTCTAACAGGAGAGTGGCTTTGGGTTTTGAGAAACCTGTGGAGGTAAGTCTGGTAGGTGTGATTGCATTCTCCTCCACACAATAATCTCTACCAGCCTTCCCTAGTGTGTTGCTATCCACATGTGATGGGTAGGGGATGATGGAACCTACAGCACAGTACATCCGGAACACCTCAGGTTCAGGAATACTGATCAGTGTATTAACTAATGTTTGAGTCATCCTTTGGCAAGTGTCTAAAGTGGTTCCCAAACAACTAATTAACCAAGAGTAACCAAATGAGTCTCAAACATTTATCCTCTCTAAACTGAAGGAATGATCAATCTCCAGATACTCTTATGTGTACGTGCATGTGTGCGCCAGCATGTGCACCTCTGTGCTTGCATTAATGCCCAGCAAGTCATCAGTATATATTTGACATTCAACATCAGTAGGGGTGTACAGAACAGTTTGCTATTCCTTGCCATTGATTTCGACTGTCTTGACACCAAAAGCAGGAATGCTCTGTTTTCTGTCTCCTCTAGCTCCCTATTGTGCACCCAAAGTTGCAGTAACTGCTTGCACACCTGATGGTGCAAAGGGGACTCAACAGAAGAGTAAAAACTGATGCATGACTGCCTTACATACCCAATTTTTAACCAGATGTGTTTTGGCCAAAGCCTCTGTAATTTGTGGAAGGTGTTTCTAGCATGCTTTCCCTTTTTAGAAGTAAAACACACAAAGACCCATCATATCAGGGAACAAGCACCAGAGGACTGACCGATCATTCAGAAGATGCAAACAACCTACCCAGTATCTCAAATTTTATAAAGAAAACAACAGTCATCATAGTCTTGGGGCAATATACACAATTCATGTTGTGCAATTCTGACTGTCTAAAAGGGCAGGTTTTGCCCCAAAGATTATTTTGCCCATGCAATAATTCTATTGTGGACACTAATGAACAACCTCAACAACCTCACTAGTGAAGAGAAGAGTATTGCCATTCCTCTACCTCCCTCACAAGGACAAGATGAGCAAGAGTTTATATCCCTAAACACCAGCATTTGACATCCAGTGGTTCCTCAGTAGCAGCCAACATTTGATCGTATCTGACATATTAACATTAAGCATTTGACAGTACTTGACAATTGGCATGCAAGAGCCATCACTCCCTGGCACTCTCTGACAGTTGGTTTGCAACAGCATTTAGAAAACTGTCCTAATATCAATGGTTCATTCAAACAAACAGGCAAAAACAGACATTGCATGGAATTAATACCAGCAGTTGCACTGTGAAAATTGTATGCCAAATATTTATTAACTCTGATATTCAAAAGGTCAAATCTCAAAAGCAAGTTTCATTTTGTAAGAATTCAGTTTCAAAACTTAGGCTTGTTGGTGCATTGTACATAATACAAATACTAAAAAGGAACAAGCAAATACCACACTAAAAATGGTAAACAAAAGCAACACCAAAAACACATTCAAAGCAGTAATGCACAAAAATCTATTTTAAAAAAATCCACTCAGGCAGCCAGTCACTGAGGGAAATCTTGCCTGAAGAGAAATATCAGCCTTTTGCCTCAGTTTTACCTGCTTCTGAGTGGTGATTGCTTGTAACAAAATCTCTTACACAATATTTTGTCTTTGGTTGGCAAACAGAAGGCTAACTGTGATTTTAGAAGGGTTATCCAGATATTAATGATAGTTCATGTTCTTATAATTCTACAGCACATGCAAACATGTGTGCATGCTTGCACACATGCACACACACACACTCTACAGAGTCTACTCTGGTTAAATGTCACCATGGCAATCAGAAGCTTGATGCTTTTTACTGAAAAAAATGCCTAAAGTTGATTCCCAACACGAAAACAATATACATTGAGCTTCAGCTTCTTCTTTCCTGAAACCAACAGCTTGCCTGAGAGGCATGGCAAAGAATTAGATTTCACCACCTCCAGAGCCATACGATGTGATTCTAGTGATGTAACACTCACACAACACACACACACACACACACACACACACACACACACACACACACACACACTTCAAGGCATGTTTTTCAGACTCTATTTGTTGCTTACATTCCACAAACACTGAGATATGTCTTTCCAGCTTCTTTTCCCTCCCATCTTACTAGAACAAGAGAAATTACACAACAATTTCAAATGAAATACTGTAAAACAAATTCAAATAATATAAAGTGTGTTGAAGGACTTGATGAAGTATTTCAAAAGCCTGCCTTTCCTTACAAAATCTGCACATTGGTTATTCTCTCTTTCCCGATTGCAGGCTGTGAAGCAATGCTTGTTCACTAGAATGGCTGTAAAATTAATTGCCAAAAATTGCCAAGCAGAGGGAAATGGGAACAAATCCCAACAACCTACATCTTCTGGAAGGGAGGAAAAAACCCTTAGCAGAATGTGCGAACAATTATTTTTGGTGTCTGTTTTCACATAGCTCTTAAACTAAATAAGCAGTTTGTATGCCACAGAACCCATCAGTTCCTGGTTTTCATCTCATATTCCATCTGTTTTTAGATTAACTAGTAAAGGCAGGCGGCAAATGAGTTCTAATCTTCTCTTAGGGCCAGATTTTGCTGGGTGAGTTATTCAGAAGTAGATTGCAAAAGTGTTTGCAAATAATTGTTCTGCTGGAGGAACACTTAGGTGTATTCTGAGCCCAATTCGTGAATTATTTTTGTGATGCACTTATTGGCTGCATGGTTGGCTGGTATTTACAATATAAACCCTATTCAGGCATTACAATTTGGGCACACTCACCATATGTTCAGAGGGAGCACTGCGACCCAGAGTCGTCCATCATTACTTTCATCACCCTGAATACATTGAGGGTGATGAGTCTAAAGAGGTCTTCTGTCATCTGCAGGGATTCCGTTCATGCAAACTGCCCCTGTGTATAGGTGGAAGCTTTTCTATTCAGATGCTTCATCCTCCACAGGTTCAGGGCAACAAAACTAGACACAGAGGAGGGCAGGGGCATACATCCATAAAAATATACAAAACATAGCCAAACCAAGGTACTGTCAGCCAGTACAAAGTACAGCAGGTGGAGAAATTGAAGTACTTACATGGTTGGGGTTATTCTTGAAATCAGTAGCATCCATAAATTAACAATGTAAAGTAACCCTCTGGTAGCAAAAGTGCAGTGGTCTGTGTTAGGGTGCATAGCATTGTAGCTATCTTGTATCTACTTCCCTCTCAAAATGCTTTATTTAAGGGGCATGCATATGAAACTGTGGTTAATCCAATTCTACACTGATCCATCATGTCCAATATGGTAGTATTAACTTAACAAATAGCAGTGCTCACCACGTACATAATTCACCACAGCCATGAGCCCAAGAAAAGTATTAAACACTCCAAAGTACTTTGGACTATGAAAGGGATTGCTCACAGCCATACTTTATTGCTGGGAAAATCCACACCTTCCTTCTCCAAATAATGTGAAGAGGAAAGCTTGAAGGGGTGATAGGTGGTGTTACCATCCACACTAATTAAGAAGTCCCAGCATTTTGACTGTGTGGGCCCTGACTCCATTATATCACTGATCATGTCTGAAGTGCTTTAGTCAAAGATGGGCAACAATCCATGCGCAGTGGATATTTTAAGCTAAGATGCTTGTTAGTCACACAGTGTCTCAAGGGTGAGTGGGGAATTTGAACCTAGGGGCTCCTTACATCTAGTCCAGGGGTGACCAAAGTATGGCCTTGCCACCCATACAGGGCCCAAATGTACCCTAGCAATTGTAGGGCTCACACATACTCTGACATGTATTTTTATTGTTGGCTCAAAAAATCTCTTTATGCCTGTTAGAGAGGTAATTTCACTATGTTCTCAACATCTCTGTTCTTCCAAAACTCCCCTCAGAACCCTATATTTTTGAAAATTCTGGCCACTGGATGATTTATTTATTTATTTATTTGACTTATATACCCCATTGATTTATATATCCCATTGATGTGGGATTCTGTTTTTTTAAAAATGGGAGGATGGGGAGGAAGTATTTTGGAGGGCAGCCAGGGTACAGGAGTGGGAATAGTCCTCCAAAGTCCAGAACTGTCGAGGTGGCCCACCCTGTCCTGTTCCAACAGTCTAGCCATTAGTTCAAGCAACAAAACAGAAGGTCAGAAGAGCAGGCAAAGCCAAATTACTCTGCCCAAATTTATCTTCCTAACAATGCAAGAGGATTGAAGTGGAAGATGGATGATGGTCACAGTGGGGTGGGGGTGGGGAATTAAGAAACATTGGCAGCATTGGAGTTGGAAGCAACCATTGTCATTGGGAATCACAGGTTCAGAGAGCCATGTCTGTGAGGGGAAAAAATGTGCCTGCCTCTGCATTCACATGGCATGAGAACGATTCCAGCATGTTATAGTCATGCCCATTAGCTCTTCTTCTTTCCAGTCTTGGGATCAGTTCTGCTGAATGTTGCTCATATCAGGAGAAATGAAAAGCGCCCCACCCCACCCCCATTATCGTTGGGCTGTTTGGCCTGTTTTCGATTGAAGACTTCGCTGTGTAAAGATATGTGAGCCTGAAGAGTCTGACCATGGCCTTATCATTGATGAGCAGTCCACATAAACAGGCTTAAACTCACATTGAAGAATCACCTCCAGGCCATGCAGCTGTGAGCAGCATCATTTCAGTCAAACGGGAGTGTGCTTTCCTACACCTACTTGATGAAAGTTTGCTACATGACTTTTTGATTCAATAAACAACCATTTTGGAGTAATCTGACTGTCTGCCCTTGGTATCAAAAACATCAGTTTCATAAAATATGGAGTGTGTGTGAGCTATATAACATGAGACGGGAAGGTGGAAAAATCTGTGCTGTGCCAGGCTTATCTGACATCCTTATTCATTGATCTGATGGTCTTAGTGTGGGCTAAGACTGGCGTAGCCTGAGGGCAGAAACCATGCCAGGCTTCCAGATCAAATGGCTGCATTCTCTGCTCACATAGGTGCCGAGGCCATGGCTTACTTCCAAGAGAAAGCGCCTGCAGCAATGTCAGCTAATTACAGGTTGTGTTCTGCTGTTTCCAAACAGGGTGAAAGTGACAGAAGTTTAACTGTGAATAATTACACACTTGAATAAGTATGTGATTAGCCCTATTTGTTGTGGTTGGAATGGGAGTGACAGGAGCAGAATGGAATGATTGCATTATTTACAGCTTAATTGTAGACAAGTAATTACTTTTGTATGCTGGTGTGGTGGGGTCAGAAAATACATGTGCAAGAATGGAAGATGATTTTAACAAGAACTTTCAGAGAGTTGACTCCCCCAATAATATAGCGGAAAAAGGCATTTCTCATTCTTTTTAATCTAATTATGGAGAGGTTTTCTTGAATTAAATGCCTGATAGCATTCGGTGTCCTCATTTCTTCCTAAAATCAGGGATCAGCTGAAATATGTTTGAAGCAAATGCTTCCAAAGTAATAAATCACAAATGCCACCTAGTGGTTTTGGCTGTCCAGTGAGTGAATCATTTGCACACATCCATAAAAATTAAAATCTCATTGCATACTCCGAAGAGCCACTGACAGCGGGTAACACTGTTTACAAGAAGCCATATGGGTGTGTTGCCTCTCTTCTTGCATAGTGCACATAAAATCCAGAGACATTAACCGTTTCTCCTTTTTTAAATTGCAACTTCCAGCATCGCACAACCAAGTTTGTTACACTCCAAAAAATCAGTTATTCCCCATCACCAATAAAATCACCAGATAAAGATTCATGTAGCTCATCAAGTCGCCTAAGTATTCTTTTAACACAAGGGGGGGGGGGGAGACTGGTGGCCCTACAAATGTTGTCAGTCTGCAGCTTTTTGGGACAACTCCCATTATGCTCACTAGGGCTAATGGGAGTTGTCCCAAAAAGTATAGAGGTTTTTGTCCCAAAGTATAGAGGAGTTGTCCCAAAAAGTATTTAAGTGGCAAATCCCAACCATCTTGAAATTGCAGGCTTTTCATGATTTACCAGTTAATGGCATATATCTGCAGCTCCACTGATAAGAAAGGAGCTATCACAAGTGGTTACTGACAGTTGAAATATGCTTATCAGGGAAGGTAAATAATAGTGAGAAGCTTTTAAGACTATTTACTTCCTCTCTGTTGACTTTCTGAAAAGCTGGATCTTAAGGTATACAAAGGTTTTCAACTTAGCAAATAATATAATGTGCTCAATTCAACCCTGTGCTCAGCTAAGTTCATCTGGCTGCTGGAGGAATACAGTTGGTGACAATTATCATTCATTCCTGCTTCCTGCTTCAGCAACGTGTCCCACTGTAAAGCTGTTTCAGCGGTTTCAGGAACATTCCAGAACAACATAGGAGGTGATGCTGGAGGCTGCAGAACAATGGACAAATAATTTTAAATGGCCAGTCTCTTTCCTTCCCCCAGTGGATTGCAGTTCTATTTCAAGGCCCAATTCAAAATGTTGGCTTTAATTGCTGAAGGCTTGATTGGTTTAGGTCCAGGTTACCTCAAGAAGCTTCTGCTCCCATATTTATTCACACAGATGTTAACAGCATTCTCTGAGCCCCTGTCCCAGGTGCACCAGCCACATGAGCAAGATAGATGGCTATAAGAGGCTGCCTTTTCAGTGGTGGCATCCTGATTACTCAGTCCCCATCCTAGAAAAGCCTGACTTCCATGTTCACTAGTGTATTTTCCACACAGGTTGAGGATCTTTTTATATTACTTATTCTATTGTTATATGCTGGGAAAGAATGGATTTTTAATGTTCTAATTTTTATATGTCCCCAAGAACTTAATGTAGTTGGGAGGTTTAGAAATGTAATAATGCAGGCAGTTTGGTGGTGGTGGGAGATAGAGAGGGTGAGGGAGAAGAAAAGAGAGAGAAGGGAGAGAGGTGATGGGGTAGGGGTAAATTTGGAAGTGCCAGTTCTCTTCATGAAATTCTGCATGGCCACTGGATCAACTGGTAGGCAGGAAACAAATGAAAGACAGATCTTTGGTAAAGTTAATGGCTCTTATTTGCCCATCCAAGACCAAACCACTGTCAAATGCTTTGTATGACAACAGGGATAGCTTGCAACAATGTGCTATTCCAGGGGAAGTCCATTTCTTCTACAATTACTATGAAGATTACAGCTAAGCTCAGGAGGAATAGGGAAATTTGAAACAGGTGCCATAGTCACTGCTGCTCAGAAAGTCCAAGTTTTCTTCCCTGCAAATTCTGTCTCCACTACAACACTGCATATAGATTCTCATCTTTCAGAGATACCTCCATAGCCAAAATTCTGTTGTTTAGTGTAGTAAGTCACACTAAAGCAGACCCATTGAATCACTGGGGATCTGGTGAATCAACTCCTCCATAATTTCCATTGGTTTGAATGGGCCTGCTCTCGTTGTGACTTACTTTAGCATAGTATGTTGCAACCAGAGTAGGCCCATTTGAATCAATGTAATATACAGGGAGTGACTCACCAAATCCCCACTGAGTCTACTCTAGGGCATTTGCTACACCAAGCAACAGGATTTCAGTCACTATGTTGGTTTACTTCCCCAAACTCAATGTCAATGCACAAGCAAGAGGTGATTATGGCACTTTGAACAAAAACTATGGATCCTTCATAACTCCTCAAAGACTCTGAAGATTCAAAGCACCCGCATAAAAGGCTGGAAAGCTTTAGGAGGCCTGCGACAAGCTGCCTGCTTCATCTCTGGTCCAAACCACTACAATATGTGAAGTATCCTTACGGGGGGAAAAATCAGTATATTCTTATCATTGCATCATTTTGCTACACCTGCACCAGAGCAGAATGTGGAGAACACACTGATTTTAAATCTTTAAGGCACAATATGCAGTCAAAAAGCAAACTGGTTTCATTTTAAGGTAATCCAAGTTCAAATGCCATTTCAGCAGAAGGGAAAGGAAATATTTCTGAAACAAAAGGCAATTGCCTTTTGCCACCGCCTGGTGAAAATTATTTTCCCTCCCCAAATGTACATGTTTCCTTTTTGAGTTCTTTGAGTATTTTTTCTTTTTAAACAGTGCTTCAGTATGGGGAGAGAAGATGGATGATTAGAATCCCAGAACAAAGCAAGAAGAAAAAGAAACAATTCCCACTGGTCCAACTTTTTTTGAACTAGATTCCACTATAATCAACTGGGGTGGTATGACAGAAAATATGAATAGCCAAGTTTCCTTTCAGGAGTGGGCAAATCACCATCATGCTATGAAAGCCAGGCTGAAGTCACCCCTTAAAGGGGCTGACATCACTGTGGTCTCTGCTACTCATCCAAAAGAAAACAAGCTTGCACTAATTGATCTTAAACATTGAACCATTCATAAGACTAAGGGGAAAATCCCCTACAGAAGAGTCTGAGAAAAGTTAGAAAATTCCTGTAAAGCACCTTAGTGGAATTTGAGTAATTTTTCTAACATGACAAAATGGTGGTGCGTGACATTGCAGGCACTGAGTGACAGATATACATAACTGATATACATAACTGAAATCAAATTCATATACTGTATGGTGATTGCTTGAGGATCTCTTGTGGGGTGGGGGAAGATTTAGAAATATGAAGCTGATCAAACAACATAAATCCAGTCAAGACTAGCCATTTCTGTCTCACTCTGTATCTCTGTCTCTGCCTGAAGGATCAATTATTTGAAGACCATTTCAAGAATTTCAGGAATTATGAAGGTTCCATCTTTTCTATAAAGCCTGCTCTTAACAACATCATGCTCAGAAAACAAATGGCCAACAGGTAAGGGATTAAGTGTTGGAGAAGACAATTAAGTACAACCATGTAACCAATGAATGAACCACCAGTGTTGTCTAAATATATGAGCAGTGTGCAGATTTCAGGCTCACAGTCTTGTGTGATATTTTTGTTTCCGCCTAACATTACCAACCAAAGCTTGGTACAAAATATGTTCACTTAGAGGTAAAGAATTTTGATCCTTGGAATTTATTCTGAGTTTCACAACTGGATGGAGCTAACTCTTCTTTCCCCATGAAAAACTAAAATGAATTAATCTAGCGTGTTTTCTTTTCAGCATCTTAATATATTCTTGCAATATATCAATCATACATTCTTGTATTTTATATGCATTCTCATGCAATATTTTAATATGTTTTTAAAAATGTCTTACAAGTGAATACTAGTACAATTCTTCTGTATATTGCAACACTCTGACACGAATAAATAGATAACTTCAGCCTGATAATATAAGTCTTGAAGAGTCACTTTATTGCTGTTGTCACTAAACAATTGGGATCTTATGTCCGTAAACAGATTGCTCAGATACAAAGAATTACTAAAAGGAAATGGTGAATTAAAAACAAAAGATGAGTTAGAAAAACAAGATAAATATATATATATATAGATTCGTGGGCTAGAATACAATTGGAATCTAGATATGTAAAAGATAAAAAGGAGGGTTTTTATGTAGAGCAAATACCCCTGGATAAAATACTATTAGAAACAGATGACAAATTGATTTTAAAAATGTATGAAGTGTTATTAGAAATTAAGATGGAAGATGAAGTGGTAAAAGATTGTATGACCAAATGGGCGCAAAATATAGGGCATAATATTGAAATTGATTACTGGGAAAAAATATGGAAAATTAATATAAAAATTACAAAATCAGTAAGTTTTAAAGAAAAGATATACAAAATGTTCTACAGATGGTACACGACACCAGATAACTTATAAAAAATGTATAAAGGTACATCAAATGTATGTTGGAAATGTAAATTACAAGGTAAAGGTAAAGGTAAAGGTTCCCCTTGACAATTTGTCCAGTCGTGTTCGACTCTAGGGGGCGGTGCTCATCCCCGTTTCCAAGCCATAGAGCCAGCGTTTGTCCAAAGACAATCTTCCGTGGTCACATGGCCAGTGCGACTTAGACACGGAACGCTGTTACCTTCCCACCGAGGTGGTCCCTATTTATCTACTTGCATTTGCATGCTTTCGAACCGCTAGGTTGCGGGAGCTGGGACAAGCGACGGGTGCTCACTCCGTCGCGTGGATTTGATCTTACAGCTGCAGATCTATAGACCTTACAGCACAGAGGCTTCTGCGGTTTAACCCACAGCGCCACCACGTCCCTTGCAAATTACAAGAGGGAACCTTATATCATATGTGGTGGACATGCAGAGAAGCAAAAAACTATTGGATACTAATACATGAATGTTTGCAGAAAATTTTAATACGTAATATTCTATTTAAACCAGAATTATTTTTATTAAATATGTTGCCAGGGACTTTGGATAGGAGAGACAGCCATTTGGTAATACATATAATAACTGCAGCCAGAATACTATACGCATGGAAATGGAAGAAAACTGAAATACCAAACTGTGAAGAATTAACGAAAAGATTATGGAAGTGGCGGAGATGGACATATTAACAGAAGCTTTAAAAGACAATTCAATCCAAGAAGCAACTGAAAAATGGGACCCTATATATAACTGGATCCGTTCTATAACCTGAAAGCCACATTTATTTATTTATTTACAAGATTTTTTAGCCACGCCATTACCAATGGTCTCTGAGTGATAACTTTAATACAAAATAGTCAAATAATTTTAGTTGGAAGTATATAAACAACTAACAGATACAAAAGTTCTTAATGTAATGATATGTGTAAGTACAGATAATATGTGATAAGGAATGGCATGTTATCCCAATTCATTTCCCCTTACCCTGGAAAAAAGAAGAAGAAGAAGGGCTTACTGATGAGCAATCAAGCACAGGAATGGCCTCCATGCCTACAATCCTAAGCATAAATCTAACCTGATCCTATGCAGGCTTAGTTAGAATGATGCCTCTTGGAGTTTATAGGATTTATTCCAAGGTACATGGGTTTAGGGACGTGGTGGCGCTGCGGGTTAAACCGCAGAAGCCTCTGTGCTGTAAGGTCTATAGATCTGCAGCTGTAAGATCGAATCCACGTGACGGAGTGAGCGCCCGTCGCTTGTCCCAGCTCCCACCAACCTAGCGGTTCGAAAGCATGCAAATGCGAGTAGATAAATAGGGACCACCTCGGTGGGAAGGTAACAGCGTTCCGTGTCTAAGTCGCACTGGCCATGTGACCACGGAAGATTGTCTTTGGACAAACGCTGGCTCTATGGCTTGGAAACGGGGATGAGCACCGCCCCCTAGAGTCGAACACGACTGGACAAATTGTCAAGGGGAACCTTTACCTTTACCTTTTACATGGGTTTAGCAGCTTCCCCCAGTCCAGCAGGCTTCAGGTTTGTCCGTCTTGTTGGAAATATTGCACCCTGCATACGATGCTTTTAAGAGGCTTTGGCTGGGAGGGAGCTGCCATGGATATCAGTCAATTTGGTATCAGCCAATCGTTCCCTCTCTGTCTCAGATTCTTTATCCCACCTTTTTCTCCCATCAGAAGTGTTCTGTCAGTTAGCAATGGAGTCAGAAGACAGGGTGCATTGTTCTGTCAGCTATAAAGTAAGCATGAAGCTAGTTAACCAGTTAAGCTCAGCTATGTAACCAGTTAATATTTTCTACAGAATATGATGGTTGTTTTTTTATCTATGAAGAAATGTGAGTAAATGGAAACCTTTAAAAAAACAAAAACAAAACAAAACAATTGGTGTCAGAAAAAAGGCTGTTGCATCAGCAGCAGGCCTAGGGTGTAGGACCTTGTGATGTTGCAGGGTGTGGATCCTTCTGCAACCACAGCAAATGAGGTTGTGTGTGACTGGCAAAGGCAAACAGGTGAATGCCAGTAACAGTACAGCCATTCTAGAGCATAGAAGACACCCTCCCATGTGCTTCTTTGCATGTCTGAATGGCATGGCTTTACGTTTTGAGAGCAAAATCTAAAATTCAATGTCACTAGTTTGGCAGCATCCCCTTTCCTAAGATTTCAGGTCCAGAGCCTTAGACTCAGAGAACAGATCCTTAACATTTGAGTCTTGGGATCAAAGCTCAAGATTGGGAAAACATTGCAGTTTGGACTGCTTATGGAGTGGTCCAGTGTGATCTAGCTCCTGGCAATCACATGACACATGGGGAAATGTACTCCATCTGAACCCTGATCTGTGCCCAAGCTGGACTTTTTTGGTCCATTTATTTTATTTATTATTTATTTATTATATTTCTATCCCGCCCATCTAGTCATTTCGACTACTCTGGGTGGCGTACATCATACATAACAAAAACAATTAAAATAACATCAACATCCCAAAATAAAAATAAATAATCGTTCAAGATGGAGAACAAAAATAAATCAAATAATGCCCAGAGGGAAGGCCTGCCTAAACAGCCATGTTTTTAATTGGCTTTTAAAGACACCCAGTGAGGGGGCCATACGGATCTCTGAAGGTAAGTTGTTCCATAACCGAGGAGCCACCGCCGAGAAGTCCCGGTTTCTTGTCCTTTCCCTCCGGGCCTCTCTCAGCGTTAGGCTCCTCAATCGCACCTCCAGACTAGATCGAGTGAAACGGGTAGACTTTGGTGGGAGAAGGCGTTCCGTCAGATATCGAGGTCCTAAACCGTTTAGGGCTTTGTATGTAATCATTAAGACTTTGAAATCAACGCGAAAGCGTACGGGCAGCCAATGCAATGCGGCCAGAGTGGGAGAGATATGATGGTGTTTCCTCACCCCACTAATAAGTCTGGCCGCCACATTCTGCACCATTTGAAGCTTCCGCATCAGTCTCAAAGGTAGCCCCACGTAGAGCGCATTACAGTGGTCTAATCTCGAGATTACAAGCGCATGCACTAAAGTGGTGAGTGCCCCAACATCAAGATAGGGACGCAGCTGGGCAATCCGCCTAAGATGGAAATAGGCGGATCGGACCACTGACACCACCTGGGTTTCCATGGTGAACGCCGGGTCCAGATGTATCCCCAAGCTACGAACCTCACTCTTCGCGGTGAGAGTCACCCCCCCAAATGAGAGGGAGTTTCCCAAGCCGCTGATGGTGGGGCCACCCACCCTCAGTACCTCCATCTTGTCCGGGTTCAGCCTCAACCCATTTTCCTGCATCCATTGCAGTACAGTCTCCAAGCAGCGCTGAAGGGACAGAACGGCATCCACCGTAGTTGGAGAAAAGGAGATGTAGAGCTGTGTGTCATCAGCATACTGATGGCACGATGCTCCACATCCCCTGATGACCCCACCCAGCGACCTCATATAGATATTAAACAGCATTGGGGAGATTATCGAGCCCTGCGGAACCCCACAATTGAGGCTCCACGGGGCCGAAACCCTCTCCCCAATCTGTACTCTCTGAGGACGGTCCTCCAAGAAGGATTGGAGCCAAGCAAACGCCAGGCCACCAATTCCCAGCTCGGAGAGCCTCCTCAGGAGGATACCGTGGTTGACGGTATCAAAGGCAGCTGAGATATCGAGGAGGACCAACAGGGACGTTTTCCCCCTGTCGGCCTCCCTCAATAGGTCATCATACAGGGCAACCAATGCCGTTTCTGTACCATGGCGCGGCCTGAAACCCGACTGGAATGGATCCAGGGCATTTGTTTCATCCAAGTGAGCCTGAAGCTGGCCGGCCACCACCCTCTCCACCACTTTGCTAATGAAAGAAACATTGGCGACGGGCCTGTAATTGCCAATATCATCCGCCGCCAAATTTAGTTTCTTTCTTATGGGCCTAATGAGTGTCTCCTTGAGGGCAAGGGAAACCCTGCCCTCAAGGAAAGACCCATTGATTATTGCTGTTGCCCATTCTGTTGTTATAGGCCTGGCTGCTTTGATTAGCCAGGCCGGGCAAGGGTCAAGGGATGAGGTGGTGGCACAACAGTGATCAAGTACCTTGTCCACAATCTCTGGTGTCACCGGCTGAAAATGATCAAAACTCACCGGGCAAGGCGGAGCGCTGGGCATCTCTCCTCGACTCACTGTATCCAAAAAAGGAGAGAGTTCCCGGCGGATGGCCTCCACTTTAGATTTAAAAAATACTGCAAATTGGTCTGGTGAGATACTAGGGGGAGGCCCATCACCTAGACCAATTCCGGATAGTCCAGCTGTTGGGCTTCTACTTTTTGGAGCCAGGATGGAGCAATTCCTCAGCAGATGGAAGGATCACTTTAAGGGAGCTCACTCCCATTAAAGCAACCCTTTCCCATGTGATCAGGTGCATCTGATTGCACAACCTACTGTAGACCACTCAGACATCAACCAATAAATTGCTCCTGAGCTATCTTCGGCTCACTTTATTTTATATAGTAAGAGACTTCAGCAAATACTCTTCATGACAGTAGGAATATTGGTGTGGCTGTCCCATTGCAGAAGAAATTGTTCATATGAAAATTCTAGAATGCCTTGTATGCAATTTTCTACTTATCATTCTCTATTTTTTTATTTTGAAAGCCCTCACCGAAGACATATATATAACATTAATATGTTGACTCACCAGAGACAGTCAACAGCAACTTGTCCGTGCAAATGGACTGGAAAATCTCATAGGCCCACCATTGTTTGTTCAAAACCATTATGTGAATAATTAGATAGAACAAATGCATTAATAGAAATCAGGCTCCATTTATGGCCACAGAGTAGCCAGAAATAAAGCTATGAAAAGCAAAGGACAGCCATCAGAAATGAAAGAGGAAATCAGCCAGTTAATTTTGCCATCAGTAAACTGCCTTGGGATTGCTTTATTTCTTTTTACGTATTTATTTCACTTTTGTTTAATTGGAATAAGATTACGAAGGCTTGTACCAGAGCAAAAAAGTTTTAATTATTATCTATTTTTTTAACTCTGCTGAGAAAAACTTAAACTTTAAGGAAGCTGAGTTCGGCTCTTGATCAGAAATCTTACTTTTTCTTAATGGCCTAGGCTAAGCAGAGACACATTCTGGTATAGCCATGAAACTCCTTGTCTGCTCTGAGACAAGTCAGTCTCTCTGATCCTCATCCAATGCTTCCTATTGCTATTTTTTAAAGAAGACATATAAATTACGTTGGGTAAGGATAGCTCTACATAAATGTTTAGGAACAAAACTGGCTCCTGCATTTAAAAACAACATGCTTTTGATGTAAGCTCACCAAATATGTAGATATATGAAAGCAGCCCAAATGGGATGTAATGTGGATACCTCATCTGGGTCTCTGTTTTGAAAAAGCAGCTAAGTCTGTGGGCTGATGTTTTAATTTTCCACAATGCCTTGACTTTTTTTTTCTTAATTTAATCTTCATCGTATCAGGAACCAAAATACATAAGCAGAAATGTGCAGAAATAAAGGACAGGAGGATAATGATGAAAAATGTATCAAAAAATTTAACACTATAATGTACAAATATTTTAAAATTATATTCAAAGCAATAGATTATATTTTTAAAGGCCACCCCACCTCAATCACCTGTTGACTTCCCAAAAGCCTCTCTAAAAAGGTAAGTTTTCAGCTGCGAGCAGAACGAAAGCAGGAAGGGGCCATCTGCACCTCTCAAGGGAGGGAGTTCATAATCTAGGGGCAGCCACAGAAAAATTCCTCTCTTGAGTCCCCCACCAGCCATGTTTGTGAAAGTAGTGGGACTGAGCGAATGCACTCCCCTGGGGATCTTAATACTCAAGATGGCTTGTACAGGGAGATATTGTCTTTCATATAGCCTGGACCTGAGCTGTAAAGGGCTTTAAAGGTCAGGGCCAACACCTTGGATAGGGCCGGGAAACAAACTAGCACTATGTCACAATGCGGGCCAGTGATGAAGAACATGGTTCGGAAGCAAAATATCTCACCTTCAGCCTCTGATATCTCCATCTAGGGCTGGCAAAGACTTCTACCTAATTGTTGGCAAGCCGTTGCCAGACTTTGTAGACAATACTGAGCTTGATCTACAAAAAAGTTACTTTTAGGGAGCCCCAGAGCCTACAAAGTTGAGTACAAACATCTGAGCTACGTCACTTAGAGAAAAGGTAAATAAGGGGAGACATGACAGGTGGGTAGAAAATTATGTATGTAATGGAGAAAGTGGATAAGAAAAGGCTTTTTGCTTCCTTTTGTAGTGCTGGAACCCCACATCATTCACAGAAGCAATACGATAGGAGATTCATCAGTACAGATGAAATGAAGTTTGTTTTCATACAGGACACAGTTGAACTGTGATTCCTTTCTACAAATACTGGTGACCATCTACCTGGATGGCTTTAAAAGTGGATTGGATAAATTCACCAAGTTAGTGCCATCAGTGGCTGCTGCTGGCTATGTATCACCACCAGTATTACAGACAACAGAATTCAGATGTTGCCATTGTCAGGTCTTGCTTCTAGGCTTTCCAAGGTCATCTGGTCGGGCATTGTGTGAACTGAGTCTTGGTGGTAGATAGGTCTTTGGTCTGTTTTTTTAAAATGTAACTCTTTCTCATCTGAGATGGCCCAATGGTCTGACTGACTCTAAGGGAGCCTTCTACACAAGGAAAGTTACTTTACAAGGAGAGTTGCTCTACATGTATCCAATTCCTGAGACATAGGCTCTTCCACATAAGTAGGAGTCCCAGTCACATGAAGCAGCATACAAAGTCAGTCCTTCAAAAAACCTTTGGTTTATGATTGTGGCATATTGTGCTTCTCTACCCATGATTCTGAACACTAGGAAATGGCCCAATATTGCTGCACAATATTATGCCTGGGTTGCCACCAGGAAAAAGGATGCCAAACTTTATGTAGCAAAAGGTAGCTGAATGTTAACAGCACCAATGTTAGCAGTCAAGATGATTTGTAGGATACACTCTACAATCCAGTACCTTCCAGCTGCACAGACATGTACTTGAGTGCACATAGTTAATCTGAAAGACACATTTCTTCTAGGCATTTTGATTACCTTGTGGCTCCACGGTATAGATACCTAGAGAACTTGTTGAAAACAGCCCTAACAATTGTTTTGTGTTTGGGTGAGAAATGGTTTAATTGATGAAAAGAAGAGTCAGGTTCTGGGATTTTTCCCTGCTTGGTGTAACTTTGTGAATGGTAGTGAGCAGAAGAGGGATCTATAATGTACATTCATATAAAGAAATTTCTGATGTTCTTATTATTTTATAGGAAAGTAATAGACCCAGACAGTAGATGTTACCTGCCACTATCCCAGTCACTGTCAGCTTAACCAGAGGATAGTTGACAATATAGGGAAGGGCTGATCAGAGAGCATTTTACTGTGGACTTACTTAGACTTCAAGTTAAAACTGTTTACAAAAACACCCACTTCATTGAACAAATCTTTAGCAAGTTTACTATGCTTACTTACCACAGGGTATTTTGAGCATGCTTGACTGATCCTACTTCGGTGTACTCCAGGGACAAAGTCAAAGAGAACAAGAGCCAATTAAGAAACAAAGAAACAAAAGTTTACAGTTTCCTTCTGTCCTGCAGGGAGGACCCAGATAAGGGACATGCTTTGCCCAAAGGCTGACATTTTCCCACTCTTTCTGTACCTTATCCACAGAGAGGTTCTTCAAACTTTATTGTTGTTTTTAGAAAATGTGTAGAAATCATTGCTTTCCTTTTAACCTGCATATGAAATTAAAGCATTCTCATCCAAACAATTAGGGTTCTAATTCATGTAGAGAGTAATGACTGGAAAAGTAACTCCTTTGCTTCACATATTTGTTCCAAGTGGATGGGTGGTGGGACTGGCAAGGAGCGAGTAGATGGGATAGTGTATGTCCCCATTTCCCCTCCTATACAGCTGTAGTTGTGGGAGAGTACAGTGTCGAAACAGAGCTGGCCAGACATAAGATTTTGTTATTACATTAAATCTTATTATTCTGTTGAGTGTTTCAATTGCTTTAGGTCATTGTTATCCTACTGTTGCTCACTGTTTTTCTTTTTCATTTTACCTTTCTTTGGGCTTGCAGTAAGTATTTTAATATGCTGAATCATTGTAATATGATTCAGCATATTACAATGATATATGCATATTACAATGATATATATAACGTTTTGTAAGCTTTCCTAAGGGCTTCTGAAAGCCAGATGGTTGGATAAAAAATGTAAATTAAATATTTTATCAGCCCATCTATCTGAATGCACATCTTCACTTGCTATGGAAGTTAAAGAAAAGAACCAGTGTAATAAGATGGAAAAGCAAAACCAAATAAAGGATGGTTCAACCTGCAAGTTATCTTGCTTATTCTCTGAGCATTGGCCTTGTTTTTGTAAGTGGAACATATATTTCAATACATTGTTGCATTTCAACATTATTGGTAAATAACATAAAGAAAAGTATTTTTTCCCTAGTCAGTTTTCTAAAATGTGTTTTAGAACATGCATCTTTTGTACTTATTGGAACTCTGGGTTTGAATGAAAATAAGCAAGGAGGAGATGGAGAAATATAGAGGCATGTCATAGTTTTCCAGTGACTCTTTGACAGGTATTTTTACTGGCATTATTCTGTTCCAATGGCCAAAATCGTGTTGCTTAGTGTAGTACATTGCACTACATTGCACTACAGTAGGTCCATTGAATTAATGGGTATTTGGTAAGTCAACTCCTCCATAGGTTCCATTGACTTAAATGGGCCTATTCTAACTGGGACCTACTATGCTCAAGTAAGTTTTGGTTAGAATAGGCCCTTTGGAATCAATAGACCATATGGAAGAATTGACTCACCAAATCCCCACCGATTCAATGGGTGTACTCTAGTGCTCTTGAGAGTCCCCTGGACTGCAAGGAGAACAAACCTATCCATTCTAAAGGAAATCAACCCTGAGTGCTCACTGGAAGGACAGATCCTGAAACTGAGGCTCCAATCCTTTGGCCATCTGATGAGAAGAGAAGACTCCCTGGAAAAGACCCTGATGTTGGGAAAGTGTGAAGGCAAGAGGAGAAGGGGACGACAGAGGACGAGATGGTTGGACAGTGTCATCGAAGCTGCCAGCATGAATTTGACCAAACTCCAGGAGGCAGTGGAAGACAGGAGGGCCTGGCGTGCTCTGGTCCATGGGGTCACGAAGAGTCGGACACGACTAAACGACTAAACAACAACAACTCTAGTGCAGAGGTCCCCAACCCCCGGTCCGTGGCCTGGTGCCAGTCTGTGGCCTGAGCCGGACTGGGACGCTGAGACAGACCTCCCACCCACCCCCGCACGCACTCACCCCCGTACAGCTGCGCTTGCGCTCCAGCATGCCTGTGCGAGCACCGCGCCACCATTTGCGCATGTGCATGAGCGCTCGTACGCTCACGCGCATGCGCAAACGGCGGCACGGCGCTCGTGCGAGAGAGAGCGTGCGCTTGTTCACACATGTGCACGAGCACGGGGGGTGCCTCTCCTTCCCCAGCCGGTCCGCAGACCGAAAAAGGTTGGGGATCGCTGCTCTAGTGCAAGATACTACAGTACGCAGCAAGATTTTGGCCATTGTCTTTATCATCATCAACAACAAAAATGTCAATAATGGTACACAAATACAAATGTTTAAGTTTGTGGTGTGAATCCTTGCTGTCCTACTTAAATATGCATAGCATTCTCAAAAGGCTACATTGCAACACAGCAAGTTGTAAAGGTTTGGATAGCTGAAAGAGTCACATAGGTCAGCATCCTACTGCTAGTCTGAACGAGAGTAGAACCATTTATTCATTATTATCTATGTAAGTGTTGACTTACTATTCAGCAATATATTCAATGCATCTTCTCTTAGCAGGAACTGGCAATAGGATATTGGCCATAGAAACTGCTCACATGAAGACTAAAACTGTGATGGGAGAAGGGGCAGAAATGTGGGGCTCTCGCCAACAGCCTTGCATGCACATTTTCTCTGTATCCCTTCTTTCATTTAGCATTAAGGGGTTTGTAAGTGCTTCCCATTGAACAAGCTTCCATATCTCTCTGCTATTGGAAGCTTTATTAAAATCCCCAATACATGGACTTAAGGTAAGGTAAACCTTAGAGAATGACCCATGCCAAGGGCCATGAAGGTTGAGGGCTGGATGTTCTCCAGCCCTACATAGTTTTATTCATCCTTTATAGAGGCTAACAAGAAATGTTGCTGTTATTGTTTTATATATAAGGATGAACCAGCTATAAATACACTGAAAAAACCTTTACAGTCTTTTATTATCATCAACAACAAAACCATCAATAATAGTACACAAATACAAATGTTCAAGTTTGTATTACACAGTGCCAAGATACAAAAGTGTGTTTCCAACTCTGCCACGCTTCTGATAGAGAAAAATTTCCCATATGGAATCTGACATGTAGATGCATATACTCACATACAATACACTTCCACTGACTCCCTAAATAAAGTAATTTTCATAGGAAATTATTATGAAAGTAGCAAATGGTTCTATGATACCCTAAGGACTAACTTGTATATGTCACAGGATCATTTATTACTTTGAATATAATTTTCCAAGACAATTATAAAGGGAATCAGTGGAAGTGAAATGTAAATGATTATGACCTCTTTCACTTTCTCTGTGATTCAACAGCAGATTTTTAATTTGCTTCCTCAAAAGAAGGGCAGTACAGTTCTCCTTTCCTATATTATATAGGGTCACCTTCCCAGCAGTTTCACCTTAAGAGTTTAGAGATTTATTTTTCTGTTCCTGAGTCATCTTGGTAACTACACATAGGTCATGCACAGAATGAGCTATCAGTGCACATTCTCCAAAGTTTTGGTCAGTATTCAAAGTATTGGAGAGCACTCCTCCTGCTCCTCCTTCCTTAAGAAACCTGTGGAACATTATGATAGCACTAGTCCTCCAATTATCTTTTGCAAACATGTATGGAATTCAGTGTATGGATTCTTCCATGCTTCCATGCTTAAGTATTCAGAAACCAGAACCACAGTAACTACTGGGGAAAAACCAAGTAAGCATTGTCAAATCATAGAAAAATTCTAAAATCTGAATCTGAGTTTATACAGTAATGAAATGCTTGACTCTGTCCTCATCGCCATCATCATCCTAATCTATTGTAATTTATTTGAATATAATAAGTATTAGTTTTAATTGGCATTATTTTTAATCTGCCTCCCCATCCATTTTTTTCTACTTCACATTGCTTTACTTTTTCAATTCATCATAACAAAACTCACACAACCAACTTGGCATATCTCAGTTTTTTAAATATATAATCTCTTCCTGCAATCAACTAATGACCTGTGAAGCATGAACTACAATAGCACTCATCAGCAGACATAAATAAATGTATTATACCAAATTAGTGCCTTGAACGTTTCACTGCATGATTTTCTTTTTGTGTCATCTCTGTTCCTGAAAAAGCAAAAGATGAATCCAACTGGCAAAAAAGCAACTAACCAAGTAACAAATGAAACCACCAGCCTGGACAACTCTGCTAATATTCTAGTTCAGTGTGTAATTAAATCCAATATAAGAAAAATTAAGATGAGCAAATATGTGTCAAATCTTATTGGATTAAAATCCAATCCTCTCTTTTTCAGAAACATATGACATCCATCAAAAGGGTATCATAAAGCTTTTGCACCCAAAACATACATTATCAATAGTGATTCCCCTTCAGACTTAATTGCCAAATGAATGGCAATTAGAAGGGTGAAACCAGTGGGATGGTAACTAGGAAGGTTGAAGGATGACACAAGACCCTCTACACCAGTGATGGTGAACCTTTCTGAGCCCAAGTGCCCAAACTGCAATACAGAACCAAATTATTCCTTTCGAAGTGCCAACACTGCAATTAAACCTGAATACTGAGGTTTTAGTTTAGAAAAAACAACTCATACAGTTGTCTGAACTAATCAACACCTTTTCTCTTAAAATAAATACACAATAACAGAGCTTTCAATGGTACAAACACTTTTTTATTGAAAAAAACCCATCAACTCTAGTAAATGGAAAAAATTATTAAAGTAATACATTGTACATATGGCCTGAAGCCAGGTAATTTATACAAACTTTTAAATTAATTCTGTGTATGTATTTTGGGATAAGAGATACTCAACTTGTAATATGATTATGTGCCAGACTGAAATTGTATGGGGCAAGCCTTACTCCAGGTCTTTTCCCTGCTTCTACAGGTGTTGGATTAGTAAAAGTAAAAGTCAACCTGTATTAGTATGAGCAAGATAAACAAGAAAACTAGACTTGCTTAACACACTTTAAACAACTCCTAAACTAGTGTCTTGGATTGCAAACACTGCATTAGGTAAAAGTTTGAATTTGGCATGCTTTTGCACAATTAATGTGATTTTTGATGTTGTATGCATGCTGATAATTTGTCAAACCTTGGCTCATACGCCGTTAGTTTGAGAGCAACACATGCAGCACTCAGGTCTGTTTCTGGTATCAGATTTGATATAATTCAAAGCTGAAAACAGCTGCTCACAAGCATAAAATGACCCAAACAAAGTAAGAAGAGCAATCCCAAGTGCTTTCATTGACTTAAAATTATTTGGCAGAGAATTCCACACTTTAAGGATTTCATTTGCAGAACTACCAACTGTGCTGTCCTTTGTCATCCCTTCGCACTCTGTCTTCTCAAGCGTTGCACGCAGGTCATAGAATTTATTTTTCCAGATAGAGTTTTCTTGAAATTCCAATAGCTCCAGTTCCAGATTTCCAAAATCTAACCAGTGTTAGCAGGAAAGATCAAGTTCTTCAAATTTGGCTTTATCTGGAGAAGTAAGAAAACATAGGATTGTCTCCATCTTACGGAACTCTAAAAATCTGTTCCTAAAATTCTCCTTTGCAGCTGCTACAATGCTAGAAAATTCCTTGTAGATTTCCTGATGGCATGTAGGATTGTTCGTAAATGTAGAATTTTCCAAATGCATTTTTAGATTTGGAAAATATTTCAGCTGCCCCCTTTCAAGTTCTCTCTCAAAAACCTGCAGTTTTCTCTCAAATGTTCTGATGTCACAAAACATCCTTTCTGCTATTTCCCCTAAACCTTGCAGTTTTTTGTTCAGTACATTGAAGTGTGCTGTAAAATCTGTAAAAAAACATGAGGTTGGTAAGCCAGGTCATATCAGTGAGCTGTGAATATTCTTACTCCTTTTCAGTCATAAACAACCTAATTTCATCCAAGCAGGCTACAAATCTCTCCAGGACTTGTCCTCTGCTCAGCCACCAGACATTATTGTACTTAAGTAAAGTATTATACTGTGCCTGTACCTCATCAAGAAGTGCTTGAAACTGTCGAAAATTAAGAGCACGAGCCATTATGTAATTCACCATTTTTGTGACATCTTTGAGGATATTGTCTAATTTTTGCTGTTTTCCCTGCCACAAAGAGGAGCTTGATGTATAATATAATGAAACTGAATGACCGGATGTTTTACTTCTTTAACAAAGAACTGTATGAAATCAGATGTAACCCCCACCATGCAAGGTGCCCCGTCACTAGTAACTGAAACTACTTTTTCTGCTCTTATGTCTTGTGACAAAAAAGCCTCCATCACAGCATTGTAGATAACTCTCCCTTGTGTTCTTCCAGGCAAAGACAACAGTTTCAGCAGCTCTTCTCTCATGATGTTGCCAACAGCATAACACAAAATTACTGCTGTGTATGTGTAGGCATCCTTCAGTCTCGAGAGACTATGGTCGCGTGCTCTGAATAGGGGTCTTGGAACAGCATCTAGTGTGGCTGAGAACGTACTACAGTGGCATCATGAGAAGACAAGCTCACTGGAAAAGGCAGCAATGCAGGAAAAAGTGCAATGCAGTAGGAAAAGAGGAAGACTGCATATGAGATGGATTAACTCAATAAAGAAAGCCACAGTCTTATGTTTGTAAGAACTTTTGTTTGGTGTTGCAATCAAAGAAAACTTTGAAAGGTTCTTTTTTTCATGGTTTTATGAAAGAGTCAGTCTCTCTGTCTCACTCACTCTCTCACACACACTTTGGAAGGTTCCTTTTTTCATGGCTTTATGAAAGTCAGTCTCTCTCACTCACACACACACACACTTTGGAAGGTTCCTTTTTCATGGTTTTATGAAAGAGTCAGTCTCTTACTCACTCACTCACACACACTTTGGAAGGTTCCTTTTTTCATGGTTTTATGAAAGAGTCTCACTCACTCACTCTCTCTCTCACACACACACACTTTGGAAGGTTCCTTTTTCATGGTTTTATGAAAGCGTCAGTCTCTCTCACTCACACACACACACTTTGGAAGGTTCCTTTTTCATGGTTTTATGAAAGAGTCAGTCTCAGTCACTCACTCACACACACACACACTTTGGAAGGTTCCTTTTTTCATGGATTTATGAAAGTCAGTCTCTCTTGCGCGTGCACACACACCCTCCCTCCCTAAATTTTCTACAATCAGTTGCTTCAGCTCACTATGACCCTGTTTCCTCTCATTACATTTAAACAAGCTTGATGAATCCACCCGTCCCCCTCTCTCGCGCATTCCTTCCCGCCTTAATTGGAGCCTTCCCTCCTGCTTCTCGGATTAACTGTGGCGGGCTCTTCTAAAGCAGTAGACAATAAAGCAGCTTTATCTCCGATCTTCAAAAGAACTGATTTACAAGTGCCTGATTTACAAGTGCTGCAATCAAGGAAGGTAGCAGGGAAAGGTGGCTCACGAGCCTGAGGTTCGGCTGCGGGAGGGGAGGGGTAGTGATCCAGCGACTTATGGTCGCATGCCCATGGAGAGGCCTCTGCGTGTCAGCTGTGGCACGTGTGCCATAGGTTCGCCATTGCTGCTCTACACAGTTCTGGAATAACATCTGAGTAGGATCCACTTGAGTGCTCATATTCATCCTGGTACCACTTCAGAGTGATTATCATAATCACTTCTCCCACCCAATTCTGCCAGAGTCACTCATTCCAGCCAGGCCGGGTGGCTGAGGGGCCTAACGCCGAGGGAGGTCCGGAAGGAAAGAACAAGGAACCGGACCTTCTCGGCAGTGGCCCCTCGCCTTTGGAACAACTTGCCAGTGGAGATCCGCCTGGCTCCCTCTCTGGGTGTTTTCAGGAACAAACTTAAAACCTGGCTATTTGGGCAGGATTTCCCTCCTGCCATATCTTAATTTCTTATACTTTTCCCATCTTGGATTTATAATATATGCTTATTGGTTTTATTGGTTTTAAATTTGTAAACCGCCCAGAGTAGACCTTTGGTCTAGATGAGCGGGATAGAAATCTAACAAATAAATAAATAAATTATGATTATAAATGCATTGCCCACAATTTTCTAAGAAAAGAACTCACCATGACAACATGCCTGTGCAAGTTCTCTTCTATGTCAGCAGATGATTCCCATAGAATCCTGATGCTCCCAGAGCTTATGATAAATTTTATGCTGCTGAGGCCCATTGTGGACTGCACCAACCCTACAAATGTACAATAAAAGGGAAAAAATCAAAACCAAAATGGGAGATAGGTGTGTCTAAGTGTCCACTTCCATTTTGAGGAGTCAGCAAAAAACCAAAAAAACAAGATGCAAGGAGAGAGCTACAGTTTGTTTTAATGTTTAATGTTTGAATGAAAGACAAGGAAGATACCCAGATGGAATAAGGCACCTGGCTCATATGATTATTTGACTATCACCCTGTACTGATTTGGTTTATTTATTTTTTCATTTATGTCTTTTACTCTCAATAGAAAGCTGCACAATGGATGGACTAAAAGGGTTCTCTCTTTTTTTGTATGATACCATAATGTGTAAAAGATTTTTTTAAAAAAAGGCTGAAGTGCAAAGCCACTGGAAATTCAGGGCAATGCTGCTATCTATTGATTGTTATGATGACTGCATGTGTGAATTAATTATCACAGGCATGGTCAGCTCTCTTGGCATAAAGGGAGAGTCTGCTGTGCTTTCTTTTTGGATTTTTTCTTTCTTTCTAATTTTAACAGCCTCTCTGACTACACTTGGGCGGTGGGGGAAGAATTCTACTGTCCAATATCTATGCCTTTAAAGCCTTCTCTGAGCTATGAATAATAAATAAATCTTACAATCTTGGCTTAAGGGATTTTCAGATTTAAGGGAGTTTGGTTTTTCATCTTCTTCTAATTAAACAGGAAATAGTGTTCTTGGTTTATTCTGTTCTCTTCCACACAAAACTGCAATCAGACATTTATCCGCATTCACCCAGTTCCCATCAAGTAGAAGTATATAGGGTGGGGTTTTTTAAGGCTTCTGAACAGATTAACAGCACATGGATCCCTTTCCATCCCTTGTAGGAGTCTTCATTCATCACAAAATTAATGAAGGGTAATTATTAAAGATTTTTCTTCAGTTGTAATTAACACTGCACCTCAAATTGGCTCGGTGCAGAGAGAGTGAGACATTTCTCATTCTGCATCTCCCCGGTGATGTAAACTGGCAGGAGAGATAACAGTATGCATTAAACTTGTTACTTGCTAAATACCCAAATCTGGAGACAAATTAGACAGAGGTGCCATGAAAACCATTAAAGCTGCTGTCTCTAATATTGCATTGCAGTGCCTCATAGTTCTACGTGGCTGGGTTTGCTATTAGTAGTGCAGAGTGACTCTAGACAAGAGATTACTCATACTCTGAATATCCATTCAGGGGAAGGTTAAAATGCCTATAAAGAGTTATTGTTGTCGCTGTTGTTTAGGAAAAGAATTTTTAAAGTACACTTTTAAAATTTTCATTTTCATTTCAAAAAGGCCAAACGTAGGGGAGAGGGAGGGAGACTCTGTCTGAGAGGAAGCCAACTAATCTGAAGCCTGACAGGTGCTCAGGAGCAGGGCAGAAGGTGGAAGAACAGATGGAGGGGAATAAATACACTAATTCCAGAGTGGCAACATTTCCCCATTCCAGGGTCATGTCAACAAAACAGAAGAGCTCTCGATGTAACAGATCCAAATTCTTCCCAGTTCTGCACCAGAGACATTAAGAAATGTCACCATTTTATGGTCAGATAAGTTGTCTCAACATATAAGGTCAGTTTTTTGAGGATTCTCAAGTCCTCACAAGAGTTCTCACTTCCAGTGTGAGACCAATACAACAAATGTCTTGTGTGTATTGGTAATTTGTGCAAAATGTCTCTACAGTTTGTGTGAAGCTAAGCACACACAGCAAGCACAAGCTGCTAAGCTAACAATTCAGAAAAGCTAAAGCAGCCCAACCTATATTTTTACTTGTAAGCATCTATGCAATGAGATATAAAAGACCACGGCCCTAGACTGAGAAGTATCCCCCAGGTCAAAACTCAACCTGGTCAATAAGGAGTTCAATTACTTCAGTCTGTTCTCAGTTTAGGCCAGGTCCTTCAAGGAGTTCCTAGACTATATTACATAAGAACATAAGAAGAGCCCTGCTGGATCAGGCCAAGGGCCTGTCTGGTCCAGCTTCCTGTATCTCACAGTGGCCCCACTAGATTCCTCTGGGAGCACATGAGACAACTAGATACCTGTCTCCTGATACCCTTCCCCTGCACCTGGCATTTTGAGGTACCTTCCTTTCAAGCCTGGAGATTATACATCCACATCATGGCTTGTAAACTGTGATGGACTTTTCCTCCAGGAATCTGTCCAATCCCCTTTTAAAGGCATCTAGGCCAGATGCCATCACCACATCCTGTGGCAAGGAGTTCCACATAGCAACAATGAACCAAACCCAGCTTCCTCTATTCCCAGAAACTCAGATTTGAAACCAGGAACTGGTAATAACTTAGCAAGAGGAAAGTACTGGACTCAGTACTAAGGATATCTAGAATAAGCATACAAAGATTTTTAGCGAGATGTGATTATTTATAAGGGGAAAAGGGTATAGGGGAGGGTTAGTATAACAGAATATCAACTACAAATTGTAACCAGATATGAACCAAGAAGCTAAGCTCATAAATACATATTGTCTGGAACAAACCTCACAGAAACAAGCCTTCAAGACCTAGAAAAGCACAAGCATCCAGTTCCATAAAGACATATGGCTATCAGAAGCATAGAATAGCCATGGGTTTGGTGATCATATACCAAACCATATACCACTAAATGGTACCATCCCAACATAAAGCAGTTGGGAACCTGCCATGTGGTGAAAGGCATAAAGCTGGACCTACTTTGCTATGCCTACCAGCGCAGGTAGATCCCATTAGTCAATCACAAGCCAAGATCCAATCACAAGTGGCCAGATCCTTCTAGGAGCTCCTAGCAGTTGGCTTACAGTTTGGCCATTCAGATGTCAGCTTAAACCAGTTCTTTATTAACAGGACATGATTCTATTCCTGATCATACAGGTTCAAAGCTACAAATAAAATGGGTTCTTGAACCACAATCTTGCCCTAATTATTGAAGGATGTAATGAACAGCCAGAATGGAAATTATAAGATTCAGACAGAATCAGACGAATACGTTGTATGCTAGAATCACCATAACCCATAGCTAGAAATGTCCAAAATCCCATCACATAAAACAGCAGTTGTTATAGTTTCAGGTTTGGATGTTTACAAATATATTCAAGACCCTGTTCTGCACCTGAAATTTAACCTCCAGCTTTGTTTCTGCAAGGACTATGTAACTAGCTGTGGAATAACTACAGATACTAGAATTTATGCTTTATATTTCCTTTTAAAATCGGAGTAAAGACCACCATGTTGCCTTCTCAGTGGGCTTTGCCAGAGGAATGCAATACCTGACAATCTCTGACTTGATAAAGTCTTCATTTTGGGACTGAATTTAAAAGCAGCAATCACTGGCTTCAAACATCTAGCCAAGGATTTGTTTTGCTTTGTTTTTGCTTTGCATTTTGGATGTCCATGTTTCTTTCTCACTTTTTAATCATGTAGACTTATGGAGAATTTTGGACAAATAAAATATGGAGAATTTTGGACAAATAAAAAGCTTGCACGTTTGTGAATTTCAAGTTGCTCCTGCTAAAGATATTGCCCCTCTGTAGGTTTTGTAAATTGTTTTCTTCCTATAGCAGCTTGCTTGCGTGCTCTTCCTTCTTCCACTGTTGTTCTTTTAAGGGAGTGCTAAATTAGTGATATATGTAATTTTAGAAATAGTGCCATCATGGAAAAATATATGGTTACTAATATAGTGTTCAAATGTATTCAAACAATAGCTCTCTTAGTTATGATTTTTTTTTTCAGAGAAGATGCATGGAAGTTGCAATTTCCCTGTTTGAACCAGAGGGCCCTGTGTATTGTAGTCACAATGTGTACTGTTATAGGGGTAGAGCTTACATAGTCTCTGTTGTTGCCTCCTAGTAATGGCCTTCATCTATGCATATGGGAAATGGCAGGAAAGGAACTAAGCCTGAGTTTTATAGGGAGTTTAGAAGCGGCTCATAATGGTCTTAGGAACTCTGAACTGAGTACTTTGTTTCTGGACCCTGCACCTCCTAATTCTTTACCATTAAAAATAAATTGATGTTAATATTAAAATTCACAATAAAAACTCTTCAGAACAATTTAGAATCTGTCTTTAGGTATGCCAGCCAAGAAGAAAACCAACTAGCACTTCATTCTAAAGATGCAAACATTTTCTTCACCGATTTCAATCATGTACAACGTCCACAGCAAATTGTATCTGAATGCAAGGAATTCTATCACTTCCCCTCCTCCAATACTGGCCATAAAAACCAACATCTCAAAAACTTTGTCTCTGGAAACACTGCTCTCAAATATGACAAGGCCTTGACAATGAATGGATGGTCCATTTCTATGAATGCAAACTTTTTTTTTCATGAATATAATGTAGAATGACTATTGTTTATGGTAATCACCACAATTTTTAAATTATTTTTATAATACTACTGTCAAATCTTCAGTTAATTGACACTCAAAATCTACTCCAGAGCAGCATTTTTTCAGGACACAATGAGTTACCATCTGTCCAGATATCCAGACACCCAGTGATACACTGTCAGCTTCCTTGCTCCATCATCACCTGTCATTATAGCATTCTTTTTATCTAAACCTTTTGCTGACAAAAGGAAATATTTTTTTTGTTTCCTCCAGTCTTAAGAGGAACTGTTGCCACATGCACAGTAATGAATGTCAAGTAAAAACAATATGGAACTATTCTTTTCTTAGCACAAAGGATATTCACCTTTCCTGGATGAATCAAATGCCAAAATACAGTAACACCTTTATTAATAATATAATAATAATCATGTGCTGTCAAGTCAATTCTGACTTATGGATACCCTTTCCAGGGTTTTCCAGGTAGAGAATATTGAGAAGTAGTTGTAGTTTACCATTTCCTTCTTCTGGGGGCACTCTGGGACTCTGCAGCTTGTCCGAGGACAACAGACTGGCTCTATTCACAGGAGGCACAGTGGGGAATTGAACTCCCAGATACCTAACTCATTGAGCTATCAAGACAGCCAATACTTTTCTTAAGACTGAACAAAATATCAAGATGCCATGCACAAGCTTTTGAGTTGTCCAGTATTGTTCATCAGGATGGACGCACAGATGAATGGTAGAAAACAACGTTTTAAAAAAACACCCTCAAACTAATACTTGTAGACCACTCCAGAATAAGATACATCTATAAGTTAATTTAGTTCTGAAAGTTTTGCAGCAGTTCACCCTGTTCATTCATGGTGAAGAACTAATTGAAAGGTCCAAGTACAAGTGTGCTAGAAGCTAGAAAATGTCTGAGTAACAATCTAATGGTCATCTTATTATTTTATTATTTGACTGCACAGAAGATATGAAAATTTTAACTTGTTAGTTGAAAAATCATCTAATAGACTTTGCCATTTGTCTTTTCCATTCCTATGCTGTCATGACAATTGTTTACAAACAATACCTATAGTTTACTCTATTTAATTTATTTATTTAAAATATTTTATGCCGCCTTTCTCCTTAAAAAGGACCCAAGGCAGGTTACATCATTAAAATACAATATTCAAAGCTAAAAACAATAAGTATAGAAAGGTGGCTCACATAATTAAGAGACAATATTTAAAGTTAAAAACACTATGTGTACAAATACTAAAAAGAATCAAACAAATAACTCTCTGAGAAATGGTAAACCAAAGCAATACTAAAAACACATTCAAAGCAGTAAGGCATAACAATCTATTTAAAAACCCCACCCCACCCAAGCAGCCAGTCACTGATGAAAAGGTTGTCTGAAGAAAAAGGCCTGCTTGCGGAAGGACAGCAAAGATGGAACCATTCTGGACTCGTTTGGGAGGGAGTTCCAAAATCTTGGAGCAGTAACAGAAGGCCCTGCTCCTGTGTCCCCAATAAAAACCCTTGTGAAGATGGCGGGACTGGGAGAAAGGCCTCTTCTGATATCTTAATACTTGAGCAGGCTCATAATGGGCAACACGGTCTTTGAGATAGCTTGGACTCAGGCCATTCAGAGCTTTATAGGTTAGAATCAGCACTTTGAATAGTGCCTGGAAACATATGACTAGTAGTGATGACCATAAACTGCTGGTTTGGCAATTCATGCTGGTTTAGCAGACAGCCGAACAGGTATCCTGCTGTTCGGCAACCTGCCCCCTCCAGTGGGCACCCACTCAGAGGCAGCAATGGGAGGAGGTGGGGCAGGGAAGCTGGGGCACTGAGGATAAAGGATGCTGGGATAGTTTTCTAAGAAATATGCCCCCTTCGAAAAAGTCATGAAGTCTTGCACACGTCAGAGGCTGCTGTCCTCCAAGCTGCCCCTGAAAATCCTTTACAGACTCACTGAATAAAATGAGGAAAACAAACAAACAAATAAATAAATACAGTGCATCAATTAAGATTGCTGAACAGCTTGGGGAGAAAAAAAAAGAATCAAGGTGTTTTATCATGATAATTATTAGTTTTTTGTTCTAGTTGAATTGGCTGGCAGTTAACAGGTTTTCAGTGTGTCAGAGGACACCTTAAAGTGTAATGAGAATATTATAGGACTTTTGAAGAATAACGTGTTCCTCTAGATATCAATAAACGATCACCTCAGCACAGTGACAAAATCTACTTATAATATGTATAATTATATACTTAACATTTTCTTCATTACATCTCTGAGTTCATTCAGATTCATAGTTTACCATAGATACTTTTCATCCATACGTATAGACCACCAGTGGCTTTTTGTAGCTCTCCCCAAGCATCACATGCATTTGCCAGCTATGTTGGTAGTAGAAGTGTATGGATTTGTGTTTTTGGAATACAACTTCTAGAATGTTTCACTGTCCAAAAAATCCGCAAACCAAAGAAACAAAGCACATTTCCAGTTGTGGGTTATCATTGTGAGTTACTAAGGGTCATATAATTATAAGTCAAATACTTACTGCCTGCACTTACGATGTTTTCCCTCTAGGCATGCAAATCTTTCAAAGCAAGTGCCTGAGAAATTGGACACACATGCAAAGCTTATCTTCCAATGGCCAACTACAAAACAATGGCAAGTTGATTTGGGCACTTAGGTATGCTTACAAGAGAATGAAGAGGAAAACCAAGAGAGAAGAATACAGGTCTCTGTGTTTTTTGTTCAATAGTGCCCAATGCATTTCAGAAAACATCATTTCCTTCATTGGGGACAAGTATAAATACAAATAAACAGACATTTTACTAGGGACAACTATAGAAGATTGTAAGTGCAGTTATAGACAGAAACATGTAAGGTAAAGGTTCCCCTTGACAATTTGTCCAGTCGTGTCCGACTCTAGGGGGCGGTGCTCATCTCCGTTTCCAACCCATAGAGCTAGCGTTTGTCCGAAGACAATCTTCCGTGGTCACGTGGCCAGCGCGACTAGACACAGAACGCCGTTACCTTCCCACCGTGCTGGTACCTATTTATCTACTTGCATTTGCATGCTTTCGAACTGCTAGGTTGGCGGGAGCTGGGACTAGCGACGGGAGCTCACTCCGTCGCGTGGATTCGATCTTACGACTGCAGGTCTTCTGACCTTGCAGCACAGAGGCTTCTGCGGTTTAACCCGCAGCGCCACCACATCCCAGTTATAGACAGAAACATGTAGCATACCATAAAATACTGTCAGAAAACACCTGCCTAATTCACTTTCCCTGTTACCCAAAAGATTAAGTCAGTAGCAACATAACCATATTTCACAAAATGACTGGGGGGAAAAAGGATTTGATCAAAGTTCCCACTGGCTGGTTTAATAAAGATACCACTTTAGTGTGAATTGTGAAAGCATCCAAAGATGGAGAAGCTCTATACAGTCAGGAAAAACAAGACCTGGAGCTGATTGTGGCTCTGATCATCAGCTTCTTATAGCAGAACTCAAGCTTAAACTGAAGAAAGTAGGAAAAACCACTGGGCATAATCTAAACCAAATCCCTTATGAATACACAGATTTAAGGAACTGTGAAGAACAGATTTAAGGAACTAGATTTGGTGGGCAGAGTGCCTGAAGAACTATGGATGGAGGCAGCAACAAAAACCATCCCAAAGAAAAGGAAATGCAAGAAAGCAAAGTGGCTGTCTAACGAGGCCTTACAAATAGCAGAGAAGAGAAGGAAAACAAAATGCAAGGGAGATAGGGAAAGTTACAGAAAATGGAATGCAGACTTCCAAAGAATAGCAAGGAGAGACAAGAGGGCCTTCTTAAATGAACAGTGCCAAGATATAGAGGAAAATAATAGAAAGGGAAAAACCTGAGATCTGTTCAAGAAAATTGGAGATATTAAAGGAACCTTTTGTGCAAAGATGGACATGATAAAGGACAAAAATGGTAGGGACCTCACAGAAGCAGAAGACATCAAGAAGAGGTGGCAAGAATACACAGAGGAATTATACCAGAAAGATCTGGATGTCCCGGACAACCCAGATAGTGTGGTTGGTGACCTTGAGCTAGACATCCTGGAGAGTGAAGTCAAGTGGGCCTTAGAAAGCATGACTAACAACAAGGCCAGTGGAGGTGATGGCATTCCAGTTGAACTATTTAAAATATTAAAAGATGAGGCTGTTAAGGTGCTACACTCAATATGCCAGCAAGTTTGGAAAACTCAGCAGTGGCCAGAGGATTGGAAAAGATCAGTCTACATCCCAATCCCAAAGAAGGGCAGTGCCAAAGAATGCTCCAACTACCGGACAATTGCACTCATTTCACACGCTAGCAAGGTTATGCTCAAAATCCTCCAAGGTAGGCTTCAGCAGTATGTGGACCGAGAACTCCCAGAAGTACAAGCTGGATTTCGAAGGGGCAGAGGAACTAGAGACCAAATTGCTAACATGCTATGGATTATGGAGAAAGCCAGAGAGTTCCAGAAAAACATCTACTTCTGCTTCATTGACTACACAAAAGCCTTTGACTGTGTTGACCACAACAAACTATGGCAAGTCCTTAAAGAAATGGGAGTGCCTGACCACCTTATCTATCTCCTGAGTAATCTATATGTGGGACAGTAAGCAACAGTTAGAACTGGATATGGAACAACTGATTGGTTCAAAATTGGGAAAGGAGTACGACAAGGATGTATATTGTCCCCCTGCTTATTTAACTTATATGCAGAATACATCATGCGAAAGGCTGGACTGGAGGAATCCCAAGCCGGAATTAAGATTGCCGGAAGAAATATCAACAACCTCCGATATGCAGATGATACCACTCTGATGGCAGAAAGTGAGGAGGAATTAAAGAACCTCTTAATGAGGGTGAAAGAGGAGAGTGCAAAAAATGGTCTGAAGCTCAACATAAAAAAAACTAAGATCATGGCCACTGGTCCCATCACCTCCTGGCAAATAGAAGGGGAAGATATGGAGGCAGTGACAGATTTTACTTTCCTGGGCTCCATGATCACTGCAGATGGTGACAGCAGCCACGAAATTAAAAGACGCCTGCTTCTCAGGAGAAAAGCGATGACAAACCTAGACAGCATCTTAAAAAGCAGAGACATCACCTTGCCGACAAAGGTCCACATAGTCAAAGCTATGGTTTTTCCAGTAGCGATGTATGGAAGTGAGAGCTGGACCATAAAGAAGGCTGACCGCCGAAGAATTGATGCTTTTGAATTGTGGTGCTGGAGGAGACTCTTGAGAGTCCCCTGGACTGCAAGGAGAACAAACCTATCCGTTCTGAAGGAAATCAACCCGGAGTGCTCATTGGAAGGACAGATCCTGAAGCTGAGGCTCCAATACTTTGGCCATCTCATGAGAAGAGAAGACTCCCTGGAAAAGACCCTGATGTTGGGAAAGTGTGAAGGCAAGAGGAGAAGGGGATGACAGAGGACGAGATGGTTGGACAGTGTCATCGAAGCTGCCAGCATGAATTTGACCAAACTCCGGAAGGCAGTGGAAGACAGGAGGGCCTGGCGTGCTCTGGTCCATGGGGTCACGAAGAGTCGGACACGACTTAACGACTAAACAACAACAATAATTGTCTCAACTGAAGTGGACCTCACTTGGAAGTGTGATCTAGTTTAGAGCCATTGAGTTCTGTCTCTCTTCCCTGTAAGGCCCTACAAAAGGGGTTAATTGCTTTTGCCTGACTCTGAGACATACCACATTGATGCAGACCAACAGAGTGAGGTAGAGACTGTGTGTGCTTGCCCTGGCTTTTGTCTGCCTGCCATCACCCTACTTGCTTTTACTATTTTGGTGTGTTTTGTTATGTAGTTTTAGTAGTTTCTTGTTTTACTAGGAATACCCTGTTTACCCTTTCCTAAGAGTCTTAGATAAAGTTTATTACCTTATTACTTCACTTTTGTCTCTGTGCCTTCAATTATTCCCACAGTTAATAATGTGTTAAATTACTCATGAGTGCAACTTAACACACTGAGCAATGTGAGTCACATTTGTAATCTTCACTTACATACAAGTGAAGTGCTTTAAATGGAACATTTTCACAGTAAAGGACTAGGCTTGAACCCTTGTTCCAGATAAATTGTTCCTTGAAGGGTGTTTTTAAAACAAACAAACACACAAGGATTCCTTTGAGAAAAATAGTGACTGATTCATCTCATGTGCTTTGACCCTATTTTATTCAATTTGACTGGTTTCTGATTCATTTGGATTCTCCATACTATAAAGTCTCACTTGTTGCTCTCTCTTGCATTGTTTGATCCTATAGTCTTGTTTTGTTAAAAAGAAAAGAAACAAGCAGAAAATGTTTATTTCCTCTTCTCTTCCACTCAAGTGATACATCTTCTTTAGACATCCGAAGAAGCACCTAGCTCATGAATGGTACTACCAAAAGACATCAATTAAATCTTTGAGACACCGTAAAGTTTAAGACTCTACATTGTTTGTGTTTCCTGACCCTAACTCAGATGTACACCTAATATATAACATGAAAGAAAATGAGAACAGTATCCATTAAATATTATAATAAAACTCAATTAAAGCTCATTACTGATATCCTTGCGTTTGTTTCTCACTAGTTTTCAGTAGTAGGCTCTTTTCTGCCGATTTAACATCTGTGAGTGGCTGTGATGTTAAATTATTAACATTTTTTTGCTCCTTTAGAGGAGACAGTTGCAGGTCACTTGAGGATAGAGCAGCCCCTCGAGTAATAAGAAGATGCAATAATTAGGTTGCTAATACAACAGCATCTCCATATTTTTGATCTTGTGGGCTTACCAGAACTATAACTTGATACTTTATTTTGAAAATAAAAATAGAGAAGGAGTTACCATTGGAACAGAGGTATAAATGCCACGGGCAGTGTGATCTCTAACTTTTTTCCTCAAAATATTAAGACAAAAGAGGCTTATGATTCAGAAAGCACTTTTTAATGAAATTTATACCATCTGGTTTTTTTTGGTTTTTTTAAAATAACACAGCCATACCCATGGATATGATGGATTGCATTTTAGGCATGATGCATGTTTGGAAGCAGGAAGAAAAAAAATAGACAAAAGGATATACAGATGAATTGGTACAGGGCTCCATGCTGTGCCTCATGCATTAATCATGAAGCATCATGGTTATGCAAATGTGAAAAAGCCCAATTAGGCATACAGTACAGAGCACTAGAGACAATGTGACGGACTATTGGGCTTTTGAAATGCACTCCTCGGCCAAATTTTTAGAAGCAAAGCCGATCTGGAATACCTTTTTACTCTTGGAAACACATGTACAATTGTCTGCACACTGCTTATGGCATGCCTTTGCCCTTAGAATAAAGCTTTATCCTCATTGGTGTGACATTCCCTCATTGCTGAAAAGTGGCCGTGCACATTCTGAATTCACTGACACCCCTCCCTGCCAAAATAAAGTTCTCTCAAAATGTAGGTATGCCAAAAATGCTCCACTGTTTCCCAATATTTGGCTACCTTCTCTGCTGTTGGGCTTTCAAATTGTCACAAGGGCATAATACATTCCAAATTTTATTTTCCATATCCTATTTCTATAGTCATTAGGAACTTAATCAAACTGGTATGATTTAAACTCAGAAAAAAAAATCTATTGGACAAAAGTTCAAATGCACTGAATATGAAGAGTCACACATTTGAAGGTGTTTTCATATCACAGGAACTAATTCCTATTCTTCTCTAGATAGTCCTCCTTTTACAATCCCCCCCCCCCTAGTATGTATGTGTTTCAAATGATTTCTCTGGACACTTTCATATTTATCTGTGGGGACTAGCAAAAAGGCCAAGCAGACATTTGTTTATCTTCTTAAATTACTTCACAGGAAAAAGAACCTTTTGTGAAAACTAGTAATTTACTTGCTTGACTATTGATTGATGCACAAATGTTCTATTAGCATGAAGCAAAGGAAAGACCAGTAGAATTTTACTGCTCATTAAAATGTTTAGCTTATACATAATCTTTTAACCAAGATTTCAATACAGTTACTTTTTTTTGAGATATTAAAATACTTGTAAAATAATTACAATTTGGTTTTAAAGAATTGACATTCCATTTTCGATTTAAAAAGATGTCTTCTATATCTTCCTTTATTTTTAGAAGTCCATATGGACACTCAGGACCCTTCTTGACATTTTGTGAGCACTCCAAATTCCTTTTTTCCTTCTCATGAAATTCATTTGGTGTTTCTCCCAAGTAAAAGTCAAAAATTCACGGGAGGCCTGAAAGCAGGACATAGGTGCAGTAGCCCTCTTCCTCTTTTGTCTCCTAGCAATCAGTATGCATATGCATACTGCTTCTTCTGACCCTAGAAGGCAGTATATAGCAAAGGCATAATAATTTTCTCACCTCAGTGAAAAAGGGCACCTTTGCACACTAATGTGTCTTGTTAGGAAAAAAATGTCAACGGCTCAAAAAAAGAAGAAAAAAGAAAGAAGAAAATCTAAAACTAGAACAAGAACAACCAAAAAGCAAAAATACACCAAACAACACCACCTTTCAATTTGTACAAAAGCCTAGCATTTTTGCACAAAACCTATACATTTTATGAAAAACTTTGTATTTTGTGAAAAAAATTCAATGCTTTTTGCACAAAGCACAAAGCTTCTGTGCAAAAAACACACATTTGTAAATGAATGCATATGAATAATTTAAAAAGTTCCAAAATGCAAAAAAAAAAAAAAGTTATTGCAATCTCACACAGTGAAGAGAGAATCTTTTAAAATGTCCACTCTCACCTGAGAGAATAAAATAAGTGAAGATTTATATCCCTACCATGTAGCCATTGGCCAGAATCCTATGCACTCACACAGGGCAAAGTATGCAAGCACTTTTATCTCTTCAGACAACTGGCCATCACACTGCCTTGCATCTACTTGCTGAACAAACAGCCATTCACTCAGCTCAACGTCCCAGCATACAATGGACAGAAACCCAGAGGGAAAAACCACCTCTGTGATCAACCTTACATGCATGGCTTTCCCTGAATAGGATTTTGACCATCGTGTCTTTCATAATGACAAAGAAAGCTTGTACAGAGGAATGTTCTTGTTCCATTCTCCACAAAATGAGGTGAAACCTTTTTTTCAGGAGCAAAGGACAGTTTGCACAAGTTTGCACTACATCCAATGTTAGGCAAGTTTCCAACCCATCCCTCATTATTCAGGAGAGCTATCTGACCCTTTTTCAAAAGGGTGCAGAATGGTGGCAATGTGTGAGAGGAGGGGTTGGGAATATTTCTTGCAGAGGGTTTCCATTCCTTCATGGTAATTATGATCCAGGCCCATGTTTTCTATGGGCCTCTGGCACAGAAATGCCTAATCTTCATCTGTTTTTTGCTTGCATTTTAGAAACTGTTCTTCTATACCTTGGAATTCCTCAGAAATGTATCCTGAACAGGAAGCTTCAGACTAACCCTGTAATTTCTCTGGAGGTGAAATTTGATGGCAACTTCAAAATTTGCATCCTGGTACTATCAGAGCTCCACTGATTAAAAACATTAAATTGTAATTGGCCTCCAATCAACTGAGCTCTAGGCTGTAATTCTTACCTGGGAATAAATGCCATTGAGTTCAATCAGACTTACTTTCACATATATAAGTACAGGATTACCCTGTCAAAGGTAGTTTTAAGCCTTGTAGTCTTAGAGAAACAACTCATGTTCATTATCTCAACATTCTCTACTCTTTGTGTGAATACCTGGACTTCTGGTATGGTGTTTTTGGTGCTTTGTTTTTGTTCTTTTAAATTTGTCATTTCTACAGAAATTCAGAACACCTTGCCTCCGGACACAGTGCTGAAACAGATGGGGTTGTTTGGATGTGAGAAATAGAAAAAAATGATTACCATCTCTGGCATTTGAAACAAATGTCTTAAAATCTACAGTAAGAATAAAGGGGAAAGAAACCTGTTGACCTTTTAGCAAATGTATCTTTACACAAAACTATTTCAAAATGCTCCCAGCTGTGGTGACTCATAAGTCATTGAAGCTCTGGCGTATATTTGAGCTTATGTTGCAATACAGCGAGACACAATATTCCCAAATTACCTGTTCCATTCATCAGACAAAGGCCTTGTCACCTCTTCTACTCTACGATGTTGCCAACATTTGCAGAAAACTAAGGCATTTGACTTCATGGGGTCTAATTTCAAGGTGCTGAGAAGGACAGGCAAAGTGGAAGGTTGGACCAAGGTTTTTATCCCATCCGCTCTTAGAGACTGGGGGCCTGGAAGGTTAAATCCCATGAGGTCAGTTTGAAAGAATTAGTTACATTTAGCCTGATAAAGATATAACTAAGAGGTGATAAGGTAGCCATTTTCAAATGTAGTCTTAAGTCTTATTTGGAGGAGAAAGCCTAGATAAAAATCTAAGAAATAAATAAGTAGATAGGTAGATAGGTAGACAGATATTTGAAGGACTATCTGAGATGAAAGAGCAAATTTGTTTTCTGTAAGCCACAAGATTTTGTTGCCCCAAAATAATGAGGTAACAGAATTAGGCAAATTTCTTTTATGTTTGCACAAACCAAGAGGTTCAAGTGACAAGAAAAGTTGTTTGTTTTTACTAATGCGAAACATTTCATCTTGGGGTAGCTGTTTCAATTTCACTTAGGGATATCTACCAGCTTTGGAGAAAAGTGTCCAAACAGGGTGGTTCAGGCATATTTGTGCATTTCTGAGTCAGATACAGGGGGGTTCATGAAGCCACAAGTTGCACTTGGGTTGATTTGCATGCCCTCACAAGTTCATGATTTGGGCTAGACAATGAATGGACATAGGTGGGCAAGTCAGGCTACTGATTGGGACACTAAGGGGCCATCTTCCATGTCTTCCAACATACATTTTTCCTGAGCAAAAACCCAAGGGATAAGGGGAGAAGGAGTGAAAAAAGTAGGAGCTTTGCTTGCACACCAAAATTTCATCACTTTCTCAAAGTTGATGGTGCTGTGAAGCATGCTCCATTCCATATCATAGCCCTCTATTTTCCTTCCCTCCCCTCAAGCTGAAAAAAAAAACCCACACGTACAAATATCTGCAAAAACCTGAGAAGAAATTGTTTCAGGCCACCTCTAGATCAGCTCAGGTCAGGGCAGTCCCAATTTGCACAGCAAATATTTGTATATAAATTGGATGGTTTTTGCACACCTCTCGTTTCTACTCTGCAGACTGCACCAGTAGCTCACACATCCCCTACTGCAACTAGTTTGGATAGTTGGAATTATACACAGTACTACTACTGAAAATGTAAGCAATCCTACCATGGGATTTCATTCGTTGGGATGAGACTATTGGGAATCAATATTAATTAAAAAATGAAATTCAAAAAAGTAATGAGGAAATAAGATCAGCGAAAACAAACAACATTTTTCTTCTTCTTTAAAAATGGGAATGTTAAAATGAAGTATATCAAAAGTACAGAACAAGTCTGAGAGCATGCTCTTCACAAACATAGTGCTTAATTATACTCTGCTAATCTAATTCTGCTCACTTAAATCAATGAAAATGAAGAACATAAATATCTTGATCTTTTGAAAATCATTCTGATTTGTTTCTCTTCACACTTTGAATCTGTCACCAATCAAGCTTTGGAATGGAAATAGTTGGCACAGAAAACATTTAAATGGATTGTATGGATGAGTACACTTTGGCTGAAACTACTTTCCCCAGAACACCCGGATCAAATCCACAGCGACTCCTGTCATAGCACACAAGCAAAGCCCTACAACTGTTCAAAATGGTGCCCAATCGGTTCTTTTCTGCTCCAGCATTTACAGAAATACTTTATTTCCTGGTGATACAGGACCACCCCCTTATCCCCACCAGAAGTGTGCCTGCCCCTTCCCACTTCACCCATTTCCCAGCCCCATTCCTCCTTTAACGGCCATTGTGTCTTTGATTTTTTCTCTCCTTTGCACCTCCTTTTGCACATGTGGATGTGCATTAAAAATACCTGTAAGATGTTGTAGTCTAGCACATCTGGAGGACACCAAGACAGAGATGGGTTAAATTTTGGGGGTAATATCTGCCCACGGCCAATATGTGATTCCAAAGATGTTTTAGTGATTCCATCCTCACCCCCCAGTTCCCAAAAAGCCAGTTGATCAAAATTTAAGAAAACTCCTTTAACAGGACTAGTCCATGCTTGTTTAAAGGTCTTTCTGTGATTTGATCTTGAATTTCATGTTGGGGTAAGGTGGGGAGAGCCTGTGGGAGCTTTGGTGGAATTGGCCACTAGACCCACTGCAGTTGTCAACCCCAGTGTAATGTATTAATTAAGGCCACCCAATCATCACATGTGTGCCGTCTTCATCTGTGTACATGTTGCCTTTTTTTTGGGATCAGGTTGTGTATTAGAAACAGCCCACCAATATTTCACAACTAAATTTGCTTTCAAGTTGGCCACTTCTTCCAAAGTGATGGTATCTGATTTATCCATATTAATATAGCATACCTGTGCCCAGCAGTGAAATTATTAATGATTGTACCTCCTAGTGATATACACTGCTAGAGCTGTCTTCCAGAGCCTCCTTAATAAATCTTACAAAAAGAAAAATCTGGAGATTGTATATGTTTAGGCTATACGAAAAAATGGCCTATAAACTCTACCTCCATATAGGCAAGCTTTATTATATATCTCAAAAGCAATTTCCAAAGCTTCTGAATTATGTTCCTTTTCAGCTTCTAAGAGAACTTAGAGCAATAAAAGGAGAAAAGTAGCCTCCGAAGTTCATTTTCATATAGATTTATAGGAAAAGTGCTTTGATGTCTTCTGCATTCCCTTGCCAGTTAAAGTAGGAACTTCTATTAAATTTAACACCACCTCCCTCACTCCTTTCTCTCTGCTTCTCTCACTTCTTTCAGTTTGCCTCCCACCCTTTGTGCTTCAAACCTCATTTATCTTTTATGACTACTGGGCATCTTGCCATAATAATGCTGTGAATAATACAAGACTCCCGTAACCATTCAGAGTTTTTACTTTTCTTCTCCCAATCAACATATTGCATTATCGAATTTCTCATTCAAGGAGGTGCCATGAATGGGACCAATGCCTGTAAGCACTGCAGTGTGCTATTCAGCATAGTGAATAGACAATGTGGTGGTGATAGCCAAATTTTGGGGGGTATGTTTTGTACTATGATTACACAAGGCAATCCCCACCTCACTGGGATAGCTACAAGTCCTTTGCATCTGTAGATCTATCACTGCAAAGTGTAAAACTTGTGAAATTAGGCCACACTGAAGTAATCATTTTGTTCTTATTTTTAAGAGATTCCACAGAAACATGGATTGGTGGGGTTCGACAAGATACAAAGAAGACTGACAAAGATAAATGTTTATATCATATTCAGATCTTTCTATGAGTGTCTCCTTATCTGCTCACAAGTGGCAGCTGATGCCCAATGGGGTTTGTAGGGCAGAAGGCACAGAAACTAATGATGGATGAAGCCAGGAGCAAAAGTGAGTGTGTGTGTGTAGGCATCCTTCAGTCTCGAGAGACTATGGTAACGTGCTCTGAATAGAGGTCTTGGAACAGCGTCTAGTGTGGCTGAGAAGGCCAATTCGAGAGTGACAATCCCTTCCACACTGAAAACAAATACAATCTGTCCCCTGTCCAGCTCCCTGATTTTGCTGGTTTCGGGACTGCCTTTTTGCCTCAGCCTGCTGGACAAGTGTCTCTTCAAAATGGGAGAGGCCATGAAGCACCGCCTGCCTCCAGGCTGAACGCTCAGATGTCAAGGTTTCCCGTCTGTTGAGGTCCATTCCTAAGGCCTTCAGATCCCGCTTGCAGATATCCTTGTATCGCAGCTGTGGTCTCCCTCTGGGGCGATTTCCCTGCACTAATTCTGCATACAGGAGATCTTTTGGAATCAGACCGTCAGCCATTCTCACAACATGCCCAAGCCAACGTAGATGTCGCTGTTTCAGTAATGTATACATGCTAAAAATTCTATAGACCTGGATCTTGGTATATGCTGTCAGCTTCTTATTAAGCCATACCCTCTTTGTGAGTCTAGAGAACATGGTAGCTGCTTTGCCAATGTGTTTATCCAGCTCAACATCTAGAGAGAGAGTGTCAGAGATCATTGAGCCAAGGTACACGAAATCATGAACAACCTCCAGTTCTTGTGTAGAGATGGTAATAGAGGGAGTGAGTCCATGCCCTGGCCCATGACTTGTGTTTTCTTCAGGATGATTGTTAATCCAAAATCTTGGCAGACCTTACTAAAACGGTTCATAAGTTGTTGGAGCTCTTCAGCAGAATGGGCAACAACAGCTGCATCATCGGCGAAGAGGAAGTCCCGCATGCATTTCAGCTGGACTTTGGTCTTCGCTCTCAATCTGGAGAGATTAAAGAGCTTTCCATCTGATCTAGTCCGGAGAAAGACACCTTCTGTTGCAGTTCCAAAGGCGTGCTTCAGCATGACAGCAAAAAAGATCCCAAACAGAGTCGGTGTGAGGACACAGCCCTGTTTCACTCCACTTCGGATGTCAAAGGGATCTGATGTTGAGCCATCAAAAACTACAGTGCCCTTCATTTTCTCATGAAAGGACCTGATGATGTTAAGGAGTCGAGGTGGACATCCAATCTTGGGAAGTATTTTAAAAAGGCCATCCCTGCTAACCGAATCAAAGGCCTTTGTGAGATCTATGAAGGCCACAAAGAGTGGCTGTCGTTGTTCCCTACATTTCTCCTGCAACTGTCTGAGGGAAAATACCATGTCAGTGGTGGATCTATTAGCTCGAAATCCACACTGTAATTTTGGATAGATTCTGTCTGCAAGCACCTGGAGACTCTTCAGCAAAACACGGGCAAACAGCTTCCCTACAACGCTGAGAAGACAGATGCCACGGTAGTTATTGCAGTCGCCCCTTTCGCCTTTGTTCTTGTAGTGTGATGATGTTTGCATCCTTCATGTCCTGTGGTACTCCACCTTCCCTCCAGCAAAGACAAAAGATTTCATACAGCTCAGTGGTGATGATCTCTTTACAGCACTTCAGCACTTCAACATGTTATCCTTCCCAGGTGCCTTGCCGGAGGCGAGGGAATCCAAGGCCGCTTTTATTTCTGCTAAAGTTGGTTCGCTGTCCAACTCTTCCAAGACAGGCAGGCACTCGATGTTATTTAGTGCTTCTTCGGTTAGTACATTCTCTCTGGAATATAGCTCAGAGTAGTGCTGCACCCAGCATTCCATCTGCTGTGCTCGGTCCTGGATGATCACGCCTGTAGCAGACTTCAAAGGAGCAGATTTCTTCTATATTGGACCTAAAGCCTGCTTGATACTGTCATACATTCCCTTGATGTTACCTGTGTCCTGTGCTGTCTGTATTTGAGAGCAGAGCTGAAGCCAATAATCGTTAGAACATCTCCTGGCAGTCTGTTGGACTTTGCTACAAGCAACTTGAAGAACCTGCAAGTTGTACTCACTAGGACAGGCTTTGTATGCTGCTAGAGCTCTCCACTTTTCCTCGATAGCTGGCATCAACTCCTCCGAATGGGCTTCAAACCAGTCTGCCATCTTTTTGGTCTTCTTTCCAAATGTGGACAAGGCGGTGTTATAAACAGCATTCTTGAAATGTTCCCATCGTTCAGGTGCATTTGCAACAGCTGGGCCTGGAAGAGTTTCCTCAAGCGCTTGGGCAAATTCCTCCACTTTTCTCTGATCGCAAGTCTTGCTGATGTCGATACGTGGTCTTCCTTCCTTTTTCATGTGATACAATCTCTTTATTCACAGTTTGACTCTGCTACACACCAGGGAGTGATCAGTATCGCAATCAGCACCCTGAGAACTGTGTGTGATCATAATACTAGGAAGGCTAGAGCGTCTAGTGAGGATCAAATTGAGCTGATGCCAATGCTTCGATCTTGGATGTCTCCAAGAGACTCTGTGTTGAAGCTTCGTATTAAAGAACGTGTTGCTGACACAGAGACCATAATAACAGCAAAATTCCAGCAAGCGTTGGCCATTTTCGTTCATCTTCCCAATGCCAAACCGGCCTAGACAAGTGGACCAAGAATTGTGATCAGCACCAATTCTAGTGTTAAAGTCTCCGAGAATGAACAGCAGCTCTCTCTCGGGGATTTTTTTGATAGTAGCTGCCAGATCGTCATAGAATTTGTCTTTGACTTCTGTTGTATATGACAGTGTTGGTGCATATGCACTAATGAGGGTGACCGGTCCTGCTGATGAGTGGAGCTGCAAAGACAGGATTCTTTCACTCCCCACATTAGGTGGAACAATGGATCTCAGCAAAGTATTTCTAACTGCAAAGCCAACGCCATATTCCCTGGTCTCATTCAATGGTTTTCCCTGCCAGAAGAATGAGAATTTTTTTCTTTGACAGAGCCTGAGTCTGTCCATCTGCAGCCTACTCAGTTCCATGTTGATGACAGCTGTCTTGCATGTGTCGCCTATTTCCTGCAGGTCATCAGAAAAGCCAGGGGTCATTGTCCGAACATTCCAGGTGCCCAACAGACTGTGGCGAGGCTGCACCTTACTGGCTGGGGGCTGCCCAGCTTAAGGCAGGCGGTAGCTACCTAGTGAGGTGCAATGACGTCTCCCACCATCAGAAGTAGCCCCTGGCATCATGCTCTACGCCAATTGGCAAAGACTTATAACTGGTAACTGCTACTTCCCATGTTGTTTCGACGCTGTATACGAAGCTGGAGTGTCCTCTCCAGAGCACGAAGCCTGGGTAAAATAATATGGAGGATAGACTGTTACCCAAGCAGAAAATCCTCCCTCTCCATGTCACTGAAATAGTCCAATTGAAAGGCAAGAGCCAATACAACTGGTTCCAGCGACGTCGCAGGAGTTGCCAGAGCGTGACTGTACACAGTCACGAACTGCCTCCGGGACTCCGGCTCCGGATTTTGCCTTGAGGTTAACTCCTGAAGCATTTTCCATCAGTGGATATAGCCACAAGGCAGTGGAGGTTTGAAATCGGAGTTTTTCTTCTCTTAGATGGGCTGCCTTCCAAGGCTAACGAGCCCCACCCACCCGGGAAAAAAGTGAGTATTCACACACAAAACCCACACCTCATTGAAGCTACTCTTTCATTCTACTCTCTCATTTTCCAGTATGTGTGGATCAGAGTTCACATTGGGTTGATTTCTGAGTCACCCGACTGTGGGCCAAACCAAATCTTGTGATGGGTGCACCCATCCCATTTTTAAAGAGCTCTCCCAGCCCCTCTTTCTTTTTTTGACCAGGGGAGATAGAGCTCAGCTAATCTCTGGGTACTGCAAACCACTTGTAGAAGAGTAAAAGTGTTGAAAAATTCAACATGATAAAGTAAGAAGGGAGCTTGTAAAAAAATTATTTTAGTTCACAATTCTGGGCGACTGAGCATGCTGGCTGTTGTAAATGATATCAAAAATTGGTTACTGTCTCCATAAGTGGGACATCCATGTACAGTCAACCCTCGACTTACAAACTTAATCCGTTCCGGAAGGAAGTTTGTAAGTCAAAAAGTTCGTAAGTCGAATCAGCATTTCGCATAGGAATGCATTGAAAACCAATTAATCCGTTCCGGCTGTTTTTAGTTCTTAGGTCGAGGGGCGGTTTGTAACTCGAATCATTAGTTCCCATAGGAACTAATGCAAAGCCGGTTAATCCGTTCCTACCACTAGGGGCAGAATTTTTTAATTTTTTTTCCTTTTAACCTAAGATGACTTAGGTTAAAAAAAGAGGTTTTTTTTTCCGGTTCGTAACTCGAATCTAAGTTCGCAAGTCGAGTCAATATTTTTCTATCAGAGCGGTTCGTAAGTCGAAATGTTCGTAACTAGGGCCGTTCGTAAGTCGAGGGTTGACTGTACAAAAAGAGATAGTAATATGTATCAAGAGGAAGACTCCTTCCAATGCTGAAATGAAGGCTAAGATGATGAGACAAGTCAAATTAAATTGACCACACTTTAGAAATCTGGCTTATGTAGGCCACTTTATCACAGACTGTAAACCTTGGTGGAATAAATAGGCTGATCAGATCACCAACTGAAGTAGTGTAACAATATTTATGATAAACTTTGAAGAGTTTGGCATAAGCCAGGCATTACCTGTGCAAGGGAAAATAATCGTGATGACAGTAAATCAGCTAAATGATGTGTTGATTTGCATAATTTGCAATGTTTTGTAGTAAGTAAAGTCTCTGCCTAGCCTTGTTAGCAAGTTTTTCCAAGGGAAGGGGAAAGGGGAAAGGGAAAAGGGGGAAAGGGGAAGATAAGAAGAGGAAAGGGACGGGGAAGGGAAAAGGAACAGAGTAACCCTAGATCACTTGCCAGACATGAGAGTGGGCTTCATTGAACTTAGTTGGACTTATTTCTGAGTAAATATACTTAAAATGGCACTGCCCATCCTGTAGAGTGGATGTTCCAAGATATCTTTCTCTCAGAGCTAGGGCATCCTTCTAAACTAGAAAGCAGTAAAAAGGCTGTCCTCGTCCTCCTTTTGGAAGACAAGAGCTGATTTGTGGTACTGTTTCTAACACTATGCAGAAAACTGTCACTGAATGATCAGCTTGTTACTTGTTTCTATTGAGTCAGCCCATATACTAGTTTATCTTACATTAGCATAATGGGAGCAGTGTGGTTTCACTGGAGTGCATCCCACAGAAAATGCATGTCACAACCCTGAAATATTTGCCGCAGGTCTTATTTACAGTGCATATTGTCATTTTAGTGCATGCTTGGGGTGGGGGAGTAAAAAATGCTGCCCTATATTTTCTCTATATCATTTTCTATGTCCTCATGTGTGTATTTTCAATTAATCAGTCTCAGACAAATGTGGACACCCCAAAGTCTTAATTCACCAAATCTAAGACCCAATTAGTGTTGAGCCCTGCATATATACAAACAACATAGAGTCTTGTGGGACCTTAAAGACTGATAAATTTCATTATGGCATCGGCTTTATTGGACTATAGCTGTGTGATTTATCCCAACACATGAGGTGTGTCAAAGTATTAAAAAATTTACAGGCCTGAACAGAGCAGAGCAGAAGTACTAATGAACTGCCATGTCATGCAGGTGTGTAAGTATAAAAGTGCTGAGTCACAGTGACTATAGAAAGGATGATGCAACATCTGGGTGAAGACTGGATGATGCAACATCTGCCCTGATTGGGCAAGGGCAGATGCTTATGTGTATATAGTTGAGTTGTACAGAACACCACCACCACTTCTACAAATGTTGATTTCATGCTGTCACACTGCCGCTTTGTATATTTGCTGTAAATACACGTGTCGGGCTGGAAGAGAACGTGTCTGTGTGAGTTATTTTTAGCATCAGGACCAGAATCAAGTCTCAGCTAGCGGCTTGCAGGATTCCGCGTTAACAAAGGTTATGGGCCCAGCGACGCGCCCTGCGCAGACCGTCTACTGCTGAGAACGTTGGTGAGTACCAGTGGGTGCCACTATAATAGAAGGAGGAAGAAATAGAGGTCCTGAAAGAAAGCAGTTCTGCTGTTGTGTGCCCAGGAGGGGAAGGAAAACAGAGGACTGAGAGAAGAGCAGGCAGCATGGCGTTTGGGGGAACAAACCTGGGAGGTTTTCCCTTAACGAAGTTAAATGACTGTAATTACCAGACGTGGTCCGTCAAAGCTGAGATGCTATTAAGGAGGGAAGATCTGTGGCAGATTGTAACCAACCTCCCAGCACAGCTTGATGAAGAGGAGGAACGTAAAAATGAAAAAGCTCTGAGTACTTTGATACTTTGCTTGGAAGACAACCAATTAATCCACGTGCGTGGCTTGGCTACGGCGAGAGAAGTTTGGCAATGTCTCAAGAGAATTTACGTGAGAGATTCAGCAGGATCTAAAGTATCCTTAACCAGAAAGCTCTACAGGTGCAGATTACAGCCCGGTGAGAGCGTGTCTAAACATTTGCAAGAGATAAAATGTCTCTTTAATGAGCTGGAGCAAAGGAATGTGCAGTTTCCAGAAATCCAGAAAGTGTACCTCATTCTAAGCAGTTTATCTGATGAATACGATACTCTGGTCACCAGTTTAGAGTCTATGCCTGAGGCGAATTTGACCCTGGAATACCTGATGGGCAGATTGCTGGAACAGGAACGACGTAAGAGTGAAATGTCTGGTGACGGAGAGAAACAAAACATCCAGCGTCAAAGGAACCAAGACGGCTGGAGGAAAAAGACAGATTACAGCTTACACAGAGAAACAACTCCTAGGAGAGAAGATAGTGGTCGTGCTATGACCGTGAGACGCTGTTTTGGCTGTGGATCTGTAAATCATCTTCTGAGAGACTGTAGCAGAGACGACAGAAAAGCTGGCTGCAAAAGTGAAAGAAGCACCGAAAAGAGAAAAGGGAGGATTTCTCTTGTCCAGGCAGCAAGAGATAAATCCAAGGTCGTTCAGCAAGCTTGCTGGATAATTGACAGTGGGGCCGTTACACATTTAACTAATGAAAGAGATTTGTTTCTTTCTCTAGGTGCTTCGGAACAAAGCAGCGTGAGCCTGGCGAACGGACAGAAGTTGCCTGTTGCTGCAGAAGGGACAGTTTTTGTGTCAGGTTTGGAACAAGAACTCAAAGGTGTTCTTCATGTACCACAGTTGGACTGTAGCATCTTAAGTGTGTCTGCTTTAGTAAAACAGGGCTTTGTAGTCATATTTGAAAATGATGAGTGTAAAATTAAGAAAGGAAAATGTGTTTGCGCAAGGGCAAAACAAGAAAATAATTTGTACGTTTTGAGGTGTAAAATACAAAGTGACACACATGTAACAGTGAAAAACGCACCTCAGCATGATAAATGTGCACACCTGTTACACAGGAGGTTGGGTCATGCAAATTTTAGAACAATTCAGAGAATGCAAGCAGTGGCAAAAGATGTACAGTTGAAAGAGTGTAAAAATTATTTAGATTGCAACGTGTGTAAAATGGCAAAATCTAAAGTAAGCCCCAGAAACAAGGAACGAACCAGTCAAACAGAAAGGCCCTTTCAACTGGTACATGCAGACTTGATTGGCCCTTTTGCATCATCTTTGGGTGGAGCAAAATATGTCCTGGTAATTGTAGATGATTATTCAAGGTATTCTTTTTGCTACTTATTGAAAACAAAGGCAGAGGTGTTTAGCAACTTCAGAAATTGGCTAAGCTTCATTGAGAGACGTTATGGCCACAAGGTGGCGCAAATCCAGACGGATAGAGGGTCTGAGTTCCTATCTAACAAATTTCAAAGCTGGTTGAAGGAAAATGGGATATATCATAGAAAAACTAGTCCATATTCACCCTTCCAAAATGGCGTGGCAGAAAGAAGAAACGGGGTGTTGCAGACAATGAAAGACGCATTGTTAGCTGACGCTAACATGAGTCATGGCCTGTGGGGAGAAGCCCTGCTTACATCGAACTACATAAATAACAGATTGTTATCTTCTGCAATAGGGCAGACTCCTTATTTTATGTTATATGGGAGAGAGCCATCTTTAAAACACATGAGGGTGTTTGGGTGCAGTGCGTGGGTGCACATCCCAAAAGAGACAAGAAGGAAGGGACAACCAAAGGCAAAGAAAATGAAATTCATAGGTTATGAAAGAGGTTCAAAGGCATACCGCTTCCTTGATGGAAACAGCAATGTAGTGATTTCGAGGTCTGCCAGTTTTTGTGAACATGAGAATTGGGATAGGGTTCATGCTAATTCCCAAGTTTTCATACCATTCACAAACACAAGAGAGTGTGAGAATAGGCAGTTAGAGACAAAAGAAGAAGAAACAGAAGAGAGCCAGTCCAAGACAAAAGATGAAGAAGACGATGGGCAGTGTAGTGATCAAGAAAGTGAGATAGGAATTAAGCAAGAACCAAAAATTGAGGATGAGCCACAAATCCCCAGGAGGTCAGAGAGAGTTAACAAAGGGGTTCCGCCTGCAAGGTTTGGTGTAGGAGAAATAAGGGTGTGCCATGTGTATCAGGAACCAAAATGTTATGAAGAGGTCATGTTACTTCCTGAAGTAGAAAAGAAAAGATGGCAGGAAGCCATGATTGAGGAAATGAAGTCTATGGACGACCACAAGGTCTTCACAGAGACTAGTCTGCCACAGGAGCATAAAGTGATTGGCAGTAAGTGGGTTTTCAAAAGAAAGTTACAAAACAATGGGGACTTTAGGTATAAAGCAAGGTTAGTGGCTCAGGGATTTACTCAAAAGAAACATTTGCACTATGATGAAGTATTTTCCCCTACAGTGAAAGCAGAAACTATGAGGGTAGCTTTGACTCTAGCGGCATCTAGAGGGTATTTGATAAATCATTATGATATAACGACTGCATACTTAAATGCTGACTTAAAGGAAGAATTATACATGGCAAAAGCACCTGGCTTTGAAGGGTCAAGACCAGGAATGGTTTACAGGTTAAATAAGGCCATTTACGGGCTGCGACAATCAGCCCGAAACTGGAACCAATGTTTACATACAGTGTTAGAAAAAATGAATTTTAAGAATAGTCTGGCTGATCCATGCTTATACATACAAGAATGTGGAAGTGAGCTAAATATTTTGTTGGCATATGTGGATGACATTTGTTTTATGACAAAAAATCAGAGCCAGATGAATTTATTTGAAAAACAGCTGAAAAAGGAATTTAAACTGAAAAATTTGGGTCCAATACAAAATTATTTAGGGGTGCAAATACAGAGAAAAAATGAAGGTTTTGTATTAAACCAAAAGTTAAAAATTGAACAAATGTTGGAGAGATACAATATGCAAGATTGTAAAGATGTACAAACCCCCATGGTAATAGATTTTCAAAAGTGTGATGAAGAAAACAAAGAGTTTGAGAGTCAAGAAATTTATCATTCTGCAATTGGCAGTTTGATGTATTTAGCAAATTGGACTAGGCCTGACATTTCAGCAGCAGTGAACATTCTTAGTAGACATGTGTCGAAGCCCACTGTGAAACACTGGCAGGGTGTAAAAAGAGTTTTTAGATACTTAAAAGGAACAAGTGACAAGTGTTTGATCATAAATCCTTCAAAAGAGTTAAATTTACAGGCCTACGTTGACAGTGATTGGGCAAATGATGAAAGTGACAGGAAGTCAATGTCCGGATTCGTTGTAATGTTTGCAAATGTTTTAGTAGGGTGGAAGTCCAGAAAACAGAGTTCTGTGGCTACTTCGACAGCAGAAGCTGAATTCGCAGCTTTGTCGGAAGTATGCTCAGAATTAATCTGGTATAGACAATTAATTAAGGATTTAAAGATAGAAACACATAAACCAATAAAGGTCTTAGAAGATAATACAACCTGCTTACAAATGGCTGTAACAGAAAAAATGCGAAATAGGAGTAAACATGTTGACATCAAATATCATAACGTAAGAGAAGCCATAAAAGAAAAATTAATAGAGTTACAATACTGCAAAACGGATAAAAATGTTGCTGATATTTTTACAAAACCTTTGAGTGTTCAAAGACACAGTGAAATAATCAAAGAGTTGGGTTTGAATTTTGTTCAGGTGTAAATTAGGAGGGGTGTCAAAGTATTAAAAAATTTACAGGCCTGAACAGAGCAGAGCAGAAGTACTAATGAACTGCCATGTCATGCAGGTGTGTAAGTATGAAAGTGCTGAGTCACAGTGACTATAGAAAGGATGATGCAACATCTGGGTGAAGACTGGATGATGCAACATCTGCCCTGATTGGGCAAGGGCAGATGCTTATGTGTATATAGTTGAGTTGTACAGAACACCACCACCACTTCTACAAATGTTGATTTCATGCTGTCACGCTGCCGCTTTGTATATTTGCTGTAAATACACGTGTCGGGCTGGAAGAGAACGTGTCTGTGTGAGTTATTTTTAGCATCAGGACCAGAATCAAGTCTCAGCTAGCGGCTTGCAGGATTCCGCATTAACAAGGTGACATCTCATTTGGCAGAGCATTATACACATGCATGGGTGATGAAGTTTAGGGGGTGTAGTCAGCAGGGTCAGAAAGGACTGAAATACCTTAAAACTGTAGGTCTTTGGTTCAAGTGGGGCTTGAAAGCAACTTACCAGCAACAATAGAACACAATTGTTTGTGTGTCTTGCAACACAGATGGAGATACAAGAACAAGATCTGTGGAAGACTTGTGTGTGAGCAATGTCCCCATATCTACTCTGGGAACACAATTACCTGCCACCTCATAATTGTTCATGTTCCAACCTGTTCATGTTCCAATGTGGGAGACACCACCATTTTTCCACTGAATCCTACATAGGAAACACAGGCCAAATAGGGCCTCCTGTATACCAGGCAGAGCAACTGTGCCCTTCCAAATGTTTTTAGACTACAACTCCCACAATCCCTCACCACTAATGATGCTAGTTAGGGAAATGTAAGCCAACTACATCTGGAAGGCCACAAGTTGCCTATCCCTGCTCAACAGAGAATAACAAGCGGACAGATATCTGTCCATTTTGGGACAATATACGATAAAAATTACAATATAACAAACTGCCGCCACCACCATCACCACAGTGGGTAAGTACTTCAGCCTTGAAGGTCACTCTGTTTCTGACTTTAAGTTGCTAATTCTTGCCTTGTCATTGGAAGACAGATTCTAATGGCAAACTGCTTAACAAATTCTTTTTAATTCTCTCTCATTAAATTCCATTTCTTGAGGCTTGATTAGGGACAAAAGCTTTTTATTCACACACCATGTGTTAATTAGCTGTGTAACTACCAAACCTCCATTTTAATGGCCACTGTTAAGATAATTAGTACTGCTCCAGTTCCTTTTGACTCCTCTGCTGACATTATTCCACCCACTGACCCAAGCATGGGTGTAATAATCTGCCAACTAAAGAAGAAGTTCCTGCGTCTGATGAAGTGGCCTATAGCTCACAGAAGTTTATGCTATAATTGAATTTACTAGGCCTACGTCCAATGTTTGTCCTAGTTAGAAGGGACCCAATGGGACTTGTGACTAATGTCCCATTCATTTCGATAGATCTACCTTACTCCAGACTACCACTGGATTTAGCCCTTAATCTTTAAAATGTGACAAGACACCTTGTTGGTTTTGTTGTAAAGCAGCACAGGTCTGTTTGCTACCAGGCATGGTACCTGATTAGAGGGATTCAGCTTCATTACATTTGATTGCACCCAGAAAATAAGAGAACATCATACAGTAGATCTGCTACTCCTACAGAGAGGCCCATCTAGTCTACTGGCCTAGGAATATGATTCTTGCTCAGGTTCCGACAATCTGAGAAACTAGACAAGTGGCTGTACCAAGATTAAGCAGCTTTGTGAAAGCAAGAAAGCTTGAAATGTGCAATATTCCAGAAACCTCATTCTAAAGGATGTGAGGTAGCAGGAAAGAACTTGGAGGTCATAAACCAAAGAGACGCTAATACAAATTATTGAAGTTGTTAAGTTGATTGGTTGCTGGTTGAGGCAATAGGGTGCTGAGTGGGACTGCTCGTTGTAGCTAAAGACTTAAAAGAAGATCTCATATGAAATGTTTGCCTTCGCAACAAATCCACTTGCTTTCAGTTGTCTTCTGGAAAGTTTTCCATCAGGATTACTCTGCACATCATTTTGAAGGCCACCAGATGTTTATAAACTAAATGGTGGGGACATGTCTTCTTCTTCTTTATTTAAGTAACTGAACTGCTGGTATAAATAATCTACCAAATAAATGAAACAGAAAGACTGATCAGAGCACTGCTTTACCGTAAGCACATGGTGGTGATGGGGAGATAGTATTCAATGCTAATTAGCCACAAATAAAAATGATTGTATAATTAGTCACTCAAATGAAAACATGTCACAGTGAAGAGAAATTTAATGGGCACAATCCTAGACATCTCTACTCAGAAGTAAATCTTGTATAGTTTCATGGTCCTTCCTCTTGATATGTGTCATCAAGTTGAAAAAAAAACCTTATAGCAATCCTAATAGGGCTTTTAAGGTAAGTGAGGTATTTAAGGAATGGCTTTACCAGTTCCAGTCTCCCAGTAAGTTTCCATGGCTGAACAGGGATTTGAACCCTGGTCTCCAGAATCCTAGTCCATCACTCTATCTACTACACCACACTGGGATTCCGTGGTCCTTACTCCTAGGTAATTGGATACAGCATTGCAGCCTAGCTCCATTTTATTTATTACTTAATTTAACTTAGACTTCATTTTGCATATTAAATAGACATCATGTGGAATATTTTCAACTATTTTCTATCCTGTCCTCCAGCTGCTTTCCATCTGCATAATTTTATCCCATTGCCTTCTGCACCTCTCACACATCGCCTGTCTGGCACAGATCTTGAGTGTGAAAATGATGAAGAAAAATGGAAGGCACACAACTTAGAAATAGCTTCCACTTAATCTGCACACATTCCTCAATTTGTTTGGTACTTACAGACACAGAGAATGCCTGTCAGCAAGTTGATGTTGAAATGCAACAGGTGTTTGCCACCTGCCATTTCTTTCACTTTTCCTTTTAGAAGGATCAAAAGGGAACATTGATAATGATATTTTAATTTCATGTGCTGAAGAGGAAAATGTAGTTTCCTTTTTTGCTCATTGGTAAAGATGTCAAATTAGTGAAGCAGAGAAATAGGAAGAACCCACAAATCAGGAATTATTCAGCAAAACTGCTATGACTTGAAACTCTGGTTTTAGCGCTCTGATTGATTTTGATATATTTACATCCTCACGAAATGCAAATTCTAAGTATTTTATGTACTGCGTTGCTTATCAGCCAAATATCTAAAGTTAAATGCTTTAAAAGACACACCCATTTCAATGTGGGAAATTAAGCATATGTTTAGCTCCCTCCCCCTTTCACAAATGAAAACAAATTCACTTCTGTGAAAGACTGTGGGAAGCAGTAATGGCTGGTGACCCCAGATTTGGGAGTGCTATGAGTCTGCTCCAGATTTTAGTCTGTACTTTACAAGAATGATCAAAGGTGTTGAAACAAGTTTAAAGAAAAGGTTCAGCATCTTGGATTGCTCTTGCAAACTGCATGCTAACCTGCCTGGATTCACAGTAACCCCTAAATCAGAGTTAGTAGTCACTACTGGTGAGAAGTCTGGTAAAAGAAAAAGGGGAAAAAGAACCATGGCATGATGTGCAGAACAAAGGATCTCACAATTTCAATATGAGTAGAAAGTGGATGGAGGGGAGGGGTTCCAGACCAACAACAGCTTTGGGATGCAGTTCTCTAGTAGGCATCACCACAATGGAAGGGATACTGGGCAAAGTGTTTGGATGAGAACAAAGCTTCCATCTACACCACATAGCTGTAGCGGTTTGATACCACTGCAACCATCTTGGCCTCATCCTGTGGCATCCTTGGAATTGTAATTTCATGGGGTAATTAGGACTTCAAAAGATGAGATGCTGATTCCATATCAGCAGTGCACTCTTAAGAGAAAAGCTTGCATCAGTTGGGATTTGGCACAACAGTTCTACAGAGAGAGACAGACAGACAGACAGACACAGACAGACAGACACACATGGCTATACTTTCTCCCAACTGACCCTGTCTGTCTGTCTACCTCTATATCTGGGAGAGCGCACAGCTTTGTTTCCATATCTGAAATCTCACTCATGAAGTGATGAAAATTCTGCATCTGTAGAAGAATAACAGTGCATTTGGTTGAACATGTGGTCTGATGCTCAGATCTCTCTGATTGAGAGCTGTAGTGCACACCTATGAATTACAGCACTAACACTCCCCAGCAAAGAACTCTCAGTACCAACCCAACTAAAAATCCCAATACACAGGACTACACTACAAAGCCATAGCACTTAGAGTGGTATCAAACTATAGTTACTGTAAATGCACTTTCAGGTGGCAGCCATCGGCCAAGGCTTAGAGCACAGCAGCAGATGGGCTCCCACCACTTGCATCATAGTGCCACTGTTGTGTCAATATGCTTGTTGGAGCCAATGTGAGCAGATAATTGAGTGAGTGACGGGTGATATTGGCAGTGGCAGCAGCAACAGCAAACATCAGTAAAGAGCAGGAACTCTGAAAGTACCAGAAGTGGCAGATAGACTTTTCTGAAACTTGCCACCACCAATAGTTTCCCAGTTATGCCAACTATGCTATACTCAATAAGTGCTGGTAATTGCCTATTAAAAAAAGATACAAATAACTCATCTTTAGAGTGTGTGTGTCAGAAAGTTAGTCTGTAAAGAAGTTATTTTGATCTTGAATTAATGACAGAATACTTCTATTGTTTATTGTTCTTTTGACCTTTTCCATTCATACTTGAGAACCTATTTTCCCCTCCATACCAATTACCGGGGTCCTTCAATAAAATCCTTTTGTTTGTCTAAATCAAAGTCTTTTCATTATTTATCTTTTGTATAAGTAAGAAGTAAAGCAGACTACAAAGAGAAAACAATACAGACACATCACACAATGCTACATGTTACGAGTAGGAACAAAGTGATTAACTAAAATAGAAAAACTCTTTTGCTAAACACCTGAATATAAAAAGATACCAGCTTGGAACCAGGAGGCTCCGGCTGGGAGAGAATAGAAGGGGAAACCCCCAAATGCCTCCTCAGGCTCTAAACAACCCATTGCCTTGGTTGGAACTCTCAACAAAAGCCTGGAAAGTTATTTTTAATCCTAAAGCATAACCGTACCACTGATTAGTAATGGATGGCTTTGGCATGTTGTTACATTGATTATTCTCGAAAGTAACTCTCTGAGCTCTGCTAAAAGTATAGCATTAGTGAAATTTACTGCTAGCAGCAGAAAAAATTATGTAACAAAAAGATGCCAATGTCAGGGAGGTAGAGTAGAAGCTTGTTTACTAAAACAATGTTATTCATTGGCTATTAATATATATACAAATATGCATATAACTACTGATGTGCAGGCCCTTATATTTGTGACACTGCAATATGCTATCACTATAGAACACAGAAGACAGGAGGGCCTGGCGTGCTCTGGTCCATGGGGTCACGAAGTGTCGGACACGACTTAACGACTAAACAACAACAACATAGAACACAAGACAGCCAAAATCCTATAGCTCAGCATAAGAAAATATGTAACTTTCAGTCCATTCGTAGCTAGTAAATATAGAGTGCCCACTGAGATCTTCAAGGGGACGGGAACACATGCTGGCTTGGTGTGTGAGCACACACACCTGAGAATCACAATGGAGACATTTTATTTGCTAGTGAGCGATGGACTAAAAGTCCATAATAATAAGAAACAGGATTTGAGTCAATATGTAATACCGGATAGTTACTTTGGCTCACTGTGTATTCTAAACCTAATTGTCATCATTTCTATAACATATAAGAAATGAAAAAACCATTTCCTTTTGCCTACCAGTCTCTGACGTGCTCTCATGGTGAATACTGTAGTGATGCAATGAAAGTTCCACAAATATGTAGTGTTCGAGCTGAATGACAAAAAAGTGCTGTTTTTCTCAAGGAGAAAATATCGTTTCTGAAAAATGAAACGTGTATTTTGCTTTTTATTAATTTTTTTTTTAAAAAAAAGGAAAATTCAAAGAATTTTGGGATGTTTGTTCAGACAAAAGGCTGGTACAGATGGAAGTGTGTGCTTTCTGTGCCATCAAGTCACATCCAACTTATGGTGACTCTTGTAGGGTTTTCAAGGTATGTGAGTTTCTTAAGGAGTGGTTTTACTTGTGCCATTTCCCCAGTAAGTTTTCATGGCTGAGCAGAGATTTGAACCCAGGTCTCCTTGGTCTTAGTCCATCACTGCCCACTACACCACAATAACTCTCATAGATGGAAGTTGTATGTGTGTGTGTGTGTGTGTGTGTGTGTGTGGTCAAGCTGATTCCAACTTCTAGCAACTTTTCCAGAGTTTTTTACGAAGAGAGTACACAAAAGTAGTTTACCATTCCCTTCTTCTGGGGGCATCCTGGGACTGTACAGGTTGCCGAAGGGCACACAAGCTGGTTCTACTCGCAGAAGGCACAGTGGAAAATTGAACTCCCAACCTCTGGCTCCACAGCCGGATACCTAAACCATTGAGCTATCTAGCCAGCTAGATGGAAGTAGTTTCTGTAAACTCCATTTTCATAAAATAGACCTACTGCATTCAGAATTGAATGCATCCCAAAATATAGTACACAGATCTTCTCATACAGTGTGATTTCTTCAGAAGCCAGAGAAATTAATTGCTTGCAAATCTCTGTGTGTTAAAATGGCAGTAATTCCATCTAGTAATAAACAAGCTAACAAAGTGGCTCCTCAGGTTTTGTCAAGGGGCACATATACATATGGCCTAGTCTTTTTGCTAGCTAAGGTCCCTTTTGGCCAGGCCATCTAATTTATTCATCATCTGCTTGTGGTTTGGACTAATTTCTGTCCTCTGTGTCCATGCCATATATCAGTGCAAAGCAAATCACACCAGATACTGATTATGTGTTCCCCAAAGGAACAGTAGCAAAATGAACAAAAGGATGTTGGCCAATCATGCTGCTGTGATGCTAGCATCAGCCTCTCTTTGCTTTGGGAAGAAAGAAAATGCACTGGCATATGTACTAGTACAGGAGCAGCCTGAAGAACAAGGCAGAATAGCTATCTGCCTTCCACTGGCTTTGTTCTTTTCCATTTCATCAAGCCAGCTTTACATGGAAAGCACACTCTGTCATGATCTATTTTTTATCATGATGTCATTTCTATTTGAAAAATTATATTTTTTTACATGTTTCTGCAAGCAAAAAAAAAAGTGTAACCTGGGGATGTCACCACCTGTGAGATGGCTAGATTACAGCTATTTTTGGTCCTTAAGAACTGCAGCAAAGTATAAGGTAGGTTTCATCCAGGATGAGAAAGCTAGCCCACTGGAATCCCTCAGTAGAGGTGGGCAAACCATGGCCCTTGGGCCACATACGTTGTTGTTGCAACTTTTTGCCATCACCCTCTTCTTTTTGGCAAAAATATATATGAATTACAGTCTTCAAAAGCCTTCAGAGACAGCAATTCATCATTTAAATAGGTCACTGCCCCCCATACCATTTAACACCCCACAATGCCCATTTGTCAAAGTGTGAATTGGACTTTTATCCACTTCCTGTTTCATTTTTTGACATTTTTGGTAATCTGAATGCCCCCAGGTTGCAGGGAAAGAAAACTGCCCCCAGAACTACTACATCTGCCCATGTTCCTACATATCTGGGGAGAGAGACTGGGTCACTTTGTCCTGCAAGTGCTTCCCCTAATGGGTTTAGGACTGGCTCTTCTCTTCACACCTTCCCAAGTGTCAAAACAATGGAGCCAAGGAAGTTAATACTTCTGTACAGTACTTTGGGTATTTTTTTTCCATTCTGGGATGTGTAGCCCCAAAAAGTGGACTTTGCCAGGTGCTGAGAGAAGGTGGGAGAAAGCAGGGACCAGAGAGTTCTTTTTGTAGCGTGTGGGGCTGTCTTTCTCCCTACCATTAAGATCAGGATCTCATGAAGAGTAATATCAAAATTGGACTAAAGTGTGAAGGAAGTTTTCAAGAAAATTCTTAAGACAGTTGGAGATTGAAAACAGGAAAGAGGAACTGGAGAATTTACAGAGAGAGACAAAAGGAGGACTGTGGCGGACAGCCCACACGTCACTCCTGTCAGTCATCTTAGAGCTCTAGTGCAGGAGTCTATGACAGGACAGGAGGGCGGAGTCAACAGAACTGAGTGTGACAGAGAGTCAGTTAGGAAAAAGATGGTGAAGCGTTTAGACAGTTAGAGAGAAGATTGTGAAGGGTTTAGACAGGATATTGGACAGTTGGTGTGGTTAGAGAATATTAAAGAGTTAAAAGGAATTAGAAGTACATTGGCAGTCAGAAATTATTGAGATCTTGATTAAAGTAACTGAATACAAGCAAGCTTATAAGTAATCAAATACACGTTTATTGAATGAATGATGATAGAACATCCATGATTTTCCTTCTGTGATTTACTTACTACTCCATAAATAAACCTTGTTATATTTGGCAGCAACAGGGTGAGATTCATAATTGATACAGTGAGGATAATATCCTCTGGTGGCAGCGGTTAAAAGTGAAAAGAACCAGTCGTGTCCAAAGGTGAACTTGTGTGAGAGGCAAAACATACAGGGGTCACTGGGGGTGCGCGACAAGGACCTTTTGGGGGAAGCTTTGTGGATCAAAGGGCATCATTGTCCAAAGAGCAGCTATTCTTTCGCACACCTTCCACTGCCACAGTGGGCGACAGAGGCTGAGGCTAATGCCTCGTGCTTAGCTGTGTCAAACGCAGTCACTGTATTCTAGACCCAATTTCTGCTTGTTGATTTTGCTTACAGATTTACTTTAAATTAAGTGCTGAACTGACTGGTTCCTCATGTTTACACTTCTGATTTCTCCTCCCTAATAAATACATCCTAGTTTTGCCGTTTTCTGTTTTGTTTCTAATTTAATTTCTATTCCCTACTACTTCGTCCTCCCACTCCTTTCAGGAAATATGGAAGCTGTTAACCTGAAGGCACTATGCACTGTTTTGGATCTTGGCATTCTAGCCCTTCATCCATTTCTCTACACAGGGATTCTTCTGTCCACAGGAGACAAATTGTGCTGACAGATTGGAGGAGGTCACAATCCACACTGATTCCTGTTCTTCCCTGCTATGTCCCTCCTCAGTCTGCTCAGAATACGGGAGAATCTTCTAGAACCATGAAGGAAAGAGTGCTGGAGGATGTAATGCAGGAAAGAATCAGTGAAGCTCTATCCCTCCCTTCCACAGGAATATTCTGAGGAACACTTCATTTAGCGAACGCCTTGTCTGCAGGAAAAGATAGCCATATTCATTATTATTATCAACACAATAGTATTCTTTATGAATTACTATCCATGTAGAAAGCACTACCTCATCTTTCATTGATTCATTGTCCTCCTACATGTACGTAGAGACAGATGAATCTGAACAGAAGCAGCCTCCACTATCCATGACTCTCTCTACATGCATCAGAACCCTGGTAAATCAAGATTTTGACTCACAAGAAGCCTGTCCACACATAACAGAGCATCTCCGATTCATGCTTGTCACTCTCCACATGTAGGAAGAGAAAGAAATTGGGGAGAGAGGGAGTAGTCACCTCTATATCTAAGCTTTCTATAGTAATAATACCACCTGAACAGGATTGAAGCAGGATTGAAATAAATCTATGTGTGTATTTGGTATTTAAAAGATGGAAGCAGAAATATTCTTATGTGGGTTGTTTTCATATTGTACTTCACAATGTTTTTCTGAAGTTTTATCTTATACAGACATGGGATAAAAAATAAAATAAATCAGAAGTATCAAGTGTGTGGGGAGGAGTAGGAGAGAGAAAATAATAAAGCTCTTAACAGGCTGTTTGGCTTCTGTTTTAGGCTATCAACAGCTGTTGGGTGCTTCTTTAATAGCTTCAAATTTAATAAGACCAAATAAATCTTTTTTTTTTTTTTAAAAATCAAGCTAACAGTTTTATTCTGCTTTATTTTTTCTGTTCAAAATGAGTTCTCCTCTGAATTTTCTTCTTCAATCATGTTATGGAATCAATTGGGTTTGTTTCACATCTTACTTGTCTTAACAGCCAAAAGAATGAAACTGAAAAGGGACTGGGACTAGAGAAGACCTACAATGGGTGTTTATGGATGGCAATCAAATCTCCTGATTAGTTCATTCCAGTTTTACAATAGGACTTGTACTCATTATTGGGACAGAGAGTTCAGGAGTGACTGTTTTGGAATCATTGTGATACATCAATTTGTTAAGGCCTTACTAGATGAGACACTGATTCCTTATCTAAAAGCAGTGCACCCTTTTTTTAAAAAAACTGTTATTCTAGATCAAATAATAATAGTAATCTTTGAATTGCAGAGCTGGAAGAGACCCTATGGATCATTGAGCCTAGCCGTTGTCAAGGAGGCACAGTGGGGAATTGAACTCCCAGTCTCTGGCTCCACAGCCAGATATCTAAACCACTGAGTAATCCAACAGTTCTTCCTGAACAAATAGTGAGGTATTTTTAAAGGACTGCCTTATTTTTTGTTTGGTAAATTAACCTGCTTTTGTTTGTCTTTGGTCAACTGGGAGACACCATGACTTTTTGTCCGTCTAGTGTTCCAGTCCCAAAGCTCTGAAAAATGTGTGTTGCTTAGTAAGAGGACAAAATTCTCATTTTCCTTAACATGTGATTCCTCCACAGACACTGTTTCTCAGATGATTTTGTGAAACCATTTAGAGACTAAACTATTTCCTTTATTCTTCCAATTGTGGGGTGTACTCCCCAGTTTTTTATTCTGGGAGCCTACACCTATGTCCGCAGGTTTGGTGAGCTTTTGGGACCTTGTAAATGTGTTCAAGGAAGATTCTGAGTGTATCAGTTCTCTCCCAGGCCATGTAAATTTCTAAATCCAGAAAGCACTGATAGAATTGTGGCTCCTCCAGTAGCACATTGATAGCTGTTCTCTAATTATAACAATGGTGGAGCTCACATATCCTAAGGCAGTGGGGGAAAAAAAGTTTGACTGGTATTCCATCATCCCCAACTCCAACTGCTAAATCTTTAATAGCATTTGTAATCTCTCCTGTCATCAAATAAGCTTCCAATAATAATTTATCTTTAGTTATCCTTAAAGGGCTCTGTCCTGACAAGGTAGTGAGAAATGTGCAGCACACAGCTAAAAAACCCAAGGAGAGCCAGCTCAAGAGATGTATCCTCTCTAGGCTTAATTATATCAAAATTAATACACCAATGCATTAAAATTAAATGAAAATTAATTTTTTATTCTAGATACGTGTGGTATAAATTAAACAAGAAATCAATGACAGAAACCCATTCTTTGACTGAAATTGTTTCAGCAGTATTAATATGCCTTACTTTCCTTCTTGAATGCTAATTCAGAATACCTACCGTGTAACATCAGACATTCTTTACTTAAAGGGCAAGTTGAAAACTTAGCCTAAATGCAGAGTCTGGGTCTGTCATGACTGGATGGTGGATTTAAAGAGTTTACATGAAAAGAGTCCTTGCAGTCTTGTGCACACATAGATATGAACACAAAATGCACACACATAGAACACAAAATCTGGGTTTATAATATTCTGTCTGTGAGTAGGAAAACTATTAAAAGGACTTCCAAGGGTAACCATTTTGCAAAAACTGAAAAAAATGTTTTATTAGTTAAATATATTTATTATTTTTATGGTGGTTACATGCAGTGTAGTGGGGGGTGGGTAGTGTGTGATCTTTTTGTTACATGACAACAACTCTCATAGTCCTTTTGTCACCCCATGCTATTTGTGTGAGAAAGAAGATGAGTCCCTGAGTGACTGGCTGCCTGAGTGGGGTTTTTAACTGAATTGTTGCAACTTACTGCATTGTCTGTGTTTTGGTGTTGTTTATATTTTTTAGTATGGTATTCATTTGATCCTTTTAGTATTGTATATTCACAGTTGTTACCTTAAATGCTGTCTTTTAATTGTTGTCAGCCGTCTTGGGTCCTTTTTAAGAAAGGCAGAATAAAAATATTTTAATTCAACCAACCAACCAACCAACCAACCAACCAACCAACCAACCAACCAACCAACCAACCAACCAACCAACCAACCAACCAACCAATAAACTACAGGGACTCGGGCTGTTGGAAACATCTGAAGGACCATATGTTCTCAATTCCTGCAATACATCCTTGAAGAAAAATGCAGATTTATTAAGAGTTAGACTAGGTGCTTCTTATGGGAGGAATGGTCTTAAGTATTTTCTACCCCACCAACAGGAAATCCAGCTGTGCAACTCACACTCTCATTCTATAGCATGGGCCAAATTCTAATTTGGCAATGGTAATGGGTGTTGCATTCCAGCAGTTGGCAGTGCTAAAAGGCCCAGAGCTGGGTCAGAGCCAAAGTGAGTGGAGGCAGATGTAAAGTTCACCAAGTTGCTCCAGTACAGTAGTTTCCAGGCATGCAAAGCTCTCCCTGTCAGCAAAATGATGCTCCTGCTCTATGCAAAACCTTCCTAATCTGCAATACTACTAAACTCAACACCGGGCTCATCCTTTCTTTGTAGAAATAGTTGAACTCTGAGGGCTTTGCCTGCTTCGCTCTGCATCGTAGGTGGATGTAGATTTTCTGGGAAACCAGAAAGTGGAGTCCCAGTTGGAACTGAAGGCAGAGTGCACCGGGATCAATATCCCCAAGGTGCAGCTGAACCTCAAGTATAGGAGCCAGTTGTGCAACATGAACAAGAAGATAAGTGAGCCAAATGTATGACTTTAAGGGATACCCCCATGCTATTTGTGTGTTGCCTACACATGGTGTGAGAAACAAGATGAGGCCTAAGAAGTGCAAGGCAAAATAAATGAGAGATGAAGTTCCCCACCAAATACCTGTCATTGCCTGCTTCCCTTCACCCTCTCAAGATGTGCCTAAATTGCCCAGAGGGCTATTAGTGGAAAGGACCTGGAACACTTTCTTCATGTATATTGAAGACTTGGAATGACTAAGGGCTATCAAAAAAAGTTTGCAGAACAATGTAGTGAAAGGAGATCAGTCAGAAGAAAAACTGAGTAGAAACCAAAGCTTAAAGTTCAGATTGAGAATATTAAAGGCATTTCAGATACCTTTTACTTACTGTTGGTAAGTTCAGGAAAGACATCAAAGTATATGCTCTGGAACTTCAGAGATGTACACCTTCCTGAGTTCATGCATATGTCTAAGACTGGCAAGCAATTAATGGAGCTGACTACCAATAGAAATTGGTGCTCCATTGTGGCAATAGGCTTTGTAGTAAAATGTGGGACAATCTGGGCCATTATTCTGCCACCGAGATGGACAGCTGCTAATCAGGTACCAGTTCTGGACAGTCCCTAGGGTGAATAGTCCGTACAGTGACTAGTTTTGGTATTTCAAGAATCATTTCTTCAGGAGTGGGGTAATGTTGATTGCTAACTTAGACTTTCATGAGAAGCGTATTCAGGTGCATCCAAATTTGTATCCATCCTCTGTGTGGATCTGGATAGATCTCAGTGAGGAGGTCAAGGAATATGTTACAGCTCTTTGCTATGTTAGGCATTGCTTATGAATTACATGAACTAACCTATATGTTCTCCTGCATCTTCCAAGCTTACAGTGGTTTTCAAGGCAGAAAAGGGCCCCACAGAACTCTGGGAATGTCCCACTTCTGGTTTAATGAAACCTTGAGATCCCAGTTGCTCTGAATGTCCCATTTCAGAAGCAATGGAAAAAAGATAGGTAACTCAAGACTTACAAGAAAAGAGGAGCAATACTGGTGCAGGCACAGACACGGGCTTATTCAAATCTTGATGATTAAACACAGCCATTGCCTAGCTCTGTAGATCATAACCTTGGGCCCCAATCTAGTTATCTTGAAGTTACAGGCCTAGTTGCTCTGGCGTATGCACATAAATAATGTATGCAACAAATAATAAATGATGTGTCCTGTATTTAGTCCTCATGCATTTGCTCCTGAGGATAAATCCTTGTGTGGGAAGTGGATCTCTAGACCAGAGTCTTTGATCTCAGAAATAGAGTAGAAGAGGGAGGGGGAAAAAAACCCTCTAGCAGCCATAACCCATTAATAACCCTAGTCTGTTGATTTGTGAATCACTTTTTAAAAAAACACACAGAAAAATGAAAATTTTAAAAACATCATCAACAAACATTTAGCCTTACCTCATCCTGCTGCTTCTAAATTTAGATCATAAGCTCCTGGAGGCTGACACCATACTGTCCCCACTGTTTGAGATCTTAACCAGCTAATTTGTTGCTATTAAAAGCAATACATTTCAGTAGAATTAAGAATACTGTGAACACATGCATGCTCCTTCAGAGACACTGTAATCAATGGAACATTTCCTTCAAATGAGTTGGTATTGGACTGAGATGTTGAAAACAGAATATGTTGCTTCTGCAAAGTGCTTCCTAAAGAGATTGCTACTCAATACACTATGATTAGGAAAGGTAGATCCTGGGGATAAATAAGGGTCAAACCTGTCTAGGACAATTGCTGATTAAGAACTGGCATAGAATAAAACTGCAAGATTGTCTTCATTAGCTGTTTGCTGCAATGGCATCTTTAAGGAATTTGTTTAAAAAACATTGTCGGCTGATGGTAATGAAAGCTCTGTTCTTTGGCCCTACACCTTCACTGGAACCTTAAATTATAGTACTAATGTAGGATGAAAGATGAATATGAAAGCAGGATGGATAAGAGCCAAATGTGCCAGTCTGGTTACATTTTGCTTTCGCCAGCTCTATTCTCACTGAATCTAAAAAGTGAGCATAGCAGATATATTCTGTACCATCAGCATACAGTTTTTACAGTACAAATCCTTTTTTAAAAAAAAAATCACTGAGAATCTCCTTTAAAACAAACAAACTGCAAGTCATAACTATCTTTTGTGGGCTCTGATTCTAGCCATCTGGATAATCTTGTACAGTAAAAGAAAATATTTCCCAGGAGCGCTTGTAGTTAGTGATTAAAAACACACACAATCCCTCTCTCACTCTACACACACAAAGAGATGCACCCAAAATTCAGATGCTTGCCAAGACGTTGTACTTGGTGGTGGTGGGGAGCAGTTTAAAGCAAGTTGACCATGTCTGCCTACAAATGCTCCTGCTTCTTCTGTATATGCAGAGATGGGAACAAGTACTTCTTCAGACTAAAACTCCCAAAATGCTCCAGCCAGTGTCTAGACTGTCTGAGGGATTCTGGGAGTCCTGGTCCACAAAACAAATTTTCCCAAGATCTATGTACACGCACTTGCCTTTAAGGCAGGCATAGGATACCTGTAGTCTGCAAGCATCATCCAGCTCACATGTGGAGCACCTTGATTTTGACATTCTTTTCTCATTCTTTCTCAATCACCCTCTCACATCCAGGATGCCAGATTACACACAAGAGGCTGAAATCCTGTTGGTATACCTTTTGGAAGTGAGTTGCATACTGACTTATATGACTTGGCCTGCAACAGATAATGCCTATGAAGATTTCTTAACTTCTTGCAATTTGCTTCCAAAATGTATGCTTTTTGTGTAACAATGCAACAGGATCTCAGTCAGTGACTAAAACCACTAGGAACACCAAGCAATATCAGACTTAAAAACACTTAACAGCTTGACTGACCTAGCCTCTAAGAAGTTCCAGACAATCTAACTATTCTTGCTACCTTCTGCCCAAGACAGAAAGCATGCCCTAATTTTTCTATTCCTCCCATCGGAGGCTAATACCGAGGCTATCTGGTCTTGACTCTTAAAGAAGCAGTACAGAGCTGCTTAGGATAGTGTTTCTGTATGTTTATGTGCAAGACTCAGATAGCATTTCAGCTGATGTTGCTTGAATGGAAAGGATGCAGTTTTTGCTGGTTTCCTCTCCCTCTCCAGGCCTTGGTGCCACTTCTGCTGTTCCAGAAGGTCTTCTAACTTTCAGGAGCAGATCAATCCAGTTTGAGGAACAAGTAACTTCAAGAGAAGACAAGGCAGGAGATTGTCTCTGTCACACACACACACACACACACACACACACACCCCCCATGCTAGCGGAAGGTAAAAAAACTTTCACTCATGAAGGATTCCTTCTATCCATGGAATGTTTTTACTAGATCCAATCTATTTTCAACTATTTGAAATTCCATGTCAACAACAACAACAACAATTTTGTGTCTTCAAGTCAATTCTGACCTATGACCACCATTTCTAGGGTTTTCTAAGTATAGAGTACTCAGAGGTAGTTTACCATTTTCTTCTTCTGGGGGTGCCCTGGAACAGTGCAGCTTGCCCAAGGCCACACAGGCTGGCTCTTCTCTTGGGTCACACATTGGGAAATTGGATTCTTGATCCATGGCTCCACGGGCTAGTACTCTAATATACTGAGCTACTTAGCTGGCAATTATGTACCATCAAGCAGAGTACTGACTTATGGCAACCCTTTCCAGGGTTTGTTTTTTTTAGGTACAAAGTATTCAGAAGTGGTTCACTTTTCCCTCTTTCTGGAAGTGGTCTGGGACAGGGTGATTCTCCTCTGGGAGGCACGTTGGATTAGGCATCCTTGAGTCTCGAGAGACTATGGTAACGTGCTCTGTATGGAGGACTTGGAACAGCGTCTAGTGTGGCTGAGAAGGCCAATTTGAGAGTGACAATCCCTTCCACACTGAAGACAAATACAATATGTCCCCTGTCCAGCTCCCTGCTTTTGCTGCTTTCAGGACTGCCGCTTTGCCTCGGCCTGCTGGACAAGTGTCTCTTCAAAATGGGAGAGGCCGTGATGCACCGCCTGCCTCCAGGCTGAACGCTCAGATGTCAGGGTTTCCCATCTGTTGAGGTCCATTCCTAAGGCCTTCAGATCCCGCTTGCAGATATCCTTGTATCGCAGCTGTGGTCTCCCTCTGGGGCAATTTCCTTGCACTAATTCTCCATACAGGAGATCTTTTGGAATCCGACCATCAGCCATTCTCACGACATGCCCAAGCCAACGTAGACGTCGCTGTTTCAGTAATGTATACATGCTAAAAATTCCAGCTCGTTCTAGGACTACTCTATTTGGAACTTTGTCCTGCCAGGTGATACCAAAAATGCGTCAGAGACAACGCATATGGAATGTGTTCAGCTCCCTCTCCTGCCATGCACAAAGGGTCCAGGACTCACTGCAGTACAGGAGTGTGCTCAGGACACAGGCTCCATAGACCTGGATCTTGGTATATGCTGTCAGCTTCTTATTAAGCCATACTTTCTTTGTGAGTCTAGAGAATGTGGTAGCTGCTTTGCCAATGCATTTATCCAGCTCGACATCTAAGGAGAGAGTGTCAGAGATCGTTGAGCCAAGGTACACAAAGTCATGAACAACCTCCAATTCTTGTGTGGAGATGGTAATAGAGGGAGGTGAGTCGATGCCCTGGCCCATGACTTGTGTTTTCTTCAGGCTGATTATTAATCCAAAGTCTTGGCAGGCCTTGCTAAAGCGATTCATGAGTTGTTGGAGGTCTTCAGCAGAGTGGGCAATGACAGCTGCATCATCGGCGAAGAGGAAGTCCCACATGCATTTCAGCTGGACTTTGGTCTTCGCTCTCAATCTAGAGAGATTAAAGAGCTTTGCATCTGATCTAGTCCGGAGATAGACACCTTCTGTTGCAGTTCCAAAGGCGTGCTTCAGCATGACAGCAAAAAAGATCCCAGAAAGGGTCGGCACGAGGACACAGCCCTGTTTCACTCTGCTTCGGATGTCAAAGGGATCTGATGTTGAGCCATCAAAAACTACAGTGCCCTTCATTTCCTCATGAAAGGACCTGATGATGTTAAGGAGTCGAGGTGGACATCCAATCTTGGGAAGTATTTTAAAAAGGCCATCCCTGCTAACCAAATCAAAGGCCTTTGTGAGATCTATGAAGGCCACAAAGAGTGGCTGTTGTTGTTCCCTACATTTCTCTTGCAACTGTCTGAGGGAGAATACCATGTCAGTGGTGGATCTATTAGCTCGAAATCCACACTGTGATTCTGGATAGACTCTGTCTGCAAGCACCTGGAGTCTCTTCAGCACAACATGGGCAAGCAGCTTCCCTACAACGATGATGCCACGGTAGTTATTGCAGTCGCCCCTGTCTCCTTTGTTCTTATACAATGTGACGATGTTTGCATCCTTCATGTCCTGTGGTACTCCACCTTCCCTCCAGCAAAGACAAAAGATTTCATACAGCTCGGTGGTGATGATTTCTTTACAGCACTTCAGCAAGGATGTTATCCTTCCCAGGTGCCTTGCCGGAGGCGAGGGAATCCAAGGCCGCTTTTATTTCTGCTAAAGTTGGTTCGCTGTCCAACTCTTCCAAGACAGGCAGGCACTCGATGTTATTTAGTGCTTCTTCGGTTAGTACATTCTCTCTGGAATATAGCTCAGAGTAGTGCTGCACCCAGCATTCCATCTGCTGTGCTCGGTCCTGGATGATCACGCCTGTAGCAGACTTCAAGGGAACAGATTTCTTCTGTATTGGACCTAAAGCCTGCTTGATACCGTCATACATTCCCTTGATGTTACCTGTGTCCGCTGCTATCTGTATCTGAGAGCAGAGCTGAAGCCAATAATCGTTGGAACATCTCCTGGCAGCCTGTTGGACTTTGCTACGAGCAAGTCAGAGAGCCTGCAAGTTGTACTCACTAGGACAGGCTTTGTATGCTGCTAGAGCTCTCCTCTTATCCTCGATGGCTGGCATCAACTCCTCTGAATGGGCTTCGAACCAGTCTGCCATCTTTTTGGTCTTCTTGCCAAATGTGGACAAGGTGGTGTTATAAACAGCATTCTTGAAATGTTCCCATCGTTCAGGTGCATTTGCATCAGCCGGGCCTGGAAGGGTTTCCTCAAGTGCTTGGGCAAATTCCTCCACTTTTCTTTGATTGCGAATCTTGCTGATGTCAATATGTGGTCTTCCTTCCTTTTTCGTGTGATACAATCTCTTTGCTCACAGTTTTACTCTACTACATACCAGGGAGTGATCAGTATCGCAATCTGCACTCTGGTAACTGCGTGTGATCACGTAATACTAGGAAGGCTAGAATGTCTAGGTAAAGGTAAAGGTTCCCCTTGACATTGAAGTCTAGTCATGTCCGACTCTAGGAGACGGTGCTCATCCCCATTTTCCAAGCTGTAGAGCCAGCGTTTGTCCATAGACAGTTTCCGTGGTCACGTGGCCAGTGCGACTAGACACGGAACACCGTTACCTTCCCACCGTGGTGGTACCTATTTATCTACTCGCATTTTTACATGCTTTTGAACTGCTAGGTTGGCAGGAGCTGGGACAAGCAACAGGAGCTCACTCCGTCGCGTGGATTCGATCTTACGACTGCTGGTCTTCCAACCTTGCAGCACAGAGGCTTCTGCGGTTTAACCCACAGTGCCACCACATCCCCCGCTAGAACAGAACAGTGAGGATCAAAGCGAGCTGATGCCAATCCTTCGATCTTGGATGTCTCCAGGAAACTCTGTGTTGAAGCTTTGCATTAAAGAACGTATTGCTGACACAAAGACCATAATAACAGGAAAACTCCAGCAAGCGTTGGTCATTTTCGTTCATCTTCCCAATGCCAAAACAGCCTAGACAAGTGGGCCAAGAATTGTGATCAGCACCAACTCTAGCGTTAAAGTCTACAAGAATGAACAGTGGTTCTCTCTCGGGGATTTTTTTGATAGTAGCACAGTGGGGAATCAAACTCTCAATCTGTGGTTCTGCAGCCAAGAACCCACCTCAGTTCAATAAACAAATGCTTTTATGTCACTTTTCACACAAATTCTTATTGGGTTGGAAGTTTGCCAGCAGAATCATAGAGTCAATCCAGAGTACCCATCAAAATCAATTGATCTTGAGTTACTTTTTAAAAGATCTATTTTATATAAAAAATCATACCCTTCCCTTCCAGTGTTTACATTGACTCAGTGTGGCTAAGGAATTAACAGTAATAATATACAGTTACCAAAATCCATCTAAAGTAGATCAATTGAATCAACTGCTGAATGGTGAATAAACACTCAAATGAATCCCATTGGTTCAAAGGGCCTGCTTTTATTGGGACTACCTTATTCGAGACACAGAAGAACCTTTCTTTCACATCACATGGCATACACAGGCTAGCTTGCAAGGATGTGGTACCTAAAGCATCCTAGACCAAAGCCATGTTGTTTTCTAAACCCATTACTACTATTTTGAATTGTGCCAGAAACAAACTGATATCTAGTGCAGACTTTAATATGGTCCTGTAAGCAAGCGTGCACCAGTATTGCCACTGACACTTTATGGGCCAACCACATTTCCTCAAAATTCTTTAAATCTTGGCCCCTGCAAAGCACAGTGCTATAATCCAATCTAGACACAATTAAGGCATGTGTCCCCAAGCCCAAATCTGACCTTTAAAGAATTGACACAATTGATACACTAGCCAAAACTGAGTACAGACATTACTTGGGCACTCTCAAAGAAAGCTGGGTTTAGCAACACTCCCAAAATAAAAATCTGATTCTTTTGAAAGAGTTTGAATCCCGATATCTGAGACAAAACCTCTGTTTTGTTTGGATTAAATTTCGTATTATCTGTCTTCATGCACCTCATTTAAGCCTCTAGACACTCATTTAAAACTGCAGTAGCTTCCTTGGTGATACGTAGAAAGGAGTGTTTTAATGTTAGCCACATATTGGTGACATTGCACCCGAACTACCTGATGTCATATTGATGTCACACGATATGGGGATTGTTGCCTCCCATGTTGTGAAAAACATTTCATATTGATTTCAGAGGGAATGAAGGGCTATTAACTTAGTGTGGGACCAACCTAGCCTCTTCTAATTGATTATACAAAAGCTGCTTTCTTTTTAAAAAAGGGGACATTTAAATTGCAATCTTATATAACTAGTATGCATGAGAGTAGGTTCCATTTAACTCAGCAGGACTTACATTTCAATAGATATGCACCAGACAACAACCATAATAGCTAATTATTGTTTAGGCAAAGAACTGGAAGTTTGGTGCTGCTTCTGCCACCATGTGACCATTCTGACTCTAGATCTGAATGCAATCATATGGATTCTATCCAGCAGAGGCAGTCTTTTGTCTGTCATATTGTTCAGTCAGAGACAGCAATATATTTGGCTTATATGGAGAGTAATCTTCTCTTATTCTGACAGTCTGAAAGACATCACATTGGTTTTCCACAGAATAACCTTTCCCTGGCCTCTCTTTTAGTGTAATTGCAGATAGCTAAAAATCCTTGTGGGGGAAGGCTTTCGGAAGATCTGGTTGGAATTTTATACAAATTTGCAGAATGGGCCTGGCTGGAAATGTCTGTCATATTCTGCAGACTTTGGACCAGTTTTTGCTTTGCTCTGTATCAGTTTCCTATTTGCCGTGTTGGATTTCTCTTTTCTATCTGTACCACTGATTCTCCAAAGCACGATGCAAACAATCACAGGTTAACCAAAGCACAAAATCTGGTTTGGCTTGCCTAGGTTGTTCAGAAAAGTAATAAGAAAATCTCTCCAACTTAATTTTGTTTCATTTTTTTTCCATCTCTCTTGCATTTTGCTTCCATCCTTATCTTGTATCAGGTTGTAGGACCTGGAGTTTTCTTCCTACATCGAAGGAATGCCATAGAAAGAACATTATGGGAGGAGAGGAATAAACTGCTGTGTACTTCTACTGATGCAGACATACGCCAGATGAGGCCGAAATGGTGCAAGATGGAATAGCCAATATTTTCTGCTGAAGATTGTAATGTTTTTAAGAGAGTTGAAAGGTTTTAGAGAGGGCTTCTGTCCCCAGTCATATATCATGCAGTGTAAGAAAGGAAATTACACTTAGTTTTGTACGTAAATTCCCAGTTTTGTTTAGCACTTCGGAATTTATCGCAATCTGGATCCTGACAAATTCAATTTGTGCCCCAAATGTCTGCAAATTCAAATTACTAAGCCTGCTGTTGACTTGCACGGGAAAACCAAAATGGCAATAACTTTTTTTTCCACTGAAGTACATGGACTTTGGAGAAATGATAGATCTTAAAGAGGGAAGTAAATGTGCCAAATTTCAGACAGATAGCTTCAAAGGTTTGCGTACTGGGCACCTCTAAAATTTGCTCATTGCAAGCACTGTGGTTGAGGTGAAATTCTGGCCTCAGAGCATACATTAGGGCTGACATTGAGTAAAGTCCAGCTCTCTTCCTTCCTTCACAATCACTCATTCATATAATTTACCCCTGCAGACGAGCTACTCCCTACATTTTAGATGTTTGAATCACTGAGGGTACGACTATACAGAGGATTTGGAGTCACCCAGGTCACATTTAAAAGGCTCTTAACTTCAGTGTGATCTATTTTACCCTGTACTTAAGTGATCCTTCCAGTCCCATGGGAGACATTTCTTCTCCTGTGAGAAGGATCCAGAAAGCACTTTGGATCACTCCAATTTCTCCCCCTTTTGATTACTGATGCCACCCAGCCCATTTTCTCACCTTTTGTTACAGCTGTCATTCTGGGCCACAGTGACTTCCCTTTTTTGTTTGATTTAGCAAGTGGCACAGCACTACAGCAATACATCAAGCTAGCATGTATACTCCCTTATATTGGAAATAGCATTGCATCACTTAGGAGAATATTTTAAAAATTATGATAAAAGGAAAACAGAGGAGAGGGTTTCTCTGCCATCCTTTCTACTGTCACAATTCACTGGCTATATCACAGAGTTGTCACTAAAGAGAAGGCCATCCACAGTTCTATTTGGGAGGAAATTAAGCAACCACACAGTCTGCAGAATGGGATAAACAGGAGCACTCCGATAGCACCAAACAAACTGTAGCCCTAGCACTGTGCCAGAAAGGAACAAAACAGATCACAAAAGGGGTGGGATGTCGTCAGTGGAAAATAGGGCAAACTAAACTGCACCAAAAATGAACCAAATAGTGAGCTGAATGCTCGTCTGATTGTCCCTTGAATCAGTGTGAACAGCCTTCAGCTTGCCTTAGAATTAAGTCTGCCCATCTTGCTTCCATAGAAGGTGGCCTTGTTCAGGCTGATTCAGTTTGGGTTCAAGATATGGATGAAAGTGTATATCTTACTTTTTTGCAGCCAATCAGATTCTGCAAAGTGATTATGTCATAGAGGTCATGCAGAAGGAATAACAAATGAAAAAAAGAGAAACAATGGGTGCCATCAGATAAGCATTTATCCTGTGGTTTGGTTCATGTGGGGGAAAGGACTCGTTTGCTCCTTTTCTTGGTGACCACACAATGTACATATCATCACAAACAAGCCAACCCTGGATCAATGCTTATTCATGTAGTTTTGGGTCCCTGTCAGTAGCCCTATTGGCTACTATTATCTCTCTCTCTCTCTCTGTTTGTGTGTGTGTACGTGTGCGTGTGCTTTTTGGTGTGAGTAGGAATGGTCATTTTAGGTTCAGTCCAGCATGTGTGATCACCAATGCGGATGCTGATTGTCCCTTTCCTGAAGCCATTTAATAATTTTGAGAAATGGAAATCTTTCTTTCCACTTGGCTGCAGGGGCAAAGGGAGAAGAGGTTTCACCTTTCTTTTTAATTGTTGTTCACATATCAGCAATGCTTCAAAAGGTTTTTTTTTAAAGCCCTTTCAAAGCATCACTGATGTGTAGTGCTGGTTAGTAACAATTAAAAAGAAATGCAATGCTTTGTCTCCCTTCCTGTCCAGAGACAAGATGAAAAGAAGCTTTCCATTTCTCAAGACTATTAAGCAGCTTCAGCAAAGGGACAGTCGACCAGTCATGCTAAGATTTTGAGAAATAGGAAGCTTCCTTTCTGCTCACTGTGGAAGCTTCTTTAAAGAGGGAGAAGATTAGTCCTGATGGTGTGAAACAGGGTCGCTTGAGATGCCATCTGCTCAATTCATGCATGTGGATATAAAGATCGCTCCAAACAACATTCCACACCTCAAATGATCCTGTTTAAATTTGCCATTCTCAATGGGGGTCATATGGCACCCCGAGGGGTTGGGGCTGACACATTTTAAGGTGACCACACACTGGAAACACTTTGTCACGTGCCACATTATAATGTTAGTTATGTGACTTACATAATCCTGATTATGCCTGTATTTCTTTCATATTGTATTTCTTGCCGTGGGCAGATAAAGGGTGAGAATGGCTGATCTGAATTGATCCAGGCTGGGATAATTTGGCTATCTAGTTGCATCTGATGTTATTCAATAGTCAAACATTTTCTGAAAGAATTTAAAATGGCTTCAAAATGGAGGAGCAGTGTATATGTGCATCTAGAAAAATTGTGATTGGTTATGGCTCAGTCCAAAATTAAAATATAATATAGTTTGCTTGTCAAGAACTAGTTTGAAATGAAACTTCTGTTCAACCCCAACTGGCTTTAAAAACTCCAGTAGCTTGGAGGTGTCTGAGCCTCCTCCTCATATTCATAATCCCTGCTGCTTTATTTATTGCATCCTACTTTCGTATGTTTCCCTGTTATGGTTCATTTCTCTTGGTGCACTGATTTGTAGTTTATTTTTTTCCAGTTTATCTCTCAGGGAATTCCTATCAAAGCTACTATGAAAATGACTTGGGAAAGAAAACCCTTAGGATATAGAATTGCTCATCTAAAATTATTCATTACTTATGCTAACTACATAAATACATGATAAATCCAGGAAAGGAAGAACCGTAAGATTTGGGTTCCCCTCTCCTTGTGTTAAAATGCAACTTTAAAAAGAGAAAGTTATTTTGTAATAATATGCAGGTCCCTTCTCCCACAAAAAGATTTGCATTCCCCTACCGACTGTGTTCAAAAATGACTTCTAAGAAAGAACGTTATCTTGAAATAATATGGGAGCTCCTTCTGCCTCTAAAAAGCTAAGCCTATACTTGCTGCTATAATTTCTAGAACACATGTAAATTCTATGATCCACAAACAACCGTTTCCTCAGTTTCCTCTGAATCTTGATGAAACCTGGATGAAACCCCAACTTTTTCCATGCTGCTGTGTCTCTGCTAAAGAATGCAGTGCCTTAAACACCCCTTCCCCCAGAAAGTAAGTCAATAAGTTCATCTCAGTGAGGCTTATTTCCCTATCAAAATGCTTAGGACCAGGCTGTGAGATCTGAAACAACATTTTTCAATTAAAAGTTCCAGCCAGCCTGTATAGGCATCATCAAAAGGTCAAACTAGATGAGACTCTCCGCTCACATTTAGAACTGATAGATCACTTTTCCTTTGTCAAAATGATCTCTGCAGAGAAACAAGCCTGGGTAATCAGATCTGAAAATTAAACACACCTGTTTAGCTTCTAATGACTGCTCACAAGACAGGCTCCCTGGAATGACTGATACAGAGCTGAGGAAAAGCACATTCTATCACAAACAAGATGAAGTGTTTTTCTGGACTTAAGGGAGCTGCACTTCTGCAGAGGTCCTGGGTATGAAGTCTAGGTTGACTTTTAATGTGATCCCTCCCCAATTCATTTTAGGGAGAGTACCATGGAAGGACTGCTACCATGTCTCCCTAGCCTCACCAAATGCAAACCAGGGTTAAATTAACTTTGCAGAAAGAGAAGCAGGAATGAAACTGGTTCTTCAAAGTCCTGAAAAATATTTCATGAAGTATTCTATCCTTTTGAGTGTCCTGCATTCTTGCATGTCTTGGGTGGGTGGGAGAAGGGCTTTGAATCCTATTTTGGGGAGAAAGACAGGATAAAAACCTGATGAATAACTGATGAAAAACCTGATGAACACAGACAGAGTTCTAACTCCTGTCCTCTGAAGATGCCGGCCACAGAGACTGGCAAAACGTTAGGAAGAAAAACCTCCAGAACACGGCCAAACAGCCTGAAAAACCTACAACAACCACTGGATCCTGGCCGTGAAAACCTTTGAGAATAAATAGAACTTATTTTGATATATACCTCTCAGGTACCTCCCAGTCCCACTCAACTAATGGTATCACTTCCATGTCCATGCTCATCTTTTTGCTAAGTATTTTTTAGGGGAAAGAAAGAATGAGAAACAGCCGAGCTGAGCCAAGGAAAGGAAGACCTCATAATGCACATCCAGCAGAAGGAGCTTTGAAGGGAAGAAAAAACACAAGAACAAAAATCACAAAAAACATGTTAGACTAGATTTAACTTTGAAGCCAGTTTGTGATAACATGACATGTCCTTTCTTGCTCTCCCCAAAATGAACCAATTTCCAAGTAGATAAGTGGGTTGTGCTGCCTGCCTGATTGCTCCACGTGATGTCTAACCAAAGCTGGTGTGGGTCTTTTTCCTCCCCTTTATCGCACATATCCTGTGAAACTCTGCACTAAAATCCTGGGTCTCATGGTACTGCAGATCCTTCTGGCTTGTAAACTTCACTGCACACACATAAAATGTAAGTCTGAAACAGATCAGTGTTTCTTCTGTCCTTGATTGCCTTGACTGAATGCTTAAACCCTGCCATGAAATCCTAAACTTAAAATGCACCAGCTATAGACTGTGAGGACTAGGCACAAATCTCTTCTGCTACAGAAACACTTCATCTGTTGCCTGGTCCAGCTTCAGCTGGCCTAGTGTTGGTTCAGCTGGGAGTTGGCCATCACGGCCACTTGGGGCTGCATCCTAAGGGGCTAGTCTAGTCTTGTTTTTGAATGGAGTGGAAGTGTAGCAATGGAAATATACATATTAATTTAATTTATTTATTAAAATATTTTTACCCTGCCTTTCTCCTTGAAAAGGACCCAAGGTGGCTTATATCATTTAAAGAAAGTATTTAATGCTAACAATGGCTGAGTATGCAAATACAAAAAGGATCAAACAAATAACCTATTAAAAAACACAAGCGACACCAAGACATATTCAAAGCAGTAAGATACAACAATCCATTTAAAACTACACTCAGGTAGCCAATCATTCAGGGAAAGCTTGCCTGAAGAGAAAGGTCTTCGCCTGTTTGTGGAAAGACAGTAGAGATGGTGCCAGCCTAGCCTCCTGTGGGAAGTAGTTCCAAAGTCTGTGAGCAGCAACAGAGAAGGTCCTCTCTCATGTACCCACGAGGAACACTGAGAGAAAGGCCTCTCTTGATAATGGGGCAATACACAAAAGAATGGGAGGGAAAATGGATGCCGTAGAGCACTGGATGACACTGAGATCAACAGCCATTAATTTTATTGATGAACATAAAGGCAGTAATACATAACAGTTTGCCCAAAAAACTTAGTTTCATAGAGATTGCATTTAACATGAGCATTAGAACCATGAACATGGAAGCTAACTTCTGTCCTTGTTCATATTACAAATGTAAAACAAAACAAAACACTCATTTACCTAACATAAATAAGAATCTAACAACCTGATCTTATGTCTGTTTGCTTTGAAATAAGTTACATTGAGTTCAGTGGGGTGTACTTCCATGCAAGTGTACATCATTTTCTAATCATCAGTGGGAATTTATTTAGAGATGATTGAAACTTCCTGCTTTCACCCGAGCTATGCGCTTTCTCATTTTCTTATATCCAACTGTTTTATTTAGCCCATTCTGTTTCCCTTCATTTATTTTCTTATGTAGTCTTTCACTTTCTGATCCCCTGCCTTGTATTTCATTTTATCGCTACTTACCCCATAAGATTTTGAAAAGGGAGGGGAAACCAGAACAAACATAGCTCTGAGAAAATAGCTTGGGGAGAAGGATCCCTGGGGTGAAGCCTTCATGACTGAAGCAGGCACAGCTTAAATATAAGGATGAATTGGACATGGGGATGGTACGATGAATATAGTTGAGGGTGGGTGGGTGGCATTGTTTGTTTGTTGGATTCTCTGAATGGTGATTCTCATTTTGCCCCCACCGAATAATATTTCTACAGGCTTATCTAAATAGGAAAATGCCAGGGAAAAAGGCTTCAGTCTTAAGTTAATTAAAGCTGTAATTTCACTTGAGAATACAGATCTGTTGACTGGTCTTTTCTGGCCAGATTTCAACAAACTTCGCACAAAATAATCGAGTCCTGGGGTATTACAGCAGCTCACATTATCAGAAAGATTATGGATGACAGCTGGGCTGGTTGATGATAGCTGAAGAAAAACAAGTTTTGCTAGCTGGAGAGATTATTACTGAAGGCCTCCCAGTGGTATAGATGGGTTTTTAAAAAAAGAAAGAAAGAAAGAAATCAAATACAGCCTCTGCCTTTAGCTATTGAAGCTGAAATTCAGATGATCCCAAAATCTACATGTGCAACCTGATGGTTTCATTTCCTATAGGTTTGTGTGTGTGTGTTCATATTTTATTCCTTGCCAAAATAATAGCTAAGTCAACAAAATAACGTTACTGTAAAAGCAAGTAATAAAGGCTGACCACTTATGCATCAGAAAAATGACGAAATGCCTCTCTTCCACACAAAAAGTGGAAGAACACATACATTTGTCAAGCATTTTTGAATGCTAATTTATGTCTATAAGTGAACATTCAGAAACAATTCCTGTAATTTAAAGAGAAATGCAATACATATCACTATACTGGAGAGGAGTGACTGTGTTTATTCTCTTTGCTATCCAGTAGCTAGTTGTTGATGGCATCTTCAAGGCTTGTGATCTCCACATTCCTGGTTCTCCATCTTTAAACGAGATTTGAATTGGGCAGTCCTTCCTATAGAATTTATGTTCCAATAAAGGGATGCCCTTTATAAGATGGAGAATATAGTCACCCTAAATGTAATGGCTAAAATCCTGTTGGGCACAGTTTGCCTGTGCAGCGGGAATGACATCATCATCATTAGCAAATTGCTGCTGATAAAGACTTCCCTTTCCAATTTTGGGGTGCACCCAACTTTGCCCTATTGCAGGCAAGCCATGCACACCTTGAAATTGAAAGAAGAAATCTTTAATCAGCACTAATCTACCACTGATAGTGATGTCATTCCTCTTGTGCAAGCGGAGTTGTGCAACAATATTTCGGCCCATGTAAAATCACTGATAGCCAAATTGAATTAATGTATTTATGTACTTCTTGTAAGGGTGTGCTTTGGCTATTGTGGTCACTACCCAGTACTAGTTTCTACTGTAACAGCAAAAAAAGTAGTGTGCTGTAATATGGCTTATGTGTCTGAAACCCCTCTCCTACTAAGCTTGAAGGAGCTGCTCTCTTAGAGCCTCTGTTTCAAGACACCCCAAGTACCTGGAGGTAGCAGCTTCTGTTTGCACCAGCTTCACTCATCTTCTTTCTCAACAGGAAAGATAAGGAGTCACACCCCACCCAGAATGACTTGAAGATGCTTTAAATAGCCTTTGGCAGAAGCTTCTGACTGAAAGTCAATGCATCATTCTACCACTGCTCAGTTCTGAATGGCTTCAGCACATTATTATATTCATTTTTTTTCTGAGGAAGCAACTTTCCAAGTTGTCTGTAAGTTCTATTCTATTGCTCTTTTTCCTCCCATGTTATTATTACAGCAACCCTGTAAAATAGATTGAGTTACAGCATAAGCCCTGTTCAGGTATTTCATATCCAGTTAAAGTCAATACACAAAAAGGATAGTGCCTACCTTGCCCCCTTCATCATCACTTTTCTCAAGCAGACAAGCCAAAGAGGAGAGGCTTATGTTCTAGTGGAGGTCATTCACACAAGCTGGAACCCTGATTTTGCAGTGTTCTTGCCTGTGTTGAGAGCCACCAAAAGTTACCTCTCCTGTACAGATTTTGTGACTGTGTGAGGAAAGGGCTGATGAGGGAGCAAAATTAAGCACGTATGTCTTTATGTGCGAGTAACAGCTGACTAGGGTCATTGCAATGGATCTATGCCTACTCAGTGACCTGAGGGGCAATTTGCCGATGAACCAGCAACAGACTGCAGGAATCTACTTCATCGGATCAGAGTCTGGTAGCCTAGGGATAAATCAGAGAAGGAGCTGAAATAACCCTATTTGTTTATGGGAGTAACTGGTTAAATTTTAATAGGTGGTGGCCTGGCAGAACCTAGTGTTTAGTAGATTCAGACTTTAACAACTATTAATGGACAGAACTGGAGAGTGTATATAGATTTACTGCCTCCATCAGTAACACATTCAAGGAATGCTGGAGTTGTATGACACATTGGAGTTGCTCTACCATTACGTAGATTGTGGTCAGGAGGAGCCTTGCTAGAACATGCAGATGAGTTTCCCCCCTTGCATTGGTACTGAGACACTTACGAGTGGCTTGCAGATGCATTTTGGGACAACAAGTGAGGGGCATTAAAATACACAATGGGAAAAGAAACTGTCCAGCACAATTGGTATTTTGCCTATCATATATAATGAGCTAAGATGGAACTACCTGTCTTTGATTAGGCTGCACAGGGTATCCATTGTAAAAAATGTGATTCTTAGTATTATGTCTTTGGTGGCAATTAGCCAGACTGGAAACAAGGTCCCATTCTATTTGCATGGTAATGAAGCATTCTTTGAAAGAAATCAAAACACTAATGAGATTTTATTCAAAACACCTGATGGTTGACATTAATCAGAAAATGTGGAGAAGGTGTTCATTTGTTTACCTCGATATTCCTGTGGGTGCTAGGCCACAAAAGTCATTGGTCTGTAAGATAACCTACCAAAAGTGACATTCTTTTTTAGGCATCGTGTTCTTTTTTTTCCTTTCTTTTTTTAAACTAAAATTAATCAGAGCTGGGACAGAAGAAATAATCATAAAAGTAGGACATTCAGTATTTTCATTCTTCACACAGAAAGAGCAAAATGAATATGAAAAGTTCCCCCACCTCCCCCGGTTGGGCTGGAATTATTCTTTTGAAACTCTTGGCACTTGGTGGATCTTCATCTCTGGCTGTTCTGGAAGCCTCTCAGGAATGTTTCAGACTAAAAGGTTTGCCTTCCAGGAGCTACAAAGTCTCAGAGCACCACCAGACCGACAGACTAGTAAACCACTTCTGAGTACTATATACCTAGAAAACCCCTAAGGGATATCAGTAAATCAGAATTAACTTGATGGCACATAACTATTAAGTATAATAATATGATTATATAATTAACTATAATCATTTATATAGTATTTCATATATGTCAGTGTTTCCTATGTATTATCTTGTACTGGTTACAGATGGGAAGCAGAGGGTGAGTATGCCAGTTCATAATGCTCTTAGCCTTTACACTGTATCACCCAGATATTTTGTTGATTGATGTCCTGCCTTTTTCAAGACAGCTCAAGATACAATTGAATAAAACTAAAACTAAAATAGAAAGCCAGTTCCCATAATGCAGCATAAGTAAATTCATAGCACAGTCTTAAACATGTCAATAAAGAATATACAGAACTTGTCTGGTAAAAAGTCTCTTCCTTAGCAACCAATCAATTCTCTAAAGTCACATTGAATTAAAGAAAAAGTCTCTGAATGCCAGCAGAAGGATAACATGGAAGGGGCCAGCCTAAGTTCTCTTGGAAGGTAGCTCCAGACCGTTGGAGAAGCCAATGAGAAAACTCTTTGTTGCATCTTCTCTGAGGCTGGTTGGACTGAGAGAAGGCCACTCCCTTGAGATCTCAGAGCTCAGGCAGGCTAGCATGGGATGACCAAAGACTGCATAGATCACACCCAGAACATATTGCACCTTTAGAAATATGTTGCATTATTTTTTAAAAAATACATTTGTCTTTTGACTAGTTGTAAGCCTTGCCAAAAATGTGATATCTATTCCTTTCTGATCCTTCCTAAAAATCCTGGAGGGCATGGACAACATTTTTTTACCATATTACTGGTCTGATCCACACTCTCTGGCATATGCACTGAAAAAACAATGGTGCTCAAAGCACAAGCTATCAACTTGTCATGAAAACCAGAAACAGGAAGCTCTGTGTACTTAATAGTTTTTATTCATACAAAAATGATATTATTTAGTACTGCTGAATCTTACTCAAAGACATAGCTCTGACATGGAGCCAAGAGATGATCCTTAGCTTTATTGGATCAGTGAGAGTATTACTGCAGGGCACCTTGAGAAGATCTTTAACAATTCCATGGAAGCCTGGGTTGACCCAGACTGCAGGTGAACAATGCATCTGGGGCAAGGAGGGCATTTACATGTCACTCTCTATCATGTCATAGTTGGAGCTGCTAATGACCTCTGACGAGCCAGGTGGCTCCTGAGTCAGCCTAACAGTGATGTGTCCATGGATATGTTCCTTTAGTTCAATTCATAAGTAACCTTGGTCAGACATAGCCGTTGATTATAGACTTATAGAATGATATACTGGGAGGGAGTATATCATTCAGATCTGAGACCTGAGATCTTTCTTGAAGGGGCCGGAAAATCTTTGAAGTGCTTGCCATGCCAAAATGTCAAGTCTCAAATAGACTGGAGTGAATGTATACAGACTGCAGTGAGATTTTTTTTTTCACATCCCTTACCCAAACAGAATTTTCACCATAAATCTGTTCTGTTCATAAGTACACTATCATAAATAGTACACAATTCATAAGTACACTATCAATTTTTTAACTAATGATAACAACTTCCATGTCCTGTTGTTTCCCATTATTTCTTACTGGAATTCTGCTTTAGCTTCTTATTTTCTTTCTGTTTTAAAAAAAACCTTTCAGTTCTTCTTATTACTAAGTTGCTCATCAGCTTCTCTGGTATTTTTCACACCTCATACCTCTTTTAGACCTCACTGGAGTCACTATATGAGCTTCTGCTGAATCTATGGATTTTTATACAAATCCACCTTATCGGATTTTAAAACTCCACAGAATGCGTCAAACTGATTTATTCAATCTTGCGTTGTTTGATGTCAGGTAACATATTACATTTGACTTTTTTAAAAAAAAAATCTTAGCATATGGATATCAGAGAAAAAAAGTCATTTAAAGAAGAAAATTCACTTCTCTTTCATTAGTCAGTCTGAGACAAGAAAACTAGGCTGACATTTAACTTGGTGTTTTTTTAAAGACCAAGATTAAAATGAACTTATTCCTTATTATTTCATTGGGTGTTATTTCTATTCAATTTGTTACACATTCCACAGAGGCATTACAGATTTAGAATATGAAACATACTATATATTCCTGCATTGCATATTATGTATGCAAGAGCTGTAGACCTAGAAGCCTATGTAAGCATGACTCCCACTTCCCCCTGAAAACTGGAACATGAGACATATGTGCCTTCCCCAGGTTCTCCTCCCCACCAGCTCCACTCCTCATGTTCCCACACTAAACTGGAAGGTCTGACAGGTGATTCTGTTAGAATGGCCATTTGCCTGTCACCAACTGAAAAACAGGACAAAATAGGATGGCAATGTACATGAAATTGGATATTCAACTCATATAACAGGATACAGAATTCTAGATTTTTTTATAATTTAAACACATTTTCAACACATCTCACCAGCTGAATCTGTTGAATGTGTTAGTTATAAGTGGGCAGCTTCTAGGTCCCCAATGCTCCTCCTTATGGTTCTTCATCTTTGACTGCTCCATCAAACAGAAGACATTTTGAACGAGAGGACTGCGCTCTGCCAGGCTTTCAGATAGAGAACTGCCCTCTCTCAAAGAGAATACATGGACACTCTAAATTTTTCATATGTTCTGCTGAGCCCATTCTGAATCTTTCCTACATTTAGGTTACGTAGGGTTCCTCCAGCTCACCAGGAGGATTTTAAGACAGCCAAATTCATAAATCTCCTTTCAGACAAACCTTCTGTTCCACACCAGAAGATCAGCAATGGGCATGGCAAAGACAGAAATTCTGGACGCAAGATGGTGCTTTTGGTCTGAATCAGGCTCAGGTCTGGCATGTAAGACATGAAAATTATTCTGGAATACTAACTTGGGAGCCTGAGGTGCTTTTCACTGCAATTCCTACTCTCTCTCTCTCTCTCTCTCTCTCTCTCTCTCTCTCTCACACACACACACACACACACACACTCTCTTAATAGAATAGCAGTGCTTCTGGACAAGACTTTTATTGTGCAATCAGATACCTTCATTCGCATAAATTTATGGGCAGTCCAGGTGATGACATCCTCAATTTTCAGCCTTCTAATGTTTTACCACTGCTTCTTCCATTTTCTTTCTTACTAGGAACAAAAAAATTCAGTCCAAGGAAAAAGAGAAAAATAACTGTGTAGAATGCTAGTAGAGGTCTGGAATCATACTAAAGCCCACCAGATTTCAGCTCCATTGAGGAATCAGGTTGTGAAGAAGGGAACACCTCACCTGGGATAAGTAATCCTCAGAAATCTGAGGACCATTCACATCCAGTGCTGGACCTTGGAGGACCAACTCCAACTTCAGTACTTTTGACCAGAAAAAACACACAAAAAACAAACAAAATCAAAACAAAAAACACTCCCTTGCACCTTTTAGTGGCCAGAGATTTATTTTTTTTAAAAATAGCTCCACCCTCTCCATCATTGTTTTCATCACTTAGAAAGAAATGAGCCTGAAGAGAAGAATTTCTTGTTCTGATGGAGGACCACATAGAGCTTGACTGTCAACATCACAAAGGGTCAGTGACTGAGCAGAGTGATCTGTTTTGAAAATCCAACAGTTTTGTATCATTACTGAATACTGTCTTTCTATTCGTGGTGAGTCCACACCTGTTTTGTTCTTTTCCCTCCAGCATGGGTTGGTTCAGCTCCTTAGAGACATTTTTAATGCCTGAGCCATGTAAAAGTGTGTGCATGAAGGCACGGAGAATATTTCATTTCCTGTTTAAATTCAGGTACTAAGAAAAGGAGTCCCTAGCAAAAAACAAGGTTTTGCTATTGTACTGAATTTGCAGCCTGAATGGCTGCCTCTCAGCAACTGACCTAATCTCAAGGAAATACTGATATTCCCCCACCCCTTTTTCAAAGTAAGGTTTGACTGTACTCTCAAGGAAGAAAAATAACTTCTGCCACCCCAACGCAACCCTTCTCGATAATGCCAACATGTGAAACTTTATGAGTTCTGTGTGCCTGATTCTATTTTTTGATAAGTTAGAAATTGCGATTGTTGCAGTGGGGTTTCTGCGTGAAAGAATGCGATGGCTTTGATTTGGGCCTCTGCTTTTATCTGAAGCTTTAATCAGTATACAGTGTAAGGTTTTCTCTGACATTTGTAGCAGCTTTTCTGAGATTGATGTTGCCGCCCATTATTATACAGGAGAACATTTGATACTAAAGGTTCCCAGAGCACCCATCAGCTTTCTATAGTATGTCTGCTCTCTTGACATTTAATGTCCCTAAAGCTTGATATGGTCTGATAACTTCAGCGTGCCATGTGCGCCGGGAAGGGGTGGTGAGGAAAGGAAATTAGGTATCTCAGCTGTTCCATTGAGATTGTCACTATCTCCCTTCGCAGTGCTTAATTTTGCCACTGCCTTATTCAATCTTTTTTTTTGGGGGGGGGGGGTGTTTTTTAAAAAAATCAAACACAAATGAAATACCATATGCTGGTAAAATAAATCTGTCTGGGAAAATACAGATTAGAGAAATATTCTTCGAAGTGAAATAAATTTGCCCTGCAAGAATCCTACTAACATACAATCTAATATTGTGTTGTTTTTACCAAACTCCTGTAAGCTGCCTGGAAATATGTTGCTGAATGGAGAGGAAAAATGTATTAAATGAATACCTAGAACAGTGCTTATTAAAATTCACAGCACTGGTCCCCAAAGCTCAGTGTTTTCTATATTGACTACCTACCAAGGCTCTTTCATATCCCAACCTTACCTGGAGATGCCAAGGATCAAATGTGGAATATTTCCAGATCCAAGCAAGATAGCCCCAGATGCCTCCCCACCCGCCAAATAGAACTTTATTCCAGTTAACAGTTTCATTTGAAAAAAAGAGTTTGATAATGAATATTAAAAAACTACTGATTGGATTGGTTGCTGCAGAAAAATATTGGCACAGCATAAGGAGCAGTTGCATTGGGTGACCCACCTGCCCTCCAATGTCCACCTTCCCAGGATATTGCTGGGGACTTAAGGGAGTTATTAGCTGGGTATGTATCCGTTCTCAGGTGTGAGACCACTGTGGGAGTCACCACCTGGTTTCAACCATGGAGAACTGTGGCAGCATTCCTGAGCCAGGCCCATTCCTTGTCAGTCCCTCACCTTCTGATCCTGTCCCATAGGGGATTGCCTGCCTAGGATGAGGCTGAATGCCCATCTACCTCTCTAAAGATCTGCACTTATGTGCAGCACGGTACCCATGCCAATCCAGCCTCCTGCCACCTACTGCCACTGCAATCACTCCAATAGGCTACAATCATGTCTCCTGCCCAGAGTCTGAAAGATGTATGCCATCATCCCTGTAAAGCCCTGGACTCAGTGCAACATGTCCCAATGATGCATCCACTTCCACTTTCAATGATGTGGCCTGCTGCCCAAATCACCTTCTCCTGTGCCAGGTCTACTTTCCTGGGCTTGAGTGCCCCCACCACCTCTCAAGCAGGTCAGATTATATCAGTGTGGTATTGGCAAGCCAGAGCCAAAGCAGCACCAGGTCCTCCTCCATGGATAACAGCAAGTCAAGGTTCTTACATGCTGAGAAATTGTTCTTTCTCAGTTTGATCAACAGGACATCTGGGAGTGAGCATTGCTGCAGGTAGATCTTCAGGGTGGGCATCATTGCCTCCCCTTGTGGTTGAATCATCTAACGTGTATCCAAACCCCCAGTCTGAAGTGGAGGCCCCACTCTGCTCTAGTCATGTACTGTTTTGCCCAATACACAGTACTGCATCTGAACACCCACACTGACCTTGTATTTCCTGGAACTAAAAAACAAAGAGAAAAAAGGTGATCCCAGTGTTGGTGTTATTGATCCAACTGTGGATGAAAATACCCCTTGTACACTACCAACCATTCCTGTCCTAATGCCTGAACTCTGGTCTGTGGAAAACCCAGCTCTGTGGCTCATATCACTGGCCCAAACTGGAGGGAATGGGTACTGAATTCCACTACCTGAAGGCCAAACTTGTCAACCCTTCCCTTATGACTGACATTAAGATGCCCAATGACCACCTGCATCTCCCTCGAGGTTCATTTTTTCTATGGAATGCTAACCTTGCCCATAGGAAGCCTGAACATCTCGCAACCAGAATCTAGAAATGTGAGCTTTGAGGCTGAACCCCCTGTTTTTTCCTCTGCCAAAGGGACCGCAAGTTCCCCAATTTCAGACTGAAAAGCCTGCAAATGCCTGTGAGTTTGTGTGACCCACAAAAAGGAAGTAATCAAGATAATGATTGATACCCTTTTCTTTGCAGCCCATTCTAAGAATGTGCTAAAGCAGCCATTCCAAACTTTTTTTTTTGGTGGCCATGGACATAAACACTATATGAAAGGAACATGGGTTGAATCACAATTATATACGTTGTATAGCGAACTTTATAAGGTGGTGTGTGAAGAATTGTTTCCAGTTTGTGGCCCCCTTCAAATGTGCCAGGGTCCCCTAGGGGATCATATGGTCCCTGTTGAGAATGGCTTCACTAAAGGACAGAAAGGCAGGACAGACACAGAATAGCCTTATTCATTTATTTTTATTTTTTACAATACAAAGCAAAGATTGCAACAAAAAATATATAATGAACAAAACTATTAAAAAGTTATTGACTAATGACGTAACATACATAAAATATAACATAATGTGCTTCCCCACAATAAACCACAATGGAAGAATTTCACCGAAGCCTCTTTTGTCTGTGATCAATTGAACAATTGAAGGATAAGAGAATTATAATTTACTATTGATTGTGTGCTTGATTCAGTGGGTGAATTGTCCCATACAACAAAGACTAACTAAAGTGATCAAAGTAATGTATAACCTCAGGGGCCTTTGGGAAAGCATATGGGGAAGGCACAGAAGATAAAATCATCTGCTTGTCAAAGAATCTCATTCAGTGACTGTACTGGCTCTGCCTCAAGATAATGATGATAATTTGCTTATGATCTTTAAAGACTTAGCTAGAACTCTTTTTGAATTTGGAAATGGATTAACTCAAAATTAATCCATAGACAAACATGAAAACCTGACTCACTTATTCATTCAGATACAAATGAATAGGTGAAAGGGAGGGTGGTCATTCCTATTTACAATTTATAATAGGGGTTGGAAGATTGAGGTCCTCAGATGTTACTGGAGAGCAGGTCCCAGCATAATCCACCAGTGCCTCCACTGACTAGAGCTAATTCAGTTCTTCAAAATACCTCTAGTTTATGATTGTGGGATAGTGTACTTCTGTATTCATGATTCAAAGTGCCAGGAAACGGCCTGATATTGCTGCACAATATTGTGCCCATGTTGCCGGCAGGAAATAGGATGCCAAACTTTAAATAGCAAAGGGCAGCATGAATGTTGTCAACACCAATGGAAGCAGTCAAGAGAGTCTACAGGATACACTCTTGTGCTCACTCTTATTCACAAAGAGATACCAAACTGGAGGTGTTTTTTTTGTTTGGTTTTGAAGAATTGAATTGCCTGGGTTTTTAAAATGAAAGTTTGGATATACATAAACTTCACACAAATTTGAACAGCAACTTCCCTCATGCAGAATTACACAATACTAGAAGATCCCAGAAGATGATCACATGATCTGCAATATGGTTGCTGGGGGAAGGCAGAACCAAGAATAGCTGGAATTTGTCTGTAGTCCCTCTGTGGCAAAATATTTTGAAGGATTATCTAGAATTTAACAAAATGGTGAAGTAAGAGTGTGAGTGAGTTCAACACATTCAACAGAGAACTATACATACCCTTTAATCTCTCAAGTAAAATAATGTTGCTATGTCCATTCTTCAGAGTACAGACTAGAAAGCTATCCAACTCATGCCCTAATGCATGTTGCCTGCATGTTTTCCAAAATATGTCCCCTCACATGTTGAAATTTAAAAAAAAAGGGGGGGGGCTTGGAGTTAGCAAAGGTTGTCATTGGAAAGCAAGGTCAAAATCATGAATGGCATGTGAAGAAAAGATAAGGACAAAAATCAACTCATTTGAAACCTGGTGTTGGAGGTGACCCCTACAGATACTACAGACCACCAGAAAGGCAGAAAAATGGGTTCCCAATCAAGCCAAGTCTGAACTCTCAGTAGAGCAAAAGTGAGTAAATTGAGGCTATCCTATCTTACACATATAATGGGAATCCAGAACTGCTTGGAAAAAGACAATATTACTGAGAAAAGTGGTGTGTGAACAATAGGAAAAGAGGAAAGCCTAACATGAAATGGGTAGACTCAACAGAGGAATCCACAGTTGTTAGTTTTCAAGACCTGAGTAGAATTTACTGGAAAAGACAATATTGCTAGGAAAAGGGAAAAAGTAGGAAGAGAGAACAATGTAACATGAGATACTGTTGGCTTGCAAGAAATGAGTGGAGCTGTTAAGGATAGTACATTTGAAGGTCTTTAACTCATATAGTCACCAAACATTGGAAGTGACTTGATGGCACATAACATATTTGGAGTTTTTTTTAAAATTACTGAGCAATTATATAGTGACAAGATGGGTGGAATGGAGACTATGACAGATGACTATGGCAGGATATAGGCACCAAAGCTCTCCTAACATCAAGTAAGACCATTCCCAGCCACAAAGCAAAAACCAGTAATTTCACAGCTTAAATGACTAAACTTCTGAATATTTCTTCTTTTAAAAATCTATTTTCCAAAAAAATTCACCAATCTCAAAGGTAACCCCACGCATTGTTGTTGTTGTTTAGTCGTTAAGTCATGTCTGACTCTTCGTGACCCCATGGACCAGAGAACGCCAGGCCCTCCTGTCTTCCACTGCCTCCCGGAGTTTGGTCAAATTCATGTTGGCAGCTTCGGTGACACTGTCCAACCATCTCGTCCTCTGTCGTCCCCGTCTCCTCTTGCCTTCACACTTTCCCAACATCAGGGTCTTTTCCAGGGAGTCTTCTCTTCTCATGAGATGGCCAAAGTATTGGAGCCTCAGCTTCAGGATCTGTCCTTCCAGTGAGCACTCAGGGTTGATTTCTTTCAAAATGGATAGGTTTGTTCTCTTTGCAGTCCAGGGGACTCTCAAGAGTCTCCTCCAGCACCACAATTCAAAAGCATCAATTCTTTGGCGGTCAGCCTTCTTTATGGTCCAGCTCTCACTTCCATACATCGCTACTGAAAAAACCATAGCTTTGACTATGCGGACCTTTGTCGGCAAGGTGATGTCTCTGCTTTTTAAGATGCTGTCTAGGTTTGTCACTGCCTCCATATCTTCCCCTTTACAGTAGTCTAATCTCGAGACTACAAGTGCATGGACCAGAGTGGTGAGGGCCCCAACATCAAGATAGGGACTCAGCTGGGCAATCTGCCAGAGATGGAAGTAGGCGGTGTGGACCACTGACGCTACCTGAGTTTCCATGGTAAGTGCCGGATCAAGATGTACCCCCCAAGCTGCGAACCTCAGTCTTCGTGGTGAGAGTCACCCCCCCCGAAAGTGAGGGAGTTTCCCAAACCACCAATGTCTGGGCCACCTACCCTCAGGACCTCTGTCTTGTCCGGGTTCAGCTTCAGACCATTCGCCTGCATCCATCCCAGTACAGCATCCAGACAGCGCTGAAGGGACGGAACGGCATCCACTGTTGTAGGAAAAAAAGAGATGTAGAGCTGGGTGTCATCAGCTTACTGATGACACAAAGCCCCACACCGCCTGATGACCCCACCCAGCGGCCTCATGTAGATATTAAACAGCATTGGGGAGATAATCGAGCCCTGTGGAACCCCACAATTGAGATTCCATGGAGCCGGTACACTGTCCCCAAGCTGTACTCTCTGGGGACGGTCCTCCAAGAAGGATCGGAGCCAGGCTAATGCCAGACCACCGATTCCCAGCTCGGAGAGCCTCCCCAGGAGGATACCGTGGTCGACGGTATCGAAGGCGGCTGAGATATTGAGAAGGACCAACAGAGACATTTTGGCCCTGTCAGCCTCCTTCAGGAGGTCATCAAACAGGGTGACCAATGCCGTTTCTGTACAGTGACGTGACCTGAAGCCTGACTGGAACGGATCCAGGGCGTTGGTTTCATCCAGAAGTGCCTGAAGCTGGTCAGCCACCACCTTCTCTACCACTTTACATCATCAAAAACATTTGACGTGAGATAGGGAGTTCCTAAAGCTTTGGACTTGTTTATTCTGGTGGATCATTTCAGTTCTATGTGAGTTCAAAATGGATACAATTTTGAAGCGCCCACAGGCAAATTCTACAGAGGAGGAATGTTCCATGAAAATTGAAAGGAACAATTCACAGTTCTGGTTTCCAGCCTCCACAGTGAAGACAGGTGACTCCAGTTTCAGGGACAGTATGAATCTACACGTAGAGGAACTATCAAAGGTTCTAGATCCTATTCTCAAAACAGATACAGCACCTTGGAAAGCTCATTTAAAGTGAATCCCACCGTGTAAAACCCAGAGTGGATTCACAGTAACAAAATAAATATCACTGGAGAATTGGGGCTCTCCAATCACAGTGCTTTGTGGGAGAGCTATTGAAGTGACATAGATGAAATTAGTCCTGTGTTTTCATTGATCTTTGAAGGTTGGCTCTGCATTATTTGCAAACTAAAAAGCATGTCACCTTGACAGTCCTTGGCAAACCAAAAGGGAGCTCAAAAACAATTTTATAAATAAAAGTTAATCCCCTGCACAAATTCTCCAAAATGTTTGCAAAGAACTTATCTGTAAGTACCTCTTTGCTGTATGATATATCCATGCAAAGTGGATGTGACAAACCACAGAGAAGATAGGACATCTTTTAAATGCACAAACATGCACACACACAACCACACATTCTCAAAAACCTTCTTGCACAGACTCCCTATATCTTGTTTGTTTGAAATCTAGCTATGTTCATTCCCCTAGAGAGGGTTTTATGCCCACAAGGTTTTGCCAATTTAATTGGGGGGGAAAATAGTAATTTGTTGATTTCTTCATTATAGCCAACAGAGAAGTCATCTGAAGCTTCAGTAAATAAACCCAAGGTAAGATGTGTTTCATATTGAAGCTAAAGTGAGATGCCAGTCTGGAGCACTGAATGAAACTGATCTCAAATAGTTCCCAAAGCACTCTCCCTCCCCTCATTTGGTGCTCATCTACCAGATGAAATAATGCAAACAGGATGGGAACATATAACTAGAATTCTGTTGAGGAACTATGGAATGGAGGGGAAATCATACAAGCCGTCCCCTCACCCTGGTAGTAGACTGTCCTTCATGCAACTGATTGAGTACTGCCTGTGAAATCAATCTCACTACGGATAGCCTTCCATGATTGCCTAGGCATGTGTGGTTCTTCTTTGCAGGATTGAGCCCATGCATGTTCTGAGACACACTTTGCTTTGGGGTCCTTCTCAACACTCCTCAAGCAGGCTGCTTTGAGTTGGCAATTTGGCTCCATCTGAAACAGTTGCTCCTATGCTGTACGCTGTATCAGCTAGAGGTACACCTAGGGGTGAGGGAAAGTAATGAACAAACAAGGTTGCTTGCAAATGATTAATTGATTTAAAGAATGTCCAAGCCCACTTTTCAATTAAACCAAATTCCTAAAGACCAGGGTCATATCCCTTTCAATACAAATGAACATGTGAATAGGGCAACCAACACTCACCCTTCATGCAGGAATGGACCTTGTAAACATAATTAAGAAGATTTCTCCCTGTGTTTGAATCATTGTTATATAGAGGGTTCAACCTGAAAACACCTCTATCAACATGCTGGAGAAATTAAAAAGCTTTTAGCAGAAGGTACAGACAAATTAATGGAGTAATTGCCATGCAACGGGAGGGGGGGGGCTAGGATGCAGCAGAGAAAAATTAACCACTAAGCAAATCAATTAGAATGTGGAAGAATAAAAATGCAAAACAATGCTATCAGCAGCAAAACAAAACACAGGAATATCAAGGCATATATGTATTTTTGTCGAATCAGAAGAAAAATAGGTGCATTAATGGCCAATTATAATTTCACCTTGGTTTGGATCAGTGCATTCAGAAACATGATAACTTCCTTTTTAGCAGGGAAGCAACTTTCCAGCACAATGAAATAAATGTGTTTGTTACTTCAACCTCTTCATCAGTCTTCAAATGTTATTGTTATTATGTGCCATCAAATCACCTCCAATTTATGATGACACTATGAATGAATGATCTTCAAAATGTCCTGTCCTCAACAGCCGTGCTCAGCTCTTGTAAACACAAGGCTGTGAGTTCCTTGGGAGTTTGTGAGTGCTCCAACACTGGAGGCCTTCAAGAAAAACTTAGATAATCACCTGGCAGATATGCTTTGATTGTATTCCTGCATTGAGCAGGGAGTTGGACTTGATGGCCTTGTAGGCCCCTTCCAACTTCACTTTTCTATGGTTCTATGATTCTATGAGTCAATCCATCTCATCTTTGGTCATCTTCTTTTCCTGCTGCCCTCCACTTTTTCCACTATTATTGTGTGTGTCCCCCAGTGAATTTGGCCTTCTCTTGATGTGACCAAAGTAGGACAGACTCAGTTTCATCATTTTTGCCTCTAGAGAAAGTTCAGTTTTCAAAGAGCTCAAGTAACACTCTCTCCCTAGATGTCGAGCTGGATAAATGCATTGGCAAAGCAGCTACCACGTTCTCTAGACTCACAAAGAGAGTATGGCTTTATAAGAAGCTGACGGCATATACCAAGATCCAGGTCTATAGAGCCTGTGTCCTGAGCACACTCCTGTACTGCAGTGAGTCCTGGACCCTTTGTGCACGGCAGGAGAGGAAGCTGAACATGTTCCATATGCGTTGTCTCCGATGCATTTTTGGTATCACCTGGCAGGATAAAGTTCCAAATAGAGTACCCTGTTTCCCCGAAAATAAGACCTAACCTGAAAATAAGCCCTAGTATGATTTTTCAGGATGCTTGTAATATAAGCCCTTCCCCAAAAATAAGCCCATTGTGCAGCATTGTGCAGCAACCAGAAGATGACATGACTGTAAAATAAAACATCCCCTGAAAATAAGCCCTAAAGCATTTTTTGGAGCAAAAATTAATATAAGACCCTGTCTTATTTTTGGGGAAACACGGTAGTCCTAGAATGAGCTGGAATTTTTAGCATGTATACATTACTGAAACAGCTACATCTACGTTGGCTCAGGCATGTCGTGAGAATGGCTGGTGGTCGGATTCCAAAAGATCTCCTGTATGGAGAATTAGTGGAGGGAAATTGCCCCAGAGGGAGACCACAGCTGCGATACAAGGATATCTCCAAGCGGGATCTGAAGGCCTTAGGAATGGACCTCAACAGATGGGAAACCTTGACATCTGAGTGTTCAGCGTGGAGGCAGGCGGTGCATCATGGCCTCTCCCATTTTTTTTTAAAATTTTTTTTCTTTATTTTAAATTTAAACAAAAACATATAACATACAAACTAAAATACAATTTAACTGTGTTCCCCACCACCATATGCGGGACCTCTTGCCATAATCTTCCTCTTCCTTATTCTTCTTCTTCTTCCTCTTCTTCTATTGTCCTCTTCTCCAGAACTGCATTGATTCTTGATTTGGAGCTTTCCCTTTTCCTCTTATTAATACATATTCCAAAAATCTCCCCCATATATCATAAAAGTTATTTTTTTTCAACTCTCCTTTCTTAACCTTTAAGTTACAAGTTAATTTATCATTTATTGCTATATTCCATATTTCTTTATACCATTCTTCAATTTGCAATTCGACTTTTGATTTCCATTGCCTAGCTATAATCAATCTAGCTGCTGTTAATAAATTGGTTATCAATTCTTTAGTCATTTTGTCATATTCCACATTCTCAAATATTGATAACAAAGCAATCTCAGCATTAAATTCTATATCTTTTTCACATATGTAGCTTAATTCTTTAAAAATTTGTTTCCAAAATCTTTGCACTTTTTCACATTCCCACCACATATGAAAGTATGTACCAATTTCCTTCTCACATTTCCAACAGACATTCGGATGATTGGCATTAATTTTATTTAATTTTGACGGTGTTAAATACCATCTTAAACTAAGTTTAAAAAATTTTTCCTTTATTCTTACTGACATAAATCTTAACACCCTCATTTTCCATATCATCCTCCATTCTTCTTCATTTATTCTTTTCCCAATATCTTGCTCCCACACTATTTTTAATCCTTCTTTCTCACTTTCCTCTTCCTCTAAATTAAGAAGAAGTAAGTAAATTTTACTCACAGTACCTTTCACTGAGTCAGTCATCCGAATGTCCTCATATGACAGTAACAATTGTTCGTACTTTGTATATTCTCTACCTTTATTATATTTATTTACCCATTCATTAGTCCATCTTTCTAATTGTATATAATTCAACCATGAAATGCTCCTATTCTGAAGAGTTTGTTTCATTTGATCTGTCGATCTCATTTTATACAACCAATCTTTCAATCTAATCACTTTCTTTTCTTTAAATAGATCCACATACACTTTCATATTGGTAGGAAAATTTTCTATTTCTGTCACTAATCCAAGTGGGGAATATGATGAACATAAATTCTTTTTGCACTTATACCATATATTTAACAATGTCTTTAAAAATGGGTTATTAATTTCCCTTATTTTATCTTTCTTAATTATACCAAATAAATATTTTTCTATATCTGCCTGTAATTCTGATGATTCCATCTCCCACCAAATTAGCCTTTCTGGATTATATATAATTTCCCCAATAAACCTCAATTGGTTAGCCAAATAATAATTTTTTATATTTGGTAAACCTATACCACCTTTTTGCTTTGTTCTATATCAATACTTTTTATTTATTCTAGATCTCTTCCCTTCATTACAGTACTTATTAATTATTCCTTGCCAAAATTTCAAATCATCCTCTGTTAACTGTATTGGTAGCATTCTGAATAAAAAATTAATTTTTGGTAAGATTTTCATTTTTATCAATGCAATCCTGGCCTCTCCCATTTTGAAGAGACACTTGTCCAGCAGGCCGAGGCAAAGAGGCAGTCCCGAAACCAGCAAAATCAGGGAGCTGGACAGGGGACAGATTGTATTTGTCTTCAGTGTGGAAGGGATTGTCACTCTCGAATTGGCCTTCTCAGCCACACTAGATGCTGTTCCAAGTCCTCTATTCAGAGCACGTTACCATAGTCTCTCGAGACTGAAGGATGCCTAATCAAATCATAGTAAATTCTAGAAGCAGTGAGAAACTAGTCAAGGAGACATGAAAATATGCCTTAATCTAATTTAGTTGATTGCAGAATGTGATATCATCTGTACTAGCAGCTCGAAAGAATATATGGACACTGCAGTTCCCTTTCCTACTGTGTTTCCTTGAACAAAGTGGGAGGGGAAGCATCTAGCCCACTCCCAAGATATCAAACTGTACTGAGATCATGTTGGCAGGGCCCTAGCATAGCCATGTAGCCCCTTTTAGAGAATTCAGCTCTCTGTTTGAAGGGCTGATTGAAGACAGTCCATTTCTTGAAGCTTTCTCTCTTGGAAGGACTATACACTCAAGTCTGATTTAAACATAAAGAGCTGTGATGTCCAGGAGGGTGGTCAGGGACCCTGGCACTGGACAGTTAGTATCCACAGCTAGCATCTGGACAGCAAGCTCAACTGGCAGAGAAGTCACCTATTCATAGTCCTGTCCAGTAGGGTGAGGTGGGTCATAAGTCTGTTTCAATTATTTAAAAGTTTCTAGACATATAAATTAACTCATCCAGTTTTATGCAAAGCAGTGTCCTCTTTTTTCTTCCTTTTTGATGGTGTGTTAAGTGGCCACCTTGGGTGTCCCACAGAGTGCAGGCAGAATAGTGCCAGTAGCGAAATTTGAGATCACTTTTGTTGTCTGCTAGTTTTGGTCTAGCGTATGTGTTTGCTATATGCTACATAAGTGTCTGGATAACTCAAAGAGCTGGAGCACCTGGGTTGAGAGTTCAATTCCCCACTGTGCCTTGTAGGAGAAAAGGCAGTCTGTGTGATTTTGGGCTAGCTACACAGTCCCAGATCAACCCCCAGAAGAAGGGAGTGGCAAACCATTTCTCAGTAGTTTATACCTAGAAAATCCTTTGAAGGGTTGTCATATGTCAGAATCAACTCAAGGGAACAAAACTAACAAATTATATATTGAGGAGGAGCCAGCTAATGTGATATTCAGTACACCTCCACATTCAACATGCTGGTTTTAAAGGAAGGAGGGGTAACCTATTGTCCTCCAGGTGTCCTGTTCTACAATTTCCATTGCCAGCCAGTATGACCAATAGTAAGGGATGGTGGGTGTTGTACTTCAAACATCTGGAATGGCAAAGTCCCCCATTCCTGTTATAAAATATGTAAATAGAACAGCATTAGCCATAAGGTGCTAGTTGGGGTGATTATTACCAGAACTGTAGCAAGCATGAAGGTATTAAATGCTCTCCTCTTCTGCTATACTTATAAAGAAAATCCCTCCTTTAAAAATAAATAGAAGTTTCAGGGTAAGAATTTTTATCTGGACAGCAACAGGAGAAGGAAGCATTGAATAAACACTTTTAAATGTCAGACAATCTAGCTACTTATTAGCCCTGCCCCACTAGTGGTTGCTATCCGCATGTTTAGAAACTTGCATCTTAGGTGTACAGATGCACTGAATAACTAGTCTAATTTGTCTCTAAGTACACCTCATACTATTTTGCTGCAGCCTTGTGTTTACACTTACTATATTGATTATGTTATAATTATTTTATTGTTGACTCATTTTATTTATTATTAGACTTGTGTCCAATATTAAGGCATGCGATTTTCAGATTTTTGGACCTCAAATACCATATTTCTTCATTCTGTGTGTTCCACCTGACAAAAACCCATCCACAGACAAATATGGCTCCCCTGGAGAAAAGTCCTACACAGGAAGCTGGACGTGAAGCCTTCCAAGCTAGCAAATCACATTGTTGACTTTCTTTTTCCTCTGTTTGTATGTTTCAGCCCAATGGTGGATTTCCTGCACCCAAATAATATTTTTGATAAAGAACGGTGTAATTCTTCATTGGATTGAAGTTAATTTTCCTATTTTATCTCCGCAAAGCAATAAAAAAAATGTTGCACTTCATTGTTGTGTTATGTCTTTCTCCTTTGCATTTGTACTCTGTAGTGGGTTTAATCCTATAAATCTTTGCCTTGGAGTTGCTTCTATTGCTTTTAGTGGGACCTACTTCTGAGTTGATGTGCATAGGCTTACTCTAAGCTAAATGCAGTTATTATTTCCAACTCAGGTGGACTCTCTGAATCAATGAAACTCACATAATTGTTGGCTTTTCAAATTTACTATAGTTACTTGGGACAAGCAATTGGATATAGCCTTCCAGATGCCCCTTACTATGCATATTTTGGAAGAAGAGATAAGGAACAGCTACCACTAATATCTTCTCTGCTTTTAGATGCAAAGTCAGTTGCTTTGTCCAGGCAACCTTGAGCAACTCAGTCACTCAGGAAGTCAATAATTGACTACAACTAATGCACTTGGGTAATGAATGGTTCAAGAGACACATTTGGCTTTAATGGACCTTTTACTTCTGCAGTGAAAGATTTCAGGACTGGAGATTTACCTCTGGCATCTGGTGCTGCACCTGTCTCTAATGGAAAGCTACAACTCTGTTTTTAAAAAGTGTTCTTCCTTCCGTGGATGCCCTTGTAGATCTATTGGTTTCAGCTGTCCCTATTAAGAAGTTTGTTCCCTCAGATCTCATTAAATAGCCACTTGTGTGTCAGATCTCCTTATGCACACCTGCAGTCTTGAAACCTTCCATGAAAGATAACCTTATGCTGTAAAAGAAGGTGACTTTTGTGTGTGTGAAGTAACTGCCTGGCTATCGAAGGTAAATTTTTCTCCTGTAATGGTTGTTAGATACACACAAATTTGTCTTCAATAAACTGGATATTTATACTGGGTCTATAACTTAGTTGCTTCTAGTTTGCCAACTATTCAGAAGGTTTTGAAAAAGGTGATTAATGACCTGCCATTTAACAAATTAATGACTTGATTGCATTGAAATATATTTGCATATTTCCAGCACTTGAGTATAGGTGCTTTATTGAGCAATAGAAGGAAGGATACGATAACTTGAAATGTAATAATTAAAAGCTACCAATCATTAGAAGGACTGCCTATCTCCAGAATCCTCTTTCTTATTACCTAGTTTCATTTCTTCACTAAATGGGAAGAGTGATTTAATTAAGCATAATCAGAAGCAAGGATGTCCAGATAAAATCTTTGGCTTCCCAATTCAGAAGCATCATTCTCAATAATTGCATCAAGTTTGTTTTGAATTTCTGTTAGGTAGGTCAGCCATATGGAAAACAGAACTTTGAGAAGTACAATACGTGTTATGCTTGCCACAGGAGTCCTATTCAGCAGATGGAGAATCAAAGTTTGTCAACACACTGAGAGGTGAGTGCCTCTTTGTCACAACTTGCCAAATGCATTTCATCAATGGATGTGTAGTGGAGAAGTCCCTGCTCATACAGAGACTGTCCACATGAACAAGTAACTTGGAAAACTGGAGCTGCTGTCCATGTGGGTAGTTTTCCATGTTAGCCGGAACCTTCAGACTCATCAGTGAATGTATGGAGAAAATGATGGTGTGCAACAGGGAGGCTAGGCATTCTCTTTTAAAAATATTGACACATTTGTATCCTCTGACATCTGAACAAAGTTAATGATGGGAAAGTATCCTTGTGGTATGTTATCCATCTATCATCTACAGCATATAAAACTCCATACACATTGTATTGCCATCTTGTTCAATTCCGTACTTCCATTTTCCTGGCCACCACTGAATTGAAACTAGAGTGGCTCTTTGACAATTGAATCCACTCAGATTTACAATTCTATATAATTTACAGAAAGTACGGAAGTCCCACTTTCCTTTCCATTAATCCACCTTAGATGGTGATACAGAGATATGTGATGGTAGCAGTTCAGGAGCAACATTAGTGCCCCCCATTATTTTGTTGTTCTTGGTATGACTATCCTATTCTACAGCCTCTATTAATATAATAATAATTTATACTTATGGTTTCAGAACTTCAGAGTAGGAAGGGATCATCAAGTCCAGCCCTTGTCAAGAGGAACAGTGGGGAATCAAACTCCAAATCTCTGGTTCTGCAGCTAGAGACCTAAACCACTGAGCTATTCTGGTGTTCAAATCTGTGCTACGCAGCTAGATCTAGAAGTCATTATAGCTTCTCTAGATACCCCCTATCAACACTATATCACTATATCAAGTTTCATGCTGTTCAGTGTCATATGGCCTAATGCCCAATAAAATTGTCAGGACACACTATGGAAAGGAGGATACAGGGATTTTGGACCCAGCAGTTAGCAGATCTAGATGTTATTGCCTGCAGAGAAATCACACACCTTGCAATGTTCTTTAGAGGTGTCCATATGGAGAAAGTGATGGCTGATACCCCTTGTGATTGTGAGGCAGAAGGCACAGAAACCAATGGTTGGAAAAGCAAGTGAGGGGAGCTTTTACTGTCTTACACACACATTCTTTTGAACGCACACATAGAAGCAGGCAGGCATTCATATCTACCTACCTACTCACAGAGGTCTTCTACCTTTGGAGGATGGCAGGTCCGAGTGGGATGGCTAGAGGTAGCTTAATCCTGCAGTGGGTCACTGCCCCACATACCCTAGTGGACAAGTCTAGGTGTAGCTGATTTAAATCTTGATCATGCAACTACTAATCTTCCATACATGAAAAGTGTTTCAGTGCCAGATTCCATAAGTGCTAGACTTACTACTGTTCAAGTGATATAGTAGCTGCTATCCCATTGTAGAGCTTCAGAAGTATGTAGAACTTAAGAAGAATGAATATGATGATATGATGAAGCCCTCCTTAACTGAGTGGTGTACGATGATGCTCTGGGATCCAAGAGCATCATCCTGTTAACCACTTTGCTGTGGATAGTATCAGCCTGTATTATATTCCTTCTTTTTAAAACTAACTTTCCAAGTTCTGCCTTATGGGTACATACGAATACAGAGAATTGTTCTAGGTCCACAAAGAGAAATAGGTTTTTTCCTGCATATTTGTTTCTATTTGCTTGCCTTTTCCATCAAAGGAACTTCTAATCCATGGCATTATCAGCTTATTTAAAGTGGCTGTATCACTTGGGAAGAGCCAAAACAGATATCTTTATTAGATGCTTTTACACACAGCACAGCAACACATTATGAAAAGTATTAATCACTTCTTGAGATAAATCCAATAAAAGCAATGAAATATTCAGTGTGTATGTCACTTTACAAAGTCACACTGAGGGAAATCAGCTTGATTGCCTTTATTGACTGTTATTAGGTCCCTCTTCACTGTCAATGAATTTATACAAGAGTTGTAAAGCACTATTTCATGGTGATAGTGTCCACTGGTAGACTACAGTGACTTGCACTTCTCCTTGTTTCTTGAACTAGTATAGAACCCCCATATCATTTCTAAAAAGAAACAAGGGCTCTTACAAGTGCTACAATACTAAAATAAATTCCTATGGTAAAGAATAGATTGGTTTTTTTGGTAGTTTTTTTAAAAAATGCTTGGCCTTTGACTTACTTTTTACCTGCCCAGCATTACCTAAACCCAAGGTTGTTTTATGTCAATTTCTTTGCTTTGATCTAGTATTTATTCAATAAAAACAAGGCAGGTGGACGTTTTAGTTACCTGAGGGTTTAGCATTTTTTCTTTGTTTGTACTTTACATTCAAAAGACAGGATTACACCCTTGGTTTCCTTCTGTAATATGTAGTTAACAAACCAACCCGTTTTTAAATCTTTGGCTATTATGCAATCTAAAAACAACCCCTCTAATATGCTTAAAATAATTTTTTTCTTTGACTGTTACTCAGTTCGATCTCCTATGTATTGTTAAAAAATGCCCTAGCTCCTTGTTGCAAATCATGATTTCCATCTCTCTGAAAAATCTCACTATATTATCCCTCGATCTTGAAATGGGAATCCTTAATATATGTTTTTAAAAATGAAGTATTATTTCTGAAATGTAATTTTTCCCTCCACACATCCTCATTTCAAGGCAGTATAAATTTGGTGGCTATGTTTTCTCTGCATTGCTTGTTAATGTAAATAATACGGGAGGGTAAAGATTAACCACTAGCCATATGTAATGTTTCCAGATCAGCACCATCATATTATCTAAAATTTAAGGGCCAACACCTGGCACAGGCAAGAGTTGGGAGGAAAGGGATATGACAAGGATACAAACACCTTTTTGGTGAACCACTGAGGCATGCTATCAGCTGAGAATGGGTAACATGGGTGTCCAGGATTTTAAAACACCTCTCTCACACACAAACAAAACCTTCTGTTCCTCCTCTCACCCTGCTCATCCTAAGTGCTCTGCCTGGAAACCTGAGAAGCAAGGAAATTTCCTGAGACCTAATCTGGTGCCCTGAGACTGGCCAACCGTAGCCATTGGCTTTCAGATGTGGAAAATGCATTCCACAGCATGCAGAACACATAATAGAAAAACCTTAATTAGATTCAAATGAAGGAAGAGTGAAAATTGGTGCAAGAAACATCAAATATGTAAAATATACAGATGATACCATATTACTGGCAGAAAATGGCGGTGACTCGAAACGATTAATTATGAAGGCTAAAGAAGAAAGTGCAAAAGCAAAATTGCAATTGAACATTAATACGACCAAAATTATAACAACAGAACTGCATACCTTTAATGATGATAATGAAGAAATCAAAACAATTAATGGTTTTGTATGCCTCAGTTCAATCATCAATCCAACAGACTGCAGCCAAGAAATCAGAAGATGAAGATTTGAAAGGACAGCTATGAAAGAACTATAACAGAATGTCAAGTGTAAGGATGTGTTACAAGAGAGCAAGACCAAACTCATTCATATTGTGGCATTTCCAATTGCTATATAGGGGTGTGAAAACTGGAGAAGGGAAAAAACTGACAGTAAAACAACAATCCATTTGAAATGTGGTGTTGAAGGAGAACTTTACGAAAACCCTGGATTGCCAGAAAGACATAAATGGGTTCTAGACCAAATAAAGCCTGGGCTCTCATTGGAAGCTAATGACTGAACTGAGGCAACCATGCTTTGGATGTGATGAGACTCACTGGAAAAGACAGTAATGCTGGGAAAAGTTGAAGGCAGCAGGAAAAAGGGAAGACCAAACAGATGTATATACTCAACACAAGAAGGCACAGTCTTGAATATTTGAGACCTGAGCAAGGCTATTAATGACAGAACCTTTTGGAGTCCACTGATTCAGAGGCAACTTGATGGCACATGACAACAATGAACACCGCAGCAACAACAATGATGACAATTCAGCTTGAGGTTCTTTTTTTCAGAATTCCAGGCAGCCACCTAGGGAGTCTTCCAGGATACCCCATTCCTTTCACTTACCCCAACCTCATTTATTCCAGAGTAAATTCTCAATAGGTTTCTGTCCAGTGTCCATGCTGGCTGTGCGATTTTGGAAGATGTAGTCCAAAAATGTAGCTTTTCCCATCTCTGGCTATGGCTGCATAAAAATTCCTGCTTAAAGAATGAGTTCACTATTCATGTGCAGAATCCCTTTACACCATTTTATCCCTTCTGATCCCTTGTGCCTGAGGACAGCTATTTCTACAGTTCATGTCAAAGTTTAGGGTGAAAATTGTGTGACAGCCTGCCTCTTTTCTGTGTTCTGTTAGTTCTGCACAGAAAACTTTACATTCCCTGCACTCAGTTCATTTCAAGTCTGTTCCTTTGGTTTCTTCACAGCCTTGAATTACCAGCATTACCATAGTTGAATAATCTTGACACCTCTATCCCAACTGATAAACACATTTCTATGAAAAGTGTACTGTCCGTCATGGATGAGCACAGCTACATCAAGATACAATTTAGTTTGCTGAAATGGCATCGGCAGAAACAGGGAAGATCTCACAGAGACGATTGGACTCTCCTGGCAGCTCTACAAACTGGAACACATCTGAGAAAATGTTCATAGCAAAAAAAAAAAAAATTGCCTGGGGGATGTCAGATTCCCCTTGAATGCTGTGATAAATGTGAAGTTTGCCGGAATAAGTATTAACTATGTGATAGAAGAAAAATAAAATAAAATAAAATTTGCCGAGTTGGATATAACAGTTGACAAGACTCGGTACAATCTCTGCAAAATGATAAAGTACAAAAGGCTCAGACTATAAACAAGTTTTGCACATTTTCCCTTTTCCATGTCACAAACTTTCAAGTTTAGCCATGTGGAAACCATTCCAAACAAACCTAGAATTTTGGTGGATGGCAGGAAACATGATTCTGAGGGCCTTAGCTATCACTTTCCTGGGGGGAAAACAAGGTTGATTTGATGGGGGAAATTGGCAGGTAAGAGAACAAGGTGCTTAGCCCTTCCTTCACCAACTGTGTCACTACTGCGGTCCCCAAAGTTATTTTCTCCAAACTGGGATTCCAATCTGATTCACTCTTGCAGTTGGAGCATAATATCCAAGAAGAGTTCCAAGGGGAAATGGTGGATGGAAGAACATTTTAGTACGTTTCTCATTTCTCCACCATGAAACAGCACCAAGAAAAATGTATCATCTATTGCTGTGTGGTATAATTTTGAAACTAGTTCTTACATTTAAATCACACATTTCACTAATCTATTCACCACCCAATTTTGTTGGGTCTCATGCTCATTCAGAGTTTTGTTGCGTAGAAGAAGTGATAGATTTACCAGAGTTCATTTGAGCAAGTGAAACATGATTATCCCACATTTGATCAAGCTGATAGCATAACCCCATACATTTAACTCAGAAGTAAGTCCTGTTGAGTCTTACTCTCACAGTGGTTGTGGTCTAGTGGGGAACACCTTCTCTGTTGTCTGGGAGGGATTTTGGAGTAAAAGTTTCTGAATGAAGTGTGTGCTTTCTCAAAGCTAGCCCTTCTGCTTTAAACTTGGGCTAGCTTGTGAAGGAATGATTTGTGATAACCCAATCAAAGAAGAAATCTCAGATGAAAAATGAATTCAATGCACTTCGTTAAAAAAGTGCATACATTGCAAAACAGGTGTACAATAAACCAATGAAATACATGAAAACCGGATGGTACAAGGAAAATAATGTGCAATCAGTGTATAGTCCATCCAAATTTAAGAAAGGAGAGAGAATATGAGAGAAAGAGAAAACTCGCAATGCTAAGCAAGAGTTTGCATCAGACAGGTTCCAGAGTAAGGGAGAGCCTCCGTATTGAAGTGGGGTATTTGCAGGTTAAAGTAGTTCTTAATAAGGGGAAGAAAGAGGGGGAAGGAGGAGACACAGAAAGAGGCAGTCTTTTTTGTTTTGCTGCCTTTCTCCCGTGGCTGAGATCCAAGGAGGCAGAGTTACTAGCATGTAGCAAATCAGGTCTCTAAGTACAAGCAAAGTCAGATGTGTAGAGATGTAATCTAGTCACATCATGGCCAGAAGCTTAAGAGAACACATCAAGAGAGAATGTGCATAAACAAAACAAGAAGATCAGTGACATTCCTCCAACAGAGTGGCCTTCTCAAAATTGCAGCCAAACCAAAATGCTTTCTTTTCTTTTCTTGCTTCTCTGATGCCAACATTTTGGTAACTCGTCAGTTGCTGCCAGGATGGTCTGGTTTCTTCCAGGTGCCTATGTGAGTCTCATGTTTTTGTTTAGCCTGTCCTCTCTGCAGAATGCTTGAAGCAGCTGTTCTGGAGCCTTTGAAAAGAAGATTCTGGATTGGAGTTCATATCAAAGGCTCCTTTGTAATCTTTATCTTTCAGCTTCTTTCAGTCAACCTGCCATGCCTTTCTACACCACATGCACACATACAACCCCCTCATCATTCCCACAGACCCAAATCAACACTTCAGAAGTTGCCTTCTTCCAGCCTTAATTGTCTCTTGATTCTGAGTGTTTTTGTTGTTGTCGGAATACTTCTGCTACCTTCTTCTGGTATAATCTCTGTGAGACATATAACACAGAACAGTTTAATGTACTAGCTAGCACCATACATTGCCAATGTATATTTGAAAGCAGGAATACATGTGAAAAGGTTAAGAGGCCTTAGTAGACCACATGCTAAATGTGGGTCAACATTATGGCATAGCAGGGAAAAAAGCAAATACAATATTAGGCTCTATCAACACTATTGTTCATGCCAAAATCAAATGAAGTAATAGTGCCACTCTATTCTGCTTTGGGATGGTATTCTATCTACATAAGATTAAATGGGGTGGCCCCTCATTTTAGCAGATTGCTACCCAGAGAGGCAGATTTCCCAATATATTACTAGGCATTTATTCCACTTTTACCATTATTGTGTGCAATTTTTTAAACAAAAGATTTAAAATCTTTTGTAATGGATTTTATACTAATGCTTGTGGAATAAATATAATAAGCTAGTTTATAATTATACTTTAGGTATCTGGCTTTGGTGTCAGAGGTTGGGAATTTGATCTTCCACTGTGCCTCCTGTGACACAGTGGGCCAGCCTGTGTGGCCTTGAGCAAGCTGCACAACCCCAGATGCTCTCTACCTAGAAAAGTCTGAAAAGGGTTGCCGTAAGTCAGATTTGACTTGATGGCATATTATTATTATTATTATTATTATTATTATTATTATTATTATTATTATTATTATTATTATTATTATTATTATTATTATTATTATTATTATTATTATTATTATTATTAATTAGTTTCTGCTTCCCGTTTTTCTGATTTTCTGTCTTCTTATCTTGACTTCTCCAAATGCTGAATGTGTTTTGAATGCATCAGGCTGCCCTAATCCATTGTGGAACTGGCCGAGGTCTGTCTGTTTGGATCCAGAATATCCCTGAATCTGTCTAAATAGCTCAGAATTCAGCTCAGAATTCTCTCTTCAATTTTTCCTCCTACAGCAAGGTCATTGTTGTAAAGAAGAACACTTTCAAGTGCAGTCCGAGGGCAATGATTCTGCTGCGCAGTGGGTTGTGTACTTGTGGCAAAAGGACACAAGCCTTTGTTGAGATTCTTCAGTGAAAAGTGAAACAGAACAGCAGTTAATGCAGAGAGAGCAGACCTGGGCATTGTGATGTGTCATTCCTAGCCCCCAGACCTTCAAGGGAAATCTGGCAATCAAGCTAAAGACAGCACATAAGGGAGATTGTAGTTTGTGGTTAGAGGTGAGTGAACCAGAAGAAAGTTCAAACAGCAAGACAGAACCAAACCAAGTCGCCTGAATATCAGAAAGAGTAGAAAAATTATGGTGATTCCCCCCCTGAAAAAAAGCTCACAATTTTTTCATGAAATTAGGGCTGTCAGCTGGGGCTTTGTCCCAAGTTACTAATATTTAGAGGACACCAAAATCCAGAGGTGAACCAGCTGGTGAGCATTAGGAAATAATTGGCAATATCTCCTGGACCTGTTCAATTCCCTTTTTTAAACCAAACCAAACCAACCTCCCTACCCTTCTCCTTCCTAGGGGCTTAAAGCCACGTCTCCGCATGGAATGAGAGATGGTGCCAAAATTTCTAGTTACAGCTCAACACAAAATCATTCCACATCTTTGTTTTGATTTCTGTTGCAGCTGTATTTGAAGTATATGGCAAGAAGAAATTAAAAAATGGACAGTATTAAAATGAATAAGAATTGCCTTTGCAATTAATCCCTGATCGTTCATGGTCCAAGCAGGGCTGGTGACTCCATCATTTCAGTGCTTAAACCATGGATTCCCCTTCCCAATAGTTTCCACTGATGACTAATTCAGCTAGATGTCTTTATGTTTTGACATACTGGCTGAAATCCAGTAGTAAATTGTGACTAGAGCAGGCCCATCAAATCGGTGGGGATTTGGTGAGTCATCTCCTTCATAAGTGCCATTACTTCACTGGGCCTACTCTAGCTGCAGCTTACTACTGAATTACATCCAGCATGTAACCAAAAGCCCTCTTCAAGCCACTCTCCAATGTTCTGTTTTTGGGCAAAATATTAGAGTGGGCGTCAGGGCTTCCTGGATGAAACTGATTACAGTATCTTTATTCATTTCAATCTGACTTCAGAAATAGTTATGGGATGCAGACAGTTTGGATCATCTGGGTGGATAATCTATGCTGGGAACTAAATGGGGAAGTATGGCCTTGTTGATTCTGCTGGATCTCTCAGTGGCTTTCAATACCATCAACCATGGTATCCTTCTGCATCATCTCTCTGGGATAGGGCTTGGAGGCACTGTTTTTCAGTTACTCCAATCCTTACTGGAGCAGTGAACTCAGTAGGTGGTGTTGGGGGACTACTTCTCAATGCTTCAACCCTTAGCCTATAGTGTTTCCCAGAGTTCTCCTTTGTCTCCCATGCTATATAATATTTACATGAAACTACTGTGAGAGGTTGTCTGGAGTTTTGGAGTTCAGCATCACCAGCATGTGGATGACAATTTAATCCAGACAAAAGTGCCTCTGATCAGTTAAAAGGCAGATCATGGAATGATGGGGAGTGTAACTCCTGTGACAACAAGCCAGGCTTGTTGTTTGAGAGTAGTCCATGACTCATATCTGAGCCAGGAAGCCCAAATCTTGGCAGTGGGCAGGAGTGCATTTGCACAGTTAAAGCTAATGCACCAGCTGCTCCCCTTCCTTGAAAGGTCTAATTTGGCTACAGCGACACATAGCTTAGTTACATCCTGTTGGATTACTGTAATGCACTCTATGTGGGGCTGCCTTTGAAGATTGTTTGTAAGCTTCAGCTGGTGTAAAATAGCCAGACTATTGACTGTGGCTGGTTACAGGGAGCATATCGATCCTGTGTTACAGCAGTTTCACTGGCTACTGTTCTGTATTCAAACTTAATGCAAAGTGCTAGTTCTAACCTATAAAGCTCTATATGGCCTGGATCCAGGCTATCTGACCGACCATATCTCCCCATATAAGATCATAAGATCATTCAAGAATGCCCTTCTCTCCAACATCACCTTTACAGTATGTTTGACAGGACCTTCTAGTTGGTTATCCCTAGGTTACAGGAAACACATCTCACATACGAAGATGTGAGGCTAGGGTGGTCCCCTTTCTCCTCTCTTTTTGGCAGCAAATGAAAACATTTTTACTAGGCTTTCAGTGTTTAATTTCTGATGTAACACAACTATTTGCCGTGTGTTTACTGCTAAATATCATTTTAAGGTGTTTTTAAACATTTTTATATCTTTTAATATGATTATTTCAATGATCCTTTGTTTAATAATTTTTAAATTGCTGTTTATATATTGCTTTAAATTCTTGTTCTTTTAATGATTTGTGACTGCCTTGAGTCGCACTGTCAGGGGAAAAGCAGCATAGAAATGCAAGAGAGAGAGAGAGAGAGAGAGATGTTTAATATTGAATACTGAAGGAGCTCCAGAGAAAGAGGGGTCTATCCTTATCCCCTAGCCACTGATGCATATATTGGCCATGCCTTTCTGGCCAACACATGATTGGACATAAGAATGTGGAGGTCCTTCCATTGTGCTAGGAACCCTGGTCAACCCAAATTCCCACCTCTGTGATGGAAGCCTGTGTATGTACAGATGTATGTATTCATGGTTCCCTTCATATATCAACCAGGGTTTCCATTGCTCTAACCAACACTTCTCTCCCTGCAGTTCGTCCAGCCAATCAGAACCAATCTTACCAACATTCCAAGCACCTCACCCATCCTCTTCCATCACATGCTGACCAAACCACTTCATTTCAAAACATTACACTTACCATTGCTATATAAACAATACTGTACATTTAAACATAATCAGGCATCAATTGAGGAGCATTTTCCAGAGAGAGTACTTTGAGCGGTCAAGTAGATGTGAACATACATTTTATGTAAATAGGTAGTTTTCTGTTGGGTTTTATTAGTTATTATAAACTACCCTGGAAATTTGAATTGAATTCAGTAAATGATTTAAATATATAAATAAATTCAAATATATTGTTCTAGGAACTGGAATATGTTGATAACATTGCTATAGTGTTATCATTTCTGACCAACTTTATAATTAAGTGATTGCCAAATGATTTCTATAATGAAGGATTGCTTCAAAATTATTAGAAAAAATAAATCTAAATTGTCCCCAGTCTTCCAGGGAGTGACTGAGCCCTCTTTTTCTCTCTTCCTGGCATGGAGTTTGCTTTATTTTTCTTTCTTAATAGTCCCCAACAGACACAAATCATTGTGCCAAAGTTCCAGCAGTATCAGATGTGATTGCTATCCATTCTGAAAACCTTTTCATTGTAGTGAGGTGGAAGGCAAAGGGCATAATCCTTGTATTAAGGAAGGGTGCTAGGACAATACCAGAAGGTAAACTGATATTGATTCATCTTCTCTGAGCAAACAGGTTTCTGACTTTGCAGAAGAAACCTAGAAAGAGATGTGCTTTTACATACAAAGGCTAAAGTTGAACAGATTTGCATTTAAATTAAAAATACTGGTGGTTGCAATCAATAATAATAATCAAGTAGTTTAGTTTTCAAAACAGCAGGACATTATAAAATTATTCAGATTCAGAACTGCTGCCTGTAAAGTACAGGAAAATACAGGAAACAACTATACAGCAGCCACTGTGCTTAGTAACAAGATTTTGAAAATTTTTAAAAGCTCTGCTTTCCCCCAAAATATATCTTGATGTTTTAAGTCACCTGGCATTAACTTTGGGTCAGATTTTTGTGGGCTTAAGGCAAGTCGGACACCTACAAAAGGCTCCTGCCTGATATTCTCCTCTTATAACTCACAAGAAAAGGCACAATTCTCTCCCCTACCCACATATAACACCCCAAAGAAGACCAGCTCACTCTCCAAAAATCGCAAGCAAGGCGTATACAATACCTTATCTCTTACAGACATGTATTCAAGATGACCTAGGACTACATTAGATAACATACTGGTTCAGTTTCTAGAAGTAGCACATTCTTAAGAGGAAAAGACTGTCCATTGTTTCCCTTTGATTTCTTTGGTCTTCTGGAAGAGATCTCCTGTTTTTCCACTTTGGTTGTTTTCCTCTATTTCTTTGAACTATTATAATAGTTCTTTTTGTCTCTATGTGACAGTTGCTGAAAAACTGCATCCAGGGTTCTAACCCAATTTCTGTCCCTTTTTACTTTTGCTTCTTGCTTGTCCTTTACATTTTAATGTTTCTTCCTCAATCCATCTAGGTTTTTCTTTTCTTTTTACTATAGAAATTGTCTTTCTGCATACTTCTCTAGTAATATCTCTGGTTTCTATCCACACTTCTTCTGGCTCACAGTCAATTGAGGTTTAGTAATGTAAATCTGTTCTTTATGTGGACTTTAAATTAATCAGGTATGTTGTTTAAATTATATTTTGGCACTACAATTCTTTTAGTGTTGTTTTTCAATTTTTTTATTAATGTTGGATATTTTCCCTCCATGATCAGTACTAAAATTTACCCCTGGTCTTGTTCTGGCAGAGAGAATACAGGTCCTCCATCTGCTTCCAATGGCATAGACTATTTGGTTTCTATATTGACCATCTGGTGAGGTCCACATGTATAGCTGTCTGTGTCATTGCTTGACGTATATTCAATTATTTTTTTAAAAAACCCTCTGATTTATGAATGTGGGATATTGTGCTTCTGTACCCATGATTCAAAATGCCAGGAAATGGCCCGATATTGCTGTGCAATATCTTGCCTGCATTGCCAGCAGGAAAAAGGATGCCAAGTTTTACATAACAAAGGGCAGCCTGAATGTTGCTGAAGAGGGTACCCTGTAGACCATCTTGATTGCTGCCATTGGTGCTGTAAACATTGAAGTTGTCCTTTGCTATGTAAAGCCTGGAATCCTTTTTCCTGCTGGTAATGCAGGGACAATATTGTGCAGCAATATCAGACCATTGTGGCATTCTGAATCTTGGGTATAGAAGCACAATATCTCACACTCATCAATCAGAGGTTTTTTGAAGAACTGAATTTGACTTGGACTTGTTAAATCATGTCTTATGTAGTGCCTTTGATTCAGGGGGCTTACTTTAGTTGGGAGTGGCCAACAGATTAGCCCATACAGTTCCTCCACCAGCTTTCACTTAGCTTAATGCAGTGGCTGATTTCATTCCTATTTCACATTTATATGATATTTATGTAGCTGTAATGCATGCTAAGGACTTGCCAATTCTGTAGCACAAATTACTGGTGACATACTTGTCCTGTTGAGGACTTAAACATGGCTGCTTCTAAATGAAATGTTGAAGGTACTGGAGTGCACTCATTTTCATCCTTCTGTTTTATTATGTTTTCATTTTGCTGAGATAGAATGTTCTCAAAAACATTGCCAGTCTTCCTCAGTTTAGCACCATTTAAGAGACTAATGTAAGAGTTATTGTTTCTGTTTATCATCCTAAGATATTGTTGAATAGCTCCTGGAAAACTCTACCTCACATATTACTCTGAAAAGTTGATAAAACAGTATGAGTTCCAGCCTGTTGTGGCATCAAAGGTTTTCTGAGAAAAGTCAATTTGCACTATGCAGCCCATGACCTGTAGGGGCACTTTAGGCCCCCTGGTGTACCTCAACAATGTCATCTTCGTGTGCCACAGCTGATTCATAGTTTCAGCTCTATATATTACTTTCTGAGTTCAGTTCATGTCAGAACTCAGCTTGCAGATTTAATTGGAATGCGCATCCTTTTTATTTATTTATTTTTTTCACTCCTTGTGAATGTACTGTTCTGAAACACCATTGTCTTTTATTGTCAATAAAACATCTTAAAAAAAAAAAAAGAGAGAGAGAGAGAGGCACCTAACAATTGTTTCTTTTACTAACAAGTCACTACAAAAATACAGACAAACCAACAGTGTAAAATTGGAAATGAAACTTGTGAAACATGCTCTCAAGTATTATATCAAATGCTTGAACATGCTCTTAATTGGCAAAGCTTTAATGCCATTAGGAGTTATGCATATGCTTCAGCTAGTTTTCATGCAGAGGAGAACAAATATCAATATCCATCTGTCAAGTAAGTGGAGCCCATATGGTACCACAAGAGCTTAATATAAGTCAGGTATGGCTTATATGAATCAACTTGCTGTTGCCAGCTATTGCATGATAAGCAGGTTGGAGGATTTGTTCACTCTGAACTCCTTTATAGAATACCCAATATGACAAAACTTTGGTTAAGTTTTGATCCAGATAATAAGCTGTGCAAGTTGGCCTTTTACTATAATCAAGAAACTAAGAAGACTCTATGAAGAGAAGCAGGCTGGCTTTGCGTTGATGGCAAGGGAATATTACTATCCAGTGCAGGGAATATTTCAAGGTCGGGGGGGGGGGGCTGTAGTCTTCCAGATGTTGTTAGACTACAGCTCCCATTGTCCATTATCACTGGATATTTAGTAGAAGGGTCACAGGTTCTTCATTCTGTGGCAATTGGCGGCAATAATGATTTAGTGAGTGAGCTTCTACATAAGTTCCACTGATTCAAATCAACCTAATTTACTTGCCTAACTGTAACTTGCAGTTTCAACATGCCTATTTGAGTCAATGGAACTTACAAAGGAGTTGACTTACCAAATCCCCATTGATTCAATGGACCTACTGTTGTGTGATTTACTACACTTAGCAATAGGATTTTGGACCTTGTTTTGTTTTTTTACCTATAATTTTGTGCAAGAAAATGCCAGATTCTATGCAGCTTAATGCCCTTTCCAGTGAATCCTGTGGACGAATGATACCATCATGTGCAGGAATTGTAAGAATCCTGTAAAGACAGATATTTTTTCTATCCTTTCAGTTGAATTTTGCACATGTAACAGGCTGCTCTGTGTAGTAATTGCAATAATCCTATGCAGCTTTATACATCTCCAGAAAAAAAAACTTATTGAAAATTCCAAGAACTTCAGCAAAATATCCGAATTCCACACCGACAAATCTCACTGCAAGGAAAGAAGTGATTTCTTTTGCAGTTTCTGTCAGAGAATGAGAAGCCCCAAGATTAATATCCCTGTCTTATAACACTGGCATCTGTCTGATGTTAGTGCTCATGTACTAATAACTGAGCCTCCCTTGTTGCCTCTTTATGCAGCTTCAGAACTGTCCATATTGGGGCACTTTTCCCCAAAATTTTCTTTTGATCATCTGGAGGATTGTCTGGTAAGTGGGACAGAGTTGGGTGGCCCTGTCTACTTGTATGATATTGAATCCCATTTAACTGTGGCAATGTCTGCAGTTGTGTTTGATTGTGTTATTGCAGTGGAAATGGATTAAGAACTACCTGACAGTAGACATGGGTGCTTTATTATTCATTTCCCAGATGAAGCATGGCACCACAGGTGGATTCTTTTTCCTCACCCCCTGGGCCAGCTGGGCTATGAACCGGGCTCTGTGCATCAATGGGGTCCTTCTTTGGTGGCAGCACACCAATCTGGGCAACAGCCCGGCTGGCCCTGCCCTGCCTCCCCAGGCAGCTGAACACTACAGCGAGGGACATTCCCCCCTCCTTGCTGGAGTGTTTTACTGCCTAGGGAGGTGGGGCTAGGCCAGCTGGGCTCCTGCCCAGATTGGTGCACTGCCTCTGCTGCTCCTCCTCCTCAGTGACATGTGGAATCCAGTTAGTGGCCTGGCTGGCCTGGGGGTGGGGGAAGAGAATCCGCACCACCTGTGGTGTTGCACTTCTGGAAAATGAATAAAGAATCACCCATGTCTAACTGACTCTCATTAAGTGATAGACTTATTAAAGTTTCACAAAATCTAGTACTTGGCAGTGACTTGCACTATATGCTTTGTTGAAAAGCAAAGAAGATAATCCTATGGAAAGCTTCCAAACTAATAATTACAAAGGGAAATTTATTCCCAGGTCTCACTGGTGTTTAACGTATATTCCTTCTAGAACAATTATTAGTCTTTGTAATTCTGGGCCCCCAAACCTGTGGATCTGGTTGTTAAAGGCTGGGAGTCCCCTTCAGAGAGGAAAACCATTTTGTCCATGATTAACTTTGGTGCATCTAGAGCGAAGAACTGACTCTGAATGCACTCATCTTTGCCATAACTCTGACTTTATGCTGAACTTTGAAGCCAGGAGCAATGAATGGTCATTAAACTGAATCTAAGCTATATTTTTGCTTTAGAAAATAAACTAATGTTGTGACAGGTATAAAAATAGAGAAAATGGTAGAAAGTCCTATTTATTTATTACATTGTGGTTTCTGCAATTTGAGCAAAATGCTTCTGCACAAAATTAGCCCTTTTTTACCTTTGGGAAGTAAAGCACAAAGTAATCTATATGTGGAGGATAAATAAGAAAAATCAGGATGTGTTTGTCCATGTGTCGTTGTGGTGTATTTGCATGAGAGAGAAAGAAGAGAGAGAAGGGGGGAGGGGGAGAGAGAGAATCTGCTAAATCAATCTGTACCTTGTGAATTAAGTGAAAAAATAAAGGAGCAGTCTGATTTAAGACATTTTTCATTTCAGAGTACAACTCTAGCTCTTTTTCTCTTTTCCCTCAGATGTTATGGACAGTATCCAAGAAGTAATTCTGTTGGTCTGCCTCAGTATGTTGCCAAAATTAAAGGGGAAAAAGGAAGAAGGGGGAAAAAGAGGGAGAGGAAGGAGATAATATTGTAGCACTTTAAAGACTAACAGATTTATTTCAATCTAAAGAATTTAATTTTGATCCACAGCATTTAAAGAAATCTGTTAGTTTTTAAAGTGCTTCGGTATTTGACCTTTCCCCCTTTTCCCTCTCTCTCATTATAGACAGTATGTAATTAGAATCTGAAAATTGTTTTATGTTCTTTGGAGTTTATTATGACTGAGCACTTGTGCAAAAACCTCCAAAACCTGGGCTTACCTCACATGACCAATCACAAAACGATGCAAGTTAATTTGCAGCCTACAGGAGGTGATCAGATGTCCTTGGCTCGTAAGGAATTTCTTTGTATATATAATAAGTTAGAGTTTGGCCCTCAGTTTCTAGCCACAAGGAGGTTTTTTGTTTTATTAGAAATATCCTTTCTCTGCTCCCCCCCCCCCTTTGCTTAAAGCATAAAATTAACCAATAAGTTATTCATGTGTGGTGCATTCTCATATGTCTACTCAGACATAAACCCTACTAAGTTCAGTGGGGTTTACCCTCAGGTAAATGATTGCAGGATTGCTACCAAACAATTCTTTGAGGACTGCAGTCTTTAACAGCCATGTCTCTCCTCCATGGTTATTGTGCTCGACTTTGCTGCAGTGGACTAGAGCTGCAGAAGAGTGAACTGTCAGCAGCCACTGATTTATAAGAGTGATTTACCTTCTGGAGAGTGTAATTATGTTCATAGTTAAGAATTAATCAGGTGAAAGAATTATGGAATAATCACACTCCTGACTTTGGAAGGACAAAGTAAAGTGTGGAGAGTGTTTCAGCTTCAGAGGACCCTCCCAGCAGACAGAGAGTCCCTCCTTCTTGAATATGTAAAGATCCTTCCCCCCCCCCCCCAGTAGCCTGATAATTGTTATTTTCATCTTAAAAGAGAGGGAGAAAGGTTGGAAAGGAAGGGATGAGAAATGGGAGATAGCAGAAGCAATGATGTCTCCGAGGGAGCATTAGTAGCTCTTTTCCCCCCCTTCTCAATGCAAGTAGGAAAAATAAGACTAATTTTTCATAAATAAGTAAGTATCCTAGATATGTTGTGAGGTGTCATTTTTCTTGAGATAAATGGCTTCTCTAATTAAAATGAAGCTGCTGGATGCACTAATGATCAAAACAATTCAAAAGAAAAAGGACTTTATTATATATTTTTGAATCATTATAAGTATTATAAGTCACTTCATGCATTTGAGGAACCGGCTTGCGTTTATGGTGGTAATAAATCCCCCAGTTTTAAAGGTGCCCATATAAGTCTTCATTATTTCAGGATTGAGCAAGTGTTCTAAGAGTAAAATTCTGTGCTGGGATGTCCCAGTCCATCCTGGTCCCAGCATGCTCTGAGGTCTGAGGTGGACACTCCCTTGTTTGCAGTTGAAAGTCTGGGATCCACATTGAGATACAAACATTCCCGTGACTGTGACTTTTACTATTCTGACAGTTCTTTCTGAAGGTCTAAGAAGATATTAATGAAAATGAATCTTCCCTGTGATTAACATTTTTCTCCTACCACAATGGAACTTCCTCATAGATAAATGCCATGGAAGTCAGGTTTGGATGCTTCTTGGATGCACAGCTTAATGGACTGAAGGGGTTTGAGTGTATCAGTGAAGCTGAGAGCAATGCTGTCAGGAAGCTAGACTCCATTATGAGCCTGGACTCCTAGCAAGGTCACCCAAGGCAGAATGGTCACAGCACAGACACAAAACTAAGATTCATCCACCCTCTTCAAGGCAGTTACTGGGCAGCAGTGATAGGTGACACTGCCATAGGAGACAACAGTGGTGACACACAAGCTAACTTTGGTTAGTACTGCAGAGAAGGCAGCAATGGTAAACTCCTGCTGAACTTTCCTTGCTTTCAAACCCTTATGATGAGGCAGTCCAAAATGAAACAAAGGATAGTGCTGGAACATGAGACCCCCAGGTCAGAAAGCACTCAATCAGCTATTGGAGAAGAGCAAAGGACAAGTACTAATAGCTCTGTTGCTATTGATGCAACTAGGTTTAAAAAAAGGTTGTACAGCAGCTGACATGCACAGAAATAAAAGTAAATGTCCACATTACACAAGACATACAAATGGAACATAGAATGTGAGAAGTATGAATCAAGGAAAACTGGAAACCATAAAGTAAGAAACGGAATGTATATGCACTTCAGTGCTTGATGTCAGTGAACTAAAGTTGGCTGGAACAAGATATTTTCAGTCAGACAACTACAAAGTATTCTACTCTGGAAATGACAATCTCAACAGTAATGGAGTAGCTCTAATACTGAGGCAAGACATAGCACAGTCAGTTACGGCCTATAATGAGCGGTTTGACCAAAAACAATCAGACTCTGTGGAAAAGTTATCAACATAACCATCATTCAAGTCTATGCTCCAATTACTGATGCTGGAGAAGATGTAATTGAGAGTTTTTATGCAAGCATCTGAGAGGAAATTGATCACATACCAAAACAAGCTTAGAATCATAGGTGACTGGAACACAAAAGTAGGGTACAAACAAAACCAAATGTTGGAAAATTTGGCCTGGGGGACAGAAATGAAGCAGAAAAATGACTTGTAGAGTTCTCTAAAGCCAACAGTCTCATATATTCAATTCTTAAAAACAACAACTCTCTAATTTATGAATGTGGGATATTGTGCTTCTGTACCCATGATTCAAAATGCCAGGATACTGCTGTGCAGTATCTTGCCTGTGTTGCCAGGAGGAAAAATAATGCCAAGCTTTATATAGCAAAAGGCAGCCTGAATGTTGCTAAAGAGGGTATCCTGTAGACCAAATGAATTATCCAGCCAGTTGAAAGCACTAGGGAGAAATAAATTACGAGGGCAGATGGAATACCAATAGAACTATTTCCTCAGAAATGGAATCTGTCAAAATCCTAACAAGAGTATACAAATATAGAAAACAAAACAATGGCCAACTAAGTGGAGGCATTCAATATACATTTTAGTTCCCAAGAAAGAAGATCCCAAAGAGTGCAGTAACAATAGGACCACTGCTTTAATCTCCCATGCAAGCAAAGTGATAGTCAAGCTGTTGCAACAAAGCCTTCTACCTTATGTGGAGCAAGAAATAGCTGATGTTCAAGATGGGTTCTGAAAAGAAAGATGCACTTGAGATTGTATTGCAAATATCCGCTGGATACTGGAATGGACCAAAAAAATTCCGAAGTAGATCAGTCTATCCTTTATAGACTACAGCAAAGCCTTTGACAGTGTGAATCATAAGAACGTTTGGATTGTTCTGAAATAAAACGATGTGCCTCAGCACTTGATTTTCCTGATTAGAGATGAGGATGAACTGCCAAAATGGTTCATCCTGGTTCGTGATCCATCAAACCACAAATTTCCTCCCCGCGAACCGAAGAACCACGAGGACCGAGGCTGTTTTAAAAAAAGAAAAGAAAAAGAAGGCTGAGCCTCCCACTCCCACATCCTGCCCCATTCCCATTGCCCCCGTCACCACCCTACCTTGGCCGCCACAATCAACGCCCACAGTCCGCGCCACCACCACTGCCGCCATCCACCTCTGCATGCTGGCCTCACCATCGTGGCCTGCCTTAAGGGAATCTGGGCTGCCCTTTGCAAAGTGGTGGCTGCTGCTTCCTTACCCTAAGGGAGGCCACAGCTGCCATCTTTGCAAAGGGCAGCCAGTGTCCTTTATGGCAGGCCATGGCAGCAGAAGCCGCTGCTGTGGGCGCCAATGGATGATGGTGGTGCTGTCTGATGGTGAATGGTGGCGGTGCCGGGTGGTGGCAGATGGCAGCTGCAGGTAAGGTAGGGAGGAGAAGGGGGTGGGGGGCAGGCTGTGGAGGTGGATGGATGTGGGGCTGACTGACTGCTTGCCCATGGGCCCACCAATCAGCTGTCTCTGGAATTGATGAATATGAAAGGACAAATATTAAATAAATCAGTGATTTTTAATGGATATTGCAATTTGGTTTTTTATTTATCTCCATGTCTAGTCTTGATGCTTAACCTGTGCAGTGGACATGAAGCTACTGTTAGGACAGAATATGAAGAGACAGAATGGTTTCCTATAGGCAAAGGTGTTAGACAAGGTTCATTTTATCCCCTTATCTCTTCAATCTGTACACAGAACATATAATATGGAAATAACAATAGCAACAGCAATAGCAATAACAAGAATAATTGTAGAACTGCACACTATTAGATTCCGATGAAGGAGTGAAAATTGGTGGAAGAAACATCAATAATTTAAGATATGCAGATGACACCATGGAAAAAAACAGCAATGACTTGGAACAATGTTTGTTGAAAATGAGAGAAGAAAGTGCCAAAGCAGGTCTGCAGTTGAACATTAAGACAAAAATTATGGCTACAGAAGTACTACACATGTTTGTGGTTGACAATGAAGAAATTGAAATTGTTGAAATTGTTTAAGATTCTGTATATCTTGACTCAGTCATCAATTCAAATGGAGACTGCAACAAAAAAAATCAGAAGAAAATGGAGACTTGGAAGGGCAACAATGAAGGAATTGACACAGCCTTACACTTCTTGATTGTTCTGGATGGATCAAGTGTAAGGCTGTGTCACTGGCGGCCAAGGCCAAGATCTTTCACACTCTTGTATCCCTGATCACCATCTGTGGGTATGAAAGCTGGAGAGTAAAGAATGACCAATCTCAAAACAAAACACATTAAATGCAAGTTACAGAAATGAGGAGAATTACATACAATGACAGACACCTTCCACCATTTACAGGAGCACCATTCCTAAATATGTCCATTTTGATCCTCAGGCAAGCTTTGGAAGAACATTATGCCAACAATTTCAATGTTCAACATCTTTTTTGTTGGTCAAGAGTATTCATTTGATTCTTATGAAAATATTCAAATTAATCTACACACATAAATATGTGTGGATCCTGAAAAAATGGAACAACCACCTCATCTACTCATCCTACATGGATCTTTGATATAGACATAACTGCTGAGCAGAACTGATGCTCTGGCAGAGTTTAGAACAGTTGATTTATGAACTACAACTCCCAGAATCCTGCAGTCATGGTGGCCATGATGGAGTTATATCCAAAAATGCAACTTTTCCAAGCTATGCTTTTGCATCTCAGTGGGAATACTTGAGATGATTTTAAGCCTTGCTTATTTCTTGAATAACATAATTTTTTTTACTAGTATCATCCCTTTCCTTGAGGGACATGCACTATATACCAAATCCCATTTAATTTTAGTCTGTGTCTAGCCTTCAGCAGTTTTGAATTTTAGTAACCACAGCAGATATGCTGTTTTCCATATATTTCCATCAGCAAATCTAATTGGTGAAACTCATGCGTATATGCAGTTGGTTGCACAATTTGTAATGGAGAAAATAAAAGAGGCACAACTGGTGAAAATATTTTGCCAGCAACCTGAATATCTGAGAGACAAGAAGGCACTTAGGTACAAGAGAAACGTTGTTCATGTTTTCTTGATTGTTCTTGATAATTATAGTGTGGTGAAGGTTAATGGTCATTGCCATTAAGAAGGCAACTTGGTTGGTTGCTGAGTTGGGAATTAGAGAGCAGTGGAAGCAGAACCTTCTTTGCTTAATTAATTTTTATTGGTAAGCTCCCATTCAGCTCATATTTTTAGTATTACCTCTCCAGAGGTCTTCAAAAGCTTTGACCTAAGGCTATGTGATCATGATGGAATGACCCAGGCACAATGATGGACACACTTATCATTACTGACAGAAGCAGAAGGTCTTCAGAATCACATAATCTTTAGACCACAAGCTACAATATTCCAAGAACTGCACGATCACACAATCCCACCCATGCTGTTCCTGCCTCCCTTTCTTTTCAGTATCTCCTTAACTGTATATAAACTGAATTTGCGAAGGGGATCTTGCTCTCTGCCCCCACTTTTTGGATTCCTCACATTCAACAGGAGTTTCCTGCATCTGAATAGTTGTAAAGCTGCTTTATATTGTGTTCTGCTGCTTTCCTTTTGTGTGTGCCTTATATGGGTGTTTTAAGCGCTAAAAAGACCCACAATATTCATGTCTTTTGTTTTTGTATATTTGTTTTATGTTAACTATACTTTTTAAATTTAGCTTTTATTGCTACCTACCTTGAACCCCCTTTTCAGATTTAGAATAGTTGGATATAAATCTAAGGGCTCTTTCAGATGATAAGTTCTTTTCTCCTGCTTAATCACCAAGGACATACTTGGATTCACATCCACATCCTCATTTAAGAAGCTGATTTTCTTAAAACATTTTCTATTTGACATTCTTTTGCAAATACTGTATGAAAGAAATCTAGTCCCCTGCTAGACTGTCTCTTTTGGATCGATTGATCGATCAATCTAGATAGATAAATAAATTTCTCTCTCTCTCTCTCTCTAGATAAATAAATATCTTCTCTCTCTCTCTCTCTCTCTCTGTGCTCACTGAAAGATTAGTTGAACGTTTCCAACCTGATATTTATGGCTATGACAATTAATTGTGGCTGAGATGCCTTATACCTAAAGTCCACCCCCTACACTCAAACAAACCATGGTAAAAAAAAAATAAGCCATGTCTCAAGAGCGGACAAAAATGCAACCATGGAACAAGAAACCGGGCCTTCTCGGCAATGGCCCCTCACCTCTGGAACAGTCTACCCCCAGAGATCTGTCTGGCTCCCTCGCTGGGTGTTTTTAAGAACAATCTTAAGACCTGGCTCTTTAGGCAGGCTTTCCCTCCTGTCATCACTTGATTATTTTTTGCCATCTTGAACTATATTATTACTGTTGTTTTTATTTTATTATATTGTTTTTACTTTTACCTATTATTGTTAGCCGCCCAGAGTAGACTTCGGTCTAGATGGGCGGGGTATAAATTTAATAAATAATAAATAAATAAATAAATAAATTGTTTACATCCAAACTGAGACAAGCTAGTTCCATTCTCCAAGTTCCATGCTTTGGACCTGAAATATCAAAGAAAAGGAAGCTATCAACCTTGCAACCAGGATTTTTTTAAAAAAGTCATTCCTGTGACTTCAGAGCATGTTTTGAGACTTCAGACATATTCTGCAAAGATCAGCTCTCATTGTACCACTGCTGTTAGTCAAAGTAGACAATGTTGGGCAGGTCAGTAGTGGACAGCTACAACCCTTCCAGATGCTTTTGGTCTAAAGGTCCCATCAGTCTTAATTAGCATGGCCAATAAATAGGGATTATGGGAACTGTAGGCCAAAAACATCTAAATGGTCCCAGTTGCCCACTCCTGAACCCCAGATGTAAATGGTCAGCCAGTTTCAGTATTTCTGAGACAAACATATACAGTGGTGCCTTGACTTACGAACTTAATCCGTCCCAGAAGATGTTCGTAAATCAAAACGTTCGTAAGTCAAATCAGCATTTCCCATAGGAATGCATTGAAAACCGATTAATCCGTTCCGGCTGTTTTTTGTTCTTATGTCGAGGCGCCGTTGGTAAGTCAAAGCATTAGTTCCCATAGGAACTAATGCAAAACCAGTTAATCCGTCCTCTACCACTAGGGGGAGAATTTTTTTTTTAACGTAAGATGACTTAGGTTAAAAAAAGGGCAGGAAAGGAGGGAGGGAGGGAACAAACACCTTTTAAACAGAACACCTTTAAAACCAAGCAGCTTTAAACCAAACCAAGCACCTTTTAAACCAATTTTTACATTTTAAAATTCAGTACCAGGCAGTACCAGGCAGTCCAAAGTCCATTTCCCACTTTCCCCGCAGTTTTTTTTTTGTTCGTAAGTCAAAGCTCTGTTCGCAAGTCAAAGCAAAATTTTGCGAACGGAGCTGTTCATAAGTCGAAATGTTCGTACGTCGGGGCGTTCATAAGTCAAGGCACCACTGTATAGTACATACTCATCAGCATGGTCTTGAGTTGAATCTCTTCAGCACAAACATCCATCCATCTATCCATCTCTTTATTTCTGTGCTCTTCTTTCCCCAGACTATTGATGATGTTCAAAGTGGTTCACAGTAGATCAACACAAAATAAGTTAATAATATCTTCCTTTTTCATAAACATCAGAACAGTTTTGTAAGAAATCAATAATAAATAACAATAAGATGCCATCAAGTCAATTCTGATTTGTGGTGATCCATTTCAGGGTTTTTTCAGATACAGAGTACTCAGAAGTGGTTTACCATTCCCTTCATCTCAGGGTGCCATGGAACAGAGCAGTTTGCCCAAGGCTACACAGGTTGGCTCTTTTTCTGAGAGGCACCTTGAAGAATTGAACTCCCAGACTCTGCGTCCAGATACTCAACTCACTAAACTATCCAGTCAGCTAAGAAATTAATAAGCATCCATTTAAGAAAAAAAAATCACACAACAATATCAATAAAATGACAAATAGAGCAACAGCAAAGTAGTAATTCACAATTTAATGGTTTATCCCCAGCTTTAAAAACACATGTTGTTTGTCCTTCCTGGTTAAAAAAAAAACACAGATGTGAATGAGAGTAAGCCAAGGTGACTCTTTTGTAAGACAGTTTATGCACCTTTAAATGGTAACGAAAAGACCTACCCTTGGGAAACTGCTTAAATGTGAACAGACAATCAGGGAACTTAGTCCCTTCATAAGCTGAAGTGGGGAAGGGAAAGAAAGGAGATTCATAAATCCAGTGATATACTTTCCATAAGACAGAAATACGGGCAGGGAAGGTGAAATTTTCACTGTGTAGATCAAAAGGGCTGGAGTGTGGGAGCCCCAGCTTCATTTGCCTTCTCTGCTTTATGATGTCTCCTTATCCCCACAGCAGTGTCTCTTTATTTTTTTAAAAAAAACTGTGTTTGAAAAGTCACCTTTTGGAACAGACAAATTATCCATTCTCTTATGTCATGTTCTCAAGGAGACTCGGCTTCCAGCGCTTCATTTGGTCAGGAGGAGCAACTCGGTGCCAAAATAAATGGTCTTTTATTTACAGACATATTTCCCTAGTGTTCCTCTTAGGGCTCATTGAAGCTGAAATCCCATCTGTCCCAGAGGTTGCGAAAGTGCAGCAGCCCATTTACAGAATGGCGCAGATGAGTATTAAAGTAATAGCCTGCATATCATTATATATAATTGTTAACTATAATTATAATCCTTTATTTCTCTAGCTTTCGAAATTGCCATCCTCTGTAATTTTTTTTATCACATCTGGGTTAATTTTAATTATTTAAGAAGTGCAGATCACCTGTAAAGAATACTACATTTGAAAGGGCAGGGAGGGAACATCCCAGGGAACAAAATATAGAAACTGTTACCCATCAGTACTTCAAATGTGAAGAAACATCTACCTGCGTAGGAGCTGTAAACTGATGTAGAAGTGACTTTTAAGTTGGATATGATTTTAAAGCAGTAGGGAAAAGAAGTATTAAAATTATTGAAGTAAAAGGAGTTTACTAGTTCACTGGCCTTACCAGCTTTTCCGAATTTGGGACATTCCAGATGTGTGGGGCACCAGCTCTCATAATCCCTGGACAACTCATATAAATTGTAGATCCAAACATTAGGATTTGGAAATATTTTGAATTCACCAAATAATGCCATACTTCTGAATATATCCAAATTAGAAGTTGATCGTTCTGAATATCTTTAATAATAATTTCTAATATTTGGAGTCGTAGTGCTACATCCTTAATCTGGAGGGAGTAATCCAAATTAAGAAAGTCTAACTGAGAAGTAGGAAAAACCACTGGGCTAGTCAGGTATAATCTAAACCAAATCCCTTATGAATACACAGTGGAAGTGAAGAACAGATTTAAGGAACTCGATTTGGTGGACAGAGTGCCTGAAGAACTATGGCTGGAGGCTCGTAACATTGTACAGGAGGCAGCAACAAAAACCATCCCAAAGAAAAGGAAATGCAAGAAAGCAAAGTGGCTGTCCAACGAGGCCTTACAAATAGCAGAGAAGAGAAGGGAAACCAAATGCAAGGGAGATAGGGAAAGTTACAGAAAATGGAATGCAGACTTCCAAAGAATAGCAAGGAGAGACAAGAGGGCCTTCTTAAATGAACAGTGCAAAGATATAGAGGAAAAGAATAGAAAGGGAAAAACCAGAGATCTCTTCAAGAAAATTGGAGATATTAAAGGAACATTTTGTGCAAAGATGGACATGATAAAGGACAAAAATGGTAGGGACTTAACAGAAGTAGAAGACATCAAGAAGAGGTGGCAAGAATACACAGAGGAATTATACCAGAAAGATCTGGATGTCCCGGACAACCCAGATAGTGTGGTTGCTGACCTTGAGCCAGACATCCTGGAGAGTGAAGTCAAGTGGGCCTTAGAAAGCATGGCTAACAACAAGGCCAGTGGAGGTGATGGCATTCCAGTTGAACTATTTAAAATCTTAAAAGATGACGCTGTTAAGGTGCTACACTCAATATGGCAGCAAGTTTGGAAAACTCAGCGGTGGCCAGAGGATTGGAAAAGATCAGTCTACATCCCAATCCCAAAGAAGGGCAGTGCCAAAGAATGCTCCAACTACCGTACAATTGCACTCATTTCACACGCTAGCAAGGTGATGCTCAAAATCCTACAAGGCAGGTTTCAGCAGTATGTTGACCGAGAACTCCCAGAAGTACAAGCTGGATTTCGAAGGGGCAGAGGAACTAGAGACCAAATTGCTAACATGCGCTGGATCATGGAGAAAGCCAGAGAGTTCCAGAAAAACATCTACTTCTGCTTCATTGACTACGCAAAAGGCTTTGACTGTGTGGACCACAGCAAACTATGGCAAGTTCTTAAAGAAATGGGAGTGCCTGACCACCTTATCTACCTCCTGAGAAATCTACATGTGGGACAGGAAGCAACAGTTAGAACTGGATATGGAACAACTGATTGGTTCAAAATTGGGAAAGGAGTACGACAAGGCTGTAGATTGTCTCCCTGCTTATTTAACTTATATGCAGAATACATCATGCGAAAGGCAGGACTGGATGAATCCCAAACCGGAATTAAGATTGCCATAAGAAATATCAGTAACCTCAGATATGCAGATGATACCACTCTGATGGCAGAAAGTGAAGATAAATTAAAGAACCTCGTAATGAGGGTGAAAGAGGAGAGCGCAAAAAATGTTCTGAAGTTCAACATCCAAAAACCTAAGATCATGGCCACTGGTCCCATCACCTCCTGGCAAATAGAAGGGGAAGATATGGAGGCAGTGACAGATTTTACTTTCTTGGGCTCTATGATCACTGCAGATGGTGACAGCAGCCACGAAATTAAAATACACCTGTTTCTTGGGAGAAAAGCGATGACAAATCTAGACAGCATCTTAAAAAGCAGAGACATCACCTTGCCGACAAAGGTCCGCATAGTCAAAGTTATGGTTTTTCCAGTAGCGATGTATGGAAGTGAGAGCTGGACCATAAAGAAGGCTGACTGCCAAAGAATTGATGCTTTTGAATTGTGGTGCTGGGGGAGACTCTTGAGAGTCCCCTGGACTGCAAGGAGAACAAACCTATCCATTCTAAAGGAAATCAACCCTGAGTGCTCACTGGAAGGACAGATCCTGAAGCTGAGGCTCCAATACTTTGGCCATCTCATGAGAAGAGAAGACTCCCTGGAAAAGACCCTGGTGTTGGGAAAGTGTGAGGGCAAGAGGAGAAGGGGACGACAGAGGACGAGATGGTTGGACAGTGTCATTGAAGCTACCTGTTGGAGTCACGAACTTAGCAGGCTGATGGGCTTTGTGGTGATCACCAGATAATTAGGATAGCAAAGAGTCTCTTAGAGATAGACGTTAAAGAAGTCAGCCACACACACAGGGATCTCTGCCAGCAGTGCTCCTGGTGGGCGACTAGTAGAAGAGGCAGAATAAAACAGAATGGGTTCCCAATGAATTCTCCCCAATGCATTCTGCCCTGCCCCCAGGAGACTGTCCTTTTATTAACATTACAAGGTCACAGGTAGTGACAGCATTACAGATAGTAGACAGGTTTCAGATAGGACAATGGTTATATCATGTTATTAGGATTGGTCTGGGGAAAGGCAATTAATCAAGCCCTCTGATTGGCCTAAGGAAAGGCCTGTATGGCAAGCTCTCTATGATAATGAGAAAGAGGAAGAATGGTGGCAGCTCCTCCCCTCAGAAGCAGCCACAGGATGCTAGGAGAGTTTTCTCTCACGACAACACCCATGTGGCTTAGCAACCTTGGGAATGGCACCCCCACAGCTACCAACATGAATTTGACCCAACTCCGGGAGGCAGTAGAAGCCAGGAGGGCCTGGCGTGCTCTGGTCCATGGGGTCACGAAGAGTTGGACACGACTTAACGACTAAACAACAACTGAGACTGAGAATAAGGTGCAAGCCAAATATCTGCTACATGGTTTCTTCTGCTGGGATTATGGAATTTACAGTATCCACTTGTCAACAAGTAGTAGAAGTTGCTTTAACTTCTGACATACAACTAGATCTGGGAAGAGAGAAGTGATTGGTCTTTTGGCTACTGATTATCTGAAGCTTGCCTGCTTAGGGCCAAACTTGATATGAGGTTTATTCTTGTGTCTGTAACTGAATGATTTTTCCTTAATGAATACTGAATTGGAAAGTGCCATAAGGCAAGAGATGCTGTACCTTTACTCCCCTCACTCACAACTGGAAATTGCAATGATCATCACTCCCCATGCCTTTTATATACATTAAAAGCAAAGCTCCCATTGGCATCAAAAAGAGCTTTAATCTTTTTCCAAATTCAGGTGAAAGGGAGATTCCCATCAAACCAGGGGCACAAAGGCTTAAAGCCTCACATCCTGTCAAGCCATGTTCCTCGCCAGTCTTCCCAGCTCACTTCTCAATACTAGCTATTTCTGAAAAACACACAAACAACAAGCAAACCACATATTAAATGTCAAGTTTGTTCATCAGACAGGTCAGGTTTGTTCCTCAGACAGCATTTGTTCTGCCAAATAATGGAAGAGCGTCAAAACAGGTGATTGTGTAGCTTGCCCAAGGCCATACAGACTAGCTCTACTCACCGGAAGCACAGTGGGGAATCAAACTCCCAACCTCTGGCTCCACAGCCAGATACCTAAACCACTGAGCTACCCAGCCAGCCGTTTCAGTATCTACACACTAGTAATTTATTAATTTTTTTAGAAAGACTGGGTACCTGCAGAATCCAATGCTTTTGATCAGTAGCAAGCAACTCTTTTGAAAAGAACTTCATCACAGGAACCAGGTAGGGTTGGGATACCATGATTGGCTACATTACTGAGGGAATATGAGACAGAGAAAGGGGTGAAGCAATATCACTCTGAGAATATAAGTGTAGAAAAAGCTGAAATAGATTAGACAAAATGAAGGCAGGGTATATCAAGTAACCTGAGCCACCTGTCTCTACCACTGTTGCACCCTCAAACCACATAGTCCTTTGTGAAAGTGAAGTTGCACTTCACTTTTAAAAGGAAACCAGTTTTAGGATTATTGCAGTAATAGACAAGGAGACTATGATGTGCTCATTTTGAAGATTCTTACGGCTTTGAAGGGAGGCAGCTGAATGTAGGGGAAATGTCAGAAAAACAGTGTCTTGTCCTGATAGAATTTTTTCTTTTGTGAAATGGAAAACTTTTGTTTATCTTGCACTCAGAAAAGCTTAACAATTCAGATGTCCAACTATCTTGTGCCTTGGGCAATTTGTGTTGTTTTACAGAAGACAGAAAGTGTGTGTAGAATATTTGGTGGAAAGTCTCTCTCACAAAGGGGCGTGGTGGCGCTGCGGGTTAAACCGCAGAAGCCTCTGTGCTGTAAGATCTATAGATCTGCAGCTGTAAGATCGAATCCACGCGACGGAGTGAGCACCCGTCGCTTGTCCCAGCTCCCGCCAACCTAGTGGTTCGAAAGCATGCAAATGCAAGTAGATAAATAGGGACCACCTCGGTGGGAAGGTAACAGTGTTCCGTGTCTAAGTCGCACTGGCCATGTGACCACGGAAGATTGTCTTCGGACAAACGCTGGCTCTATGGCTTGGAAACGGGGATGAGCACCGCCCCCTAGAGTCGAACACGACTGGACAAATTGTCAAGGGGAACCTTTACCTTTACCTTTACTCTCTCACAAAATAGCTACCAGTCCCACACACTCCTTGCAGTCCTTGATTTTAAGGACAGTAACACCCAAAGTCCCCTTCATGGATTGCTGCCTTGTCGTGGCGAAGGGGCTTGAGTAATTCAGAGAAGCTATGGGCTATGCCGTGCAGGGACACCCAAGACGGACAGGTCATAGTGGAGAGTTCTGACTAAACGCGATCCACCTGGAGCAGGAACTGGCAAGCCACTCCAGTATCTTTGCCAAGAAAACCCCATGAACAGAAACAAAAGGCTAAAAGATATGACGCTGGAAGATGAGTCCCTCAGGTCGGAAGGCGTCCAACATGCTGCTGAGGAAGAGCGGAAGACAAGTACAAGTAGCTCCAGTGCTAATGAAGTGGTTGGGCCAAAGCCGAAGGGACACTCAGCTGCGGACGCGCCTGGAAGTGAAAGGAAAGTCCAATGCTGCAAAGAAAAATACTGCATAGGAACCTGGAATGTAAGATCTATGAACCTTGGTAAGTTGGATGTGGTCAAACAGGAGATGGCAAGAATAAACATTGACATCCTGGGCGTCAGTGAACTAAAATGGACGGGAATGTGCGAATTCAATTCAGACGATTATCATATCTACTATTGTGGGCAAGAATCCCATAGAAGAAATGGAGTAGCCCTCATAGTCAACAAAAGAGTGGGAAAAGCTGTACTGGGATATAATCTCAAAAATGATAGAATGATTTCAATACGAATCCAAGGCAGACCTTTCAACATCACAGTCATCCAAGTTTATGCACCAAACACCAATGTTGAAGAGGCTGAAATTGACCAATTCTATGAAGACTTACAACACCTTCTAGAACTGACACCAAAGAAAGATGTTCTTCTCATTATAGGGGATTGGAATGCTAAAGTAGGGAGTCAAGAGACAAAAGGAAGAACAGGTATGTTTGGCCTTGGAGTTCAAAATGAAGCAGGGCAAAGGCTAATAGAGTTTTGTCAAGAGAACAAGCTGGTCATCACAAACACTCTTTTCCAACAACACAAGAGGCGACTCTACACATGGACATCACCAGATGGGCAATACCGAAATCAGATTGATTATGTTCTCTGCAGCCAAAGACGGAGAAGCTCTATACAGTCAGCAAAAACAAGACCTTGAGCTGATTGTGGCTCTGATCATCAGCTTCTTATAGGAAAACTCAAGCTTAAACTGAAGAAAGTAGTACCAACATGAATTTGACCCAACTCTAGGAGGCAGTGGAAGACAGGAGGGCCTGGCGTGCTCTGGTCCATGGGGTCACGAAGAGTCGGACATGACTTAACGACTAAACAACAAACAACAACAACACCCAAAGTGGCCAAAAAAGCCAACACAAGGAACAAAGCTTTCTTAGTCGTGTTCCCTTCCCTCTGGAACAAGCTTCCTATAGAGGTTTTCCAGGCACCATCCCAGACTGTTTTTAGGAAGCTAATTAAGACTGAATTATGTAAAGCTGTCTTCCACTAGTGTAAATGCTGTCCTGAGATATTTAAATGGTTTTCAATGTGTTTATTTGTATTCAGTGGTAGTTTTTAGCTAGCAACGGGGTTCATTGTATTTTATTTTATTTTTGTACTTATTATATAGTGTTTTAATCTATGATTTTATTGTATATTGTGAACTGCACAGAGAGTGGCAACACTAAAGGGGGAGATAGAAATGGAATTAAATAAATAAATAAATAAATAAATAAATAAATAAATAAATAAATAAATAAATAAATAAATAGCATTTGGGGACATGTGGCTGACTTGAAACAATATCTTCAAGACTGGCAAGGCAAGGTCTCTCTTTCTGCACAACAGCCACCTCATAGCCCCTGACAGTGTTATCCCCATGGCTTTTAATTTTCCACTTTGGATGACTTGATTAATCTCTCAGCTGGTCATCCTTGGGCACAAACTGTGCAGAGATCGACAATGACTGTCCAAGTCTGTTAATACGAAAAAGTGTCTAAGTATTAATTATTCTCCTCAGAACCAACTCTGTTGGACTTCGAAAACTCACCCTACTGCTCCTCAGTTTTCATTTTTTTAAAAGTCACACACACAGAAGACAACAAAGGTTTCCTGCAGCAAAGAAGTGTCAGACAATTTAAAAACATAAGCCATTTGTTGCATTTACAGGTACCCCTCCTGCAAGGAGGAATGAATACTTGCTTTGTAGATATGACCTCCATTTTACCTTCTTTTAGATGATGATGATGATGATAATATATATGTGTCTGAGATGGATGGCTAGATGGAAACAAGAACAGAGTTTATGAATATTTATATTTGTATAGAAGATTGACATTCAGCAGGCATACCTCCCATGGCAAGGTACACATTCTGAAATTATCTTTTGTTTTCAACCTCTAGAGGTGGAGGAGTTCTGTTCTTTCATATATCTTACTGTATTCTCCTGGTTAGGTGTAGGGCACTGGTTTGTACATGAGGAGGAAGCTCTAGGTCACGCCTATTAAGCAGACCTCTATCTGTCAAAGGAACAATAATATCTATCTAAATGATGGCATCAGCATGTCCAAGGGCTTAGTCAGCTGACCACAATGGCAACTCCATGAGACTTTAAAAAGCCTCAAAACTTCTCAGCTGTGAAAATATTGCCTAAACACCTGCTTCCATTCCACATGTTTGACTCTGTGCTTTGGGTTTTCTTGATCACTGCAGTTGAGACAGAGTGATATCCAAATCCAGTCACTAACTCAGGAGTGCTCTGGATCATACACACTCCTCTGTCTTCCAGATCTACCATTGCTGTCTTCAGCCAGACTCTTGCATTATTTTAAGGTCACACATATGCCTCTGGTCTAGCTCCAAAGAAATAACTAGGGCAAGACAAGTCGGACTTTGCCCAAGGGTGCTAAAATTTAGAGACATGAATCTATTTGTGAAAGTTGGGACAAGAAATTACAATGCCTCCCAGCTCTATTCACTCCTCCTCCAGCTTGCTTTTGTTGTTGTTGAAAGTATTGATTTTTTCTTCTTCTGGGGGAGCACCACATTCTTCCCTTTTTTCTTTTTGTGGGGGCTCACACCTATGCTTTAGGGTGGAGTATATTGGAAATGGTGCTGCTCGCCCTTGGTGTGAACATTGCTAGCTATGGCTGTGCGAAGCTGGAATCCCATAAGATCACAGCAAGCAGCATTCCCTTTCAGGAATTCAACCTATGTAGAGAATGACTGAAACCAACAAAGAAGGAGATGCACATCTCAGTTCCCTTCCTAAATGTTTGCTTCAAACTGATTGGGAATATCTGAAAAGGGTTTGTGACACAAATCTTCAGAAGATTTAGGCACTCATTGGGGAGGTATGAAATCTGCTGCCAGTCACAGGTGAGGAAGGCTCCTCTGTAGATGAGGAGTGGAACCTGAAACCTGTTGCTGGTGGGTTTTCAAGGGCTGAATCTGAGGAGGATGGGAGAAGAATGTCTAGCCCTCAGGAGAGAAGAAGACTGAAGGCATGAGCCTGGTTGGAAGCCCAAAGGTGCTGTGCTTGGCTGCAAGGCAGATATCTTTGTGAGTAGAAAGCTTCCTTGTGAGTAACTGTCTCATCATGGGTGGGTTCTTTTTCCCAACGAGATTCTGTGGCTGGGTTCTTCAATTTGCTACCTGAGCACCTAGAGCTGTGTGCTGAGAGGTGCTCCAGTGGCACAGCTATAACATAGCCTCAGTGGGATCTGTAAGCTGCTGAAAATAACTTGTGTGCCAATTCCTTGTGCATTCCTGAACATTGTGTGATCATTTGGCCTGCTTCTTGGACTATGACTTCAAATTGTCCTGCCTTGTTGACTGCTGTGGTAAACTTTTCAGTACCTGCTCCTTTTGCTTCCCCTTTTTCTGGGTCTGGGACTTTACTGGCCAGGAGCTTTGATTTCTCCATCCAGTGGAGAACAGGACATGAGAAGTTTTTCAAGACCATCATCAGTACCACTCCTCCCACAACATCTTGGCCTCATGCACCCCCTCAGAGCCAGGCATTTGTCAAATGACCATCCAAAAAGCAGCCAAGATGCAGAGTCATCATGGAGCAGAAGAGGCCTTCATGGAGACACAGCAGTTGTCTTTGTGCCTTGGTAGTTTGTGTGAGATGGGACTGCTTTCTAAGCACTTGTACACTTTAAGAACCTCCAGTTATAGAGTAGAAAAATGTGTTGCTAATTTTCCATTTCCTAACAAAATCCTTCGATTTATAAAGTGCACAAGAGTCTTATAGAAACCCTTATTTAGAGGGTACTTACTGTGCTTGTTAACCAAGCTTGTCAAGTAGGATGTAATGAAAAATGAAGATATGATCAATCAACAACATGAGTGTACGGACCTGGTTAACATGCATTCCTAATCTTGGGCAGCTTGACATTTCTTCCAAAAACGCACACATTGATATGTTATTTATTAAAAGCATTTACTAAACTGATGCTGGTAATTTTTTTTAAAAAGCAAAGTAGAGTAACATAGCTCAGTGGTTTAGGGATCTGGCTGTGGAGCCAGAGGTTGGGAGTTTGATTCCCCACTGGTCCTCCTGGGAGTACAGCCAGCCTGGGTGGCCTTGGGCAAGTTGCACAATCCCAGGATGCTCCTAGAAGAAGGAAATGGTAAAACCACTTCAGTGTATTCTCTACCTAGAAAACCCTGGAAAGGTTCTCCAGAAATCAAAATGCTATTAGTATTAGTATTATTACACTAACATTAAAAACACATTATTGAAAAGCAGATTGACAACAATTCCAAATGCTAATTCTTAAAAAGCCAACATTCTTTAAGGATAGTTTTAAAACAATTCCAAAGTCCAACTTTGCAACCAATTTTATTTATTTACTTATTTGACTGATTGATTGATCCACTGTCCCATTAGTGCACACAGTTAAAAGTTACAAATTCCAAAGACCCCACATGGCAATATATATATAAAATATAGCAATGTTAAAAAATTGTTTTAAAAAAGAGAAAAGAAAAAAGGAAAAACAAGAAAAGAAAAATAACATATTAATATTAATAGCATCTGGAAGACTCAGTTGTTAAAGGCAGCTTTGAATAGTTCTGTTTTTAACAGTTTCCTGAACATAAGAAAGGAAGGAGCCTGCTGTATCTCCACTGTAGCCTGTTCCAGAGAATAGGGGCCACTACTGGGAAAGCCTGATTTCTGGGAGATATGTCCCAACAAGTATACAAAACAACATGGCCTCCTCCAGAAGTTCAGCAAGGTGGAGCCAGCCCAACTACCTTTAGAAGAGGGTTCCACAGTTGAGGTGCTACTGCAGAGAAATATGGCATACAACAGGGAATCTGTTATGGATCACTGACTGTGCATTGGCTAATAAAAGCAGAGATGGCATTTTGCACATTTTGGCCTAAGCTATGTAGGTCTTTGTTAAAGACAGCAGAAACAGTTGGTTCGATGGTTTGTGCCAGTTTGTTTATTGGCCAAACAGGTGTTTGGTGTTTTAAAGCCCCACCTCCTCTGGCAGGTATCCACTAAGAGGCAGCACCTGGAAGAGGCAAGGCACTGCTTCTGAGTGGATGTCCACCAGAGGAAGCAGGGTTATGAAGTGCCCAACACCTGTTTGGCACTAAAAGAACTGGCACAAACTGGCAAACTGGTGGTTCATGCCAATCTCTAATCTTTGTACATCAGAGTCAAGTCCCCTCAGCATGAAGTTTTTAAAGAAACCAAGATGTAGAGATGTGATGAATGCTCACACAATTTCTCGTTCTTGGCAACTGTCATGTCAAGACTCCTCACTCAAACCTTTCCTCACTTCAGTGACATTTCCAAGCTTGGTGTCAGAATGAGTCCCCAGTCTCAATTTCCCTTTTATTGTTGATTTTCTCCCATTTAGATAACTTCTTTGTTGTTTCCCCCTTTGTTGTTGCTGCTGCTTGTTTCATTCTTCTGAGCAGAAAACTCCTTTATATCCTTTATCATGAATCCTGAACAGGAAGGAAGCTGTTTGAGGAAGGAATGGTAACTATCCCACATAGCTTGTTTTTTCTTCTGCCTTCTCCTCCCCGCCCTGCAACACACACACCTAAACCTTCTAGAAAGCCTATAAGACCTCTTTCCTGCAAGATTTCTTTTGAGGAAAACTAAATTTGCACAGAGAAATCTTGATGTGAAAAAAAAGAGAGGAGCTTGTTGTTTGTTTCTCTCGGAGAGCAAGAGGCTGTGAGCTTAATATCCTTAACCTAATGTGCTGCAGAATTGCATCCGCTGTTAGGATTGTCAGGTAATCAGCATCCTATTCCCTGAGATTTCCATGCCAAAGCCTGGGACCGAGGGGGATTAGACCTTGATATCACCTGCTGGACCCTTAAACAACAACTTAAAAACAGTGTGGAGACTTTAGAGACACTCTTATGGCTATGGGTGAATTCCAGCAGGAGCAATTGTTGCTGTTGCTGTCGCTCTTCTAAAATAAAGATGTTATGAGTACTTTCAGGAGTTCTTGTTCTATTTTTCTGAGTCTCACCATGCCAAGACTTCCCCCTGCATCAGTGGGATTACCTTGCTTCCTACAAAATTGAAACTTGTTATACCCCTGCTTTTTTCTTTTCTTTTTGGTAATCTTCTATGTAACTTAATATCTCCGTGAATCCTGCACAGAAAATATGTCATTCCATGCAGGATTTGTCACCACCCACTGCAGTTTGGCATTTCCTCCAGGAAAAAATCAACCAACCATGAAATATTGGAGAAATCCAGTGAGATTTCCTGGCAGATTTCTTAGGGAAAATTAAATCCTGCATAGAGAAATCTTCCTGAAAAGAGAAGAGTTGTTTTTCTTCAGTTTCTCTCTGAGAATAAAAAAGTACAAGATTCATATCTGTATGCAGCCATTCTGAAGTTTTTTTTTTTTGCCACAGCCATAAACACAATATGAAAGAAATATAGGCCAAATCAGGCTTGTATATGTCACATCTCGAACCTTATAAGGTGGTGTGTGAAGATTTGTTTCTATTCTGTGCCCCCCTTCAAATATTCCTGAGCTCCCCAGAAGTCTATATGGCCCCTGTGGAGAACGGCTGTGCTAGTCCATGCAAGATAATGAAGAGGCAATGGTGCTTCTGAGTCATGGGAACAAACCTTACTATTCCAGGTTGGCAGCAGCCCTTTCTCCGAGATTTTTTTGCCCAAAGCCTGTGATCTGAAGAACAAACTGCAAAACCAGAGTCTCAGAGCCAAAGCCAGGAACCTGGCAATTTTACTTTCTGGTAATTTTTATACCACATACTGCTGCTTTTATATGCCACATTATTTTACATAAACAAAAAACTTTAAAATTCTTAGGAGTGCTCATCTTACATCTTGGAGTATGGATGGAAAGAAGGTGCCTGTATTTCTAAAAGAGAAGACATCTAGTCGGCAACACAAAAGCTTTCAAAAATCTGTTTTATGACAATCACACTGATTTTCTATGAACTTTTGAGCCCAGTTTATGGTGCTGATGCTTACTTGGTTTTCAAGGCTTTCAGATCTCTGAGGCCATTTTACCTCATGAACTTACTTGCCACTTTAAGCTATCAATGGATGGATGAGAATTTCAATTCAGTAGGGTTTTTTAATAGAAATTTTTCAAAAATTGTATATTTTATATGTCGATGAACAGAATAGGGATGTGAAGAATATTCTAATCCCTCTTGTTCTTGGCAGGTCTCCAAATCTCGCCATACTGAGACTTCTTGCCAAGGAGTCCCCTGGCAGCAATGAGATTTCTTGGCTTCCCCGAAGAACAAAATGTTTTTTCACCAATTCTTTCACACAAGAAACTGCCAAATTCTGGACAGTTCAATGTACTTTCTGGGAAATGTCACACAGAGAAAGATGCTATTTTGTGCAGGAATTATTGCAGTCTCGTGCAGGTTGGTGTTTCTTTCAGAAGAGGGGGAAAGTCCAAGATTTCTAAGAGGGGGGAAAACCCAGTACAAATCAGGTTTAGGCTAAACTGTACATGAACCTTGGATAGATTTTGTAAAATTCAACTTACAACTGGAATGGGCTCATTGTCCACATTAAATTTTAGTTACCAATCTCTACTGCTGCTCTGAAATCCATAAGAATATTGTTGGCTCCCTTGATGCTGTTCCTTCTGTCTATGTAAATTTACTAGTTGCTGAGGATCCCAGGACCTGGGCGATCAGATGAATGTAGGCACTATGATTCTATGCACACTGGAATAACCACTTCAGATGCCCATGCTAATCCATGGATTGTGAGACTACAGGAGCCATGCATCAAGAGTGTAGAAAGAGGCATGGTCCTGCAGCCCCCTTTTCCATGTCATATGAATAATGGACAAAGACAGTTATTATTAGTAGTGAGAGAGACAAGTTGTTTGTTATCATAAGGCAGTAAAAGTGATTATTATAGAATTTGAGTCCAGTCCTCTGACTTGTCTGAGTGATTTGTAATTGTTTGATATGAGTTGTTTTACTCTGAATCATTGTATAAATCGGTTTCATGACTTTGAGAAAGAATGCATGTAAAATATGTTCAACTTCTTAATTCTTGGCAGACACCAAGGAAGGAAATGTGTTTGAGTAGGTTTCTCTACTGCCATTATGATCAGATTTCTGTAATGTTGAATAAATAAACATGTGTAGAGATCGGCAGGAACTGCTGGTTCAGCAGTTTGTGCCAGTTTGGTTTTTTCACCAAACAAGTGTTCAGCAATTCCCAGCGCTGCCTCCTCCAGTGGGTGCCCACACAGAGGCAGCACCTGGAGGTAGTGGGGCAGGGAAGCCAGTGCACTGCCTCTGAGTGGGTGCCTGCTGGAGGAGGTGGGTCTGGAAGGCACCACATATCTGTTCAGCTGAATAATGAACCAGCACAAACTGCTGAACTGGTGGTTTGTGCCCATCTCTAATCATGTGCCAGTTCTGCCTGCTGGAGGAGTCCACTGAAAAAGAGAGGGGGGGGGATAATTTTGGAGTCCAGAAAGATTTATCATTCTAATTTCAAAATTCAGTGTGCAGTCCAAGGATTGCCAAACAGAATTCAGCCAAAAACCTATAAGCAATGGTGCACCACTTGCCACTTTTACAGCCCCCATCTAGTTTTTAAGGCTGATTGTAGCAAAAAAAGTCTGTTGCTACAGCAATCCAGGATAAGTTTCCTTCCAGTGGAAGACATATTTTCCCCCTTGGGGGATATCTGTTTAAAATGATGAGTTAACTGTATTATCTAGATTGGTTCTAAATCACTATATAGTTGTGACCTTTTATTATATGTTTAAGCTGCCTCAGCCATACGTTCCAAGAGCGGGGAAAATGCTTGCTTTCCATTGTTTCAATTATTTTCTCATGTTTCTTCAAACTATTGGTCCCCATGCACTAAATTGTGTATCATTGCACCAACAGAATGTTTAAACATTATCATCATCATTTAATGTATGGTCTAATCAGATGGTATAGAAGGTGTGTGAGAGTGTGCGTGCAGAGATAGGTGTATAGATAGAATTGACTATGCCTCATTGTTTCTGTGGTTGTCATGTCGTCTGTGCATTTTAGGCAACAGAACATTCTGAGCAGTGTTCTCGGATTGGCTTTGCCAGTCATTCCATCACAAAACTTTGGATCTAATCTGTTTAGCTAACCAAGGGCATGGTTTGTAGTGATTTTCTTCCCCAGTAGTAGTTATTGTTGCATGAAAGGGAGCAAAATGAAACCAAGCATCTCCCCCTGCCCCCAAATCTCCCTGTTTTTGCTGAAACTCACTGGAATATAGATGATTTCCTGACACATTCTTCCACCATTACGGAAAATAAGATTAAGAATAATTTATGTTCATTTCTGAAATAAGTAAAACGCATCTGTAAAATCGTAGATGCCTCTGAGTGTACCTCAAGAAATGTGACACCAGCAGTTATGTAATTTTATTGCTGATGTTACCTCTGTGACAAACTCTCAGCTACAGTTTGAAGAGAATGTCAGAAAATGAGGCTTATGAATTTTAATGACTTTTTATTTTGGACATTGATGTATGTTTTGTACAGCTGCGCTCTTCTGTGTGCTGACATAAATAAAAGGTACCCTTAATCAAACATTTAACGAGCATTGTGGTTTCAAAGTGTTATTTTTAAAAAATCAGCCAAAGGTTGCAATCAGCCATAAATATTTAGTGTGACTTCTTTAATCTCAATAATTTGAAATAATATCAAAGGGGGCATTTATGAATTTGTGTATGTCTGTTTGGTAGGTCAAAACTGGTGGGAAAGCAACTTTGAAAGCTGAACATGATGAAAGCAAATTGCACTTCTTCAGTGAGCAGATCACTCTCCTACTGTAATATTTAAACTGTTTAGGAGTAACTCCTACAAGTGAGCCAAACCGTTGAGAATTTGGATTGTATGCCACCAGGCTGACTTTTTTGTTACCTGGAAGTTTGCAATTTTACTGGCATTTAGCAAAATTCTGCTCAAGAAGCCTATAGACACTTTTAGATAATGCAGTAGTAGGTGAACTGTAAGTTCACTCCAAACTATAGCAAAAGCAGAACTTCTAGTCTGCTTCATACCTAAACTTTATGCAATCCTATGGTCTCAAATATCCATTTTTCTAAGTGAACCATTTTTTATAAGCCAGAGTAGTGCATAGAATTCTTTGAAAATAAGGGGCTAAGGAATTGTTTTATATTATATGCCATCAAGTTGCTTTCAAGGGTTTGAAGGAGTCAATTACTGTTGTCTCTCCACAGCGATTTTCCATGACCAAGTGGAACCTCAGCTGTCTTGAGTCCTAGGCCAACATTCTACCTGCTGAACCCCATTGACTGTCACGGAATTGTAGATAGGGCATTTTTTGCACCCAAAATTATAAAAGGAGATGTTTTCCCTCACAACAGGCAATTATGTAATATGTTTTCTCCATAAAATAAGGCTTCATGAGAAGTGAAATGTCAGAAAGTATTTAACATTTCCATACAGAGCCAACCATGAGAAATGGGATTCTATGAAACTCATGAAACTCAACGAAGCATTGTCATGGCTTTGAAAAGAGAGAAAAGTACAAGCTCATAAGGTGGTTGGAGACATATTTTGGTGGTGTATTTTGTGCTACTTGCTTTCTGAGCATTACAAGCACTGCTGCGCTTAGCAGGAATTATGTGCACCAACCACAAACTAAGGTTGGGTTTGGACTTCAGTGTAGCAATTCAGAAAATGGTCTGCTTTAGCTCACATTGATTCATTCCACATTGATTTGTTCCACCAAAAGGAAGAGGATCTATGAATTTAGCTAGGGATAAACTTCATTTCCCATGAGTTTTCATCAGTTTAGGGTGTTAGATCTCTCCTATCAACATAAATGAGATATAAGCGTATGTCCCTGGGGCTGCAATCCTATGCATACATCAGAACTTTCTCATAAGTACACATGCATGGGATTAATCCACATGACCTGTTTGCAGTCTTATTCATTTTGTTGCACTGCTCTTTCACAGACTGAAATGGAAAACTTTTAGAATTTGAAACTAGAATGTTTTAAAATACCCTTTTGAAATATTTAAAAAGAAAAAGTTGAAAGATGCTGTAAAGGCATTAGACTTTTAAGTAAGAGAGAGACAAGGAAACCAAGTAAGCCCCCCATCTCTAAGGGGAAAAAAACCACTTCAGTCCCACCATTTCTCTGTACAGAATTTTAATTTAGGTCTCTTTTTGTGTAGTTTCAAAGAAATAGCTTTCATCTGAAGATAAGGCAAAAAAGAAAAGTGTGTTCACTGAACAAGCATCCAGTCCTTGTTATTACCAGAAAGAGAGCATTATCTAACTAGGGAAGAAAAGAGTAAACAAAGATATAAGTAAAGTAAATTTGCTTACATTTTCAGGGATGAAATGAGCAGTAAAGCTTTATAAGAATAAAAGAGACATAATCAGCATTATCATGTAGGTAAGACAAATGAAATAAAGGATGAAAGCATTCTTTTTTCCCCTCTTTTTGATAATGTGAAGAGGTATTTTCAGATATCCTTGAAAATTTTCTCTGTAATTAAAAAAGGAATAAAAATGAAATGGATGGCAGCAAGTCCCACTCTTGAGATGGGAGCTGAAGAGGTAGTATTAATTTGTGGCTTCTTGAAGGAGTATTTTCAATAGATATATACTTGGCTTCTTATGTAAACTTTTGATATAGCTTATTCACACACAAAGTCACTCAAAATAATGCAGGATGTTTAATGCAGTGATGGTACATTATTTTCTCAATACTCTATGAGGATGTAATTTTTTTTGGTCCCCATTCAGTCAGGGGCTATAATCCTTGGGTGTCCTGTTTTTATTTAGTCCACAGACTTGTACAAAGGAAGGACATTTCACAAGGATCTAAACCGTAATACCTTAATCATGAAAACAGTACAACCAGTAGTATCTTACCATGACAAAAATAAAAGAAAAAAGTATAATTAGATATTTATTAATAACTATTGCCTGGTATTTGAACAAATGCTTAAAAACATTGCAACCGCTGCAGAATTTTGGTATTGTGACCAGCCATATGTACTGGAAATAGAAAGTCATAAGAATGGCATTAGACATCTCAAAATGAGGTGAATCAGTTTAGTTTTGGCCCTGTGACAAGATACACAGTGCACATATCTCTGTTACTGTTTCAATATTAACAGTATCACAAGGACAGGGTCTAGTGGTGACAGGAATTCTATGTCATCCTTCCAATGATGGAGATTGTATAACATTGGCTGAAATTCTGTTGTGCAATTTACACTTGCAGAAGGGTGATGGCATCACTGGCAGGCAGCAGTTTCCTAATTCCGTCCCATGGCTTTTCCGTCTCCTGTGTAATCCCTTTCATTGTATGAAGTTGTTGGAGCTGTGGAATGGAAGGAGGAAGCCTTTAATTGCCAAAAACCTCCTCCTGGCGGCGACAACATCCTCCTGCAGTGTTGATTATTGGGGAGCTGGGGAACATTGTATCATGTTACTGTACCATGTACCTTAAAAGCCTTGAAAATACTGACAGAAACATTGTATATATGCTAGAAATTAGAAATATTTTAAGCAAGCCTAAGGAACATTTACACTGTTAAGTCAATTGTGTTAAGTGGGAAATTGCATATGTATATATGAACATAATCTACAGCTTCTCTCCATACTACATTCCAACTGCTTTTGAAGCTCCATCCATTTCAAAATGTGTTTGTCATACAGCATATGAGGCGGGCGGCATTGCAAGAAACTCGTATCATCTGTATTCTATGCTTTTTTAAAACACTGTCTGAAATCCTGAACCCTGGCAGACCCACTATATCAAGCATCAGTACCGTGACGGTTGGGGCATCTGGATACTTTGACTCCATCTGCAAACCATATGCCAACAGTGCACCTAGCTATGTAAGAGATACTGAAAACTTTCTAAGGAAACTTTAATCCACATACAACCTCCTGGATAACACCAGGGTAGCACAGTAAGTCACAACTAAAGTAGGCCTATTTGAATCAATGGAATTCATGAAGTAGTTGAATCGCCAAATCCCCACTGATTCAACAGGCCTGCTCTCAGGTGACTTACCACACTAAGCAACATAATTTCATCCATTAAATTCTAACAAAGGATGTTGTAAAGGTAGGGTTTTGGTTTCTTTTGGCAAAAGTAAGTCTCTGTACAGATGCAACCAAAGATGTGACTATTGGTTGCCCTTAACATTTTATCTGAAATTTTTACTGAAAAGATGAGCTACTAATAATAGCTTACATCAACACTCCAAGTTCAGCAAAAATGCCAATAAACAAGTAAGCAATTAAGTAATCTGGGTTTGCTGTACATTTCCTGAAAATATGCACATAAATCTTCTGTTTACTGGGCTTCATATGTATCAATTTCATATTGGATTGGGATTTAGAAAGAAGAGCACATAGGAGATCTCACTCTTATTTCCTCTACTGTTTTCTCCTACAACATTTTAAATGCAGATAGTAATAAGCTGAGAGAAAAGAACACCTCAGTTTGGATTATGGCATAAAATGGCAGGGAATCAGTGATACGTTTCCCTCTCCTGCTTGATCCATAGGAGATTTATTTGTTCGCTTGTATATGGGAAAGCACTTGTGTCTAATATGAAAGGAGTGGAGAGAAAATGACAGCAAAGGATTTAAAATATCCTTGAGGACTCCTTTGGGTTTTGGGCATGGAAATGACAAACGTGCTCCATCTGTCCAGAAGTAATGATAATGTGAACTTCCATAGGATCAAACTGGGAACAAAGTGAGCAACATCATTAAGAAAAGGAGGAGGCAGTTGGTATGCTGCAGAGAAGGACAAAGGTAGAGCTCAATAGAACAGGGTTTATAATTAAAGGCACATACTACATGATTTATTGAGGCCAAGGAGGTGATGGAAGAAAGGAGGAGGCTGCAGCAGAGAAAGTCAAAACAAAGATGCAAAGCATGGTAACTGAGTACGGTGGAGATGATTACGATTTTCCCTCTATATCTGTGTGATAGCATTACATCCAGGCTGTTTATGAGTTTTACTTCATTATCTACACTATAAAACAGGCTTCCTTAAATATGCCCATTACATGAGTATCTGTGTATCCTTGTGTGATAGGAAGCACACAAAAAATAATCCTAAAATTTAAATGACAAGTCATGTAAATTTGATGTAAATTCAGTATGCAGTACCAAGGTACTTTTTCTTGTTTTGTTTGTTATCCAGATAACTATTCGTCTCTCTCTCTCTCTCTCTCTCTCTCTCTCTCTTTTCATTTTAAAAATTAACTTTCAAGAAGATTCTTGGCTAACTGGCTACAAAGCATGAATTAATTTATTACAGCTCAATTGCCTTAAATACAAATGTTCCAACTTAGTTCACCTACAAATGTCACTTTTAATGAAGTGTTGCACATTTGGATACTCATGTTTAGGGTTCCAGCTGATCAGCTGTTCCTTTGTCCAGGACAATCCACCCCCATTCCTCAACATCCCACCCATTTTGTGTATGTGTGTTTCTTTCCAATGAGCACTCCATGTCCACAGAGGAGTCTCAACTTCCATAAGATTATTTTGGTTTCCCTGTCCCCTTTACTCTCCCCATTCCAATATTGTTGGTTCATCAATAACCCTTTGTGCTTCCCAGCTTTCTGACATCTCTGGATGTTTTGGCTACACAAGGATACACCCAGGGAATAATAATTCAGTGTTGTTAGGAAGGCACACATCAGGCTGTGTCCTGAAGTAGATTTCCAACAACCAGTTTTCACTAATTTTGATACATATTTGGCAAGTTTGTTCATGATGTTACTAAACCAAACCATGTGGAACTACCAAAGTTCACACTTTTAATTTTGTTTGAAATCAATGGAGGAAATTAAAAGAAAGCTCAGATTGCTAAACCATATTAAATCATGTCAATGCTTGGAGTCAGAGGGCATTGTTTTCTCCGTTTTGCAACTCACTGTCTGATTAAATCCATATGGAGCCAAGTGTTTTGCTGCTTGCTGACAAGTTTCCACCTGCAATTACCAGGCTACATTGGGACACATGTGCATATTACACAATGAGGAGGTAGAACAAAAGAAGCAATATGCTAAAGTTGACAAAGCAAGCATTTCAACTTACATATTTTCTGTGTGTGACAATCTGAAATCAAAGAAAATGAGTTTGTGGGTTCCATTTAGTCATTTGCTGTTTCATCCTGAGATAGCTTAGTTCAAAGAACAGCAGGATCTGAGTCCATATTTTAGCCTCACCTAGAGTAGATTTACATAAGCACCACCAGCAAATGGTTCCTAGTGTCTACTCTAGTTTGGATTAGCCATCAGATTTAGCCTGAAATTTTGTATTTTCCTGCTAATTCAGAGGCTTTTTGAGGGCTTTTGGTGCCTTATGAACAAAATAAGATATTTATTTTTCCCTGAACTTTGGTAACAACCAGTTACATGCGTGTCTGTTCTTTTAAAAAGTTTCTCTAATGTCTGGTGACAATTCTGCCCAGGGCTCACAAGAGCTGTGGTCCAACAATATCAAACGGGGTACATTTTGCACAACCCTGCTTTGAAGTATCATCTAGTTGGGCCATCAGAAGTAAATATTACTGAGTTCAGTGGGACTTTATTCATAAGTAAATATGTATTATTTGCAGTTTAAAAACTACCATTAAACTTTTATTGTGATATGGGTAACCTACAAGCATATGTTTTCATGTTACAGTTTTTCAAAGAAATTTATAGAGAGATGCTGTTTCTACATCAACCTAAACTTGAGGATAAGTATCCTAAGATATCAAACAGAAGTAATTCTAAAGTTGAACATCTCAAGGTAATATATTTCTAAGGCCACAAAACATCATTTACTGAAGTCTGTGCTGCATAACTTTTGTGTTTTTTTTAAAAAAAAATCAACATCTTGAAATAACTTTGACTTGGTAGCACACTAGGGCAAAGCGATTATAATGCACACTATTTAGAAATGAGGGAAATGGGGATTAATCTTTGCAATGCTGTATATAATTTGGTGCTGCTACTTCCATGTATATTAAATAGGTTCCATGCATCCTATATCTTTTTATTTGGGATTGTCACTGGAAACATACTGGAAAGAGCAAGAAATGATTACCATACTGCAATATAGTAACAAAGGAAAAATAACATACAATTTCTTGTTTCTTAGTGTGCCTGAAAAATACATGAAAGTATGGATGCCATAAAACAGTTGTAAGAGCACATGCTCTGCATTAGATATAGAATCAGCTACTTTTTTGGACTACAACTTCCAGAATCACCAAGTTGGCAAGGCTAGCAGCAATACAGTAAAGGAGCAATATGCTAGCTGGGGTATCCTATGACTTGTGCTTCAAAAAAGTAGTTGTTACTCTCTTTTTTTGGACCCTAGTTGTGACTTAATTTCGACCAATGTGTTGGATCCAAATTTAATCCTAGTTAAAGTAGACTTATGACTACCCCATGATTTCAGTGGGTCTTCTCTAAATGTGACTGTACTTGGGTACAACTAAATGAAAAATGCCAGATGTCATGCAATATATGGCACACTCTTTAAAGAGTCTGGAAAAATGCATAACCTTTGCAGAGTTTTAGGGATTATTGATTTTGTACTGAAATTTGGAGACACAATGGGCCACCAGCATGGGGAGTAAATCTGCCAAATATTAGACAGCTCACCTCAGGCGTCTGCATAATAGGCACCTTAAAATGTGCTTTCTTCAAAACAAAGAAAGAGGATGTTATTATTTGTGATTTATTTGATTTATGCTCTGGTCACAAAATTATGAGTAAATTCACTCTTCTTTGCCCAAGAACTAAAGCTGATCATTCTGCTTCAATTCAGACTTCTGGATGATTTGGCTAGTATTTGTTCAACTCTGGAGGAACCTATGGTAAGTGGCCATGTCTCTTACTTTATAGAGTACAAGTCTTATTGGCTGTTCCTCCCTTCATCTACACCCATCTGTCTCTGTCTATTTCCATTTCATATGGATCCAAGTTATCAATGTAGTTGAGGCCTAATATTCAATGGAGGTGGGAAATGGCCAACATTTAATAACTCCCTTGACTCTAAACTTTTCTGTTAGTCAGATACACAGCTGTGGAGTACTGGTTGTGAAAGCAGTCTCTAATTAATTATTGTATATTCCCTTATTGGCTGTTCTCCAGCTATTTTCTTGAGTGTGTAGCTATTCTGATAATGGGACAATCTGTATGATAACATTTCATTTTGTTAATATCATTTTTTAAAAAAAAATCGGACCCATAGTCTTTCATTTGATTTCAGCGAGATGAATATTTTGCTTGGAAAAGAGAAAGGAGGGGAATAATGACAAGGTGGTCCAATAAATATTGTGGGATGATCCATGGTACACAACATGGAGCACGCACATGTTATTCTTCCACTCATACCAATTACCTCACTGTTTACTTTAAACTTTCTACTTGAGTCATGTCCTGATTGAAACCAGACCTCTTGCAGTCTGATTCTATTTAGTTCCTGGTCTAATGCTTCCTTTAAAAAAAAGAGTACGAAATGCTTAAGTACTTCTGTTAATATTTTCTGTTAAGAATGTAATGCAATCGTGCTTGTGGAACAGCTTTTTGATCCAATCAATGCTTCTGCTAAAAGAAGAGGAAGGGCCGATGTTCACCCATTCCTCAGCCACAAAGGTCTGTGGATTGAAATCACCATCATTTTGGATGACTGGAGTTCAGTCATTAATATCATAAGTTGAAACCTGAAGATAAATCACATCAACCAGACAAGGCCTTTTCAACACATACAGTTAGCACCCTTTAGTAGAAGAAAAATTGCCTGAGGGACACTTAGCACATGAAACTCATTATATGGCTACTAGAAGTTCCCAACATTTCAAGGTTAATGTGTTCATAGTGAAATAATTTGATTCTCTTTGGAAGAAATCCATTTGTGGCATAAGCCAAATTGTACTTTTCTGTCCATTCTTCCACGCTAAACAGAGCACCATGACAGTGGAGCTTTGTTACCAGAGAGAAAAGTTACAATTTTGCTACGAATATGCTTTCAGTCATTATCTAAAGCAAAGGAGGGGGCCTGTACCCCTCCAGACGTTTTTGGCTTACCTTTCCTATTGTCCATAGTCAACATAGCCACTGGTGTGAGGAATAAGAAGCCCTTCTTTCCTCTATGGAGTAAAGAGCTGCTGTTCATCCCCTAGGCAGAGCAAGATCCCAATGGATTCTTTTTATTTCAACCAGCATTAATGGATTTTAAAATGTTTTGCAATTTGACTTGATGAAACAGAAATCACTATCTATACACTGAGTTTTTGTGCCAAAGGACGAGAATGAAAGATGACTCCACCCCACCCTGCAATGAAATCAAAGAGCTTCTCTGCATATTCCAGTCACAGAAGCACTAAGAATTGCTTGGTGGTATCACCATGCAGTACATATTCTCTAACAGCTGCTGTGCTATCCATTTCATGGAGCAGTAAGGCTAAGTGAATAATTGTTTTGTTGATTAGACAGCTTTTTTGAATACTGGAACAGTCTTCATTGTCTTCTTCGTCTCACAGCTTAGTTTACTTAACTGAAATTCTCTTGTAGCTGCATCAGCCATTTAGTGGAACCGCAGGGCCAAATTAAAAACTTGCATCACTGTTTAGATAGCCTTTTTATGACATGGAATACTTTTTTTGTTTGTTTCCCTCTTCTCTTCTTTCACTTTTTGGTGTGGTAGTTCCTAACACTGCCTGCTGGGATTCTAGCTACAACATTTAAATTCCATCACATCACTGAAGTGGATGGCTCTGCATGCCCCCTCAGGTCATAGCTATTTACATTTCCCCTATTCACCTTGTGTGGACTGAAAGCTTTTCACACGTGTCTAGTACCAACCATGTTTGTGGATGCCTGATTTTTCTTCCAAAACAAGCTCACGTTACAAAAAATGTGGTTTATTCCACTATGAAAACTTGAAACAGCATTTTATCTCCTAGTTAAATTGTATGTTGTGTTCTGTCTCTGCAGAGCACAGTACTGCTATGTCAAGGTCTTATGTTGATTTCTTGTGTTTATTAACCCAAATAGCTATCTCCATGGAAGCTTCCTGAACATCCCTTAATATTTCAGTCCACCTTTGTATATTCTGTTTTCTTCCCAGACACCAGACATCCTTTTGTATAATAATTATTTTTCAAATTAGTATAAAAGATGTATTGGAAACAGAGACAGAAGGCGTAATGACAGAGTGGCTGAGAAAATGTGAGTAGGTAAAAAAGGATGGAGGTGTACAAGAAAATGCATTAAGGAAGGCATAGCTACTGAATACAATAATTTATGCATTTCTGATATGGTTAGTTAGGAGCAATAGCTTGTTTGTCCTAGTAGTTACATCTCTGTATGATCATCTATGAAATGCATACTGGACAAGTGCATTTTTGTTTTTTTTAAAAAATGCCAAACAAACATGAACTGCCTGGTTACCAATGAAGCAGTAGAAAAAACATACAATAAACCATCAGCTGCAGGAGTTGGGGGAGTATGCTATAGTGCAATGGCAGTCCAAAGGTTCATGCATTATATTCTGGAGCAGAGAACAGGCCAGGATGTGGAAGAATGTGATAAACATGAAGTGATTCAGCAGAATGCTGGATAACAGTAAAAGAGAGAAAGAGAGAAAGGAAGCTAAATCACAGGAAGCATAGAGCAGTGACAAGCATTAATAGTGTCATTATCTCGAGATAATGCTGCCCAGATAAAATATTTTACCATGGCCAGGATCATTATTTCCTGGGGAGAGATGTGCCTCGATATGCAACATTCTATCACAAAAATCTCAAGGGAAACTACACAAGTTCTCTTGATGTATGAAATGCATGAGCTCTGCCACTATAACTGAAGGGAATATAATTTAGAGGGCATTACGCCGCTGCAGTACGAAGAGGCAAAGCAGGTTCCACGCTACAACACTGCGGTGGTCTCGATCACTTCTTTTTCATCTGCCAATATTTTATAGATCTATATTATTATTTCAGAAGGGAAGAGGCAAAGGCAGTCAACCCGACTGCTCACATGGAACCAGGAAGAAGAAGAAGAAGAAGAAAAAGAAGAAGAAGAAGAAGAAGAAGAATATATTTGGCACCACAGAAGAACTGGGTGAATGAACGGACTAGGAGGGAATATTCTGATACAGACAAAATGTATCCTCCATGCCCAAATTAATCCCTTTGGAATACTGACTTGAAAGGAGAAGAGGAGACCCATCATCAACACATGCTTACATACCTGTTTGAGACTAAAGAGCAAAACGTGGTTCACAAATACTTTGTTCCACGCAGAGCCAATATGTTAATGTATCTGAATTAGGCTACGTTCGAAATCATTCAGCAGCAACAGCTGCAGGTTCTTCAGTTCTACAAAACTTTGAAAAACAATTATTGTCTTTAGGTACACATTTTTGGCACTACATCAGGACCCAAACAGTTAGCATTGCTGGAACGTTTGAGCAGAAAGAATAGCAAATACTTCTCTCTTTGAAATCAATTTGCAGTAATCCACGACTAAACACTTCAGTACCTTGTTCAGCTGCCTGACTTGCTAATATGTTTATAATCTGTTAATATGGCAGAGCAAATGCTCTTCTGCATCAATAAGCAATTTCTCAGAAACTGCAGGAATAAGACAGAAGGCAGAATAAAGTATAGTCCTATACCTCTCTCCTCAGCATGAAGTCTCCTTGAGTTCACTGGGGTTTACTACCAGGTAAGTGAGTCTATTTTTGCAGCCTTAGCTGTTCTCCTTTTTTTTGGTTTCCTGTTGTCAGCCTTAACCCAGTTACTTTAGGTCCCAAGCCTGAATCCCTGAGGCGGCTCATGGAACAGGTTCAGATTGTTTGAAGAGAGGCATCGCTTTTCTTTGAAGTTGGAATCTGAGCTGTGAAGCTGAAATCTGAGCCTCAAGCTGGTTTCTATAATCTCTGATCCAAACAGCTGAGTAAATTAATTTTGTATGTTCTGAAAAACCATTATTTTTGCTAACGTGAATAAACCTATAGGGCTACAAACAAGCATGTAGAAAATCTATGCTTCCTATGTTATAGGAGTGAACACTGACCTCAAAATTCAGTTCCTATTACCCTAGTTTGGAGATTCATGAAAACAGACTGGCTCAGCTTGGATTGATTTGGAAGGCCAGGTTCAGATCCAGAACTCAGTTCACAAATTCAAGTGTCTGGGCTCCCCCCACCGACTACCACTGGAAATCAACAAAAACCTCTAAATTCTTCTGCTCTTTATGAGAACTGGACAAATCTCTCTGTATCATATCCTTTACACGTGCCACATTTCAGGAAATGGTTCAATTGTCTTTATATGCATTTAATTTTCTTAACAAAACACAAACGGATGATAACTGTTTTATTTCTAAGCAGATTTTAGTGAAATAACTGTTGGCTTATCAGAGAGGACTATGACTACCTAGAGTTAAATAGTTTTCTGGAAAAAAAAATACTTTTATAGGCAACTGTAGAGTTAGCATTGACAATTCAATGTTATCAAAACCTTTTTATTTCCTATTAATTTGCAACCGTCCTCCTTATAGGAATAAGTGAATAACTAATCAATGGCTGAAATCCTGTTGTGCAACTTTATGCTGCATAAGGCTGATGACATAATCAGCTGTGGCCATTTGGGGGGAATTAAAAGTTTCTGATGCTTGCAAAGGTTCTAAGGATCTGCAGGATCCTTTTCATCATGGTGAAGACTTTGGGGCCTGATGGACAGTGGGTAAATGTTTAATGCCCCCAAACCATTGCTGCAATGGAGCAGCAATGGTGATTTTCAGTTATTAAAGATTTCCCCTGTTTGGATCCCCCAAAGTCTTTCCCAGGACAAAAGGGATCCTTAAGGAATCTCAAAACCTTTGGTGTGTGTGTGGAACCAGAAACTTTAATTCACAAAAAATTTTTTATTTATTTATTAATTAAATTTATACCCCGCCCATCTAGACCGAAGTCTACTCTGGGCGGCTAACAATAATAGATAAAATAAAAACAATGTAATAAAATAAAAAACAACAGTAGTAATATAGTTCAAGATGGGAAAAATATTCAAGTGATGACAGGAGGGAAAACGTGCCTAAAGAGCCAGGTCTTAAGTTGGCTCTTAAAAACACCCAGAGAGGGAGCCAGACAGATATCTGGGGGGAGACTGTTCCAAAGGCGAGGGGCCACTGCCAAGAAGGCCCGGTTTCTTGTTCTTTCTCTCCGGGCCTCCCTCGGCGTTAGGCCCCTCAGCCGCCCTTCCTGGCTAGAACGAGTGATTCGGGTAGATCTAGGTGGGAGGAGGCGTTCCGCTAGATATCGAGGTCCTAAACCATTTAGGGCTTTATATGTCATCATTAACACTTTGAAATCAATGCAGAAATGAACAGGCAGCCAATGCAAGGCAGCCAGAGTGGGGGAAATATGCTGATATTTTCTCACCCCGGTGAGAAGTCTGGCCGCTGCATTCTGCACCATTTGAAGCTTCCGCATAAATTTCAAAGGTAGCCCCACGTAGAGTGCGTTACAGTAGTCTAATCTCGAGACTACAAGCGCATGGACCAGAGTGGTGAGTGCCCCAACATCAAGATAGGGACGCAGCTGGGCAATCCGCCACAGATGGAAATAAGTGGAGCGGACCACTGATGCTACCTGGGTTTCCATGGTGAGCACCGGATCCAGATGGACCCCCAAGCTGCGAACCTCACTCTTCGCATTGAGAGTCACTCCCCCAAAAGAGAGGGAGTTTCCCAAACCACCGATGGAGGGGCCACCCACCATCAGGACCTCCGTTTTGTTCGGGTTCAGCCTCAGTCCATTCTCCTGCATCCATTGCAGTACAGCCTCCAGGCAGTGCTGAAGGGACGGAACGGCATCCACTGTGGTTGGAGAAAAGGAGATGTAGAGCTGGGTGTCATCAGCGTACTGATGGCACAAAGCCCCACACCCCCTGATGACCCCACCCAGTGGCCTCATATAGATATTAAACAGCATTGGGGAGATAATCGAGCCCTGTGGAACCCCACAATTGAGATTCCACAGGGCCGAAACACACTCCCCAAGCTGTACTCTCTGAGGACGGTCCTCCAAGAAGGATCGGAGCCAGGCAAGTGCCAGACCACCGATTCCCAACTCGGAGAGCCTCCCAGGAGGATACCGTGGTCGACGGTATCGAAGGTGGCTGAGATATCGAGGAGGACCAACAAAGACATTTTGCCCCTGTCAGCCTCCCTCAGCAGGTCATCAAACAGGGCGACCAATGCCGTTTCCGTACTATGGCGTAGCCTGAAGCCTGACTGGAATGGATCCAGGGCATTGGTTTCATCCAAAAGAGCCTGGAGCTGGTCAGCCACCACCCTCTCTACCACTTTGCTGAGGAAAGAAATATTGGCGATGGGCCTATAATTGCCAATGTTGTCCGCCGCCAAACTTGGTTTCTTCCTTATGGGCCTAATGAGTGTCTCCTTGAGGGCAAGGGGAACCTTGCCCTCCTGGAGAGACCCATTAATTATTGCCGTGGCCCATTCAGTTGTTATAGGCCTGGCTGCTTTGATTAGCCAGGCCGGGCAAGGGTAAAGGGAGCAGGTGGTGGCACGACAGTGGTCAAGTGCTTTGTCCACCATATCTGGAGTCACAGGATGAAAGAGATAGAGTCTCATCGGGCAAGGCAGAGCACTGGACGTCTCTGCTCGATCTACTGTGTTCAAAAAAGGAGAGAGCTCCTGTCGGATGGCCTCCACTTTAGATTTTAAAAATGCTGCAAATTGGTCAAGTGAAATACTAGTAGGAGGCCTATCACTTAGACCAAGATCGCGGACTATATGGAAAAGTTCCACCTGCTGATTTGAAGCTTTGCTTATCCGGACTGCGAAGTGAGCTCGATTGGCACCCCACCTTAGTAAGGTAATGGTTAGTCGCGATCCTGACAGCTTTCCGATTATATTCCATTGGGTTCTGTCTCCAATTGCACTCTAGCCTTCTCCTGTTTTGCTTCATAGCTCGCTGCTCCTGGTTAAACCAGGGTGCTGGACGAGCTCTGCAACAGAGAGGGCGTTTAGGAGCGATCGTGTCAACAGCCCTGGTGGCAGCAGCAAGCCAGCAATCGACCAGAGCCTCGACAGGAGCGCCAGTCAGATCAGCCAGAATCCCTCTCATGGAGTCCTGGAATCCTACTGGATCCAGTAGCCTTCGAGGGCGGACCATTAAAATAGGTCTTTGCTCCCTGTGGGGAGGGAGAGCCACTGAGAGGTTACATTTTATTAGGTGCTGATCTGACCATGACAAGGGAACTGACACAAGGTCAGTTACCATCAGACCACACTCACTCCGCTCGGTGGAGAACACCAGGTCTAGTGTGTGACCACCCATGTGGGTGGGGCTGTTAACATGTTGGGACATGTCCAAGGAAGCCATTGTTTCCAAGAACTCAAGAGCCAGACCAGAAACCTCCACCTCTGCATGGATGTTGAAATCACCCAAGACCAGAAGCCTCTGGGATTCCAACAGTGCCGTGGAGACAAAATCCGCCAGCTCCGGTAAGGAAATGGCTGGGTCGTGGGGAGCGCAGTAACCTAGCAAGATTTCAATACCATCCCTGGCCGCAATCGACACGTGGAGGGCCTCCAGACCTGGCTTCACCACCATAGAGCTCCTAACAACCTCCAGAGTGTTTCTATAAACAATGACTACTCCCCTCCGCCCCTCCAGTGTACCCTGGTGTTGGACTGCATAACCGGGAGGACAGGCAAGAGTCAAGGGAACACCCCCTTCCCCGCTCAACCAAGTTTCAGTTATGCATGCCAGGTTTGCATCCTCCTCCAGAATAATGTCTTGGATAATCTGGGATTTGTTGGATACAGACCTGGCATTCAACAGTACCAGATTTAGAGTGGAGGGACGGATGATCTGACTACCTCGAGACTGACGGTTGGTCACAGTGCCAGAACAGTGAACAGCCTTCAAACATCTGTTCACCATTCTTCTGAAATGAGTAGGAACTGTGCCATCGCCATACCTCCCTCTACCCGTAATCACTCGGATGTTCAAAGGACCCCCGCTGGGGGGGGGGGGCAAGCCTTCCACCCCATGTCAAACAAAAGAAAAGAAAAGAAAAAGAGAAGACCGAAAAATATTCGAGATTAATAAAAGTAAACAATACAGTGGTAAGAAGGTTAACACAATTAATTCAAACCATGACATAAAAATACACATTTAAATTAAACAATAATCAAATTAAGCAACTTAAAAGTTTGTTGTTGTTTAGTCATTAAGTCGTGTCTGACTCTTCGTGACCCCATGGACCAGAGCACGCCAGGCCCTCCTGTCTTCCACTGCCTCCCAGAGTTTGGTCAAATTCATGTTGGTAGCTTTGATGACACTGTCCAACCATCTCGTCCTCTGACGTCCCCTTCTCCTCTTGCCTTCACACTTTCCCAACATCAGAGTCTTTTCCAGAGAGTCTTCTCTTCTCATGAGATGGCCAAAGTATTGGAGCCTCAGCTTCAGGATCTGTCCTTCCAGTGACCTCTCAGGGTTGATTTCCTTCAGAATTGATAGGTTTGTTCTCCTTGCAGTCCAGGGGACTCTCAAGAGCCTCCTCCAGCACCACAATTCAAAAGCATCAATTCTTCGGCGGTCAGCCTTCTTTATAGTCCAGCTCTCACTTCCATACATCACTACTGAAAATCCATAGGTTTGACTATGCGGACTTTTGTCGGCAAGGTGATGTCTCTGCTTTTTAAGATGCTGTCTAGGTTTGTCATCACTTTCCTCCCAAGAAGCAGGTGTCTTTTAATTTTGTGGCTGCTGTCACCATCTGCAGTGATCATGGAGCCCACTAAAGTAAAATGTCACTGTCTCCATATCTTCCCCTTCTATTTGCCAGGAGGTGATGGGACCAGTGGCCATGATCTTAGTTTTTAACTTAAAAGTTAAAACTTAAAAAAAGAAAGGGAATGGCTTACATGGCGCAAAATTATATAACAGGATTCTGGGCCATGTGTATTCAGATTCTTTCGTGATTTTTCATACTGAAGTACTAAATGCACAGGTGCATTAAAGTCAGACAAATTATTAGTTTTTCACTTTCAGGAATAAAGAATATTTGCCATAATTTATCCTATAATGATATTCAAATATTGTATTTCAATTTATTGATTCAGTGACTTATATTGGCATAGTTACAACTCCAGAAGGCAAACAATATAAATAGTAAGGGTTTCTCTCTGGCAGTTAGTGAATCTTCACTTGCTTTTTCTGGTGCGCACTCTCCCTATGGCTTGCCTCATGCTAGAAAATCCAAGCGGACTTGCTAATTCTCAGTGAGAAGCTGCTTACCTTCCACAAGGATACCTAATCAATAGGATTTTGGCCGTTGTATGCCAGTTATGAAGAAATAGGGCACATTTAAGCAATGAGCCCTCTTAGGTTTTCTTGTCATAAAGACCACTTAAAGCAAGGTGGGCCATGTTTATTTTATTCAAAAATGGTGTACATAAAGAATCTTGCAATTATTTTGAGACAGTTCAGATTGACCTATGGTTCATTTTGAGACATAGCTGAGTTTACAGCTCGTACTCAGCTGAGGCTGAATTTTTTCCAGAGGCATGTGGCCAGAAACATGAACTGAGAACAATGTACAGCTAATGTCTGTATACATTCTGAAGGCCATTACACTGAAATTATGTATCATGCTGAGAATAGAGATAAGAATCTTTTCGTTCAGAATATACTGAGAGAAAAACAGAGTGGTCTATCAAGCTAATTTGCTTCTATATTCCAAAGTAGTTTATGGAACTGAGGAGAACCCATAAATTCAAAACTCCTCCCAGTAACACATTCACAATAGGGGAAATGGAACAAAAGACTTCCATTAACATACTGTCGCCAAATACTTTAGACCATTCCTCTGTACACAACCGCCGCTGATGTCTCCTGTGAGTTCGTTGCTGAATGCTGACATTATGGAAAACCAATACAAGCGCATACCTTGTAAAAAGCAATATTGTATTTAATGAAACATCTCAGCCAACAACTTCAGAATTCATTGCAATTGTGAGGGGTAGTAACTATAGACACAACTATTATTAACTATTGCAATCCATGCCCTTATTGCCATAACTGTTGTCTTTAATGAAAAGCAAATAAAATAAAAAAGTATGCCACTTTATATGGGTGATTTAGCTCTTATAATACTACCATTTCTTAGGGCTGCACATGTCCTTCCACAGATCCAAATGAACCATTTTTTAAGCTAACTATTTTAAAAAGCTTAACAGCTGTTCCAACATCTGCAGATTCAATTTCCCTCAGGATGGTCATATTTGTAGAGCCATAGTGCATTCTGATTCGCATTCCCAGTCTGATAAAAATTCAAACACTAGAAACAGAAAAGCTAGTGCATACATCCCTATATTTGCCAAAGTCAAGATAATGGGCAATAATTTGATTTTATCTTCAATTACCTTGAAATTTGGGTAACAATATATTCATAGCAGAAAGCTAAACTACATATAACTACTGTACAGTGCATAGTCTCACCTTCTAATTTTCTTTGATTTCTTTCTATATCTATGGATTAGAGTCCATGGGAGAGGGGCACACTTTTTTCATATAATTGTGTAGCTGTACCAGGAGAGTAATTTCTGGTTGTGGTGGGAGTGGTTAGGAAAGAGATACTTCACCCCTTCCTATACAATAAATTTGGAGATTTCTATTTGAGTGCAACAAAATTCTCAGTTGATTTGTTGTTGTTGTTGTTGTTGTTGTTGGTGGTGGTGGTGGTGGAGGTTTCATAGTCACAAACATAAAGACGGATAACTCATCTCCCTTCTGAGAATTCCTCCCACAAAATTCTGCCTCTGCCTTTATCATATTTATGTGCCTGTCATGTGTATGAAAAAAAATAGTATACCAGTGAACACTGCAGAATGGATATTTTCTTGCACCCCACTCCAAATAAAAGCAAGTTAGACCTTGAGTGTCCGAGATGAAGAGCCAGATTCGTCCCTTCCTTTAAAGTGGTAGAAAATAACATATGAAGGCCAAATTAATGCCCTCCAAGTGTGCCTCCTCGTCCTGAGTTCCTGAGTTTTACCATTAACTGGGGCTTGCAGAGGTTAATCTGAATTCTGTGAGTCTTCAGAACTAGACAGTGTGGATGCAGGGATATGAATATCACAGAATTAGCCATCTCTTGGCATGCAGAAATGGTTTTCTTTTAAAGGACATTTTTTCTCTAATACAGAAAGAAGAGAACTCATTTGAGAACAAGGGAGGGAAGAAGATGATCAGATGAAAGTCTGAGGGAACCCAAAACAAACAACTGCATTTTGTGAATGTTTTAATTTGGCTGAGTCTTCTATCTCTCTAAAAAAACTGTTCATATTACAGTGCTCATACAAATTCAAACCAAAATATGAAGGTAAAACTGCACACTATACAGTATATGTAGCATCTCATTTGATCCAGAGATATAGCTATGCTACATTTGTGCGCCTGAATGAGTTCTAATCACACTCAGTACCTTTTTATTTATTTGAAATATTTTTACCTTGACTTTCTGCTTAAGAAGGACCCAAGGTGGCGTACATCATTAAGAGGCAATATTTAAAGCTAAAAACAGTAAGTACTAAATATTAAAAAGGATCAAACAAATGCCATACTAAAAGACAGGAAACAAAGCAACACTAAAAACAAATTAAAGCAGTAAGGCACAACCACCCATTTAAAAACCCCACTCAGGCAGCCAGTCATGAAGGGAAAGATTGCCTGAAGAAAAAGGTTTTCATTTGCTAATGGAAGGACAGCAAAGATGGGGCCAGCCTGATCTCCTGTGGGAGGGCGTTCCAAAGTCTGGGAGCAGCAACAGAGAAGGCCCTCTCCCATGTCCCCACCAAACACACGTATGAAGGTGGTGGGACCAAAAGAAAGGCCTCACCTTGTTCACTTTTTATATAACAGTTGATTAAAACCTCTGACTTAGGCTGCAATCTTCTGTATAATTTTATAGAAGCATAGCCAAATGGAATCAGCCAGCCTTTCCAGCAAATAAGCTTAAGACTGTGCTGTGTAAGTTTCAATTGTCCTTTCTCCACACACTGGTATAGGTATCTGTCCAAGACCTTTCATAATGAAAACTATGCTAGACAGCAGTTTTAGAATTAGAAGTGAAATTCCCTTAATTGATGAGGGCCATTGGTGTATCTCACCAGAAGGTTTCCACAGCTCTGCAAGTTGCAAATTAGCTGCTTTTGTTAGTGGTTTGCCATCAGCAAATAATCAATGGGCTTAGTTTGCGAGCTGATTGTGCAGACACAGCAGCTTTGAAGGAAAATGTCTCTGCAGGGATACTGTTTTACTCTGACTGCAAAGGTGCTGTTGTGTATCCCTTAACTCACATGTGAAGAATTAATTCCACTTTCTCTCCTCCTTCAGTACCCTCTTCACATCTTTGTCCTCATACATTCAATTTTTCTCTTGGGCTGTTTTAATGCTTCCAGTGCAGATCCAGATGGGAAACCAAACAAATCTGCAAGTGTGGATTCTTAGGTAGGTGAAACATGGCAAATCAACAGAGTGGTGGGTGAAAACAAACAAGAAGTAAACCATGCTGAGAAGGGGAGAATGTCCAGAAGGAAGACATGGCAAGCTGGTGTAACTGGAACATTGAACTTAAGCACTTCACAGTGCATCACATCTCACTTTTTTCTTTTTAAAAAATAATTATTTGTTTCACTTTGTTAGCATTGTGATCCTCAGATTGGTCTTCCTCCCCTTGCCTAATTATCAAGTTACGTTTCTTTCACCTACATTTGTGCTTCTTTTTATGCTACACTTTTAATTTTCCCATTTGGGCAATGCTTGTACAATTAATGATGGGCATCTTTCCTTTTCCTTGGCTCTACTCATTATCTCTACTATCTCTACTGTCCTGGGTTTGTTTGTCTGTTTTCTTGCCAATGAAGTGCCTGGGTAGAAATGCTCTAAGTGTCAGCTGGTGGTCCTCTTGGAAGACAAGGTCCGGCAGCTGGAGGCCTGTGTTCTAATCTCCGCACTATCAGGGAGCAGGCCGGGTAGGTGGGGCTCGTCAGCCTTGGAAGGCAGCCCATCTAGCAGAAGGAAAACTCCGATTTCAAACCTCTACTGCCTTGTGGCTATATCCACTGATGGAAAGGGCTTCAGGAGTTAACCTCGAGGCAAAATCTGGAGCTGGAGTCCCGGAGGCAGTTCGTGTCGTTCTGGCAACTCCTGCAACGTCGCTGGAACCAGTTGTATTGGCTCTTGCCTTTCCATTGGACTATTTCAGCGACGTGGAGAGGGGGGATTTGCTGCTTGGGTAACAGCCTATCCTCCATATTATTTTACCCAGGCTTCGTGCTCTGGAGAGGACACTCCAGCTTCACATACAGCGTCGAAACAACACGGGAAGTAGCAGTTACCGGTTATAAGTCTTTGCTCGATTGGTGTAGAGCATGATGCCAGGGGCTACTTCCGATGGTGGGAGAGGTCATTGCACCTCACTAGGTAGCTACCGCCCACCTTAAGCTGGGCAGTCCCCAGCCAGTAAGGTGCTACCTCGCCACAGTCTGTTAACCTCACGGGGTGCGTGGGGTTTAGGGCGAAAGCCGACAAGCAGATCGATAACCCTGCACCGTGCAACAATCACAAGAAAACTTCTGCCCTAAAGTTGTGCACCTGGGATGTTTGGACAATGACCCCTGGCTTTTCTGACGACCTGCAGGAAATAGACGACGCACGCAAGACAGCTGTCATCGACATGGAACTGAGTAGACTGCAGATGGACATTGTTGCCCTGCAAGAGACGATATTGCCAGACATGGGATCTGTCACAGAAAAAAACTTCTCATTCTTCTGGCAGGGAAAACCATTGAATGAGACCAGGGAATATGGTGTTGGCTTTGCGGTCAGAAATACTCTGCTGAGATCCATTGTTCCACCTACTGTGGGGAGTAAGAGAATCCTGTCTCTGCAGCTCCACTCATCAGCGGGACCGGTCACCCTCATTAGTGCATATGCACCAACACTGTCATCCACAACAGAAGTCAAAGACAAATTCTACGACGACCTGGCAGGTACTATCAAAAAAAATCCCTGAGAAAGAGTCATTGTTCATTCTCGGAGACTTTAACGCTAGAGTTGGTGCTGATCACAATTCTTGGCCAACTTGTCTAGGCCGTTTTGGCATTGGGAAGATGAACGAAAATGGCCAACGCTTGCTGGAGTTTTGCTGTTATTATGGTCTCTGTGTCAGCAACACGTTCTTTAATACAAAGCTTCAACACAGAGCTTCCTGGAGACATCCAAGATCGAAGCATTGGCATCAGCTCGATTTGATCCTCACTAGACATTCTAGCCTTCCTAGTATTACGATTACACGCAGTTACCAGAGTGCTGATTGCGATACTGATCACTCCCTGGTGTGTAGTAGAGTAAAACTGCAAACAAAGAGATTGTATCACATGAAAAAGGAAGGAAGACCACGTATTGACATCAGCAAGACTCGCGATCAAAGAAAAGTGGAGGAATTTGCCCAAGCACTTGAGGAAACCCTTCCAGGCCCGGCTGATGCAAATGCACCTGAACAATGGGAACATTTCAAGAACGCTGTTTATAACACCGCCCTGTCCACATTTGGCAAGAAGACCAAAAAGACGGCAGACTGGTTTGAAGCCCATTCGGAGGAGCTGATGCCAGCCATCGAGGATAAGAGGAGAGCTCTAGCAGCATACAAAGCCTGTCCTAGTGAGTACAACTTGCAGGTTCTTCGAGTTGCTTGTAGCAAAGTCCAACAGGCTGCCAGGAGATGTTCCAACGATTATTGGCTTCAGCTCTGCTCTCAGATACAGATAGCAGTGGACACAGGTAACATCAAGGGAATGTATGACGGTATCAAGCAGGCTTTAGGTCCAATACAGAAGAAATCTGCTCCTTTGAAGTCTGCTACAGGCGTGATCATCCAGGACCGAGCACAGCAGATGGAACGCTGTGTGCAGCACTACTCTGAGCTATATTCCAGAGAGAATGGAGTAACCGAAGAGGCACTAAATAACATTGAGTGCCTGTCTGTCTTGGAAGAGTTGGACAGCAAACCAACTTTAGCAGAAATAAAAGCGTCCTTGGATTCCCTCGCCTCTGGCAAGGCACCTGGGAAGGATAACATCCCTGCTGAAGTGCTGTAAAGAGATCATCACCACCGAACTGTATGAAATCTTTTGTCTTTGCTGAAGGGAAGGTGGAGTACCACAGTACATGAAGGATCCAGAATCACAGTGTGGATTTCGAGCTAATAGATCCACCACTGACATGGTATTTTCACTCAGACAGTTGCAAGAGAAATGTAGGGAACAACGACAGCCACTCTTTGTGGCCTTCATAGATCTCACAAAGGCCTTTGATTTGGTTAGCAGGGACGGCCTTTTTAAAATACTTCCCAAGATTGGATGTCCACCTCAACTCCTTAACATCATCAGGTCCTTTCATGAGGAAATGAAGGGCACTGTAGTTTTTGATGGCTCAACATCAGATCCCTTTGACATCCGAAGCGGAGTGAAACAGGGCTGTGTCCTCGCGCCAACCCTGTCTGGGATCTTTTTTGCTGTCATGCTGAAGCACGCCTTTGGAACTGCAACAGAAGGTGTCTATCTCCGGACTAGATCAGATGCAAAGCTCTTTAATCTCTCTAGACTGAGAGCAAAGACCAAAGTCCAGCTGAAATGCGTGCGGGACTTCCTCTTCGCCGATGATGCAGCAGTTGTTGCCCACTCTGCTGAAGACCTCCAACAACTCATGAATTGCTTTAGCAAGGCCTGCCAAGACTTTGAATTAACAATCAGCCTGAAGAAAACACAAGTCATGGGCCAGGGCGTGGACTCACCTCCCTCTATTACCATCTCCACACAAGATTTGGAGGTTGTTCATGACTTTGTGTACCTTGGCTCAACGATCTCTGACACCCTCTCCCTAGATGTTGAGATGGATAAACGCATTGGCAAAGCAGCTACCATGTTCTCTAGACTCACAAAGAGAGTATGGGTTAATAAGAAGTTGATGGCATATACCAAGATCCAGGTCTATAGAGCCTGTGTCCTGAGCACACTCATGTACTGCAGTGAATCCTGGACCCTTTGTGCACGGCAGTAGAGGAAGCTGAACATGTTCCATATGCATTGTCTCCGATGCATTTTTGGTATCACCTGGCAGGACAAATTTCCAAATAGAGTAGTCCTAGAACGAGCTGGAATTTTTAGCATGTATACATTACTGAAACAGCGACGTCTACGTTGGCTTGGGCATGTCGTGAGAATGGCTGATGGTCGGATTCCAAAAGATCTCCTGTATGGAGAATTAGTGCAAGGAAATCGCCCCAGAGGGAGACCACAGCTGCGATACAAGGATATCTGCAAGCGGGATCTGAAGGCCTTAGGAATGGACCTCAACAGATGGGAAACCTTGACATCTGAGTGTTCAGTGTGGAGGCAGGCGGTGCATCACGGCCTCTCCCAATTTGAAGAGACCCTTGTCCAGCAGGCCAAGGCAAAGAGGCAGTCCTGAAACCAGCAAAATCAGGGAGCTGGACAGGGGACAGATTGTATTTGTCTTCAGTGTGGATGGGATTGTCACTGTCGAATTGGCCTTCTCAGCCACACTAGACACTGTTCCAAGTCCTCCATACAGAGCACATTAACGTAGTCTCTCGAGACTGAAGGATGCCTAATCTAATCTAAATGACCCATACAGAAAAGGTATACAGTAAAATAATGGGAGGGACTGCAGAAAGATGGGTACATTGAGAGATTAAGTGATCAGAACAAACGCCAAACTTAATGATTTTGGTGACTCCTTGAAACAAACTGAGGGCCACCCCCCAAGCTCGGTTCCCAGCAAATCCCATTACTGCTATATGCAGATGATATTGCAGTCCTATATTTATCTCAACTTGAACTTAAGAGGTTCTTAGCTGCCTTTGCTACCTACTGTGACAACAACTGTCTGTCCATCAATGTCCAAAAATCAAAGATCCTAGTATTTTCCAAGAAGCAGAAAAGACTGTGCTGGCCCCTACAGAATGACATTTTGGAACAGGTCAAATAATGTAAGTATCTGGGGATAAGCTTCAGACATAACATGAGTTGGGTTGCCCACTGTAAATATGCTCTTAATCTTGCCAAATGCAGTTTACTAGCATTTTTTGGGTGTTTTTTTTTTTTAGTGGTGGATGTAATGTCTCCTCAGTCACCCATGTCTTTCAAGCAAAAACAAGGACACAACTACTATATGGCATCCCCATTTGGATCAGTGCATATAATCCTGAAGTTGAAAGAATACAATCCATGTTCTTGCGCCGTATTTTGGGGGTCCCCAGTTGTGTAGCCTATGCAGCCCTGTGCCTTGAAGTAGGGGTAGGCCAATTGGAAACTAATGCTTGGACTCAGACCCTAAAGTACTGGCTTAGATTACTTTTCTCAGCAGTTTAACTGGGATACATTCACTATATGCTACTCAATTATCACCATAATCAGTGGCAATCTTTCATCCAACAAAAAATTAGGTCCATAGGCATGCCCCTTGAACATATTCTGATGCTTGGGCTGAAACAGGCCCTAAGAGCTCTCACCCAGAGGTTACACGACATTGAAAAGCAGGAATTCTTTGCCCAGGCAAACAGAACATGCTCCCCTTTGTCACATGGTGTTTTTCCACCATATAGGACCCCTGCAGGCTACCTAACCTCACTCTGCTCACTGCAGGTCTGTAGAGCATTCATGCTGGCTAGACTGAACGTGCTCCCCTCAGCCCTTCTTCAGGGAAGATTTAAGGGAATCCCATGCCAAGAAAGATTCTGCCCTTGTGGAAAAGGGTCCCCTGAATTTCTGGCGCATATGCTTTTACACTGCCCATTTTATGAACAAATCAGGAATAACCTAATCTGCCCATTGCTGAACAAGTTCCAAGGCTACCCTTCCAGTTGGTTAGTACAATACCGCTTATCAGACCAAAACCCTTACATCACTGCACAGGTAACAAAGTTTCCTAGCCCGGCCAGGATGGCTGTCCATACAATTATCACCCTTGGCCAACAATTACAAACTTCTTGGAGGTCTCTAGCTGCCCTCAAGATCAATTCCTTCCCTTTCAACAATCTCTTCTCATTTTCCTCTAGACAAACAACTAAAACTTTCATGGCCAACAGAGGATGCTATTCTAACAAGGTTCACAAAAGGCCACAAGAATGCATACCCCTTCTAACTTTCCATTCCAGGGTTACCATCCCCCCAGTTCTACATGGAGTCCCACTGATACCTTCTTCACTTTCTACACTGACCAAAATAGAATCCTGTCACACAGAGGAGCACACGTTTCTGTTTGCAAACTCTGGCCCCTGAAAAAACAAATGATAAACAACAAATCTACTGTTAAACTAACAGGTGTGTGTAGTGCTTGTAGCAGTGAGATCTCCATCGACCAGTCTTGGCAATGGGTTCATCTTTCATCCCCATCTCCACTGCTGTTGACATGGCCCCAATCTGAAAATGATGTGTGCCGAAGCACATGTCCCACAGGTCAGTTTCTCCAAGGCCTGATTAGTCACTGTCTAGAATTGATATCTGGTGAAGGAAGTCTCTGTTTGATGCCTAAAGAGCCATCTTTCTCCCCCGAACTGCCATTGCTCTGACAGGACACAACTCAGGGTCTGAAGCCTGCCCAGCTTCACCAGGACCCATTTGCCCTTCTGTTCTTGGACTGACACAGCTGAAAGTCAACACAGTCCTAAGCCAATGCAACATCACTCAACTGCAAAGCCTGGCCTACCATATCTCCACATGGAATGCCACTGATTCACTTATTCTAAATGCACCAAAAAGTCTATAATGAAACAAAACACTTTCAAACATGGAATTACAGTGAGCTGGCCACCAGAAACCAATATTGAATATTCCATTCAGAATATTGGAAGAAAATGAGACTCTATAATTCCTAGGCTTCCCCATTTTCCAGTTCCATCCTTTCAATATTTCTTTATTTTAAGATCCTCGGTCGAGTCCACTTGCCCATTGGCATTTGCCTCAGAGACCAGTGCAGTAAGTCTCCCTTGAATGGAGGGGGGAGAAGCCCTTATTTCTCAGGCATATTGCATAAGCTGGAGCACTAGAATAGGCAATACCACCAGCAGCTTGAACTGCTCCTTGAAGTTCGGAAACTCAATGCTAGCCCTTTTGTAACTCCTGTGGGTACCAGATGCAAGTGCTAACTTCATGGCCCTCTCTGCCTCACTCCTCCAGGCTTCCAAAGGTCAATCAGGAAGCATTCTGGTCTTTTTGGGACATCAGAGGCCAGTTCCCTAAATTGCTTCATCTGTAGGCAGGACAACCCATCAGCAATGCTGCTGTCCAGCCTCGGCATATTCGTAGTCAGAATTAAAGCATTATACTGTAAACAACTCAGTGTGAGCTCTCTGACTAACATCATAGCCTGGATGACTTGGAGGACAACTTGTTCATAACGTGAACAACTGCCATGTGGTTGCACCAGAAATGTACGGTAGAATAACTGCTGGATGGCTCAGGGATTTAGGTCTCTGTCTGCGGAGCCAGAGGTTGGGAATTAGATTCCCCATTGTGCCTCCTTGACAAGGGCTGGATGTGATTATCTATAGGGTTCCTTCCAGCTCTGCAATTCTAAGTTGGTGATGATGATGGTGATGATGATGATGAATTGGCCCATATAGGTGCCAACAACCTAACTGCCACAACTAACAGGAAAAAAAAAACTCAAAAAATGTCAAGCCCATCTTAATGCCTGAATTGAACCATTGCCCTATGTACCGTCTACCTGTTAGACCCTATATATAGGCTTTTGTGATTTTCCCTGTAGGTCTGCTTTTAAGTTGGCCTGCAAGGGAGATCATACAGAGTGCCTTCAACTGAAGTCTTTCATATCCCTAAAATAAACCCCAAACCTGCAGCCCCAGCAGCATTCAACTGAACATGGAAATGCATCCCAAGCACATCTCCTCCCACCTGAATGAGATGTCATTAAAACTGTCCAGGAACAACGTCCATACACTGGCATCTTCTCTCATCTCCACCCTCACCTGCTGCTCTTCTTGAGGCTTGGATAAGCTGCTCATTATCTCACAATATTTATGCAAGAATGCTCTGCCTGGGACCACTACCTTACAAGTTACATTCAAATTGTCAACCAGTTCTTGCAATTCCTTGAGTGACACCTTCCTTGAGTGACAAGCCTGAACCTGAGGCCCATCGGCTTGTCATCAGGCACCCCACATGCCTGCGCTACAACATCAATTTTGATGTCCAGGAAGATAAATGTAGTGGTATACCCCTCAGTCTTTTCAGCCACTAAGGAGATTCCAATATCTTCCATCAACCAGTAGAAACCCACTAGCAAATCATGGTCCTGCTAATAAATGACCCTTTAAATAATTAATCATATCACCCAGTTCCATCAGGGCTCGCACAGCCCACTCTAAGAATGTACTAAACTTCTCAGAGGCTTCACAGGGTACTGAGCAACCCATGGGAGGTGCCATATCCATGTAATATGGATATTACCCTCAAAACATAATTGTAGCTACTCAAAATCCTCAGGATGGACTAGCATGAAACAAATTGCTGACTTAACACTACTTGTCTTTATTTGAATGTTATTGGACTGTGCCCTCTTGAGTGTCATTTTGTGGCAGTAAGGCAGGATGTTATCAATAACCGAGGGTGGTATACAATATCAGTTGGTACATGTACAGGACACAATCACTTTATGGCAGAGTGGTTAAACTGCAGTACTACAGCTAAAACTTTGCTCACGAACTGGGTTCAATCCCAAGTAGCCAGCTCGAGGTTCACTCAACCTTCCATCCTTTTGAGATCAGTAAACTGAGTACCCAGCTTGCTGGCGAAGGGCAATGTGTAGCCTGCATAACTAAATTGCAAACCGTCCAAGAGTGCTTTAAGCTCTAAGGTGAGGTATATAAGAAGCTTGCTTTGCTTTGTATCTTCTCTCCAGAATTCTATTGCTAATGTCATATTTTTATGTACCATTGGCAGCTGCTCCAGAGGTTCCTGAGCTTTTTTGAATGATGGTTTGAAGGACACAAATGTAAAAAAGGGAAGAATGAGTGAGGATCCCTACTACATATCCTCAGGTCATTAGGGTGGGTAACAGGTGGTTCTCCAGATGGTGCTGGACTGCCACTTGTATTGTCCCTCATCATTGGCTATGCTGTGTAAACCTGATGAGAACTATAGCTCAGGCATATCTGGAGAGCCACAAGTTGCCTATCCTTGTACAAGATATGCACAAAATCCACATATTTGTCTTCCTGAGGTTTGCTTCTTACATCCTAGGATTAGGAAGATATAAATTTTAGTGTAAGTAGGTTTTCTTTTCTATTTCAAAATGCTAGACATTTTTTTGCATGCTAGGCAGGATGAGAAGATACGATAAAAGGAAACAAAGCACTGTTTTTTGTTAGCAAAAGATTGTGATGTGTATGTCTCATTTTATGTCTCATTTACATGATCCAGAGTAGAGCCTGAGAAAGGTCAGAGTAGATCATTGATAGTGATGCCGCTTCACAGATGAGGAAGAAACAAATTAAGGTGCAGGAGACAAAAAAAACCCAAATAAACCGAGAGGAAGAGCTTTTGGCAGGAGGCTGGAAATATGACACCTGAAATATGAAGTCTTGTCAGTCTTGGTGAATATAGACACAAATGGGAAGGGAACGAGGAATCTTTTCATCTCAACACTACATAATTCTAATGCTGTTTTGATCTGCTTCTGATCACTTGCAAAAGGTTAGCTATGCTGAGCATCACTTATAACTTTTGACTGAAATGCAGCTTTCAAATGTTAAATATTGATTTACAAATCCTACTGTTTCCCTGAGAAGATATACTTAAAAATTTCATGTCTAAAAACATAGAATAGTCTTTCTTTCTTTCTTTCTTTCTTTCTTTCTTTCTTTCTTTCTTTCTTTCTTTCTTTCTTTCTTTCTTTCTTTCTTTCTTTCGCTTTTAGCGACAAGTAAATTTCCCCACTCAGTCACGAAGCCGTCAAAGAGGCAAATCTCCAAGGTTTAGCTTTTGTGTGTGAGATTTTTCACACAGCTCTACATCTAATTATCTGTGTATACCATCGGCAGAGATTCTCAAGGTATTGCTTATTGGAACTGACCTGCCAGGCATCCCAAGCCTTAAGCAGAAATGAATAAATAACTTTGCTGAATGCTGCTGAATATGTGATAATGTAATTAGTATTCTTGCCAACTGAACTGAAAATGCAGTGTTGTTCCTCCAGGGATAATCATACTCCTCTTTTTAAAAATTCTTTTAAATTCATAGGATACCTCTGAGCTTGGCATAAAGGTCAATTTAAATTAATATGCCAGTACAGTGTCAATTAGTGTCTACATTTGATTTGGGTAGGAAAAGCAGAGTTTTAATTCATGTTAGAGATAAGTAGATTTGAAAATATCCGTGAACCTCTCCTAACACTTTCAAAGACAATATGATAATTGAGTGTACGTATTGATGTATAATTCATTTACAACTGCATACAATTCTTATATAATTTGTTCAGAATGTGCTACATGAACCATGTCTGAAAGTTTTTTTAAAAAAATTGTTGAGAAAGATGATGGGGTAGAGAAGGATTCCAATGTTTGTTTTCTGAAGTATTTTAAATAAAATATTAAATAAACTGTAGTTATTAAGTAACATACCCATTATGGTGTTGGGAATAGAGTGATGGACTCGGGAGGCCTGGGTTCGAATCCCCACTCAGCCATGGAAACTCATTGGAGGTGTGGAACTGGTAAAACCACTCATTAAATATATCTCACTTAAGTTGAAGGCTCTGTTAGAATTCCAATTTGATGGCGCATATCAACAACAACAGTTATTAAAGATAAAGCATGCCATTCCATGCTGTGCTATATGTTCTACTACTATAACTAATAGGACTTTACTATGCACACTTACTGGGAATAAGTCATACTGTACTCAGTGGGGCAGCAGAAAGCCGTAGGATTACACTATGAACCTCTAAACAATGCGTGAATTAGAGATCCTAGTGAACAGGAGAGATAAAGAAAGAGATGTAACTAAGATGTTTACCATTATCTGCATATCAAGCAAATGATTCTTTACCATAGCTTTGTTGGCAGCCTCAGCTGATAAGTTGCTGTTGAGAATGAAGAGACAAAATAAACAGCAATGACACAGCATGCTCCCATATAGATGTACAGAGAGAAAGGAAAATGTCTACTCAGACAAACAGCCCCAGAGTATGCTTGACTGTCACAGAGACTGTTAACATTGGTTTAGGTTATAGTTATCCTGTATCTGTGATAGGCACAGGGGTGGTGCTTACCAACAGAAAATAGGAATTTAACAGCATCAAACAGTTGACACTTTAACAGAAATGTGGGAAAGAGATGGCTCTTTAAATGTGATTGAATGGCAATTCCCATGAGTACTAGCCAACATAAGAGAATAATAATCACAGGTAATAGCAGAGGCAAAATAAAACAACAAAAGCATCTGGAGGCTCACTACTTGCTTAAAGGGACAAGCCCAAATGGAGGTGATGCTCCCCTTGAAGTTCCAAGGGCGTGCTAAGGAAGGCAACTCTGCCCATTCATATCACTCTTCCCACTTCTGCAAATCAAATGGCTAAGAAAGACACTGATTCCCATGGTTCCAAGGAACTTGTGGCTATTATGGAGCCATTCTGATAACTCGCTGCATGGCATACAAACCTTGGTCCCTGGTTCTGGGACTATCTTTGAATAGGACACAAACAAATGAAAGATAATTCCTGAGTCTCAAAAACAGTTAACATAATGAGGTGTATAAATCCTAAAATATTGATACATACAACAATAGCATATGAATAATCACAGACATGATAAACAATTTACATGTGAATTTTGGATAAATTAGTATGCAAATCCAAGCAACAGATAATTATATTACATGCTGAAGGTCATGTTATTGCAAATTTACAACTTACATGTGGTCTTTAACATAATGTTTGACCTTTGTGCCCTTAATCCAAGTATTCCGTACAACATAATTTGTATACCTCTTTCCTTGACTCTTGGGTTTATGTCATTTGAATAAGGACATTCATATCTTGAGAAAGGAAATATTAAAATAAAGTCTCTTCAGAGGAGGAGGAGGAAGAAGAAGAAGAAGAAGAAGAAGAAGAAAAGAAAATCCAATTGTTAGTCTCCAGTTAAGTAAGCTCACCGAATTACTGGGATTTGTTAAATCAAAACCTAGGAAAATTCCATTGGGTCTACATTAATCATGGCTTCAAATGGAGGTAATATAATAGTTAATATCCAATAGTCTGTTTTTCTGTCACTTTTTTTGTAAAATGTAAACTAGATATGTCAGTCTGTAGGAAATAAATAGATCAGAATTGGCCAGGGGGCATGCTGGGTGCCTTGGTCCTGTCCTGAATGGGAGATTGCTGGAGCTCATGAAAATTCTCAGTAGCCTGTCACTCTCTGTTGAGACAGCCTATCTCAACCATAAAGAAGATATTGGTAAGATTTCTTGGCAAGATTTCTAACTGGGAACTAGCAGACCCTAAGCCAGGATCATCACAGAGTAGCCTGCAGAAGCAAGTTCTTCAGAGGAGAACAAGCATGTCCAGAACCTATCCAACACTGGAACAAGAGAGACGATACTAAGAAATGCTCACTGCCACAGTAGGGGATTGTTCTTCTGAATGAAAAGAAAGGGGTCTAGAGACTGAAGAAGCTACTTGGATGAGTAGTGAAACATTTCGACCTAATAAGAAAGAAGACCAATTGCCATGACTCAACCTTACCTGGATGGCCGAGAATCTTCACACATATGTGTCTAGAGGTAATATTTTGGAAAACTGAAGGAAACAATGTCTCAAACTCCAAATTATCTCAAAACATTCTATTCCCTTTGAAATTTCCTAAATGTTTTAACCCTGGTCTATGGTGTTAGATTACTTCTTCTGCAGACCAAATAACTCTGTAAAACTGACAAAAATTAGTTGCTTTTGGAAACATTTTCCATGTGTGGTAGTCTATTCCTGCCTGTCTGTCAACCAATCTGTCTATCATAGGCCTATTTGGGATATATACTACTGCTCAAATGTGAATTCCTGGAGGACTGGCCCAGTTTTCCTATCAAAAAAGAATAACACCCATAAATATTCACACCCAGTGGGGAACTGGACTCCTTTTTCTCCGTACAAACTCTGTGGGTTTTGATTGTTTTATGATGGAATTTTATTTTATTTTTGCCTGCACAGTTGGCTTTGGGGTTTTCAATGCTTTATAGACCTTTGTCTTTTTATTAGTTCAGTGTTCCCTGTTGATTTTATGGTTTATATACCTGCTGTCACCACCAGCATCTCACTGTAAACAAGAATGCTGTATCTCAGTAGGTTATTTTCTGTTAATGACCTATGATACAGTATATAAATAAACCCAAGAGGAGTCCACAGGTGCACTTTCTTAGAAATATTGCCATATTACTTGGACATTGCTCAGAAGTCCCCCCCCCCAAAAAAAAACTTTACTTTGAAGAAAAAAGGGAGATTGCAGTTCTACAGAAATACTGATGGAACAAATATATCCAAGATCAGAACTTGGAGTTACTGGTACTTTTAAAAAATAAATGCCTTCCTATTTATTGTTCTAGTGCAGTGTTTCCCAAACTGTGTGGTGTGGTGCCATGGGGCATTGGGAAGCTCACCTAGGAGTGCCATGGAATCCTCTCATCCTTCCTCCCTCCTTTCTCCCTCCCTCACCCAAAGCATCTTACAGCACTTACTTCCAGGTTCTCTAGTATCCATGCATGCTGCAGAGAGGGAACCCTGGCCCCGTCTTGCCAAAGGACTGGGTTTCCTGCCCTCTTGTCCCCAATGAAGCCTTCCCTGCCACCACCTGCCAAAAAATGCAGCTTCTTCATTTTATCCATAAGCTGCTTCCCTGGAGATGTCAGGCCATAGTGAGTTTCCATTAAGCCACCTGTATATAGCATAGTGGAAGACAGGAGGGCCTGGCATGCTCTGGTCCATGGGGTCACGAAGAGTCGGACACGACTTAACGACTAAACAACAACAAATATAGCATAGTCTCTAAGTTTCATCTAGTGGCCAGTCCTGGTAGTACACATTAGGAAGGTGTATTCGTATACTATTTTATTTTATTATTTGTTCAGGCAGTGGGTAAGTGAAACCGCAGGTACTGATCCTGTGGATACTGCAGTCTTCCTGTACTGGGGAGCCATGGCCAGTGGCCATTAAGTAAAGGGAACCAAAAGTCAAAAAACAATTTCTTATGTATATGCATTATAGTAAGGACGTGGTGTCGCTGCGGGTTAAACCGCAAAAGCCTCTGGGCTGCAAGGTCGAAAGACCAGCGGTTCAAATCCACACGGTGGAGTGAGCTCCCGTTGCTTGTCCCAGCTCCTGGCAACCTAGCAGTTCGAAAGCATGCAAATAAAGTAGATAAATAGGTACCACCACGGTGGGAAGGTAACGGCATTCTGTGTCTAGTCGCGCTGGCCACGTGACCACAGGAACTGTCTTCGGACAAACGCTGGCTCTATGGCTTGGAAACGGGGATGAGCACTGCCCCCTAGAGTCGGACACGACTGGACAATTGTCAAGGGGAACCTTTACCTTTACCTATGCATTATAGTGTTGTTGTTTTAAATAGCTTGTTGCATTTTTTATTGACTTGCTTTTTTTTTAAACTGCCACTTTTTGCTGAGAACAAAGTATTGATAAGAGAATGGCATAAAACTTTTAAAATTCTGCAAAATTATTTTGTAATTTTATCTTATTATGTACATATACTTTGAATGCATGCCATATAAAATGCTTTTCTGTGCCCTCTAGGTCCTTCCATCTATTCTAATTTATTATTTATTTATCTAAGACAAAGCCATCACATTCCTCTGAAGTGTACAAGCAATTTAGTATCTAGTTTGTCAACCCATAAAACATAATGCTGTAACCAAAGCCAGGGCCATAATCAGTAATTTTTGTAGTAGTTTGACCTGGGACAAGTGGCACTCTCCCACCCACACCACTCTGAGACATGGTTGCAGTTCTCCTCAAGAACAAGGAAGGAGAGAATGTTGTACTCTCTAAAAAGAAAAGGATGGTGCTTTCAGAAGAAGAAGGTGAATTGAGCAGGGAGGCCTTGAAAATTATCTTCCTAACATTCACTGGTAGATTCAAGTCTAGATTTTGATGCCCTCTAAATTTTGGTGCCCAGTTGGCTCACTCTGGCCAAAATCCAGCCTCAACAAATTTTGAAATTATCCCTACAGAGCTCACCATGTTAGGGCCTATACTTAAATAAACATGAAAAAGTGGGGGGGGGGGGAATTAAGAAATAACATGCACCTTTTTCTTCTTTATCATCTTTTTTTAAAAAAAATCCAGTTTCCTGAAAGAAGAATGTCTTAAAAGTTAATGAGCCATGATAGTGTTACCATTTCTCATTTTTGTTTTCTCATCCATCAAAACCTTCATTCTTTGTTTGGGCAAATAAAGGGTCTGAAATTAATCAGATCTCCTTTTGACTTCTGTTTGGCTTTTTAAAAAGATAATGTCCTACTGTTTTATACAAATTAAATGTCATCGGGACACCTCTAAAAATGTCATCATGTGAGCAATAATGGTAACAAAAGTGGAAAACCAGATGGCAGTTTCACAAAGACTCTTCAACTAAACTGCCAGGTTTCAGGACTGTTTAGAGACTGCTGGGGCAAATGCAGTTAACCTTAGCCTTTTATTTTATTTTATTTTTGGTAAATTGTGCTGAGTACTTATTTAGAAAGATGATTTTTTTAAAAAAAATATAGAAAGGTTCTTTCAGCCACTTTTTATGTGAAGTAATAGACAAGGTGACCTTATGTGAAAAGAGAGTGACCTGCCCATGAGTCAACTTAGACAAGACATCAGTGTCACAATTAGACGCTGACCATTTTCTGTCCAGCAAGGCATGCCTGAGCAATTAGACTAGCAAATAAAGCCCATGTTTACATCCTGATGACTACTTAGTGTTTCCAGATATGCCCTCAGAGCATATGTGTGTACTCACACATGTTCAGAGACACATCCATATGGGATCTTTGAACTATGGCAGACGTATGTCTTGACAAAGATTGGGCTGAGTAGATCACACTCACAGAGCTATTCAGAAGTGGAATTTTAGTGAACACAAAAGATTTTGAAAATAGCACAGATTCATAAGGAAGTATATAACTAATATGAGGAAATATAAGCTCAAAAGAAGCAAACTTGCATGGCAAAGATCTTTCCCTAAATCGCACACATACACATGTACACACAGGAAAGTGGGGATAAACTGGGGAGCCACCAATGTGTGGGGAAAATCCTCTCAGAAGATAGATAAACAGTTACAGATTGTCTCACCTTAGTATCGTTAGACTGTCTTAGAGTTATGGAGCACTGGGACTCCAGCTGGGAGGATCAGCTAAAGGGTTCAGGCGGGAATAGATACAGAAAGAGAATTCAAGCCTGAACTGGGACTTCATTGGACCTGGACCTAAACAACTAATATGGCTGCTGGGTGGTTTTGGTCAGGCAGACTCATGATCCAGCCCTTTGTTAATCATCATGTATCTTGTTCTGCCTTGATCATTATCCCACCTGGCTAATCCAGAGACAATGGACCTAGAACGGGCCATTTTCCTAAAGAAGAAGATGATGGAAAGACCATTCTAGGACAATTGCTTTCTCAGACCTCCAGATAATCCTTTAAAAAATAAAAATAAAGAAGAAGAAGCTGATTAAATTTACCCAGCCCTCTATAAAGTAAGGCTATTCTGTGAGATGACTTTTCAGCTAAGGTATTCATGTCTCCTATGTCATGTTGATGGGAATTGTTCAGAGCTATATAGCTGCCATTTCCTCTTGGGCTTGGATCACCTTTAGACCCTCAAGGCTATTTCTTCTTCACCTTGGTTTTTAACCTACACTTATCTTTGACCTTCACCTGGCAGGACAAAGTTCCAAATAGAGTAGTCCTAGAACGAGCTGGAATTTTTAGCATGTATACATTACTGAAACAGCGACGTCTACGTTGGCTTGGGCATGTCGTGAGAATGGCTGATGGTCGGATTCCAAAAGATCTCCTGTATGGAGAATTAGTGCAAGGAAATCGCCCCAGAGGGAGACCACAGCTGCGATACAAGGATATCTGCAAGCGGGATCTGAAGGCCTTAGGAATGGACCTCAACAGATGGGAAACCTTGACATCTGAGCGTTCAGCCTGGAGGCAGGCGGTGCATCACGGCCTCTCCCAATTTGAAGAGACCCTTGTCCAGCAGGCTGAGGCGAAGAGGCAGTCCCGAAAGCAGCAAAATCAGGGAGCTGGACAGGGGACAGATTGTACTTGTCTTCAATGTGGAAGGGATTGTCACTCTCGAATTGGCCTTCTCAGCCACACTAGACGCTGTTCCAAGTCTTCCATACAGAGCACGTTACCATAGTCTCTCGAGACTGAAGGATGCCTAATGTATCTTTGACCTGATAAGTTTTCCAGTTAAAACAGTTTGTAGCCTTCACATACATGTCTAGGTAAAATGAGACTCTTCAGAGGTGTTCTGCAAACATGGCCAGTTTGGTAACAGGAGAAACAAATGAAAGGAATTTAGCATCATACAGAGGTGAATAAAATTCTGTATAGGAGAAATAGACATATTTCACCTCCTGAGGGGGCTTCACTTGTCATGACATGCTAACTATATTGTGTACTTCGACCTAAAGATTAGTGTCTGGAACAGTGTGAGAAGGTGGTTGGTGGCCTGGAGTGAAGGTTGACCATGGCTTCATCCATGGCCTGCTCAGGGCTCAGGTAGTTAGGGGAAGTCACCAGTGCCAACCAACACATCTGCCACTGGTGGACCTCAGCAGGGTGGACACCTGGCAGGCAGAGAAACCCAGAGAAGTGATCCAGGTGTAAGGGCTGCATCTGCGGACATGCCTAGTCAGAGGCAGTTGCATCTGCTGTTGCCAGGTGTATAAAGAAGAGAGAGCTGGAGGTCTGAGGAGAGGAGAGTGGAGCTGAGGAATGTAGTGGCAAAGAGTGGCCGGATGTCCTTGAATCAGCAGAGGACCATTACTCACTGCTCGTACCCTCCTATTTCTGTTATATCCTCAATCACTTGGCACCTGCCCTGGAGACCAGATCCTGGAAGTATTGCCTAAGCGGGCAATGCAGACTCCTCAACCAGCCCATATTAGAGAAGTTGGACCAAACTGGGACCCATGCCAAATCAAGCCCAAGTCTCAACAACACCACAACTCTGGTGATGGTGGTGGTGGCACCAGTTCAAGAGGCTTCAATAATTGAAGAGAGACCTGCAGGCTGAAAAGGAGCAGAAGCCAAGCACCAGGAGCTGGGATGCCGGGCAGGACTGAACTAGTCTAACCCTGGCCTATACTATCCCTATATGAAGGCCAAGGAAACTTGCGGGGTCAGAGACAGGGAGTGAAACTGAACCACCCTGCCAGGACTGGGTATTCCCTTCCTTGCAGCATAAACTGCTCTCCTGTGTTGTGATGTCAACCCCCAGATAACATTTTGACCTCCCCTTGTTCATGGAGGCCCTGGGGATGCACTCAAATAGTATGCTTCCATTTGTGACAAGATGGATTTCTTGGAAGAATTTTGGGATGCATATGTGATGAACTATGTATGTAACCATGCAATGTTCTCCACTACTGTAAACAAAGAATGGCTGTTTCTATTCCCGTTCATTTTTTATCAGAGGTAATTGAAATTCATATTCTCAACTTGAATATGAGAGAAAGCAAAACTGATAGATTTGCTCATCCCTACTATAAACTCATCTTTGGGTATGCTCACATGTGTGTGTGTGTGTCTGTCTGTGTCTATGTGTATGGCAGCATGTGAGTCGAATCACCACCTGAAGAATGTGTTACATGATGGAAATTAAAAAGACCTGCCATACATCTATCATTCATAAGCCACATCCATTGCCATATATCAGTAGAGCAGTGGAAAGAGAAAAGTTCAAAGCTGTAAAAACAATGTTCTTTATTTAACTATGAGAGTATCATAGTTATAAATCCTCTTTCCTGCTCCAAATTTGATATTGTATATCCCTCTCGGTGTGAAGTATCTCCTGCATATCTAGATATGCCTTTCTGAGAGAAAAATGTGGTCAAGAGTGACTGAACAAGTACGTTGGTATAAAAACTAAGTAGTGACCAAACACTGTCTTCCATCAGAAGTCCTGAACATACAGCATTGGAAAGGGAATGCAAGTCTCCACTTTTTGGTGATCGCCTTTGTATCTTTTCAGGACTTCTGCGTTCCATAGGTTTTAGTTCCAGGCTTAGGCCTAGATATGTATGAGACCACCTCTCTTAATAGGACTCTGTCTTGGAAGACCACCTGAGGGGATGCAGAAGAAGGCTTTCTCTTCTGCTTTCTGCCAGATTTTTGAAATAAAGTCTGCTCAGAGTTGCAGTCGGTCCCCACTCCAAATACTTTAAGGAATAGTGGGAAGATACTTCTCTTGAAACTGATTCTTCTTCTTCTTCTTTTCCTCCTCCTCAAAAATCACACTATCACAGCAAAATGATGACAATATACAAAACAATAAAGGAAGTAACAGCAAATAAATTCTGTAGTTATGTGGCAGACCCAACCTTTTCCAAATTTTGGGGGGAAAATGTCTTGTTGAAAAAAGGCCATCTAAGCTTGTTTTCCATAATATTGACCCTGCTTCCCTTCTTAAACAAACTATGTTGACTACAGGTGAGACACAGAAATGCGAGTCAACACTTGATCCTTAATGAATAGGACTGCTGGCATGGGAAAAAGAGGCCCATCAGGTATCCAGGACCCACCCACCAGATGTCTAGGCACCTACACTTGTTCTGGTTCTTACAAGAGGTTTGCATCCTGGGCAGACATCACAGAATAGGTGTTAATATGGACCCAGAGACAAGCACCCACTATTACTGTTTATGCTGCAGATGGGGCAATTCAGGTTTCTGAGGACTCCCCAAAAGACACTTCTTATCCGTTCAGATCTAAGGCATAAGTTAGGTCTCCATTCCTCAGGAATGAATCCAGCTGGCATAGGCCAAGTTCAGCAAAGTTCTCCTTCTAACTGCATCCAGCAGAATCCCAGCATGAAAACAAGCAGAATCCCTTCAAGTTAAAGTTGCCTTTAAACAAAGAGCTATTCCCTGATAGCCCCTCAAATTGAAGGCCATCTTCTGTAACACAGGCCACATAGCCAGCCTGCAATCTCGAGGCTGCCTATAATCATGAAGCAGAATTTCTTCCTGACAGCACTCTATATAGAGTGAGGGGTTCTTTCTTTAACCCTTAGTGACTAAAAGCTACAACAAATTGAAAGGTAAAACTTTTCTGGAAATGAGAAACCATACTATTTAAAGCGTATAAGTGGATTTTAATCAAATATTAAGATTTTATGAAAACACAGATTCCTTTGAGCATCAGGTCATCCCATGAGAAATCCAATCTTTAGAATGGCAATCCAGCAACATCCTTTATAGTTTTTGTATAAAAATAGGTCTCAACCAGAATGCATCGACTTAAGTCTGTAGCAGGCGGTGGAGCTTTCTTCGTGATAAATAGACATTAAAGCAGAGCCTTGGCAATCTCCCACATTATTTAAGGAAGCAATGATCAAAGGGAAGAGGGTACAAAGAACTTGCAGCCTCGTATATTCTGCACTGATGCAGAGATATTGTCATCCATGGTGAATACAATTACTACCAAAGAGTGCTGGAGAGATGCTGTTAAACCTCACATTTATAAATCTCTGCTGAAGGTTAGAAGCAGAGGAGTAAAGAAAGAAGCCCAACACCATCCAGACTCCTGTGATTATTTATGGAGGCATATAATTATATCACTCCCCCCCACCCCCCAGGTTAGTGATTCTTGGTACTCTGCTCTTGATGTGTAACCATTGAACATGAAGTCAATTCCTTTATAATTACACTGCAGTTTTGTAACAACGGAAGGTGCTGATTTTTGATGCTGTCTGCTAACTCTGCATTTTGTACTGCAAATGTCTTATCCGTTTCCAGCATAATTCCCTGGCTTGTTTTCCCTGCAGTTTTTGAGGGATGTAAGGTGAAAATTCGCACTACAGTAACCACTGTATTACTGTGGGCTAACAATTGCTATTTTGCCAAAGGCTCACTGACTTCTACTGAAAGTAATGGGCCTATATGCCAGCAATACTTGCCCTCCCCTCAAAGATTCCTGCCCCCAATATGGGAGGAATGGCAATGTTTATGTATGAATCCACTTATCTAGTACAGTGTAGTGAATAGAGTGACTCAGGAGACCTGGGTTTGAATCCCCATTCAGCCATGGAAGCTTATTGGGAAGGGGTGTGTGGTACTGGTAAAATCACTCCATAAGTATCTTACTTGCCTTTAAATGGCTATAAGGGTTGCTATAAGTTGAATGTGGCTTGATGGTACATAAGACACACAATAAAGGTATCATCTATCCTTGCCTCTAGATTGTGCAAAAAGATCATATGGCTTTTTGATATCCAGTGTGGTATATTGGATAGAATAACAGAGTAGGACTCAGGAGGTCTGGGTTCAAATCCCTGTTCAGCCATGGAAACTCACTGGGGGTGTGGCACTGGTAAAACCACTCCTGAAATATATCTCACTTGCCTTGAAGGCCCTAGTAGAGTAACTACACGTCAGTTCTGATGTGACAGCACATATCAACAACAACAGTTATTAAAGATAAAACATGGGATTCCATGCTGTATTATATGTTCTGCTGCTAGAACTGATATGAAGCAAAATGACATTTAGGGTCACTGTAAGTCATTCTCACTTGGCAGCACATAACAACAACTACTTAGATAGAAATAACATGGCTATAATTCGATGTCCATGAATGGGGATTTCTATTAATCTCTTTACTATCATGCACCAGGAGTTTTTAAATTAAAAAAAAAGTAAGTGTGGAGTACTGCTGACTATGTAAGCTTTCCAGTGTATTGGGCTTAGTATTAGCACTGTGATTAGGGATTGAGTTTGTGGAAGGATTCAGTGTATATTTATTTCCTGAACCCACTGAGAATTCCACTAGCTCCTTCCTCTGAATGAGCCCAACGTACTGAGCACCACAGTATGTCACTTGGTCTTCTAGGGTAGTCATTCTCAGCTAGGGCCATATGATCCCCTGGGGGGCCCTGACACATTTGAAGCGGGCCACAGACTGGAAACAATTCTTCACACAGCACGTAAGGTTCCTTATGCAACTTAAACAATCTTGATTTGGCCTATATTTCTTTCATAATGTGTTTATGGCTGTGGCCAAAAAGAAAAAGGTTGAGAATGGCTGTTCTAGGCATTAGAGTTAGCTAAAGAACAGCAATTTTTTTTTGTCCTAATACATTACATTGGCTGAAACAAAAAAAGCACTCCAGTGGAAAACACAAGATATTTGTTGGAACTCTCTCTGTGTGCGCGTCTGTGTGCACATGCTGCTTTTTATCTACCAATACAGAAAAATAGCTGCAACATCCCTTCTGGTAACAATACCACATAATTGTCTATACTGCAGGCTACTCTTATGTCTGAAGACAGCAAGTGTTGGCAGGCAGATGTTCTGGGGAGTCCAAGGTCAGTCCACCTCAAAATACTGAGCAGTTATAAGCAGAATTTCTCACAGCATGCCAAGAATAGTCAGATATCAAAGCCAAGTAGTCAATCCATAAATCATGTATGTTCCAAGGTGGGACATCAAACAGGGAGTAGACAGAAGCACAGTCATAAACAGTCAGGTTGTTCAGCAGGGGTTTTGGCAGACGTGAGGCAAAGCATGCTTCAGTGAGCACTAAACCCAGATGTGTTTGCTGTTTCCAACAGTTTAGGTTGGCTGTGTGGACTATATTTATTATCTTTGCTGTGGACACCTCCCTTTTCCAGATATGTATTAAGTGCTGTCAAATCACATCCAACTATGCCAACCCTAATAGCGTCTTCAAGGTATGGGAGATATTTAAGGAGTAGTTTTACCATTGCCACCCCACAGTGAGTTTTGTTGGTGGAACAGGAATTGGAACTTTGGTATCTTGAGTCCTAGTCCATTACTCTGTCTACTACCACATATTGGCTCTCACTCATCCTCTTTTCTCCAGCTAGCTCATGATAATAATTATTGCAGATTATTGACTTTGCTCTGTTGTGTTCTCTGCTTGAACATTCTGAATTGTTGGCATTCTCTGGGGCAGGGCAGCTCTTCATCTGTCAAGCTATCACCTCTTGGAAGGATTAAATACTCCCTGGCAGGGCTTGATCCTGCCAGCATTTCTTATGACCCTGAAAAAGGACTGTCATGTGAGTCCTCAGATACTTGCACTGTTCTGGTTTTCTCTTGCTGTGGTAGGTCATCCTTGCCTTCGTCTTCCAAAGAAGACCCAGTCATGGAGGTCATTACAGCCTAGTTTAATGAGGATTCTGGAATTTTAAAAATATCCCATCCTGGTAATGTGAAGTTTAAATGCTAAACTAATCAAGAAAGGTATTGTTTGGGTCACACATTCCTTTGGAAGAACAACAGAGCAGGAATGCCTCTGGAAAGGAAGAAATCCAATTGTAGAATTGTGGAGGACTGGAACACAGAGAAAGAGAACTATCAGAAAGCATGCTGTGACTTTGGGGGCTTCAGAATTGATATCTGGCCCTCTCAATGGACAGTGATTCAGTGTCTCGTTATTCTGCTCAGGCTTCCTTACTTAATCAAATGTTTGCCCGCCTTGTGTGGGATGCACAGATGGGTCTCTAACTTCCTTCTTCCAAGATTGTTAGTTCAAACCCTGCACTGCTCTGCATGTAAAGCTTCCATTCCCTAGCAGCTTGTATGAAAAGCCAACAAGGAACTCCCTTGACATCTAAAACTTTAAATTCTTAGCTGCCATCACCTCCATCCTTCATCTTTTGAATGGAGAACCCGATTCACCAACAGATGGGAGGGATTCTGTTGTGGGATCTGTCCCCTGCCCTGGATCTGGGACATATGATTAACCAAGGGAAAATCCCAAAACTTCCAAGACTAGTGACGTGCTCTCTCTTCCTTCAACTGGGAAGTTCTCGGGTATGTGAACAAAGCAGCAGACATTAACCGGCTGCCTTGTTTCTAAGAAGGAAATAAACATCATTACATCAAAAACGAAGGGGGAAAAAAGAGTATGATGGATTCAACAAGAGTGTGCAAAATAGAAACATCATAGAGACTGGTCTCTGGGCACAACTTAAAGATGACAGAATGGTATAAGAAATAAAGAAATACATGTAGGCATTCTGGAAGCATGGCACACCCAAACAAAATCACTATCCCTTGTACAATTAACTTACTCCAGCCCTGATTCTACTCAATTCACCTTATCTCTCACTTCCCATTGTCCCATTGTTTCTCATGGCCAGCTAGAGAACACTTCCCAGATATTTAAAAATCTCTCAATCAGCCTGATTCACTGGTACCTTTGAGTAATAACTGAATAGCATGATACCACAAGTGCCATTCCTTGGTTACCACTTATATCACAAGTAGATTTCCTTGTGTGTTAACTCTTTCCAACCTTTCCTGGTATGCATGTTGTAAGCTTGTAACAAACACATTAGGATTCTTGATATGCTATTGCTTAATGTCATGAACAAATACACCCTCTCAACCATATCTTTAATGAAAATGATTACTGGTACAGGAAGAAAGGTTCCTTCAGAAATCCAGGATCCAAGTCGTCCAGGGATTGAAAGGTAATCAGACCACTTTCATTGGAACAGATCCGCAACCAGAGTAGGCATCTGTGACTCTCCAGGGGGAAGGCCTGATATTGATTCTATAGGACTATCAGGAAGCATGTTGTGGCTTTGGATCAGGCCATCCATCCCCCTAGAGAGTGATTCTAAACCTCTGGAACAAGAACAGCAGTCCCAAGCCTTCTTCATAGACAATTATTCCAAGCTCTGAAAGAGAAGCAGAGACAAAAGATAGCATACATGGAATAGTGTGTTCATTTTGGGCACCATAGTTTAAGAAGGGTGTCAACCACATAGATAAGGTCATGTAGGAGTTCAGAACTCTTCCCAAGTGTGTCCTTGTGCATCAAATAGTGGGTGGATTTTACAGGTAATCTGTTAATGTTTTCCCATTTTAGTGTGGGCTGATACTGTATGTTAACTTTGTCTGAGGAGAGAGAACAACTTTACTACTGAAAGGAAAACAATTCTCTATATAACATAAGAGAGAAGGCACTGATGTACTGTCCAAATCTGTAAAAAAACAAAAAAAAAAAAACACCCTGTACTCATCTAACAATAATTAATTGCTAGATCATTCAGTGGTTCAGTTATTTGGCTGTCGAGCCAGAGGTTGTGAGTTTAATTCCCCACTGTGCCCCTTGACAGAGGCTGGACTCGATGACCCATAGGGTCCCTTCCAGCTCTGCAGTTCTAAAATGATGATGATAAGGAAGTAGTGCTGTTTTGTACATATTCATGTATCTATTATAGATGTTGGCTTACCATTTTTATACACTCATACTGGATTATTGATTGAAGATTATTGTAAATATTATTGATAATCGTATGCTTAATCATAATGCCTATTAAATGCACTGAGACTTACTTCTGGGTAAAGAAGCTCAGGACCAGGCTGTGAAATAAAGTATGAAGCATTGAACCCTTGGAATCTGTTATGCTTAAATGTCACAAGGCTGTGATAGTTATAGCAGCCATGCCATTAGATGTCCATACACTACTAACGGGCATATTGTTTGCATTCAGCATTAATGAGCTCTGCAGTTTTTAATTGATAAAGGAGATAAATGGTACAGCAAATAAACTGAGAACTGAAGAGCATGGAGTCTGCTGGGAAAATTGGCTGCAGGACTAATTTTGGTCTAATTGAGCACTAATGCTCCTTCTTATAATAGAGACCACAGTAAGAAATGTGTCTGACTGATGTTCACTGCATGTGATGTGTGTCTGCATTTGATAAGCATAAATTGCATAGCACTACCATAAAATTATTTACCTTTATTAAATCCTACTTACCTCCCCAGGCGATATGAATTATGATGCATCCATGATTACTTAATCTGTAAACCCTGAAATCTTTAACCAGAGTTTCACATTCTAGTATATTTATGTGAAAATAGTTCTGGTTCTGGTTGATATAAATGGATAAGCTAGGTAATATTAAAGTACTTTGGATGGAAATAAGAAGTCTGTATAGATACTACACTTGATCTTAGCCAAAAGGCCGAGAAGTCTGTATAGAGATTTCCACCTAAATTGTTTATACAGATATACTTATTTTCTAGATATAGACTATCTCCCAGGGCATGATCCAGTCAAGCTATGAACCTTGAGTTTCAGTGAATGCCTCAGGGAAGTTAAGTCAAATATTCATGATCCTCTTATCTCAATTATTTCTTTTTTAAATTTAAGAAAAAAAAGAACATAACTAAGAAAATGCAGTGAAACTGCAAACACCATAACAATATTTTCCAAAAATGAAGAAAAAATAATCTATACAGAAGTTTCTAAAAAAGTTTCTGAATATCTAAAAATATATCCATAAGTGCCATATGTTCATATGTCAATAGCATTATAAGGTATCAATCCATTGATTTACAGAAGGTGGGTATTTATCTTTCCAACGTTGTAGTATAAGACTTATTCCAAATTGCTGGATAGCAACATGAATTAGGTACAGTGGTGCCTCGCTAGACGATTGCCTCGCAGGACGAGGAAATCGCTAGACGATGCCTTTTTGCGATCGCTACTGCGCTTCGCAAAACGATGTCTCTCTATGGGGAATTTTCGCTAGACGATGAGGTTTCCCCATAGGAATGCGCCGACTAGTGGTGAAAAGCTGTCAGTGCAGCTGTCAGTGCATTCCGACGGGGACCCTCACTCGCTAGACGATGTTTCCCTATGGGAGATTTCACAAGACGACGAGTTTTCCCTTTGGAACGCATTGAAGAGATTTCAATGCATTCCAATGGGAAAACGTGCTTCGCTAGACGATGTTTTCGCTAGACAGCGATCTTCGTGGAACGGATTAACATCGTCTAGCGAGGCACCACTGTATCTAGATGCAGAGTCAGAGGCTGAAAGTTTGATTCCCCACTGTGCCTCCCAGGAGTACAGCCTGCTTCTTTATTGTTGTTGTTGTTAGGTGCTGTCACGTTGCTTCTGACTTCTGTCGACCCTATGAATGAGCCATTTCCAAAATGTCCTGTCCTCAGCAGACCTGCTCAGCTCTTGTAAACACATGCCTGTGGCTTCCTTCAGAGAGTCAGCCAATCTCATTTTGGTCTCCCTCTTTTCGTCCTGCCTTCTGCCTTTCCCAGCATTACTATTTTTCCCCTGAGATCCCTGCCTTCTCATGATGTGCCCAAAGTAGGACAGCCTCAGCTTCAACATTTTTTGCCTCCAGAGATAGTTCAGGCTTAATTTGATCTAGGACCCATTTGTTCATCATTTTGGCACTCCAGGATATCCACAAAGCTATCCTTCAGGCTTGGGCGAACTGCACAGTTCTTAAGTGTGTCCAGAAGAAGGAAATAGTAAACCACATCTGATTGCTCTATACCTAGAAAACCTCGGAAAGGGTCACTATAAATCAGCATTGAAGGCACACTATTATTATTACTATTTGAAAATACAAGTAACATATAATATTATATAACAGATAACAAGTTTAAACCAAAAATGCAAGCATTAGTTAAATATTGGTGTACTATGTATGCTGTTCCTAAAATTGCCATTTTTTTCAGCTCTGATGGTGTGATTTCAGAGATCTGCAGCTGATTATAATATTTTATAGAGTTCTGCAGCATTGTTCCCAATATTCCAATGACTTAAATGTGTTTCATCCATAAGCGAGTTAATTCTATTGCTGGGTCTCTGTATTTCGTTATTTTTTCCAATTCTTTATCTTCAACTCTGGCATCCCCTGGAATTGCAACGGCAATTATCCAGATATTCCTTAATTCTATTACTGTTATCTCTGGTGTAGTATGCTCAAAGTGTCTATTGTTGTCCATTTACACTGACCAGTGGTCAGTTTCCAAGAGGCAGGCAAATAATTTGAAAGTACATACATTCGCAAAGATCAAATAATGGCCCAAAACAAAATGAGTACAAATTAATAACTTCTCCCCAAAATGAATATGTAATCAGAGCATATGTCTGAGAGATGGATCAGGAGAGTTACAACACTAACTCTTTGACAATTTGCTTCAACCTTTCCTTAAAAGATATTATGATGTCCAATATACCCTAAAAGTGTTTTTATTTTGCAGAATAAGTCATAAATTAAGATTCATAGACACATAAGGTATACTAGTAAACACCAACTTCCATTGATTAGGTAATACAGGATGATCTCTTTCCCTGTTCATCCCTAAGAATTAAATCTATTAATTGACAACAAATCATGTGAGTTTCTTTTTCTGGCCTGCTTCAATAGGGATTTCAAAAAGTGTAGGAGACCTGAGATACTCAGTGCTGCTCGACCATATTTAGATATCAATAAGCACTGCAATTGTAAATGCTGTCATTCAGCTGAGAGTGGTGGATGATACCACTTCAGGATGGAAAATGGCAACAATACATAATCAGGCCCAGTTAATTGGCCTAAGGTAAAAAATGCTCTGTCTGTCCAAAACCTCAATAAAAAGAATCCTATACTGTCAATTTCGCATATAACATTGGACCAAATCAAATTGTTTAATGACAATCATAGAATCATAGAATAATTGAGTTGGAAGAGGCTAATAAGGCCATCGAGTCCAACCCCCTGCTTAATGAAGGAATCCAAATTAAAGCAGATAAGAACTTAAGAAGAGGCCTGCTGGATCAGGCCAAGGACCCATCTAGTCCAGCTTCCTGTATCTCACAGTGGTCCCACCAGATGCCTCAGGGAGCACACGAGACAACTAGATACCCATCTCCTGACACCCCTCCCCTGCATCTGGCATTTTGTGATACCTTCCTTTCAAGCCTGGAATTTATACATCCCCATCATGGCTTGTAACCTGTGATGGACGTTTCCTCTCCAGGAATCTGTCCAATCCCCTTTTAAAGGCATCTAGGACAGATGCCATCACCACATCCTGTGGCAAGGAGTTCCACAGATCTAACAGATGGTTGCCCAATTTTCTCTTGAATGCCTTCAGTGTTGGAGCGTATGGGCTATATTTCTCTTACTGAAGAAACTGTTTGGGGGGGGATAAACATATTTAACCTATTTCAACATATTTAACATATTTAAACCCCAAAGCTGTCCACTTGGAAACAGGTATTAGACAAGAGGCTTCCAAACAGGCCCAGGATGGATACTTCAGCTGAGAAGCATAGATCCAGTAGTTACTATTAGTTAGCAAAAAGGCCTGATGATATAAACTAAGATCAGGACAGCTGACTCCACCTTCATTGAATGTGAGTCACATCAAAATGGTGCGGAACCTCATGTAAACTTCTGAAATCAATTTACTGAAATTCACACATAATCAGTGAAATCTCCCTGGGAATCAATATGTGAAAGCAGATAATAACATCTGGAATTGCCAGTCAGGAAAAAAAAAACACCTCTGTGTCTCCCATTGGCAACAACTCTGATTTTGTCCAATTAATTGAATAGCAACATCTCCAAATACATTGATTGTTTTCATTAATATTTGAATGGAAGACTTGGATTCAGAGATTTTAAAAAAGAAAAGAATAGTTTTAAATTCAGTGGAGGTTTAGGTATCCAACTGCGGAGCCAGAGGTTAGGAGTTTTAACATAGTTGCTTCATCAGTGAAAGTGCTGCTCACACTTGTCCTTTGCTCTTCTCCAGTAGCTGACTGAATGCTTTCCAACCTGGGAGTCTCATCTTCCAGCATTATATCTTGCTTTGTCTTGCATTGTCCCATCATAGGATTGTGAGGGGGGGGGGGGGGGAAATTCAGAAGTGGTTTATCAATCATTTTCTTCTGCACTGTAGTAACAAGAGGTAGTCTGAATGCCTCTGTCATTGTATATGTAAGATCCTCTGCCAGGATCACCTTTCCTTACTGCTGTTTTCCAGTACCTGCCCTTCAAGAGGTTTTTTCATCTTCATCACCACTGGAACTATCAATTGTCTTCTAGTAATGTGATGGTTAATTACTTAAGAGGACATCAGCATCTTAATCTGCTGCTTCAGGTTTGGTCATCCTCCCTTGTGTGAACTTGCTGGAAGTCTTAGCTTGTAGCAGAGTCTAAGCTGCAATAGCATGGCTCTCTGTTTCTCTAATATACGCAGACCTCCACACTATATTAAGGTGTGTATCCAGGAGGATTTCAGTTATTTACTTAGGCCAAAATCTATTAGATAGAAAGAGAAACCAAGTGCACAGCTACAAGACGGGAGATAATTGTTTCAGCAACACTACATGCAAGAAGGATCTTGGAATTGTTGTAGATCACAACTTGCATATGAGCCAACAATGAGATGTGGCTGCAAAAAATAGCAAATGCTATTTTAGACCACATTAACAGAAGTCTTTAAATTACTTGTACTATTTATCTTCTGTTCAGCACTGGATGGGATGGACACCACACTTTAAGAAGGATGCTGACAAATTGGAACAAGTTCAGAGGAGGGTAACAAGGATGATTAGGGAACAGGAAACCAAGCCCTATGAGAGAAGACTGAAAGATATTTAGCATGTTTGGCTTTGAGAAAAGACTGAGGAGAGATATGATAGCATTCTTCAAATGCTTGAAAGGTTGTCATACAGTGGAGGGCAGGATCTGTTCTTGATTATCGCAGAGTGTAGGGCACATAATACAGTGGGTTCAAATTACATTAAGTCAGATTTTGACTGAAAATCAGGCAAAACTTCCAAACAGTTAGAGCAGCATGACAGTGGAACCAATTACCTCAGATTACCAATTATCAATGCTGGAGGCATTCAAGAGAAAGTTAGACAGCCACCTGCCAGATATACTTTGACTTGGATTAATTCATTAATCAGGGGGATGAACTCAATGCCTTATAGGCCGCCTCCAGTATTTTGTGATTCTATGTGCATGTGCAAGGAATTATAAAAGTTGCTGTGGCTAATGGTGGTCAATTTACAAGGTGCTGGACAATGTCTGCAATTCCTCTTGTGCCCACAAATATATCCAATCAGATTATGGCCCTGTAGTGTCCTTCACTTTAATTTTTCATAAAACTTCACTTTTCTTCCAGAAAATCTCTGACTTTTTCATACTATGAAGGCTAAAAGTCCTAAGGTTACACATGCTGTTTTCTCACATGTTTTGGTAAATATGAAAGTTTGTACGAGCCACCTGTAATGTGGCAATAGCAAGTTAGTTCTCTAGCAAGTCAGGTATATTATGCGAAAAGATTCCTCTGGTACAAGAATGAACAGCATGGTTTCTGTAGCCCCCCCCCCCTTAGGATCCCCAACATACAACACTCCAAATTAACCATGTTATGAAGTCTCAGGAATGTGGAGGGGGGGCAACAATTTTGCCATGTTTTGAGGCCTCCCAATCACTTCAGGAATCCTTCATGGCTACACAGATTTTAATTTTAATGTTTGTATTTCTATTGTTATTTGCCTGTAGAAGAGAAAAGAAGGCTTTCTCAGCTCACACAATAGTAAATGCACAATAATTTTGGAACCACAGGTTGTGTGAGAAACCTCTAATAGAGGGTGCAAATTGCTTGCACGGTTGCTGCTATGTGAGTCTCTTTCTCCCCCCCCCCCCCCATCCCTGAGATGATTCTGGGCAATAAGTCTTACTTTCAAGAAACAGTAGAGGATAGCAGGCTTAGTATTTTCCAAACTGCCTGAACAACACCTTGGGGGGGGGGGGGGAGAACAGTGATTAGCATTTTGCATGGGACTTTGTTTTGAATTATTTGTAAACTTTAAGGCACTTAGCTTGCTTATCTTCTCTTATTTCAGAGATTATGTTTTGTTCTGCTTACATCATAAAAAAAAGTTCATTTGTTGCAAAAAAAAAAAAAAAAAAAGGGAAAGCCAATACCAGATAAATTATGGATGTTAGTCTATTTTATTAAAGAGGCTTAGTGTCTTTAATAGTTGAAAGTTATAGAAGTGTAATATTTATTAATCACTGTGTGTGAGAACAACTAAACCTGCTGAATTTTACCTGTCAGGCCAATGTTACAGCTACTAAATTTTAGTTTTAGAAGAAATATATCATGGTGCTGTAAGACAGCTTCTACATGTCTGTGGTAGAAGAAACCTTGGTTAAATGGTAATGATTTTTCCCAAATAAAAGATCAGTATTTGAATCCAAGATAAGTAAAAGTAACACAATGATCATTCTAATGTTGTCTTTTCAAGCATTTTGAGTTTGATTGTGCTTTTCTAAAAATCTAATGGTCACAGATGAACAAAATATTTAGCACTTAAGCTGCTGAAGCTGTCAGGGCAATGTTTTCAATGTTTTTAATGCTTGAATGTTTTAATTTTATGTTGTTTAATTTTCAGTTGTTTTAAATATTTTGTTTTAAAATTGTTCTTATACAGTTTTGTAATCCACTCTGAGATCCTGTGATATAGGGTGCACTATTAATGTTTAAATTAAAATGAATGAATGAATGAATGAGTCAGAATACAGGATCTGGGCATGTTCCACTTGGAAGGGGTAAAAATTAAAGAGTAGGGAAGTCATAGCAATTTTCTAAAATCACACAGAGTGCTTCCAAATGAAAACCCGAGCCCCTGTTCTGCCAACAGAGTTCAGTAAGTATTTTAGATGTTAATCCAGTACTGTTCAATATGGCATGCTGTACAACTGGGCTTCAGGAAATAAGGGAAAACTTCTTTACAATATTGCAAAGGTTTCAGATTAACGTGATATGTATTCAGAATAATTTATGCAAAGTGAGCATTAAAATTTCCCAAATAGCATTATTTTATTGATTATCTATCAGCTGAGCTATGCAAACATTGCCTCATAGCCACTCACAATGGAACAGTTTTATGACAATGCAAATGAGTAGTTATAACTGCTGCCTTCAAACTGCAGACACCAGCATATACTCCTTGAAATCCAATTGAAATCTTGGATGCAGCAATAGAAAAAAACAGGGCAATTTCACAGGGAAATAATGATGCAATGTACTGTACTCTACAATAGAAATTAAGAAGATGATAGAAATTTCTTCAATATCTGTTGCTGTTTTACAGTGCTTGCAAAGTCTCTAGTCATTTGTAATCAATTAACATTATTTAATTATGTATGTCCTTTTTTTTTTAAGTCAAAGCTCATTTGAAAGTCTTATTAATAGTTTAAAATAACAGAGGATTTCTATGCAGGGAATTTATTCCAGTATAGCAAGGAGAAGATCAGACTAGAAATATTATTCCCTGGCAAGAATGGCGGTCTTTTTCACAGACAGTATTTCTCACATCAAGCAGTACTGGTGGATTCTCTATTCTAATGAAACCCCGGCTTTTGTTTTGATATGAAACCATTGGATAGAGTTTTAATTGCTGCTTAATTGTATGAATGTGTTAAATACTATGTGCTTTACACATGAAGGCTGATTGACATCTCATGAACTGTTGGGGCAGACTTGTGTGTTTCCTCTTGTCCCCACAATTATTAAAGCAACCCCTGATTTAGGCTATCAATGTGTGAAGAGAGCTAAAAAGAAAGAAGTCGCACCACCACCACCACTGGTAAGCAAAAGCCCCACTCTTGGAAAGCTGTTAAAAACTTTATCTTTCGTACCAAAGAAATTGGATAAAATCTTCTCCTCCATTTTTTCTTTCCCTAAAGATGGGATGGAGAAACTGGACAGGTTCTTTGTTTGCAGTGTTAAAATATCCACATGCACATATTGGCCAGAATCCTCCTGGTGCCTGTATAAGGTTTGTGTAAAGTGCTGAAGCTAATTGTGGCTAATTGACAAGGTGCCAGGTCATGTCTGGGTCATGAGCCTGTTGCACAATTGACAGCAGCAGGCATTGCTTGCATTAAAAACTGTACCTACTGAAATCCCCTCCTCAAAATAGCTGTTAGAGGTACATGAACTCTGCCCTATTTCTGATCTTGTAATTCTAACAATAGTTACTGTCATCAGATGCATAGGAGGACACTGGTCCTTCACCTTTAATAGTTGTGTAGCCAAAACTATTTTCTGGAGCACATTTGTACTTCACCTGAAAAAATACCTGCTGAAATTCCCTCTTCTACATAAAAGCACAGAAACACTCTCCTCTTTTTTATCCAGCCACTCTAGCTGTCTCCCCAGTGCAACTCAACCCTGTTCCACATGGAGGTATTCACCATAAATCCTTAGCTCATTAATGGGAACAATCTACTTCCAGGTCAGTGTGTAGAGAATCTGCACACTCATAATTGGTTTGTGGATTGGGCTGATGAGTAAGAAAAAAAAACATAAATATTTTTATGGCTCACAAACCAGTGAATCCAAAATATTCAGGTTTCAGGTTAATCACTCTCATTAGTGTGTCCAATTAAATCAGTTTAAATATAATTACTCTGGTATGATTGCTTTGTGAAATAGAATAGCTAAAGAAATCTCAGAGCTGCACACCATAATGGCAGGAGACAACACAAAATGTTTCCAAGTTCATCAGTAATCTACTAGGCACAGGTGGGGTATAATATGCCCTTCAGCCTGTTTTCTTTATTCGTATCAGAGCATTGCACAATTTAAAATTATGGATGAATATGAAATATAAAGTTCAAACAAAATTAAAATGTTAAAATTATCCAACTATTTTTGATCAGAAGTGGGCTACATTAGTACTGTTATCTCAGTCTTTACTAAGTCTTCTTTAGTACACGTGGTGGGGTATAAATCGCATGCACATTGAACCTAGAAGTTGTGATGCTAGGAAGTGAGGATTGTATGCTTAGTAGAATATTAGAAGAATATCCACACATGGTAAAGAAATCAGACACAGAATGGCCTTTTACTTTATAGTTTATATAGGCACACTGTGAAACAGGACTAAGTTCTGGTGGCTTGTGCTATTTGCACGTCTTTCATCATCCACACCAACCCAGAATTACATAGACCAGTGGTTCTTAACCTCGGGTACCCCAGGTGTTCTTGGAACTCCCAGAAACCCTGACCAGCACAGCTGCTAGTGAAGGCTTCTGGGGGTTGCAGTCCAGGAATACCTGGATTGAGAACTACTGAAATAGACCATTCCAGAGCTGCGCACACTAGCTTGCTCCCTGATGCTGGAGTAGCCACACCTTTACTAAGGAATAAGCACCACTGAACACAGGAAGACATATTCATGGGTATGTATTGAATAAACTTGTAGTATCAGATATTCAGTGTGAACACATATCTTCTTTAATGGCTATTAATGCAACAAACAACGCTGGAAATATACATGCACTTCTGTGAGCACATTTGCCATGTCTGACAATATCAAGTTTGTGTTAATGCGGAAGGATTGTAAGATAAATAGAATGAGATACATAGAATGATGCATACTGGAAGGCATGTGTATGTGCTTGATCTCCCTCATCATATACATCAATGTTTTCCAACCTTGGGTCCCCAGTGGTTCTTGGATTGCAACTTCCAGAAGCCTTTACCACTAGCTGTGTTGGTAAGGGCATCTGGGAGTTTCAGTCCAAGAACATCTGGGGACTAAAGGTTGGGCACCACTGACATACTGTACATAACGGCAAGACTGATAGTGACTGGTTCAAGTGACATCCAAATATAGCTCTCCAATCCTTAATAATGATTCTGATAACTCTACAGAAATTGTTTATGTCATATTTTTCAAAAACATGAATTTTCTCCTCCTTGCCTTTTTTCTCTTTTGAAATACTTTAGATACAAGTTATTTATCTGATCCGACATGCGTAATAGGTTGACAAAGTGTGTTTGTTGATAAACAGGGCCAACTCTTGTTATCGTAACTTAACCAGATTTGATTTGCATGCATTTCAGAGTAATGAAAAAACAAAACAAAACTAACTGCTGTGCAGCTTCTAACAGACTTCAACACAACATAGAAGAATGATGGATCCGACTGGGTAGTCAAACAGCAAGGCTTTGTTTTCTTTGTGTAGGAGTAGCAGGTAGGTAGCAGCACTGCCTGAGAAAAGATGTTTTCTCTTTCAAGAATTAAAATATGGCCAGCTTTACTGATGCTCAGCTGAAGCTTCAGACGTGTCAAACTTTGACATAACCCTTGTAATACAACCCTTGTGGTACAACATGTAGTTTCAGGCATTTGCCCTTTCAGTGTTCACAAGGCATGACTTCAGATTCACTTTTGGAATCACAAGCAAATGATATCTAGGACATGAGTGAGATGACTTCTTCACTGTTATTTCCTTTCAAATGTCTTACACTACTTCCACAATGCCAGATAATTCAGGCATTGTCTCTTTTGAGATTCTGTACCCTCCACAGCCTCATGATGACGGACATTCATCTCTTGGCCCAATGGTAATACCAGAAATGTGGCACTAGCAGCCTCTGCTGGCAGAACTCTTGCTTGTCCCATCATCATTAATTAAGGAGGCTGGTTGCAAACTCTTACTGAACAAGGAAAAAAACTATGTTCAATTTTCTAGGACAGATTCTCTCATGGTGACAGATCATGTGTTTATTAGATGCAGGAGAACTTTTGTCACTCAGAAATCCAGACAGAAAGGCAGAGTTCTTGTAAAACAATATTGCTCAGTTTTCAGCCTCTCTTTTGTTTCAGTATCCATTGCAAATTATCATACCCAGTATGTTGTCATTTTTTTCTTTTGGAAGTGTCTGAGACATTTTAGAATTGTAAGTCAGTTTCATAATGCAGAGTCAGCACATAACTAAATCTTCCTTAGCGACTTTGCTCTGACACGTTTCACAAATTTTGTAATATAAGTATGAGGGGGCAAAAGAGTGCAACTTGAAATTATTTGGGTATGAAGCAGGGATGAATTTTTTGGATTTTTTGGACTACAAATCATATAATTTTTTATTCTGGAAGTTCTCTATGACAGACAGACACTTTATAGACACCTAAATGAGGCTCACCTGGGAGAAAGGCCTAAACTGGAAGACTTTGAGGCCTAACTCCACCTAGCTTTCTGTTAAAAAAGAAAGGTTTCAGCTAGCACTGGGGCAAGAACAGGAAGCTTGGGCTGAGCTAGGTCTAGCTAGGCCTCAAAGCCTTCCAAGCCTCTCTCTCAGATGAACCACATTTAAATGTCTGTAAGGTGTCTGTCAGTTAGAACTTCCAGAATGCAGAATTACAGGCTTTGTAGTCCAAAATCCCATATCTATTACTAAATAAATAACTGGGATTTATTTATTTATTTATTGTACATATTTCCCACCCGTCTAGTGGTGAACCACTACTCTGGGCGGCTATTTCCAAAAGTAAAGTGTGCTGTTTATATACCACCCCATAGCAGTATATATGGGCAGTTTACAATTTAATTATGCAGGCTACACATTGCCCTCCAGTGGTCTGGGTATTCAGTTTACTAACCTTGGAAAGATGGAAGGCAGAGTCAACTTTGAGCTGGCTACCTGAGCCAGGGATCAAACTCAGGTTGTGACCAGAGTCTTCACTGCAGTACTGCAATTTAGCCACTGTGCCACAAAGTTCCTGTCTCCATTATTCACACTGGATCTACTGAGATAATATATTGTGCAAGATTCCTTTCTACCATTGAACACCAACAGTCTGCAAAATAATCTCTGCTGTTATATATGTATGACACGGAGACAGGTACTACCATAGGCACTGTTAAACTGTTGAATTCTGAGGAATATGAGTTTTCTGTACTCTTTTGGGGCAACCCCATATAAAATACATTATGTTGGGATATGCAAAGTACAGCCCATGAGTTATATGTCCTCCTGCACAAGTTTTGACCCTGCCTGATAGCCCTCTGTAAAAACAAAGAAACAAAGCTTTATTGCATCCAACCATCAATCAAAACCAGAAGTGAACATCTGGTTGTTTCAGAGCTTGGGTAAAAAAAATTTTGGCCAGTTTTAGGCCTGAGACACCACATCATCTAATTTTGGGGACTATCTAGCCTAATGAAGATTTCTTGTTTTTCTCCACCACAGATGGACACATTTCAATATTTTCACATAGATACGTGGCACTCTCTAAATAAAGAGTGCTTATACACAAGGCCAGTCCTACCATTAGGCAGGAGGAGGTAGCATTCTATCAAGCATTCAATCTGGGAGCATCAGAAAGGACAGCACCATGTCCCAGCATGGTAAAGGTAAAGGTAAAGGTTCCCCTTGACAATTTTGTCCAGTCGTGTTCGACTCTAGGGGGCGGTGCTCATCCCCGTTTCCAAGCCATAGAGCCAGCGTTTGTCCGAAGACAATCTTCTGTGGTCACATGGCCAGTGCGACTTAGACACGGAACGCTGTTACCTTCCCACCAAGGTGGTCCCTATTTATCTACTTGCATTTGCATGCTTTCGAACCGCTAGGTTGGCGGGAGCTGGGACAAGCGACGGGCGCTCACTCCGTCGCGTGGATTCGATCTTACAGCTGCAGATCTATAGATCTTACAGCACAGAGGCTTCTGCGATTTAACCCGCAGCACCACCACGTCAAGCATTCAATCTGGGAGCATCAGAAAGGACAGCACCATGTCCCAGCATGGAGTTACCATTAATGCTCTGCCACCATAGGGAGTCATTTGGATTTGTTCTGCCTCAGGCATAAATATATTTGGGGCATATCTGCTCAAAATAATGGTTCATTCAGCCTTTCTGTGTTGTTCTAACACTCCTCCAATGGAGCCAACAGGGACTACAGTAATGTTGATGCTGTAGGTGGATCATCCTTGTAATAAATGCTGGAGGCTGCTTTTGATGCACATTCTTCTCCACATGGAAACTCTGCCTTCATTTCATTCCCTGCACTTTGACTGAAAGATCAAGTACCTTGTAAGGGACAGAGAGATGCTGGGTTTGTCTGGGGCAGGAAATGTCAGTCACCTTGCCCAAATCAGGTTGCAGGTGATGATGAGGATACCTGACCTTGCATTGCTTCACTGACAGCTGACCTTGCACCAATCAATAGGATCTCCTGAGTATCTTATTGTTTCTACAAATGGGAGAAAAAAGTGTTGCTGGGAAGGAACTGTGATAGCTGTAATAACTGCAAACATACAGAACTGTTCAAGTCTGATTAATCTCAGCTGTTAAACAGACACACAATAAAATGCTGCTGAGGAAAAAAATGTAACAAGTTATGAGTTCACCTTGTTCAGAAAGTCTTCATTCAGTTTGGACACAAAATAGATATAAATATAAAGTTGCAAACTGGATTACTTTAGAAATCGGTCCATACTTGTGCCCATTGGTAAAGCAATTTAGCTTTCACAAATATCACTAACAGTGTCCTGTTGCAGATTTCCACGCTTACAACAACTAATATTGCATAAACAGCCAATCCATTTAACAAGGTGCTTGTTGCATTACTGGTGGTACAGGGCAAAGATTTACAAAACTAGTCACACAACAGACACTTCAACAACTACTGCAACTGCTCATACAACATTAGTTGCACACGTGGAAGTCCCCAACAGGATACAGGCTCATACTCTTTGAGTTATTTCAGAAACAGACACTCTTTGCACCTACCTATGACATTAATGCTTTGTGTCCTTTCAATAAAAGGGAAGTGGCTAGACTTTATCTTACCATTTTAAACATATTCTTCTGATATGGCTCTTAAGAAGGTACACATTCAGGCTCAAAGAGTTCCTAGGGCTGCTTTGCTATGACTAAAGATCACCCTATGGGGCTTTTTACAAATTATGTGGCAGAAAACCAAAGGTTTCTACTGAATGTATACCCAGTGGGAACCTGCAGACAATCTTTGCTTTCTGTTGAGTATATTTCCGTGATACATGTATTCATCTTATTCACATATATATGTTCAATTCCTTCTCTCTGGTGAGTAAAACAGAGATGCAGCCCCAAGAAAATTGTTCTGTGAATGCAAAGAACTGAACTGAAGGATGGTTAGAGTCCATTGTACAGAGTGGAAACCCTTCAGGTTGAATTTTAGGCTGGAGGTGTTAAAGGAAATGTGACCACTGAAGGACTTACTGTGTCCAAAGATAGACTTGACACCTAGCTGTTCCTTTATATACAGAGAGCCTGAAGCAATGTCTATAGAATTTAATCAGCTTAATATCAATAGTGTTTCTAGTTCCTCTTGTGCATGTTTGTTTTGGTGTCTTTTTTTGAATCTCTAGTTTATTAATTTTAAAATTGTGGCTCATAACCGTGCACTCATGTTTCACAGTCATGTGTGTGAAGTCCTAGCATTCTGAGCTGCTTGAATGCTCTAGCTATGTGGTCTTTAATTTTGATGCCTTCACAGTAGAGTTACAATACTTACAGCATCACTTATCTCCTTATTTTGTTTTCCTGCTGACTCCAGCATTTTTGCTCTGCTGCCTCTGACCTGTTTCTCTCCCACTCCCTCCACCCTTTTGCACTTACAAAAGCCTGGATCTGTTGTGAGTCTCTTCTTTATCAGAACACTGATCATGGTTGTTTCTTTTGATAGTGTCAGCAAAACTAGACATTACAGTAAATGTGCACCTGTCACCCAAATCTTAATGCCCCTCCCTCCCAGTAAAATCTGCTAGACATTATCTGGCACTAGGGTTGTGCATAGTGAAAGTTTTGAATTTTTGTTTCGGGTTCTTTCAGGGTGCCTTTTCACTCACATGCTTTTCACACACTGGCCATTTTGTCTACATGAATGGAACTCCCTCTTTTGTGTCATTTCAGTTTGTGTTTCCATTTGTGTTCTCTGATAAATGTCTAAAAAAGCCCTAAAGAACCTGGAGAAACTTCTCTAAACAGAGAAAAGATAAGCTCACTCCCCCACAGAAGCAAATAAAAGTCCCCCAAATCCACACCACAATATACACCTTTAACAGAATAAATACATAGAAAATGAATCAAATAACAATTTAAAAAATTGGTCAAGCTGTGTAAGGGAAGAAACCCCCTTACACAGGAAAAAGAAATAGTAAAATTAAAAACCTATACACAACCTCACCCAAAATACAAGAAAAGCATGCGAGCAAATAAAGCCCCCGCCCCAAAAAAAGCAGTCAAAGCACCCTCAGTTCACAAAACAAAACTCCAAGAATATGGAGAGATTTATACACTTGATACTTCATCTTCTTTTCTTCTTTTGAATCCAGCAGGGAGCCACAGGCAGGGCAGGCAGACAGCAAAAACAATGCAAGAAAGAAAAGGACCCAAAAGCAGGAGAGAAAATTATAAAAGAAATCTGGAGAGGGGGTAGAATTCAAAATAATCATAAGGCAGCATTCTGGCATAAGCAGGCACCCTGAAGACAGCAGCAATAACAATCCAAATAAATGGGGGGAAATCCCTCTGAAAGTAAAAAAGATAAGGTAGAAAAGGATCTAAAATTGAAGTACATAAGCATATAGGCAGGCAGCAAAATTCAGGATTGAGGGCAGTAGGAGTTCCCACACTGACAAAGAATGACTGAAGCAACGAAAATCACTCCTCACTGGATTCCAACCATTTTACAAATTGAAAATTCCAGCACCTCCTCTGAGACTTTCTGATTGGCCATTGATAGTAGCCCTCATGACACTATTAGATGAAATATTTCCTGGGCAATTGGTCTGACAAAGCATGGAAGATTAAACAAAAGAGGGAAACGCACACCAAAAAACCTACAAAATCTTTGTGTATGCCTCTTTTGTTAATATGAATCATTCATTGTTTAAACAGCTCTTTCAATAACTGAAAGAGTATTTTTTTAAGAGTCTCTTTTGTGTTTTTTTCTTTTCTTTCTTTCATGTTAGCAAAAAAGCCCCATCCCTGCCTTGCATCTCTATTTTTTAACTTCTGATTTATATCTAGGTGTCAGGTTGTGCATGGTTGCCTTCAACAGTGGGGGCAAGGGCACCAGGACCCAGCCAACAGCACAGAGGGCCAAGCCCAAACTCACGCATGGACCAACTAGCCAGGATAGGAGCACAGGAGTGGAAACCAGAGCACCAGGACTGGAACTGGGCTGCAGGAGTAGGAGCAGTGAGCCGGTCAGGAATACCGGAGTTAAGAGCAGGAAGGGAAACTGGACCTGGAGCAGAGGCAGGAACATAAACTGGACCAGGAGCACCAGGGCTCAAGAGCACAGGAGCACAGCAGCAGGAACACCACAGCATGGCCAAAGACCTATGTTGCTGAGGCAGCTTCTGGGAGGGTCATTCCTTAAGTAGGCCTTCCCTCAGGACTTCCATGTGGACCTCATGAGAGCCCTGGCAGCTAATGTCCCATCAGGACTTGATCCTACAAATGCTGGCTCTTCCTGGAATCAAGCTGGCCCTGATCCTGCAGTTGCCAGAGCGGTGGTGCAGGGGAAGCCCTGCCGCCACCCAGATCCTGACACTAGGGTCCGTAACTTCCAAGACTGAGCATACTTTCCAACGTTCCTACTCTCAGAGAAAAATAGCTTCCTCTCTGGGAACTTCTGGGTGGTAATTTGTAATTTTGTCAGAAAAATACTTCCAGGAGTTGGGGATCTGAAATTATAAATCAGATTTTAAAAGCAACTATCGCAGTAATGAAATCACAGCCAAAACTAGATACTACGTAAATATCTGCCTTCTGAATTCCATGCACTATTGAAGTGCCAGAGCAGGAGCTGCTTTGAGAAAAGTCCTACAGAATCTCTTCAATCTGAAAAACAGGCCATGCGATCTCTTTTCTTTTGAGTAATGGTTGTTGCACCAAGAAACATAGTTTCAAGGGGGGAAAAACTTCAAGTCCTAATAAATGAAAGAAAATGAAAGGAAACAAAATGAAATGAAATGAAAATAAACTGAACTAAACTAAACATGCACAATACTACCACAATGCATAATTTCCCCCACCTGTATGTATACTGTATTACCTAAATGAAGCCAATAGGTTATTCATGGTGCAGAGAATAGAAGTTCCCTCTTTTTCCTCTTCTCTCCATCTCTCCCCTTCTCTTTCCCCATCTCTTTTATTGTCCTGTCTTTCTGAACAGAAACTTTATGAGCACAGCTCTTTCCTAAGAATTTTCTCATCTACAAAGCTAAACTGTATAACTCCTACAACTACATCAATGTAAATTCTAGTAGACATAATGGGGCAGAGGATAGGTTAATTTCCATTTTTGATAATACATTATTCAGTGTACAATATCTAATTTGGGCATATAACCTCTATGCTCAAGGATGTAGTGATACCAGGTCTTTGATTTCCTCTCCTTTGTAGTGTATTCCACACTCTCCTCATTCCACTTCCCTTTCATGCTGCCTTCTAGCACACCCACTATATTTATACTCTGAACTAGTTCACAGCTTGTGCCTTTGCCATGCAGTCCACCTCTTCCCATTCCTCCTCCTCCTCCTCCTTTTCTTCTTCTTCATGCCATGTCTCCTCCTTTTCTTCCTCATTTCTTCTTTCTCCTTCCTCTAGACATTTCTTTCTCAGAGTGTAGCACTCTGAGAACCACCCTTTTCAGCAGAGGAGTGACTGGGTGAGGAAATGTTTAACCTTTCCACATCAGCTGGACTTCTTCTTGACTCTCCATTAGTGTTTTAACCAGTTCAACCTGCATTTGGAAGATGGCCTTGGGGAAGGGTGGAGTGAGGAGGCAATAGGCTCTTCAGAATTTCAGTTTCTTGTTGCTGCTTTTAATTTTTTAAAAAATGTTAATTGAGGTCATCCCTTCACATATTTGCATGTAACCATAGTGTGTTTCTAACCATCTATCGGTTAAAGAAAAACAGCTTTCTAGGTAACAATGCATCTGATGAAGTGGACAATATCCTGCAGATACTCATGCTATAATAAATGTGTGCATTTTGAAGGTACTACCAAACCTGTTACATATTTGCTAGATTCTCTTCATCTGGAACTGAGGGATGATAACCCAAAGCTTCTTTCCCTAACTAGGTGCTGTTGAGAAGTTCTGTATTGCAGCTTCCTTCAGTCCCAGCAACATGGCCAGTAATTGGAGACGATGGGATCTTTAGTCCAAAACCTTTGGAGGGCAACACTTGAGGGAAAACTGTCATAAACAAAATGGAAATAAATGCAATATCATTTATAGATATATGCTTCTACAAGTTTGGGTCGCAAAGACTGGTTAATTTCTAAACTCTCTCTGACTCGCTGTATATTTGTGTAGAAAGGGAAAAAGAATTATTCCCAGTAAGTATGCCAGAGTCCTAGCAGCTCTCTGCTTCAATCCCCTTCCCTTTCCTCATTGGTGATTGCACAGTATGAATCGAAAGACTAAGCAGTTGTGAAAGGCCTGATGATGAAATCAGAGGTCTGCAACTCAAAACCAATTTATATTGCCACAGCACCATAATCAAAATTAATGCTAAGGAAAGTAACATTTACAGCAAAATAGCACAGGGAAAAGTACATTGCCCCATTTTGCTTATTAACTGCCACTGCTTTTTGCGTCTAGAAAAGGTGTAAAAAGAAGGCAGAGATATGGAATCACTAGCTGTGCTTTATGGTTATAATAATTCTCTCTTTCTTTCTCTCCCTGTATATATTTATAGGGCTCCTTGTTCAACCCAATAAATTCATTCTAACAAACCACCCCCATTTCTGTAACTTCAAAGGAGTGCAAAGAATGGCTAGAGATTTATGAGGAAATCTTATCAGGGTATTCATGTAATTAGTCCAGGATACAATGGGTTGAAATGTGTTTCCTATGAATTTTTAATTATATTTCTATAATGCATCATTTTCCTCCCATTCCTGTGACTTGGGGGTGGGTGGAAGGAGGCAGGAGTGAAGGAAGGGGAGAAGAAAACTGGTTTTTAAAAAAGTATATACTTTGTCCTGCAAAGTAGCCATGGAAACTATTGGGTTAGAGCTAAGGTTAGAGTTAGGGTTAAGGTTAGGGTCAGGAGGATGAATAGTACGGGTCTGATGGGCCAATGACCCTGTTAAGCACTTATAATATTTAGAAAGACCATAATCCTGTTGGTGATTTAAGCACATTTGAGAGAAAGTGCATAACTCACCACAGCAAGGCACTGGTCACATTACCAGGTGTGCACCTGTTGTGCAGTCAGGTACATGTCTCATTGCACAAGCAATTGCTCATTAGTTGGTGGCAATTTGAAACACACAATTTCACCTACTCATGCATAAACCACCCAAAGGATTCTGGGCACTATTTCTTCTTTCTCCAAATGGAGAACATATTTGTGTCATCAGAAGCTAAACCCTACCATTTCCCATGAGGTTGATTGTGCAAACTGTAAATGCACTGCACAAGGTTAAGACTGCAGCTGTGCGGTAACAAAGATTCTTCAGTGGCATGTGGCTTGTCTCAGGACCTTCCCCTGAAAAGAGATGGTAGTGGATCTTTTTCTGGCTCAGGTCTGTGACTAGTATCTCCTTATTCTATTAGCACTAGATTAAGGGCTCTGAGATCCCTAGGACAGATTATTCAATCACTAGATAGACTGAAATGGAGGAAAGACCAGAGGTCATCAGAACATTCACATGGGCTGCATGGAGATAGACCCCTCATACCTCTGGTTTAAAATATCTCAGGTAGCAATCCTTCAAATAATGGACTCAGTTTCATTTCCTATTAGCCAATGTGTTGTGGTTGTTAGCGCTGGACTGGGGTCTCGGAAGTCCAAATTCAAGCCCTCACAGAGTCCTGATTGGGCAGCCTTAGGCCAATCAATCTTTCTCCATCTCACCTACCACGCAGGGCTGTGATAAAGAGGGGAAGAGGAGAGTCACATACATTCCTTTATCTCAGTGCAGAAAAGGTGGGATATAAATGGAATGAGAGAAAATAGCAAATAAATAAATATTGAGGAAGATGGACCAGTGTAATTTTCTTCTTATATTATGTAGGAAAGGTAGATGATAAAGTATGCATACTTTCCAGGTACGTATCTCAGTGCAGTCTCTGCTTACATTACCTCACAGTGTCCTTTCACCCCTCCAGCTTCTGCTTCCCACCAACTCTAGCTCAGCTTTAGGAAGTCAACTTTGTATCCATAAGATCCAATTCCTTGTATGTCTAGTTAAAAGATACCAGGCAACAACTGAGGGTGGGGGCATTTACCAAAAACTGAGCTGAGCCACTGCAAGTCAAAGTTGACAGTCCATTCCAGTCCAGGTTCAGGCCGCGTCATGGCATGGAGACGGCATTGGTCACCCTGCAAGATGACTTTCTGAAGGAGGTCGATAGGGGCAAAACGTCCTTGTTGGTCCTCCTCGACCTATCAGCAGCCTTTGATACTGTTGACCATGATATCCTCTTGGGGAGGCTCTCGGGTTTGGGGATCGGCAGTCAGGCCTTGGCCTGGCTGCAGTCCTTCCTAGTGGACCATCCTCAGAGAGTACAGCTTGGGGAGATGCTATCCGCTCTGTGGACTCTCAATTGTGGAGTCCCTCAGGGGTCGATCATCTCCCCAATGCTATTTAACATCTATATGGGGCCGCTGGGGGAGGTTATCAGGAGTTTTGGAGCTTTGTGTCACCAATATCTGGATGACACCCAGCTCTATCTTTCCTTTCACCCTCCTGCAGAGGATGCTATCCCGTTCCCTTGAGCACTGCCTGGATGAGATGCTGGGATGGATGAGGGAAAACAGACTGAGTCTGAACACGGACAAGACAGAAATCCTGTGGGTGGGGGACCCTAGTGTTTGTGGTCTGGGTGCTTCCCTTTCCTTTGGGGGAACCACTCTTTCCATGAAGGATGAGGTATGCAGCTTGGGCATACTTTTGGATCCAGCACTATCAATGGAATCCCAGGTAACGTCTGTGGGCCAATCCACCTACTTCCACCTAAAACAGATTGCCGAACTGCATCCCTACCTTGACACTGGGTCCCTCACCACGCTGGTCCATGTGTTGTAGTCTCGAGATTAGACTACTGCAATGCCATCTATGTGGGTCTGTCCTTGCGGCTGCTACGGAGACTTCAATGGGTCCAGAACTCGGCCAGACTATTGAGTGGGGTTAGAAAATACAAATGTATTTTCCCCACCTTGGCCGCCTTGCACTGGTTATCTGTTTCCTTCCGTACCAGTTTCAAGGTGATGGTATTAACCTATAAGGCCCTAAATGGTTTAGGACCTCGATATCTAACTGAGCATCTCCTTCCTGTCAGGTCTGCCTGCCCAGTAAGATTTTTCTCAGGCACGGTGGCTGAGAGTTCTGACCCAGAGAGAGGCCTGGAAAACGACCACCGGAAATCAGGCCTTCTACGCAATTGTGGAACAGCCTCCCACCTGAAATTCGCCTGGCCCCTTCACTGGGCACCTTTAAAAAACTACTAAAAACCTGGTTATTTAGACAGGCCTTTCCAGATAAAAAACATCCTGATTCAACAGTGCTTCCAATAACGTAACATCTAATCTATTGCCATGCTTTTCATGTTATTTTACTTTATTTATTTTTACTTTATTGTTTGCTTATTTTATGGTATTTTTGTTTTTCACCTTTATATTTTACGGATGTTACTGATTTTTTTGTGATTATGTTATTGTTATTGTTTAGTTGTTGTAAACCGCCCAGAGTGGGCTTGGCTGCCAGATGAGCGGTATAGAAATGAAATAAAATAAATAAAATAAAATAAAATAAATAAACAGATGTATATGTGCTTGAAGGGGAGTTCCCATCAGCCACAATGCTTCTTTGCACAAGAGAGATTTACTAAGAATGGAGGCTGGGGGTAAACCCCTCTTTTAATATGATGGAGCTGCATGGTGTGGATATGGAAGGCAATGTCTAGTGTCATTCATAAATCTGTGTCCTCTGTGGCAGAGAAGAACATCTTTTTCACCATCTTTCTTATGTCTTTTTTTTTTTTTGCCTCTTGCCTTGATTGCCGTGGCTAGATTGCACAAAGACATCACTGGAACATGTCTGAGATTCACTCATATCTATCCCACATTGAAGTAGAAGCTTCTCTTCTACATCTTTGGCAGAGACACTCACAGCCTATACTGCTGCCTGCTGCTCTTTCAGTGCTGAACAAGGCAGCTGGGTGACAGATCTTATTTGGGAGCCTCATAATAGCAATTGTAGGTTGTCTTTTTCCTCTCCCTCTGCCATTCCTCTCAGCAGAAGCTGCTGTAGTAGGTGCAGGAAGCATACCATACTCATATATCATCCTGCCTGCAGATTCTACTCAAAGAAGAACAGGATCTGATTCTGCTATAGTAGAACACAAATCCATCCAATGAAAATCACTCACACACAGAGAGAGACACAAAATCTATTAATTTAGTATTTATATCTATATGGAACAAAATCTTATTTTCCTACCTGATATACCAAAAGGGGCCTAAACCTAATATAGTATTTCCTTGTTGGTTTACTGTATAATATACATAGTAATCTATTAATCTACTAATACTAAATGTTATTCCTAACTATATTAAGTAAACTATATACAATAAAATGTAAATGTAATTTGAGGGTTCAGAAAAGCACAGAGAAAACTGCTGTAGTGCAGGCTTGCACCAGAAGATACTTAACAGCAAATACTCAGGAGATTTATAAGTAGCTGTGTCCACTTTCAATTGAAAAGAACCAATGTGAAAAATACCTTCTGGTATCTGTACCTGCTTTTAGATTTCATTGGTGCAGGTAAACATTGTTTACAGGTTTTGCTCTCACCCTAGTCACCCTTCCTTGGGAAACCCATGGTAACCCCAGTCAGGAAACACTGAGCTCTGTGTCCCCACTACCTTTGGTGCTAGAGTGTCTGTAAGTTTCATTTCTCAAGATATCACTCCAGGTTGCCTGAGAAATAGGCTTGACTTTCACTTCTTCCTCTAGCAAGCAGAAGCCCAGCCTTTTTGCTTTCTAATCTATAGGACGAAATGGGTCTCCAAATATTAGGAATTATTATTACAAATATCCAGAATGGTCCAATTGGGATTCAGAGATATTCAGAACTACCTGAATATGGCATCATTCTGTGAAATCCAAATATTTTTCAATCTGAATGCTCATCCCTACTTCCCACCTCCATTCTTCTCATTCCCAAGGCTGAGTATTAGAACTAGCAATGTGAAGTAATGTCACCAATATCTTATTCATGGTCAAGACAGGTTGTCTTTACTTAGCTGTCCAAAAGGATTTCAGCTATTAAAATGCTTCAGTAAAATTCTGCAGGCGTTTTATGCAAGGAAAAAAGGTGCAGGCTCAGCTTGATATTTATGCAGAATTCCATGGCAATCTGCAGAGTTGAAGAAATCTCCTGAGTAATTCACACAGCCTGATTGAAACTCTTCCATTTGCCTTCCAAATTCATCAGATGAGTTGCCTAAGCAGGCAAGACTCAGTGCATTCTCTGAGAATGTTGGTTTAGATGAAAGATAGCAACACTATATAGAGCAGGCACTTATATTCTAACATATGTTCACATGCAGGAATATTCAACTAGATCATGGTTGTCAAATGTTTACTTCCCTCTAATAATCATACTTCAACTGCCTGGAATACCTGGGCACTGTAGAAAGATAAGGCTCCCTGTCTAGAGGAATATATAGCAGAAGTTCCTTTCTATCATGCAATTATCTTGAGAGAAAGTGAAATGGTATCTTTTAATAGACTAATTGTTCATTTTAAACATTGCACGGTTCCAAACTATTACTGCTATTACTATTATTTACTATGTAACCTCTGCCTAACTCCTCCTCATGTTCAGAGTACCGTCCTAGTTACAAAACCTTAATGGCTCCTGGTTTCAGAGGCTTTACAGCATGTATTCAACAAATGTAAGTCATTGTGTTAATAAGGTTGAATGCAAGTCATTGTAATAGGTTCAGACAAAATCAGGTTGCAGTAGAGGGGCAGGCAGGATGTTTTTCTAAGTTTTGCAAACAATTTTTGTTTTATAAAAAAAAGTCTAGAAGAATGGTTCAAGCTAAGAGTGGGCTATGCACCCCAGACTGAATGTACCCCCCCATTGTATCCCTATTCCCTCATCTGCCTTCTAATTGACCAGGAACACCTCAGTCTTGCCTTGATTAAGTTTCAGTCTGTTTGCTCTCATCCAGCCAATTACTGACATCAGGCCCTGGTGTAGAACTGAGACAGCTTTCTTGGAATTATATGAAAAGGAGAACTATAGGCCATATGTTATATAGGCCATATACCAAGGTGACCAAAACACATTTTGTTTTATTAGAGATGCATGCTGTACATTCAAGATAGGCCTTGGGTAGAGATGGGGGTATTCGTATTCGTATATAAATATGAATATCCCTATGTAGCTGCACTTAATGAGGGACCAGCCCCTGCGGCCAGCTCGTCCACTCACATGTCTGCTGGCAGCGGCAGCATCACTCATCCTTCCAATCACTCCCGGCGCTCCGCTCTCTTCTGGCTGGGCTAGCGACTCAGCAGCCATGCAGGGAGACTCATTCTCCTTCCCACTGCCTGGAGTGGTCAAGCGAGCAGGAAGAGAGCGGAGCTCTGGGAGTGATTAGAAGGATGAACGAGGCTGCTGCCCCCAGCGGACACGTGAGTGGACAGGCCAACTGCAGGGGCCGGCCCCTCGTTAAGTCCAGCTGCATGGGGATATTCGTATACTAATACGAATACCCCCATCTCTAGTCTTGGGCCTTTAACCTGGGTTGCTGTTGAGGACTTCTTATCTGGTTGGATGTTATTTGTTTTGGAGGTGTTAATTTGGATTGGTGTTCTTTCTTTTTTTAAATCAATGTGTTTTTAAATTGTGCTTTAAATTTGTTTATGTGCTTTAGTTGCATTTGCGTTGTTATATATGAATTTTATGACTGTTAGGTACCCTTAATGTCATGGAAACCAGAAAGTACATTTAAACATAAACTACATACATGTTTTTGAAATTTTGGTTTTTTGTTTGTCTTGGAAGTTCTCTGAAATGGTAAGAGTTAGAAACATAACCTTTTGTATTAGTTCTCACAGAGCATCAACTGGACCACTTATAGTAAGCTTTCAGTAGTGTCGGACTTTTATGCACCATGAGATCTTTTCCAGCTGGCAATGAACTAAGTAAGTCAGCTGCTGTCCATTAGGCTTCTGTCATCTCTCTTTGATTTTGTTTTGTCTGTTGTAATTAGCTTGATGCAATATCACACACACACTACACACACACACACATACACAAAGAAAATTTTGCAACCAATGTAGGCTGAAAATACAGTTCTTTAAACTGTGGTCATTGGATGAACACAACTGTGAAATAGACAAATTCTAAACAAACAGTAGAATTTAGTATTGGACTGAGTGAGGATAAAGGATGCATAGTTTCCATGTACAGATCTCAGTGCAGGAACAAGACCCATACATGGCAAGATGCCTGGCTGATTGCAAAGCCTCCTACAAGATGATAATATCTCATGACCATGACATTGAACCCTTTCTTATTGTTGTTGTGGTGCTCTGTGCTATTTGGACAAAACACAATTTTCCTTTGTGAACTGAAGTGTGCACATGTACCTCTGTCCAGGTTCTGTGGAGCTTTGGGGGGCTTTCCCCCCCAAACAACAAAACAACAATAGAAATGCAGTCCAAAACTGGATGCTACAAATTATACACCCATGACTTCCATTGACCAGCACTGTGCCAGAACAGGAGTTGCTTGTAGGAAAAATGAAGTATGCAAATGTCTATTTGAAGCAAAATGGGTCAGGAACAGAGTCCCAGATATCTTTATCACCCAAGGCAGGAGATTCACAGCACAAAGGAAACAGCTTTTGGTGTGCAATATTTAACACAATAGTTATACAGATTCACCCTTCCAGTGTCTGTCCTGCACAAATATATTGCAATTCTATTATCTAAACCAGGGGTCTCCAAACTACAGCCCATGGGCCACATCCGACCCACTTGCCTTTTTATCTGGCCCTGTCCGGACTCTAGGACCTTTCTTACCCTGCCCCCACCTCCCCGCCTTCCCTAACAGTACCTGGGAACAGGATTGGTCTCCTGCTCATCCCCTGCCCTAACTCTCTCTCTCTCTCTAAGCCTATCTGCCACTGGGAAACAATGAAGCTCCTGCCATTCCCCAGGCTTCTCTCTCTCTCTCTCTCTGGCTGTTATAAAACTGTTTTTTTCCCTTCAGCCCTCAAAAATTTGTAAAATATATGATGTGGCTCTCATGCTGAAAAGTTTGGAGACCCCTGATCTAAACCAAATTGGCAAGGGCCTGATCACCCTTCAAGGGAACAGCAGCTCCTGCCATCTCCAGTTCTACTGTTCTTTCTCGAATGAAATCTTGAATCACAGCCCCTTCCTAAGGTTTTCCCACCTAATAGTTCATAGAGATTTCATATGCACAAGAACACCCCTCCCCTGCAGGCATAGAAATATGCTTTGGATGCTTAAAAAGATATGAATATCCCATCCCATATGTCTATTTTCATAACAACAGCATGGTTGTTACTGTAGTTTTAAATGCTTTGTATTTACAAAACTGTTTTATTTTTAAAAAATCAATCTCATAAATCACAAATGTTCAAATTCTCTGTATTAGGAAAATAATCTTGCTATCTCTCAGCAGGAATTGTTTGTTTTGTTTTGTTTTCCACCTTCACATTTAGCATATGAGAACAGACTAGGTCAGGATCTAATATATCCTCGTAATTTAGAGGCTGTACTTGATACTATAACAGAACAATGACAAAACAGAACAGAACCAAATAAAAAAATATAATAGATGAGTTTCGCAATAGGAAGAATGAGAGAGGAACGCTCAACATGGTAGAAGCTCCAGATGACTCCATCTAAGTCAGTGCATTATAAGAAACAAAATTAGATTGTGTTGACTATCTTGGGCCCTTTACATCAGCATCATCATAATTTTAGAACTGCAAAGCTGGAAGGGATCCTATGGATCATCGAGTCCAGCCTCTGTCAAGGAGGCACAGTGGGGAATCAAACTCCCATCCTCTGGCTCCACAGATATCTAAGCCACTGAGCTATCCAGCAGTTCTTTAAGCACATTATCTGTATGTTTCTCATTTCCAAAGTTCCTTGGAACCGTGGAGGTACCAATGCTCCTTTAGCGACCATGAGGCATATGGCAAGTCAGTACCGTTTTACATTCAGAGCTGCATCTTGCTCAACATCATGTCACGGAATGTTCCCTATTGTAAAACTCACAGGCTCATTGTGACCTCGTTGTCATTGTTTTGTTTCATAAATTATTCAACTCACAATGTCACATAGGTTAGACAGGCTGGCAACACAGAGCCGAAAAAGGGGGGGGGGGAATTGTCCTAGAAGTTTCCAAATGCCAAGCAAGTTTGCTTTCCTCTCAGAAAGTTTCTGTGGTGGACGAGGGACACTGAAACGCACTGTTGCCAAATGTAGGTGCAGTTGGGATTAATTAAATCACATTATAACTGTGGATGAGAAAATAGATTGTGAGATATTCAACTGAAAAGAACCAACTGGAGTTGAGAATGAATATTCTCTCTCTGAATGTGAGGGAGGGGAAATGAAGAACTGCTTGCCAGCTGTCTAGAAGAAAGTTACCAACCCTACATTGACAGTTTGTTCAAATTTAATGAGATCTATGAATTACTTACATCAGCACTGGTACTCGCATTTCCAATTTGGTTTTTCATCTCAAGTCATCCTGTTTGTAATAACATATAATCCACTAGGAATACATATTTGTTGTTGTTGTTGGTGTGTGTGTGTGTGTGTGTGTGTGTGCGTGTGCGTGCGTGTGTGTTTAAAGAAAACAGCGCTCTGGTTTTTCGCACTCTGGCTGCAATCCATCAAGAAGGCTTAAAGTGCCATGGAAATGAACGGGCTCTGCATAAAAGCACTTGTGTTGTCTGTGACTGAGCTGCTACCACTCTTTACAGAGGAGTTTGGCTTCGTTATGACTTGTCTGGGGCCTCAATCGGGCAGTTCTCCAAAGCTGTCATCTTATTGGCTTTTCTTCTTGGAAAAGCAGAGTGAAGGGAGGTTATCTAGGGCAAAAATAAAAAAATAAAAATTATACTAGCTGTTTACATAAAGTGTGATTTTATTTCCATAACAAATTGTGGCAGTGCTCTAAGTGATAGAGACATTTTGAAATAATTACCTTGGTGCTGAAATAATGAGTCATCATACAGTAACTTCAATAATACTCAGCTTTTTAAAAGAAGAGTAATTTAGCCACTCTGAAATGTCTGGATGATACTTAGATTTGTTGCCCCTTTTAAATCATACTTTCCCTGCCCCATCATCTCTGAATCTTTCTATATATTCACATCATTAAACCTAGCAATAGGGTGATTTGTTTAGCGGAGTCAGTTTAACTGCTAAACTACAGTCCTTTCACCCAGTAAGCGAATGGCAGGATGTTGCAGGCAGGATGTTGAACGCAAAAGCGAAGACATCTCTTCAGCACTGAATGGGTTCCATGCCACTTATCTGGGTTAGAATAATTAATGATTGGTGTATGGCAATTTTTTAAAATATAAATTTCAAGCTAGATCTACTTAGAAAAGAGTTTGAAAATATTATGGCTAGTGTGGAAAATGCATTGCCCTCCCAACCCCGGAATAAAGACGCGAGACAAATAGTATGGGTTAAAACATGGGCCACACTTTATTGATTGTAATTCAAATTTGCCATCCTTTGGGAAAGGGGGGGCCTGCTGTAGTGCAGAAACAGGTAAATCACAGAGGTCTAAAAGTACCCCTTAATCAACAAATGGCCGAGTTCCTGGCCCCAGGTTCTCACAGTCTTAAAGACAGCAAGAACCCGGCCGGCTGGAATTTGACCACCCCCAGACCTCGAGCCATCTTTACTTGATGACTGTTGGTCCAGTAGTGGCCCCAGCGCATCTTTCCCCCCAAGCACTGTAATTGCACGATCCGCAGTGCTGGGAGGTCCGATGGGCTGTTAGCTTACCTGATTTTGCAGTGGGACTCACCAGAAAATACCTGTTTTTTCCGCCACAGCATAGGGACTAGCTCAGCTAAGTCCCATGCCCGCCATCGAGCAGGCCTCCCTATCGGACGGATGTACGCCATTGTTCCGAAAAAAACAGGCCTAGCCATTCGGATCATCTGGTGACCAATCACTGATCCCAGGCCGCTGCAATCAGCTTTGCAGACTACCCTGCTAACACTACTTCGCGCAGCGTTAGCGGGCCAAAAATTGCCTTGCATCCCTCCATAACAGCTGAGGGATGGTCGACGGCCATACCATGTTCATAGTATGAAACATCGTTCAGACGGATGTACACCATCGTTCCGAAAAAACTCAGGCCTATCCAATCAGATCCTCTGGTGACCAATCACCGATTCAAGGCCGCTGCAGACCGCTCTGCAGACCTCATGGTTAACATCCCTGCGTGCCGTGTTAACGTTGAGGAAAAAACCTGGCGTCCCTCCACGCCAATTGAGGAATGATCGTGGACCACACGATACGCATAGCTGGGTACCTGGCCTTCGATCATTTCAGGTCGCATGTAATGTCCAGGATCAAAGCCTTACCAGGATGCCTGGCCAAATCATTGCCGCCAAGGTGTACCACCAACACATCCGGTGGAGACTGGCCAAAGGCTGCCACCCTGCATAGCTGGCTCCACAGCATGCCGCACAGCCCTTTCCATGCAACGTGTGTTCTGGCTCTGAGACCCAGGTCGCTCCCCCATGGGGATGCAGCAGCATAACGCTCTGCTCAGTATACATAGCTGTGGCCGATAATCGCAATGTGCCTCCATCTCACCAACCCTATGGGACCTGTGAAGACATAACAAGACCAGGCCCCTGCCTAGACGTCAGAGAGTGTTCTTATATATCTGCGGTAGCTGGAAGAAAACCACCGACCCAAACGCTGAAGGAAATAGCCAAGGTCCTGCCCCCTAACCTTCAAATATGCCTGTGTGGCTTTCACAGGGGAGATGCTATTCATGTTGCACTGCCCTAGGGGGATTTGGGTACCCTTGCCTAGCTGATCGACCTTGGATCGCCGAATAAGAATTTGCACCTTCCCTTCTTCAACCTTAATGTCCTGCCATTGCAGGGCTAGCCTGGACTTGTCGTTCTTTCCAGATGCAACTACCTCATTAATCCTAACGGCCCAAAGAATGTCATTAGTGGCGCCTCTTTAAATAGGACTGTTTCATATTCGTCCTTATACAAGAGCTCCCCCTGCCTGCAAATACGCTCCAACAACACAGGCAATATGGGGGCCCTGGTATCCTGGACTCTATCCCTCTCTTTGGACCATCCTTCCGTCATCTTTCTTATACGGTAATCCCCTGAGTAATCTCGCTAGCCATTAACCTTGGCATAAGCTAAAGCTAACAACCTACCCTGTATAGTTCCAGGTGCCAGTCCCTTTCTATATAAATGCACGATAAATTGTTGTAAATGCTCAACCAGTGCTGGCCAAGCCGTCTCTAGGTTGACCCTTTCCTAAATTCCTGGAACTCTATACTCACGGCCGAGTACCCCTTCCATGTCCTCGGTGCCAGAGCCAAGCCTATCGCTTTTGTTGCATCTTTGCGCCAATTTGCCAGACCTCCGGGGGCAGAATTTCCAGGAACTCCTTGGCTTCAGGGTCTAGCTCCCTGAACAGCCCGATCTGTTGGTGCGACAATGCATCAGCTATCCTGTTTTCTAAACCTGGTACATGCCGGGCATGCACTAGTATGTTAAACTGCCGTGCCCGTAATGTAAATGCCCTGACCAATGTCATTACCCATTCTGAATGTGACGTAAGGTTGTCTATAATATAGACAACCGCCTGATTGTCACACCAAAATTGTACCACTGAATTTGACCACTCTTCAGCCCATAGCCACAGCGCACCCACTATTGGGAAGAATTCTAAGAATGTTAAATCCCTGGTAATGCCATTCTGATGCCATTCATCAGGCCACATGCCGTCGCACCACCTTCCTCTCAAATACATTCTGGACTCTAACGAACCTGCTGCATCCGAAGAACCTGAAAGTCTGCTGTCAGCCCAATTTCGTCTCTCAGAAAGGACGTCCCGTTAAATGCTACCAAAAACTGACTCCATACTAATAGATCTTCTTTCGTTCTGCATGTGACCCTAGTCCTATGCAGTGGTCGATGTAGACCCTTCATGGTATTGCACAGTCATCGCAGGAATGTGCGCCCAGGTGCTACCATTCTACAAGCGAGGTTTGGTGTCCGACAATCTACTGGGGCTCTCGCAGAGACACCTTTCGCTTCTGCCATAGTGTCGCTATCCTGGTCCTAAGGTCCGCTAATTTATTATCAGGCAGCTGCGATGTCTGTTGCATCATGTCCAGCTCTATCCCCAGGAAATTGAGGGATGTGGCTGGTCCCTCAGTTTTTACTTTCTGACCATGCATACTGCCTCGTCAAAGGAGGTGTATCGCATAGTACATAGTTCTTGAGGAATAGTGTCATTGACTGACGCTCCCTCCTGGAAGGAAAAGTGATGGATTAACCAAAACTCACCCTGGGCCTTCTTTGGCACTATACCCAATGGAGAAATCAGGTTCTCCAAAGGTGACGTTAAAAAGGGGGCAAGAACCCTTCCTTCTTTTACTTCCTTATCTATTTTACCCTGGACAATGCCTTCCATTCCACGCACCGATCGTAGGTTCTGCACAAAAATGCTCTGTGCTCCCCCACTGCCAGGATCCTAAAACCATGCTTAAAACCCTCTAAAAGATAAATAGCATCCTCTCTACGGTAGGACTTAGCCATGCTTCCAAAACTTTAACCTTAATTGGGCTGGGTCCCTTTTCCAGGAGAACCCCCGCCACTGTTGGGTTATTTGCCGTCTCCTGTGCCCTTGTTCTGTCATTGAGCGCCGGCCCTAAAACATGATGTACTTGGGTGTTGACCTCAGCACGTGGAACACTCATGCCTGAAGCGGCATGGTCTCTTTGTACAAGTGCCCTTGGAGTTGTACTCCCAACAGAGTAGGCGGGGTTGAACCGCCTGCCCTGCTCCTAGGCGGGGGTTCTGACCGAGGGTGACCTTCCTATTCAAATGACCGCTGTCAAACCTGTCGCCAAAATTTGGTCTAGCAGGGGTCATGTGCTGAAGCCACAGACCCGGCAGGGGCTCATCCCAATGAAGATTTGGGTGAATCGCGTTCCGCATACGGAAAGATTCGTCATAATGAAGCCACGCCTGCCCAGCAAAATCAACATAGGCCCTATAAATTAAATCTCGATATTGAAAGAGGGATTGAGCCCTCCACGGCTGAGCCTTAACTATCACCCCAGCATAAATTAGAAACCCAGGAAGCCAATTTGACCATGTCCTGTCAGGTTTCTTCCTCCTACGTCTTTCCTTCTCTTTATCATCTTCCTTGTCGAGATCCTTCTTCTCTACGTTTCTGTTCAATAACTCAAAAATGTCCACACATTCTCCTTTTCATATTTTTTCATGCGTTGCTGGGGTGAGATGATCGCCCAAAGGCATGAGTAGTCTCCATATGGCAACGCATGCAATGGCACGGTATTATAACCCATGTCAGGGACATACGGGTAGGGCCAAACCCTTGCGCTAGCCGCAGTGTTAGGCTGGGTTGTTAATGTGAAGGGAGGTATGGCGTGTAAGCTGTATGGTTAACTTGTGGATTTTAGATGTTATGAATGGTTATTTATGTTGGTATGTTGTTTTTTTACTGTTGGGAATGAGACACAGATACATACATGCACCTTTTCTTTTTTCAGGATCCAAAACAACTTGGCAGGCAAGGATGCTTCTTGATGTGGGTGGTTAGGGGGTGCCATTTGCAGCACTGCCTCAGGAAACAAAATGATCTTAGCTCAGCCCTGCACCTAATGGAAAATGTTCTACAACTCCAGACTATCGAAAGGGTCTTGGATTTGTGCACTAGCTGCCATTATTGGAAACCATTGACCAATAACTGGCCAAGACACTTTTTTGTTTTGTTTTGTTTTGTTTCACACAGGATCCAAAGAATGTCAGGACATTGAATTCAAGGCAATGGGTTCTTTTTACAATTGCTGGGGCATATGGGGATGGTAGAAACCACACGAGCTTTGCATTCCCAATTCTCTCCTTCCACTGCCCCATTTCTATCCCATATTGTTCAGAGCAATGCCAAGGAGGAAATTATCTCAAAAGGCTGCTATGCAGGGCAATATGATGGCTTCATTGACCAACCTTCTGTCTTGATTCTCCTCTTGGGAAACTCTGTTGTATGAAACCTTTAGAAAGGCCTGTTTGACTGACATGACATGTGTATTGGCAATCATCTAAAATGGAAGATTTAATTTAACCACTAAAACAACCATAACTGCAGTTTCACTTAAATATGACAGATACATGACACCAATGACCTCCAATTGATTGCTTGGGCTGGTTGTTTTTTTCCAACTATGGTCTCAAGCTAGACTCATAATTTTAACTGAGGTTAACTTGGTCAACATTCCTGAGGCTGTGTCTCTTCCAAGCACTTCATTAAACAGCACCACATGCTTGTTTCTAACATGAGGAGGCGATAGCACTGATCCTATGTATTTTACTTTCTGGAGCTGGTTAATTCAGTGGTTTGGAGCACCTCATTGCCAAGCTGGGGCTGGGAGTTAAAATGTCCACTGTGCCTCCCATGTGTGGAAGAATGTGTGGTTTACAGAGTTACATCTCCTGCCACTTGTGCAGCTATGGGCAAGCTGCCTAGTCCTGGAGTGTCTCAAGAAGAAGGGACTGGTAAATTACTTCTCAGGACTTTATAAGTAGAATACCTTGACTTGCTGGCACATTATGATTAATATGATGATGATGATTGTTGTTACGATTATTATTTTCAGCATTATGTGCTGATACTTTCTGGCACCCAGGCCAACCTAGATCTGGGAACCAACTGCCACTTGCCTTCTCTTCAAATGACAGCCATTAAAGTCTTAGCAAGATTGGTGTTGTGTGATTGTTTTCCTTAGGCTTCTCTTAAGTGGAAGCTAAGCTGGTGGTAATGGGGAGTTTTACTAATGAAATATTTCCTAATACAATTGTTTTAATGCATTTCCTTGGATATTAAGTATTCATTCCATGCCAGCAGAAAGTTTCATTCATAGCTGAAACAGTTGAGGGAGTTCTGCAGATTTAGCCTGCAGAAGAGAAGGTGGAGATGTAATATGATAGCCTTCTTCAGCTCCCTGAAGGGCTACCCAATGGAAGATGGAGTAAATGTATTTTCTACTGCTGCAGTTTGGGACCCAAACTAATGGGTTCAAGTTACAACAAAGGAGATTCCAACAAAATATAACCTAGAACCACCTGGCGGTGAGAGCTCTTTGACAGTAGAATGGATTCCTTTGCAAGGTAGTGGATTTTCATTCATTGGAGATTTTTTAAGCAGAGTTGATAATTCAGGATTCTTTAACTGTGGATTCCTGCATCAGCAAAGAATTGGTTTAGACAACCCTTAAGTGCTTTCAAATTCTATACTTGTATAATGCTATTGTTCAAGGATTCCTTCCATTCATGAAAGTCTCACTTATATGAGCTTGAGTCTTCTTCCATTTATCAGGGGCGAGGGGAGCTTTGTGTCCAGAACAGGATCCATTGTTATTCATTCCTTGGTCTAAGAAGTGCAGGCCAGAAAAATCAGATGCAATTTTACTAGCATGTTTTAATTTGCTCAACAAGCTCATCATCTTTATTTACAGCCATGCCTGAAACTCAGCTGAGATTGTTTAAAAATGCTGATGCCCTAATTATATTCTCTGGAGTGGGCAGGATCCTGGTGCTCCATACCACACACACACACATATATATTTACCTTGTGCAAGAAAGGATTGTTTATTTCCTTTTGCAAGTGCAGTTACAGTGTCTACTTACTCTTTGCTTTGCACAACTGGCAGGAAGGCACACCATAATCCAGCCAGCTGGCCTAGAACTGGAAATAAGGGACAACAGTACTGTAAGAGGAAAGGGAGAGTGGTGTAACTGGTTGCAGGGCAGTGTTTCTATTTGCTATCAAACAAAACACCTCTCCTGACCCTTCCCACATGACATTGTCACCACATACATCAAGTTCCAGGCTTGCTTGCTTTATTGATTTGTTAGTCTTATTCATAGGCCACCTTTCTCCTGACAAGAGGACCAAAGGTCTTCCATACTCTACCCTTCCATTGATTGCACAGAGAAAGGATAAGCCCGTGGGCAAGCCAGAGTCTACAGGAACTCCATGGGTGGAACCTTGTTTTCCATCCACAATGAACTCTAAAGCAGTGCTTCCCAACCTTGGGTCCCCAGATGTTCTTGGATTACAACTCCCAGAAATTCTAGTCAGCACGGCTAGTGGTGAAAGCTTCTGGGAGTTTTAGTCCAAGAACATCTGGGGACCCCAGGTTGAGAAGCACTGCTCTAAACAAAAGCATAGGTCTCCCATCAAATATAACTCTGTTTTTGGCTGTTGGTTACTTCATGCTCAAACTCAGGTTCTGATTAAATTGTGCCTGTTTATAGGTTCTTTCCAGTACCTTCAAGTAGTTTTCCCATTTATCTGAGGAATTGTTGAAAGCCACAGTAACTTCAGTAACATGTGGCTGCATGAATTGGATGTGCTATACATTATAACAGGTTAGCCTTGCTTCAATTTCTTTTAACAGTCTTTTTTGTCATGAAACCTGACACCCTATAATATGATATTGGATATTTCAGGTACACCATTGGCTTTTACTTATTCTCACTTGAGATTAGTGGGAATTGTGCCTTTCATTGTTTCTTCTTCCCACTGCTTCTCTGCCTATTTTCACAAGTCTTCTGAATAGCTCCACTCTCTTAGGGTTATTGCAAACCACATTTCGTTCATGGTGTTCATGGTTTTCTATATACTTTATTCAAGTGAGCCAGTGTGGCACTGGAGTTAGAGGTTTGGGTTCAAACACTTTGTCATGCAAACACACAGGTGCGTGGCAATGGGGAACTACTCCTTGAAAATCACATAAATGTCAAGAACCTTAATAGGTCACCCTAAGTTGAAAGTGACTTGAAGTCACATTCCAACATATTTGAAGTACTGCATGATGCTATATGGACCTGACCCAGCTCTGTGTATACAAGTCCTTCTTTTGGTGATCGTTTCTGTCATGCAGGAGACTAGGAATGTTCAAGGATTTAATTTGGTGTTTAAGTACACTGATCCAAGTCTCCCTTCTCAGCTAATGTGTGGGCCGAGACACCATTATCCTTTGAACTTACACTTGTTCACATTTTATGGTACAATTTTATGCTCCAAACACACAGCACAGGATCCTGTTGATGAATGGAAAGTCCTGCCACTATAACGTGGGATTGTGCTACTTGCACATGTGTTGCTTTTGCCCAGTGGTGACCAGCATGAAGAAAATCAACCCCCTGCTTATGCAATGCAACGCTTGTGCAAGACACATGATCCAGCATTATTAAGCTGACAGGTCTTTCCACTCAGTGGAAGTTCAGTAAGATCCTGGACATACAAAAATGTATGTAGAAATGAGTATTTTGGTGGAAAATGCATTATAAAAACACATAAATGAAAATATTTATGCATGTGCTTAAAACACACACAGACAAGTATAGTAACAGGAAATAACAGATTTATAAATGAACACATGTGAAATCTGCATCAGCTTTTAATAGACAGCTCTCTTTAACCTCAATACAGACCAGAGAGAAGGGCATCTCATCATAGGCTGTCTTTGTTGATCTCTGTGCCTGCTGCCTAAGAGCTTCATTTTATTACTGAGCCTTGTGATCTACCTTTTAACTGCCTGGTGCTTTTAACATGTTCAGAGTTTTTAATATTTCTCTGATAGAAGTTGCCTGAAGCATATTCCTGATTCCGTCAATGGTATCCATTGGCGACACATTCCATGTAACATCCAGGCTAACTGCTGGTTGTACAAGTGTGTTTGGTCTCTTTCTCTGAGAATAGCTAGAGATGGCATCACAAGGAGTCGATAATCATGATAACCAGTTGGATGAGCTGGTGGCTGGTACCCACAGTGGTTGGTGATGTACAGCCAAGATGGCACCAGAGGCAGAAGCAGCTAGCTCTAATATGCAATCCTTCTTTCTCTTATGCAAAGGTGCCTCCTTACACAGCTGCACATAAAAGCACTGTTATGAGCCCAGAGCAACCCAATGCAAAAAAGTAAAGTGTTCAAGCAACAACCCCTTGACTTTGTTAAGCGTGAGTGAGTAAGTAGCCATCCAGTTATTGGAGCAAGAATAATTTATCATTGGCAGTGTCTACAGGTGCTCTAGCAAAGCAGTTACGTATTTGTTCTAATTGAGGCCAACTACACCTCAGTCACATCACCAGTACGTTTGTAAGTTCATAGCCTGTCATCTAATCAAAGGTAACTGCATCCACAGTCTATGGATTTTACTGAAATGTGTCCATTCAGATGTGGAATTTACCTCTATTTCTCTCCTGCTGACTTCTTATGTGTTGTGCCCACCTAGAGACAATGTCAACAGAGTATCATGCAGCCTGTCATGCATTAAGGAAAATATGTGTCTTTGACATACTAATTGTCTATTGGATAAAAATTATTAGTACTATATTAATTCAAATATATATATTGCAAACCATGGGGCTCAGACAATGTAGTTCTCAGTCTACCTCATGTGTGTGTTTTAGTTCAAGGAGTAGAGATGGATACCATACTTTTATTTTCTGCTTCATCCTTTCTGATTTTGTAAGGCATTGATTTTCTTTCTCTACTTCTTCTTGCACAGTCTTGAAAACAGAGCATTGACTGCTTTGTTTTGTAAGAGCATTATCAGTTATGTCAGCAATGGCACTCATGAAACATGGAAAGCAGGACTCATTAAGCAACTTGAGCTCTTCTTGTGGCAAAGCAGAAGCCTACTAGGGTTTGTTTCTTTGTTTACTCAGTAGATCAAATTTACTGCCTTTTCACTTCCTGTGGTTTGCAAGACTACATTTCTGTTATGTGCCATCAAGTCACTTCTGACTTATGATGAACCTAATAGCATTTTTCAAAGTATGCAAGCTATTCAAGGAAGTTGTTTACCCTCTCGTTAGTTTCCATGGCCCAAGGATTTAAATCAACATCCCTTGGGTCTTAGTCTTACACATGCTCCACAGCAGCACATTGATTTCTCCGCAAAGATATACAAACAATATAAATTATTTATTTATCTTAATATTTATGCTCTTGTATCACACCTGAAGTTGCAACGTATGCAATTTCCAAATTGGGACTAGGTATCCAACTTATGCAGCCACCATGAGTAGTACTAAATGGAGAGAGAGCATTCTTATGTGCCTGTAAGCTCTTACTTTAGTCTTTAAATTATCTGTGTCTTTGCCACATCTTAGACAAATATGTTTGGTAAGATAATATATCTCGCCATGTCTTAGACATCATATATTTTCACATTTTCACAGAATTTGGAAAGAAAAACAACTTTCTTGAACTAAAGGAACAAGGCGTTTTGTGGCACCTTGAAAGACTAACAAGTTTTATTTAATAGAAGCTTTTGTGGATCATAACCTACTTCTTCACATGAAACATCTGTCTCTGAAGAAGAGGGCTACAAACTGCAACAGTTTCTGTCACACAGAACATTTTATTCTTTAAAATGTCACAAGTCTTCTTGTCATGTTTGCTGCAACAGATTAATGCTGCTACACACTGGAAGTTTCTTGGACTAGAATTCCCAGAATATCCAGCCAGTATGGCTAATGAAGTTGTAATCCAAAACTCCAAGTACTGCATTTCTGCCAGCCCTCCCCTGTTTTGATCAGTCATTATTTTAATGAATGAGGGAAGGTCCATATTTCTCATCTGGATCTGGAGTCCATGGGAATGTCAACATGGCTGCAATGTGAGGGAAATGGGTATGCACTGAGAACTGTAGGCATCTCATGGTTGACCTTTTGCCGTTCCTTGACCTAAAATGAAATTTGAGGCAAATTTTAAGGTTCTCACTGAAGTAGAAGGAAACTAATCACATTTCAATAATGTTGTAATTTTCTGAGGCTGGCCTCACACCAACCTCATGTTCAGTCCCCAGCATCTCCAGAAAGGATCGAACCACACCTGAAAATTTGCAGAGCTGCTGCCAATCAGTGTCAACAGTGTGTGGCTAAAGGGACCAAATGCAAGGCAGCCTCCTATTCTTTGGTTGCCACAAAATTTTACTTGAAGCAAAATCTGAGTAGCTTCTCATTGGTAAAAACAACAGAGACACTTCAGCAGCAAACAGAACAGTTCGAACATCACCTGTGAAGATTTTCGGGTGTGTGTGTGGTGATAATTGGACAGGTTCTACAATATTATTTGGGGGAAACCTTAGAAAAAAACAGTTAGGCACTATATCTAACCACTATTTACACTTGTAACAAAGTATGTATCTGCTGAGAAACCTGAAAGCAGATTTTTAAAAAGTCTCAGCAAATGGGTAATTAAAAACAACTGTTCTCAGTTTAGCTAACTGTAGCAGAAGCATGTTTGGTGTACATATGCTAAATGAAGCATGCTGTTAATGTGTTAGTATAAATATGGAGCACAAAAAAACACCAACATCAATAGCAAGCTGTTAGATATTTCCTTAATTAAAAATAAAATGCAAATTGGCTACAGAGAAATGTGATACTAATGACCCAAACATAAGACATGCTAGGAGCTTGGCCAGTGAAGTACTATTTAGGCTGGTAGATTCCAATGAGTTTTGCAACATTAGCTGTATCTCTAAAGGAATGGTGATTTCACCCAAGAGTTAACAGAAGCCCCATAATCACCTCAAGTTGATTTGTGCAAGAACAATGATGAAGCCACTGCAGAGCCACGCTTCGGCAGCGCGGCTTGCCTTTGCCTTCTTCCCCGGATGAGGCGAGACCTCACAGTCTTGTGTGAGTAACTCGAGGAAGAGGGGGGAACGGTAGGTTATTTAAGGACCGTTCCCCCCTCTCCTCTTCCTCTTCCTTTGATGGCAAGGTCAAGGAAGGGGTTCGGCTGTTCGGCTCTCTATCCAACTACGTAGTTGGTTGTGAGGCCCGCACAGCTCAGCGTCTGGATCGGGAGGGTAGCATCGGCTCACGCGAGCCGCGCTGTGGTGCGAGCGTTTTTTTTTTAAAGGGAAATAAAATAAAAATAAAGATATTTAGACCTTAATTAATCTGTCATCCTCTGGTGTTTTCAGTTAAATAATAGGGATCAATTATACCTCTACTTAACAACATAAGTGGCGGTGTGTGGTACCGTCCTTCGGTGCTCGTCCGTGGCACAGCTGCGGCACGGCTTAGCCATTAGGCTCCTCAGCTGTTTGGCACGCCGCTTCTCAACTCTCCCTCCCTTCTTCTTTGGGAAGAATTGGCAGGATGTGTTTTTGGCATGGTACATGGCATGGAGGCGGTGGTTAAAGACAAGATAGCCAAGGAGATACGGGAAGGGAGAGTGCTGGGTCCGTTTGCAACGGCTCCTTTGGAGACCTTGCGGGTCTCACCTTTAGGAATAGTACCAAAGAAGGCACAAGGTGAGTTCAGATTAATCCACCATCTGTCTTACGCTGACAGGAACTCTGTTAACTATGCTATCCCTCAGGAACTTTGTACTGTGCGTTATACCTCGTTTGATGAGGCAGTTAACATGGTACGTAGGTGTGGTGTGGGGGCAGAATTGGCAAAATGTGACATAAAATCAGCATTTAGGATTTTGCCAGTTCACCCGAGGGATTTTGACCTGTTAGGATTTTGCTTTCAAGGTTCTTTTTATATAGATAGAGCGTTACCTATGGGCTGCTCAGTTTCATGTGCAGCATTTGAATGTTTCAGTTCCTTCCTTGAGTGGAAGCTTAGGAGTAGAGTGGGATGTAAGAATACAGCCCATTACTTTAATGACGATCTTTTTTGTGGGAAAAGGAACACCGGAAGGTGTAAATTTATACTAGACACTTTCCGTTCCATGGCGGACGAATTGGGTCTGCCTTTGGCTGAGGAAAAGACAGAAGGGCCGACTACGGACTTGACGTTTTTGGGTATTGAATTAGACACGGTTCAGCAAACGTCTAAGTTGCCAGAGAAAAAATTAGCTGACCTAAAGGTCAGGGTAGCTTTGATGCTACAAAAGAAGAAGGTGACCCAGAGGGAGCTACAGGAGATGGTTGGACACCTAAATTTTACCTGCAGAGTGGTGGTGCCTGGTCACGCCTTTCTGCATAGGCTTTGTACCGCAATGCAGGGGCTCAATTGTCCTTTTCATAGGACCAGGGTTACTCAAGGTATGAGAGAGGATTTGAAAGTTTGGAGGGAGTTTCTAGCTGAATTCAATGGCATTTCATTTTGGAGAGGAGAGAGGATGCTTAGAGTGGAGTTTCAGGTCCAGTCGGACGCTGCAGGCTCCTTGGGGTTTGGAATATATTTTAGAGGCAGATGGTGCGCCGGCAAATGGCCAGAGGAATGGCACCACACCGCGGTCACCAGAGACCTGACATTTTTGGAGTTTTTCCCCATAGTTGGCACATTGTGGCTTTGGGCAAGTGAATAGGCCAACTCTGTGGTACATTTCTGGTGCGACAACCAGGCGGTGGTTATATTGTAAACAACCTGACTTCACACTCGGAAAGGGTCATGACTCTGGTCAGGGCTTTCACACTGCGTACCCTGACATTTAATATTCTGGTGCAGGCCAGGCATGTCCCAGGTGTAGACAATAGCTTAGCGGATGCATTATCACGCCAACAGATCGAGCGGCTCAGAGAGTTAGCTCCAGGAGCCAACGAGTTCCTGGAGACTCTTTCCCCAGAGGTCTGGCAAATTGGCATGATGATGCGGAAAGGGCAATAGGCCTGTCCCTGGCACCGAGGACGCGAAAAGGGTACTCTGGTGTGACTATGGAGTTTCAGGAATTTAGAAGCCTGGTGGGCTTGGACCCAACGTGGCCTGCCCCAGTTGAACATCTTCAGCAGTTTCTGGTGTATCTAAATAGGAAAGGTCTGGCACCAGGAACTATACAGGGTAGGTTATCTGCTATAGCCTTCTACGCAAAAATTAATGGGTACCAGGACTATTCATCAGACTACCGCCTTAGAAAAATGATCAAAGGCTGGTCTAAGGAAAGGGGCAGAGTAAAGGACACTAGAGCTCCCATATCACCTGAGCTGTTCGAAGGCATTTGTGAGCAGTGGGAGGTTCTCTGTAGGGATGATTATGAAGCTGCTTTATTCAGGGCAGCGTCCATATTAACATTCTTTGGAGCCCTCAGGATTAGCAAAGTAGTCGCCTCAGGGAAGGGGGACAAAACCAGGGTAGCTTTACAATGGCAGGATGTCAGGGTAGTGGATGAGACGGTGCAGATTTCCGTCCGACGATCCAAGGCCGATCAGTGGGGCAAAGGAGCAGGTCTCACCCTGTCACGTTGTCACACTGAACCAATCTGCCCAGTGAAGGCTATTGACGCATACTTGATAATTAGAGGATCAAGCCCAGGATATTTCTTTATACATGAGGATGGTTCCCCTCTGACGAGGTACCAGTTTTGGAAGTTAACTGATTTAGCTCTACATAAGGTAGGAGTTCAAGGACTGAGATTTGGGATGCACTCCTTTAGAATTGGTGCAGCGTCTATGGCGGTGGCCCTTGGTTACCGCCCAGAAGATAGCAAACAAACAGGACAGTGGGCTTCGTCCTCTTATCGCAGGTATGTTAGGGCACTTCCTAACGTCTAGGCAGGGGCCTGGTTTTTGTTTATGTCTTACAGGTACCACAGTGGTGGCCAGGAGAAGACAAATCATGATCGTGAGCCACAGCTATGTTTTTTGGACATGCTGCCATGTCCCCATGGGGGAGTTTTCTTGGACTCAAAGCAAGGGCCCTTACTGAATGGAGAGGGCACTGAGGTTTGCTGTGGAACCAGATTTGTCATGCGGCCGCCTTCAGGCATCATCCCCCAGAGGTGTTGGTAATACACCTGGGTAGTAATGATTTGACCAGGCACAGTGGAAAGGCCCTGATCATCGATGTGATTCATGATCTCACCTGGTTGAGGGCCACATACCCGGCTATGCGTATTGTTTGGCCAACCATCATCCCTCGGCTGCTATGGAGGGATGTGAGAAATTTTTTGCCCGTAAACACTGCCCGAAGGAGTGTTAACAGGGAAGTCTGCAGAGCTGTTTGCAGCGGCCTAGAATCGGTGATTGGTCACCATAGGATCCGTATGGATAGGCCAGAGATTTTTCGGTCAGATGGCGTACATCTATCCGAACGAGGTTTGGATGTCTTCCTGGAAGACATCAAGGGGGGGGTCTGCTGCTGGAGCTTGGTGAGCTCGATGGCGGGCATGGGACTTAGCTTGGCTAGTCCCTATGCAGTGGTGGGTAGTGCGGACTAAACAGGTATTTTGGTGAGTCCCATAGCAATATCAGGTAATTATAGCTCATCTGAACTCCCAGGACTGCGGATCGTGCAATTACAGTGCTTGGGGGGGGGGGAAAGATGCGCTGGGGCCGCACCCGGACCAACAGTCAACAGGCAGAGGGTGGCTTGAGGTCCGGGGGTGGTCCAATTTTGGCCGGCCGGGTTTATCACAGTCTTCACGGCTGCAAAAACTTGGGCCAGGGACTCACCCAGTTGTTTGTTTGTTAAAGGGTCCGTTCAGACGCATGTGTTCAAACCTGAGTCCGCACTACTGCAGGACCCCCCCCTTTGCCAAAGGATTGGCAACATTGATTGTTTTCAATAAAGTGTGGCCCGTGTTTAATCCACAATTCTGGTCTCGTGTCTTTATTCCAGGGTAGGGGGGCAATGATGTTTCTCTATTGATTACCATGATTATTCAAAAGGAATTATAGGTGTTTGAACTGATTCCACAGAACTATAGCTTATGGCAAAGGGTGGGAAACATCAGGATTGAGGGTAAATCCATCAGGAGACTGTGTCCTTCTTCTGATGACACAACTGTTTGATGCTTTTAGCTTCAGTAGGATTAGGCATCCTTCAGTCTCGAGAGACTATGGTAACATGCTCTGAATAGAGGACTTGGAACAGCGTCTAGTGTGGCTGAGAAGGCCAATTCGAGAGTGACAATCCTTCCACACTGAAGACAAATACAATCTGTCCCCTGTCCAGCTCCCTGATTTTGCTGGTTTCCGGACTGCCTTTTTGCCTCAGCCTGCTGAACAAGTGTCTCTTCAAATTGGAAGAGGCCATGCTGCACCGCCTGCCTCCAGGCTGAGTGCTCAGATGTCAAGGTTTCCCATCTGTTGAGATCCTTTCCTAAGGCCTTCGGATCCCGCTTGCAGATATCCTTGTATCGCAGCTGTGGTCTCCCTCTGTGGTGCTTTCCCTGCACTAATTCTCCATACAGGAGATCTTTTGGAATCCGACCGTCAGCCATTCTCACAACATGCCCAAGCCAACGTAGACGTCGCTGTTTCAGTAATATATACATGCTAAAAATTCCAGCTCATTCTAGGACTACTCTACAGCAGTTCTTCGACTTACGAACGTCCCTACTTACGACCATTTCGAGTTACGACCAGCTCCGGCCGCAATTTTTTGCTTCTACTAGCGACCGGAGCTTCCACTTACGAACAGAAAAAGGCAGGGGAAAAAGGCGGGAAATTCAAATTTCTAATTGTAGGTGGTGATGAGGCTGCTTCTTTGTAGCTCTTTTGCTCCAGCAGTTAGAGAGTGTGCGTTGGAGGAGGCTTGGGACTCCCTCCTTCTACTTCTGAGAGCGTGTGTGTGTGTTTGCAAGGAGGCTTCAGGCTGCCTGGTAAGGTAAGGTGCTGTTTTCTGCTTTTTAAAAACTGTTCTGGGTGTTTTTGCAGCGTGGTTTTGAGCTGGGGGGGGGTTATGTTTCTGTGCTGTGATGGGTCTTGGGGGGTTTGTTTGGTTTTTGGTTTTTTTCCCCATTTCCGATGGGTCTTGGGGTTTTTTTGTTGCTTTTTGGAGTGTTTTTCCCCATTTCCGATGGGTCTTGGGGGGTTTGGTTGCATTTTGGGGTTTTTTTCCCATTTCCGATGGGTCTTGGGGGGTTGGTTTGTTTGTTTTTTTGTTTTTTTCCCCCCATTTCCAATGGGTCTTGGGGGGGGGTTGGTTGCTTTTGGGGTTTTTTCCCCCCATTCCCGATGGGTCTTGGGGGGTTTGTTTGTTTTTTGGCTTTCCCCCCATTTCCAATGGGTCTTGGGGGGTTTGGTTGCTTTTGGGGTGGGTTTCCCCATTTCCGATGGGTCCTGCATGCTTCCCTTGTTTTTTCCTTTGTTTTCTGTGCATTTCCGACCTGCCCCCTTTGTTCTCTGTGCATTTCCGATCTGCTCCGTTTGTTTTCTGTGCATTTCCAATGGGTCTTGCACGCTTGATTGCTTTTCTCCCCCCCCCCCCCCTTCGGCTGGAAGGGATTAATCGCGTTTCCAATGAGTCTTGCAGTGATATTTTTGTGTGTATGTGTGATTTTTTTCTTCGGCCGGAACGGATTAATTGCATTTCAATGCATTCCTATGGGAAATGGTGCTTCGACTTACGACCATTTCGAGTTACGTCCATCTTCTGGAACGGATTATGGTCATAAGTCGAGGCACCACTGTATTTGGAACTTTGTCCTGCCAGGTGATACCAAAAATGTGTCGGAGACAACGCATATGGAACGTGTTCAGCTTCCTCTCCTGCTGTGCACAAAGGGTCCAGGACTCACTGCAGTACAGGAGTGTACTCAGGACACAGGCTCTATAGACCTTCAGTACACACTTTAAAAATCCTTTCCAAATACTTAATTAGAGGCAGTGAGGACTTTAAGCAAAAAATATACTGATATTTTTATTTGCACCAATTTGCCTTTTCTAGCTGGAAAGCTCAGTGGTTTAGGTATCTGGCTGCAGAATTAGAGGTTAGAAATTTGATTCCCCGCTGTGCCTCCAGGGAGAAGAGCCAGCTTGTGTAGCCTTGGGCAACCTGCACAGTCCCAGGGTGCCCCCAGGAGAAGGGAGTGGTCAACCACTTCTGAGTATTCTATGTCTAGAAAACCCTGAAAAGGGTCACTGTAAGCAAGAATTGACTTGATGACACTATTATTATTATTATTATTATTATTATTATTATTATTATTGTTGTTGTTGTTGTTGTTGTTGTTGTTGTTGTTGTTGTTGTTGTTGTTGTTGTTGTTGTTACCTTTGGCAATCACTGGAATGTGCCCTCCCCAACATGTCAGAAATTGAATTTGGCCATTGGGCAGAAAAGATCCTGCCCCCAGATTTATGACCAGTAAGAATATCAAACATCACCTAGGATTCAACCAGTCTTCAAAGGAAAAAAAAATACAGACAATATTTATATCAGAAAGGATGTGAAAATTGTTGCATTTTTCCAAATCCCACCTTCCTCTCCTTGTTTCATACTAAGTAGTGAGACTTTGTTTTGCCTTCCTGCACTGCAATTCCTATACACTTTAACTCATTTTCCTTAATGGTGCATTTATTTGTGCATTATACTTAAGGCACACATTCATTTATGCATTTTACCGAAAGCACACATTTCCTCCCATTGACTAAAACAGATTTGTATGCATTGTTGCCCATTTTATGTTTGTAGGCATCTGCATGCTAAAAAAATTGGACATAGTTCAATACAATTTATTCCTCTGTACTTTGTTTCTCCAAAGTAACTTGTCAGCCTTGGAAATGTATATATTCTTGAGGCAATGTGCATTCCTTGTCACAATGGGTTTTGAGAAGTTTAGAAAGGTTAGTTTTGTAGATACTGTGGAATCCAATTATTATTCTTTTTTTCCATTACAAGAACCCACTGCTTGAGGCTTGCTCCCACATGAAAAAGTCAGGACTTGGTTAAGCCTTCTCTGGGCCCTGACTTCCTTTCCTTTAAATTCATCAGGAATGGACCTTAGTTCCTGCTCAGGCACCCAATTGTCAGACAGCTGCATAATTATGCCAGGCTAGTTCTTTATATTTTACCAGACTAATTCTTGATATTGAAGGGTTCCCCCCTCCCCCACAACTTAATATTGTGAGTCTGTGACATATACCCAGAATGACAGGAAATAGGACTAAAGAACCACAGGGAAAGTGCAAAAGACAAACCACAATAGGGGCAAAGAATCTGCAGAACAATTGGTTGCCACCTTTCTTTTGAAGAAAAAAAGAGGAATTGATTAGAAGGAAAGCAAGTGCTGAAAGAAAATTCCAGTCATCGTGGGAGGGAGTGTAAAAAAAGAAGAAGCTACTAGACAAACAGAGGAAACAAAACTACAGCAGGATACCTGTGGGACTCCAGATAATAAGAACAGCAGGGGAACAGAGAAGGAAAACATACAGAAAAGGGGGGGGGGGGTGGCTATAAAGGAGAAACATAAAAAGGAATGAAAAATCCATTGAGGATGCTAGAATATTTGACAGTGAGGGGCAGGATCTGAAGGAACTTCTGAAAGGTTAGGCAGAACTCCCCTAAAGGGCTAGGGTTGGTACAGTAAGACTCTTACTGAGAGCATTGTTTATACAACCCCAGACCTGACAGGGATGGGGCAGAGAACATAAATGAAGCCTGCACACTTTGCTGAAAGTGTACACTCTTAGGCACCTATGGTGAAATTAAGATGATGCTGACAAAGATACATTATTTAAAGTGAGGATAGGAATTTTCCTCCTGCAAAGATAGATACAGAGACAAAGAGACAGGGTAAGTAGGTAGGTGGGTAGACAGATGAATAATAGTATATCAAATCAGAAAGAACAGAGTAAATGAATGCAAGATCAACCTGTGTTTTATCTTATTTCATTTTGCAATCAATCCACTAAGTAGCTTCTTAAAACCTTACTATATGATGCCTGGAATTCTATGGGAAGCTGATTATAGAACAGGGAAGAAGAATGTATGATCCTCTAGATCAGTGTAGGCGAACCTATGGCACGCGTGCCCCAGGTGGCATGCGAAGCCCTTTCTTATGGCACGCCAGTGTTGGCCCACCCACCCTCCCTTGTGGAGGGAAACCTTATGAGCCGGCAGCCGGGATTCCCTCTTCCGCAGCCACTTCCTGGTCCTCTGGGTCTGTCGCTATGATTCCCCCTTAAACTTCCTGTTCCTGGTCCTCTGGGTCCATCCCTATGATTCCCCCTGAAACCGCCACTTCCGGTTCCGGACTTCCGGGTGGCACAGCAGCCACTGGTTTCTCCCCCCCTCTCATTTTGGGCACGCGAGCCCAAAAAGGTTTGCCTCCACTGCTCTAGATCTTCTTTGATTGCAGTCCCTTACAGTTGCCTAAACTGGCAAAGGCTGATGGGAATTACAGGCCAGCAACATCTGGAATACCATATGTGTCCACCCCTGCTTTATGGCATTACATTTGCCCCCTTTGCAGGGAAGCAGAAGGGTAGTAACAACTAGAAAATCCAACTCTAAATTTTCTACTCCGTCACCTCTATCTATACTCTTGTTAACAGTGGCAAAAAGCTTCCTTTTGCATAAGCTATGCTGATTCTTTTGACTCGTGTGCATTCATCTCTACCATTGAGTTGATGATATGATGGTGTTACAAAAGTGGCTCTAGATCCTTAGGTCATCTACTGTGGTCTGTTGCAGCTAAGCTACTTCCATAAATCTCAGGCTCAGACACTGACTTTCATGGTTGGCTCAAGATGCTTCATTTCTTAGGCCAGCTGAAATGATAGTTCAAACTTACTTCAGCACTGGCAATCGGAGAGCATTCCCCAGCACAACAGTAGCATCGTGCTAATTTAAGGAGCCCAGGACAAATTTTGTGGCAGAGATGAACAGGAGGAGGTGTGGAGTCCAGGAGAAACAGCTTGGAAGCTGCCGTTGCTGTCCAAAGCATCGGTTCCCTGAAAGGATGACACCCCTCTGTATTATGGTACAGTTAGCCCTCCTCTGCACAGAAAACATTCTGTATATCCAGAATATACAACTTAATATTTCTCAACCTCAGTGAGTTAGGTATGGCTGCGGAGCCAAGGTGGGGAGTTCAATTCGCTACCCTGTGTGGCCTTGAGCAAGCTACAAAGTAGAGGATGTCCCCAAAAGAAGGGAATGGCAAGCCACTTCAGAGTACTCTGTACCTAGATAATCCTGAAAAGGGTCACCATAAATCAGAATTGACTTGACAGCATATTATTATTATTATTATTCAAAAACACCAGTCACACTCAAAATTATAAAAACATTGACTGGTATTATATAACAGATACAAGTTTTAACCAAAAAACCTATGTATCTGTTTAATATCGATGCAGTATGTATGCTCCTAATATTGCCGTTTTTTGTAGCTCTGATGGTGCGCTTTCTGAGATCTGCAACTGCTTATAGTACTGTGTGAAATTTCTTGATATTGTTCTCAAAGCCCCAATGATGATGGGGACCGCTGAAGTGTGTTTCTTCCAGAGGTGAGATGTTTCAATTGCCAGGTCTCTGTACTTTGTTAGTTTTTCCAATTCTTTATTTTCAACTCTGGCATCCTTTGGAATTGCGATGTCAATGATCCAGACATTTATTCATTCTATTACTACTATGTCTGGTGTGTTATGTTCAAGGTGTCTATCCGTTTGGATCCGGAAATCCCACAAGATCTTGACTTCCTCATTTTCTGACACCTTCTCTACCTGATGTTCCCATGGGTTTTTGGAGGCCGGCAAGTTATATTTTTTGCACAATGACCAGTGCACTAACTTTGCCACTCTATCATGTCTAACTTTGAAATCTGTTTGTGCAATCTTTGGACATTCACAGATGAGGTCTGACACAGTTTTATCCTTTTCTTGGCAGCGTCAACATTTGCTGTTAGCACTAACTCCTTGGATCTTAGCTTTCATCACGTTGGTTTGGAGTGCTTGTTCTTGTGCAGCACAAATCAAGCTTTCGGTTTCTTTCTTAAGGGTCCTCAGTTTTAGCCATGCCCATGTTGAATTATGATCATGCTTTCCATCAATATTTTTCACGTGTTGTCCATGTAGTGGTTTATTTTTCCAGCTGTTTAATTTCTTTTCAAATTGTTGTTTCTTATATTGAGCCTTTGTTTATGTTGTTTAAAAAATATTCTCCATTTTCACTGCCTTAAGTAATTTTTCTCTGCCTGTACTGATAGGCTGTACATTTAGGATTCTTTTTTCCTCCTCTACTACCTGCTGTATTTGCAGTAATCCATGGCCTCTGATTTTTCATGGTAAATATAATCTGTCCACATCACTTTTTGGATGTAGTGCATGATGCACATTCATTAGTTTCTGTGTTTTTCAATCCAATTCTTCTAATTCGTTTTGAGTCCAATCTATTATTCCAGCTGGGTATCTAATTACTGGAACTGCCCATGTGTTTATGGCTTTGATTATATTTCTACCATTTGATTTTGATTTTAAGATTTTCTGCAGTCTTTTGATATATTCCCTTTCTGTCAGTTCTTTTACTTTTCTGTGCATGATGTTATCTGCTTCTAGTATTCCAGTATTCCATGCTTTCTATTATTATTATTATTATTATTATTATTATTATTATTATTATTATTATTATTATTATTATTATTATTATTATTATTATTATTATTAAACCAAATCTGGGGGGGTGATATTAGGAATATTTTTACACTATCAGCCAATCGTACAACTGCAATATTGAGCTGCCTTGTGAAACTTTTGTATGTTTTTGTTTGCTTTTTTCTAGCAGTGGATAAACTGAAAATCGCAGCAGGAAATATGGGCACTCCAGTATACAAAGAAAGATGAACCAACAACATGTACTTTTTCTTTTTGTGTCTTGAACATTGAGTTGCCTTTGATTATCCTTGTGATTCTAGCAAAGAGTTCTGGCATGCAAGCTCAGTAGTTGTATCTAGTTCTAATTTCTCACTCACTGGCAATGTATTATATGTGTGGATTGTTCCACTGTATCCTTTTTAATTAAAATATGCCACCACAGGTAAGCTTCAGCTCCACTCTTTCTCCAGTTATCTGACTAATAAAGTAGCAGTTCTGTTGATGACTCCAAGATATGTTTTTAAGTGCTTTGCACAAATGGGGTAATTTGTTTATCCATATTGTTATAATAAACATCAAGATACAAATGCACAGAATGAGAGGCATGAGTACCAATATTCAAAATTTTATTATCATTTTAAATGCAGATTCACAGAAATGACACTGTAGCATTAAATATAGGTCACCTTTGCTTTGCATTCTTTTATGTGCTGGACAATTGTGGATTTCTGCATGTCAACAAGCATGACGTAAACTGAGACAATATAGACAAACTTTCTAAGAAGTAAGTGGGATGGTGAGTATGAAAATCACCAGCGAGGATTCTGCCTTTGTGTGTGGCCTCCCCATCCCTCACAAGGGTCACATGTCTATGTGTGTTGTGGGGCGGCTGGAGCTTGGGAGTTGCCTTGCCAGGTAAAGAAGCGAGGAGAGTGAGCAGTGGCAGCCCCAATCCCATACCTGTCCTTCGCTGTACCGAAAGTACAGATGGGCATGAACCAAACTATGAACGGGGGGGGGGGGGGGGACAGTTTGCGCAACCCATTTTGCCAAAATGAAATGACGTGCCAAACTGTTTTCTGCTTTGTGCTTCATTTTGCTTTAGCAAAACGGATGCCTGCCCACCCCCTTCCCATAGCTCTCATTGCCTCTCTACCTGGTCTTGCTGCCACCGCCTCCTCCATTGTGGTCATCAACATCCTGCTGCTGCCGCCACTGCTGTCACAGCATTCAAGGAGCCTGGGCACTGCCTCTCTGCAGGTGCCCAACCCCGGCTGATCGCCCTGATGGCGGTGGCGGCACAGCAGTGGCAGTTTGCATTTGGCAAAATGGGTAAGCCCACCCCAGGCACGAATCAGGTAAGCCTCCACCAGGCACAAATCAAAAACCAAACTGGTTTGCGATTCAGTTTTCAGGATGGTTTGTCGTGGTTCATGGTTCGTGGCCAACCACAAACCACCTTTTTTCAGGTTTGTGCCCATCTCTAACCAAAAAGAATCTCCAATGTATTAGAATTGCACTGTCAGTTAAGGAAATATTAAACAAAAGAAGATAATGAAAAGAGAGGAGGGGGTTTCTCCATCCTCCCTTTTAATGTGACAATCCATTGAATATGTCATAGATAACACAGCTCCATTTGTGTGTTAACTTATCATCCCCATGGGCTACACAACAAGCTAATTAGAAACATGCCAAACTGCATCAAAAACAAACAAACAAACAAAAACCAACCCAGAATTTCTCATGCTGTGCCATAAAGGACAACTCTAAAAAGGGGGTAGGATGAAACACTCTAAGTCAAAACTCATGTGGATGCTGTAATTTGATTCAAATCAAACTACACCTAAAACTGTCCAAATAGCAAGCTATTGTGCCCATCTGGACAGGCCCAAATAATCAAAGCAGGACTGAGTGTAAATTGAGAAGGAAGAGGCTAAAAAAGGTCCTTCATGCTTGCTGATGCTTGAAGAGCTACAGAGCTTATCGCTTAAGAAGCTGTGTTCTATTTGGAAAAATTAAAGCTTCTGGGAATTTGATCTGCTTGAATGGAAACCATGTTCCTTAATACTAGATATGTGAAGAGTGACTATGGCTATTTAGTGGTGAAAGAAATGCCCTGTGAGCGTTCAGAGGCACTAGTTGTTCAGCTAGCTTTGTATGTGTGAGAAAGTTATCCAACAAATAATTTTCTTCTGCAAGTCTTTTTCAGTGTGAACATGGTTGTTTAGTTTAGGTCAGTAAGTGTGCACAAGACAAAAAGAGAGAGAGACTTTGTAAGTGTGTAAATATTTGAGAAACCTGAAGACTTTCTCTTTCTCTTCTCTAGCACTTCCTTACAGTAAAAGAAACCTGTGTTATTTTTCCATGTTCATGAGTATATAATTAATCAGGCTTTCCCTAAAAGAAAAGAAGTTGTTGAAGAATTTTGTAAATTTTCCACCCTATTTGTGACGTTTTGTAAGGGCAAAATTTCACCAACCTTCTCCAAAGAAAGGATATATGATCCAGCAATTCCTTGCGAGAAAGGCTCCTTCTTGTTTGTGACATGGAGCTGTTTCTTTCCTTTTTCCTAAGGCTCACATGATGGGCAGTCTGGATACTCTTCTGCATGCTTCATAATGCCCATGCTCTCCACCCCAACTGCACACCTTAACATGGTGAGGTGGCTGTTGTGTGTCAGGAAAGCTGACAGTAATACTTCAGGGTGGAGACAGGATATTCGTATTCATCTTCTGGGGGAGGCTAATATGAATATCATCCCCACAGGTAGCCGGGCCAATTAGACCCTCCCCCCAGAACTGGGCCGTCCACTTACAACTTGCAGCATGGCATGCATGGCTCGTCATTGTTCGTGCTGCACCAATCTTTGTTCGTGCTGACCACTCAGTAGCTGAGCATCCTGCCTCCTCGCTGGCTTGGTCAGCAGCACAGAGAGGTGGGGAAGCTACTTCTACAATTGGTGTGGCGCAAACAACGATGGCCACATGCGCCATGAGAAGTAAGTGGACAGCCCAGTCCTGAGGGCAGGGTCCAATTGGCCCAGTTACCTGTGTCGGCAATATTAATATTTGTCTCAATATTAATTTGTGAATTAATATTCACAAATATGAATATCGCATCTCTACTTCAGGGGGCTCTGTTACAGGTCTAGACTACTAACAAGCTCTCCCAACATGGAATGCTCAACACTGAGACACCAGATTAATATGCATCCATCCCCTTCAGGAAGTAACAATTACAGGAGAATGAACAGCTCCAGTGGTTAACGGAGTGAAGAAACTCCTGAACAGGAGCATCAGTAGTGGAAGGTGATGCTAATGGAGAATCTTTTTTAGACGACAGCTCTGACACTGACAGTTAAAACTGCATTCAGAAAAGGAAGAGACATTAGAGGTCATATTGCAAATATACATTGGGTGGTCAGAACTGACTTGATTGCACACAATTATTATTGGGGAGCATACTAAAAAGCAATCTATGAAGAAAATTAAAGGAAAATGAAAAAGCAAAGTTACAGTTGAACACTGAGAAAACAGAAATCTTATCTACAGAGGAATTATATAATTTTAATGCTGACAATGAAAAAAATGGAATTGTTAAATATTTTCTATCCTTTAATTCAGGGTTCTCCAAACTTTTCACATGGAGGGCCACATAATGTATTTTTGAAATTTTCAAGGGCTGAAGGAATGCACCCACACTCCTGCCCACCCGCACTGCCCGCCCGCATTCCTGCCGGCCTGCCCACACTCCCACCCACACTCCCACCCACCTGCCCGCACTCCTGCCTGCCCGCCCACACTCCTGCCCACCTGTACTCCTGCCCGCCCGCCCACCCACACTCCTACCCGCCCACCCACACTCCTACCCCGCCTGCCCGCACTCCCACACACCCACATTCCTGCCCAACTTCCCACACATGCTCTCACCCGCATGCACGCATGCACACACTTCCACCCGCCTGCCCGCCCACACACCCATGTGCATAGACACACAGATAGGCCAGATAAAAAGGCCAGGTAGCCCGGGTGTGGCCCATGGGCCATACTTTGGAGACCCCTGCTTTAATTCAATAATTAATCCAAATGGAGACTGCAGGGGGAAAAAAAATCAAATTTACTTGGAAGGGCAGCTGTGAAGGATCTAGAAAAGGTCCCTAAGTATAAGGTTGTGGTATTGGACATCTAGACCACAAACATCTGTACTACTGTATTCTCAGTTACCATATGTGAATGTCAAAGCTGGACAGTGAAGAAAGGTTACAGGAAAACAAAAGAGACCAATTTGAAATGTTGTGTTGCTGGAAAGCTTTACAAATACCATGGACCACCAGAAAGACAAGTAATTGGATTCTAGATCAAGTCAAGACTAAATTCTAACTAGATCAAATCAAGTCTGAACTATCACTTTTTTGGTTGTACAATATTTTGGCCTTGCAGTCTGGACTTCTTCCTAATTTTAAAAAAGCAAGTGGAACCAACCGTACTTTTTCAGGATAAGCAACACAGGTCTTTTCAAATTGTATGAGCTATTTTAAGTCTGGGCACATTGAGGATCACTTGTTTTTGCATCGGGTGAAAACACTTGTTTTTTTAAAAAAATCATAACTTGAAAACATGTTGCCCGAACTTCCTCAAATTTGGCACAGAGCAATAGCAGACTGCTACATGTGTAACAAATTTGGTTCTGATCTGAAGTACAAAGTTAAGTTTGTTTTGGTTGCCCCCATTTTTAGAATTGTCTTATAGACTGTTGATTTGCTGTGCAATATAATAACATCACTGTATTCTTGCACAGTGATAATTATGTCCACTTTCTATGTAGCCGATTGTGACGTTTACCACGTGGCCCCTGCTTGTTTCACCAAACAGATCTCACGCTATGTCTTCCCACCAGCTGACCCCAATTGTGACGTCCACTCCTTTGAAGCACCTTTCTTTTGTGCCCTCACAAAGGGTTCAGTCCTCTCTTTCCCTCACTGCCACCAGTGGATTTCCTTTATCCACAATATAAAAGACTTTAGTCCAAACACTTGTCTGGCATATGCAAACAGAACTTTTATTTATTGAAGTGTAGCCACAGTTATTAATAATCAAAGATGTTCTTCAGTTGTTCATTGTATTCAATCAAATCATTAAAATATCATATCTCTCGCCATATACTCAATTACCACCTGCTCTATCTATTTATCTTAACCAGCATATCTCTATTAGTATCTGTTCCTTCTCTCTCTTCTCTGACTAACTCTCTCTGACTCTTATATCTCTTCTCTCCTTCTCATTTCTTATCTTCTCTCTATGCTTATCTTTTTTATCTCCTCCTGCCAAACCTTTATATATCCGCTGACTCCACCCCTCCAATCCTCTCATAGGCTCATGCAAATTAGATCCTGCCTATGAGTGACAGGAGTGACGTGGGGCAATCGTCACATCTATGCATCCAAGTGGTTCTACTATTTTTGTTTGTTTTATCAATGGATTTTATTACACTGATGGATTTTAATTAGGCCCAGTATCTTTATAATTGTGACTTAGAGGAGACATGCAAATCATGTTAGAACTCAGCTGGATAGAAAAGCAAGATGCAAAATTCTGCCTGTTGCACAAGGCAATTGTGGCTTGTCTCAGTATGAAATATAACATTTCTCTGTTTATGGAACTGAGAAGATTTTTAAAAATGACACTGAATACAAGAAAAACAAAATACCAAATTTCTAAAATTGTGGATTCTTCAGGAACACATCAGCCCGCTACCCCATTCCTACTCACCACATTTTGTCACTAAATCTTGCTACACAAATTTCCCTCAATTGACTTAATTTTCCCATCTTATTTTTTTGAATGAAAAGAACCCAAACATTCAAACATCTTAATTAAAACAATTCCCTACAGTTAAAATGCATCAGCAAAATTGTGTACCTCCTTAATTTTAGTCTAAATGTTGCAACAGATGCTGAGCTTCCAGTCTCAATAGGGAGCAGATTCTCCAAGTGGGAGAGCATAATTACAGCAAGCACCAGCTCCTGCTGTCTTAAAGTAATACTTAGGGCACACTAAATAGTCTGCCCGTTTCCATCTCCAATGGATGGCTGGGGCCTTTGGTGATAAAAGATGAGTGAAGAGAGCATTATAATACTATACAGAACCCTAGCACTGTTGCTAAATTCATAATCTAAGCAGACATATGCCAGCCATGTTCTCTGAAGAACAGCAGAAACATATCCAGAACATTTAGCAAGCAAATACAACTCCAAATACTGTTTGGTAGAAATAGCACTGATGTGCCAAATCCATCTACAGGGAGAATACAGATGTGCAGCATGAGCTCAGCTTGGACAACTCTAGAACGGTGGCTAGATAGACAGATTAGATATATATATATATATATATATATTAATGTGGTATGTTTTGTCTCCAGTAAAATTAATGATCAGTTAAACTTTACTTTGATGTCCTTTTGGGGTTGGGGGAAATAGACAGGGATTTTGAGGTTTTTTGCCCCAGTCACTTAGAAATATATCAGTGTTTTTTTCTCTTCTATGGTAAATATATTATAGCGTAATAATATTCAACATGCATAAATGCACATGAAGTTTAGCCAACTCCCAGCATTGGGCATGAAAGTAGAAATTAATAGCTGAAGGGGAGATAAGTATTTAGATGATTTTGCAGTTGCTCAAGACTGCAAAACAGAAGAAAATGAATGCTTGGATAAATCTATTGAAAATTATTAAAATTATTTGTGTGATGAATTAGCTGGTATCTCCATATGGAGGATGCTCAAGAGGATATTCTTTTGTCTGATTTTTGTAAGAACATTGCATGTTTACAAAACAAGAAACAAAAGACACAGGTCACTTATGGATTATCAGGGCAATACTGGCAAATGTTCATAAGGTGGTAACTTATTGGCTGAAATTCTGTTGCTTAGTGTAATAAGTCACAATTAGAATAGGCCCATTTGAATTGATGGAACTTACTGAAGAACTGACTCACCAAGTCCTATTTATTCAATGGGTCTACTCTAGTGCAACTTACTACATTAAAGAACAGGATTTCAGTCACTGATTGATAGGATGAAATCCAGTAGCAAGTCTCAACTTGAGTAGACATATTGAATCAATGGATTTTAGCCATAAAGTATCTACAGGTTAAATCTGAATCGGTCTTCAGTGTCTGTTGCCAGCTGACAATGGAAAATTTGCATCTCTCTCTCTTTTTTCTTTGTGCACATATATATATACATACACATATTCATACACATATACACACATATATACACATATACATATTATGGCAAACATAGCAGAATGTTTCATTTGCTGTGATACTTGTTAACTCATCCAAATTTACTCTCTCAAAGACACCAAAATCTCCATTTCAAAGATACTTGATTGAGCTAAATTTAACAGTTAGTGTCCCAAGTAGAAAAGATCCATTAACTAATTTGGATGTTTATAAGCATTGAATGAATAAGGCCCATTTATTCATACGAGCAAGGACTAACAACTGGAATTATCAGCAAGATAAAGCTGTCATAAGTGCACACTTGGGAACAAAGGGCCCTAGAGACTTTTTAGCTAGACTGTCATCATGCCACCAAACATGTAGCTCTGGTGACTTTCTGTTGAGATATATTTACTCACTACTTCTTTCAAAGATATCTCAGGATGATGAGCTGATGAAATTTCTGTTTATAATTATCTGATATAGCCTCCTTCATGTTCTCAGAAATTCACAGAGCGCTTAAGATATGGAGCATTGATGAGCAAAAACCAAAGTAGCTGAAATGGAGCATTGATGAGCAAAAGCCAAAGTAGCATGGGTTGTTCTTGGAGATACTAACCAAAACGACATACATTTTGGAGGAAAAATGTCTCCAGTTAAGAAACCATCATAGACATTACAAGTTGCATTCTGAGTCATACAACTCAGTATGCAACTGACAGAGTCTACAATGATTTCTTAACTTGGGGTAATTCACTTTCAAATGTTACAGAATTTATGCCATGCTAGCATAATTAGGTAAGAGAATTTGGACCACTGGCATGTGCCATTTTTTAAACTACAATTTCTAGAATTTTCCATTTTGGGAGTCTTGTCTGACAGACACCTAGGAGAAAGGCCTAAGCTGGTGTAGCCTAGCAGAGCCTAGCATCCTGTTCAAAACAGAAGTTGCCTCATTGCTTTCTGGGAGCCTTTTAAAAAAAATACAGGAAACTAAGCGGAGCTAGGCCTATCCTAGACCACAAAACTCCCCAGCTTAAGCCTTTCTCCCAAGTGATCACCTTTAGATGTCTGGCTATCAGTCAGAAAGGGCTCCAAGAATTCTGGGATTTGTAGTTAAAAAGGAAAAAAACAACACACCCAAACAAAAGCACATCCCTATGGTTCTGTCCAGCTGGTATCCCACCACAGACAGAGAGCTCCTGATCTAGCAGTGGCTTCCATCAGTAGAACAGACACAGTGGGATACAACCATATGTACTATACAGTATGGTGAGAAGGGGCGGGGGGCTCAGTAAGGGAAAGAAGTTTTCATCGTTGCCTTTTTCTTGTAGGTTGTAGTTTCAGCCCTAAGTGAGGAAGCTGATTTTCCTGACATATCTTCAACTCACAAGCACCAATATGAGTTCCTCATACATTCTGACACAACACAGTGGCTGCTGTATATGTGAGTGTCAAATGATAGAAAGAATTTTAAGTGAAATTATATTTTTTTTAAAACTATTTTTTTCTGCTTCTGATGCAGGACCAAACATAATTTTTTAAAAAACTCACAAGTGTTAAATTTCTCATATTGTTTTCAGACAGCTTCTTATTATAGCCATAAACGCTGTAGCTTTTGGGACTTTGAGGAGTCAAGGGTCTGAATGCATAGATGTTGACATTCTGAGCTTCAGGTAATAAGAGTCTTAATCACAAGAAACAAACAGGTCATCAGTGTCATCTGCAACCAGTAGATGCCTCTACACTTCCGTTCCAGGCTCATAAACTGTTCTCGTCTAGAAGCTCACCCCTGATCCCAATATCCATCTTCATACTCCCGAATTCTCTAGCAATACTAGTGTTCCTTTCTCTTGCAGGAAAAGGTATATAATATTTTTTCTCCAAATGATTACTGTGGTCACCATATGGGCATACAAGTCACTTTCATTACAAACCAAACTCCCATGTTAGAAAAAAGTTTGCTGTGGAAATACTTTTTGGAGAATCTTCTTTAGAGGTTTCCCTGTTTCTGATACTTTGTTTATGGGAGTGACTTTGCAAGTCAGAATTCAAACACTCTCATTCAGCTCCTCAGTTTAATATGGAAACTATATTGCAAAATAGAAAAGATAAATTAAATTAGAAAACAGAAGGAATAATGGAGAGCAGATAAAAGGCAGATTAATATATGGAAAGCAAGCAAGCAAGCAAGAAAAGAATTCCCCAATAATTCAATGCAAGACTTTTTTATTTTACATTTGTGGCCCAATTGGAAAGTGAATTTCTTGAAAGGTCAGCTGAAAACAGCAATGGCAATTTCAAATCCATTTCACTGGGAAACAGAACAATTTGCAGAAAAGTAGTAAAATAAATAAGAATATCTTGGAATATGCTGAACGTGCTTCATTCAGAAGTAGAGGAATCAGGGGATAAATCAGGGATTAACAGTCAATTCCTGTGCATATATAATCAGATGTTCTGTGGGTTTGTTTATTTATTTAAAATATTTTTAGTCCACCTTTTTCCTTAAAAAGGACCCAAACAGCTTACAACTTTAAAAGACGATATTAAAGCTAACAACAATGAGCATACAAATACTAAAAAGGAACAAATGCCATACTAAAAAACATGAGCAACACCAAAACATATTCAAGCAGTAATGTACAACAATCCATTAAAAAAACCCACTCAGGCATTCAGTCATTCAAGGAAAGCATGCCTGAAGAGAAATGTCTTCACCTGCTTGTGGAAAACCAGCAAAGCCACGCCCAGCCTAGCCTCCTCTGGGAGGGACTATATCCTGTTGAAACGAGTACAAAAGCAGTTTTAAACAATTTTTAAAGCACATTTAAAAAACTAAAAAGACATACTAGCCCCATTTTAAACCCCTCATAGACAGCCAGTTAGTGAAGAAGGGCTGTCTAAAGAGAAAGGTCCTTGCCTGCCGGCAGAAGGACAGCAAAGAGGGGCCCCATCTGGTCTCCCATGGGAGGGAATTCTACAGCTTACTAGCAGCAACAAAGAAGGTCCTTTCTCATCTCTTCACCAAACACACCTTTGAGGGTGGTGGGATCAAGAGAAAGGCCTCCCCTGATGAGCTTAAAACTCAGGCAGGCTCATATGTAATATTTCAGATTGCTTGACCTCAAGTTGTTTAGGGCTTTATAGAGCAAAATCTGCACTTTGAATTGGACCCAGAAACGGACCAGCAACCAGTGGAGTTGTTGCAACAAGGGAACTATATGCCACCTGTAATTAGCTCCAGTTAACATTCGGGCTGCAACATTTTGGACCTGTTGAAGTTTCTGAATGGTTTCAAAGGGCAATCCCATGTAGAACATGCTGCAGTACTCCAAATGGGATATAACCAAGGCATGGATCACTGTGTCCAGATCAGACATCTCAAGGAAAGGGCATAGTGGGTACATTAATTTCAACTATGCAAATATACTTCTAGCCACCATACAGGTTCATCCAGGATAAGATAAGAGATGAATCCAAAAGCAACCCAAGCTGCAAACCTATGTTTTAGGAAGAGTGTGGGTACTGGCACAAGCTAAATCCTTATTCCCCAATCTGTCCTAGCACTGATCAGGAGTACCTCTGTCTTGTCTGGATGAAGTTTCATATTATTCACGTTCATCTAGCTAAAGCCCGACACCAATTTAGAATTGCAACACCTTCCTTGAATTTAGATGGAAATGAGAGTTGGAGTTGGGTCTCACTGCATGCTGTTGACACTGAACCCCAAAACTCTGGAAACATTTTCTAGTGGTTTCATGTGACTGTTATATAGCATGAGGGACAAAACAAACCACTGTGGGACACCACAGGCAAACAGCCAGGGTGTTGAAACAGAGTCCTACAGGATTACCTTCACAACTATTCCTTCTAGGAAGAACCAGAGCCAATGAAAAACAGTGCCTCCAACTTCCATCCCAGAAAGATGGACCAGAGGATACCATAGTCATTAGTATCAAAATGCACTGAGAGGCCAAGTAGAAATTTCCAGTTCTCAGCACAGTTCATGCACTAAGGCAAGCAAAGCTTATCCATCCCATAATCAGGCCTCAACCTGGACTCTATGGATCTAGATAATCTGTCTCATTCAGGAACCCTTGGAGTAAAGAAGCCACCACATGCTCAAATACCTTGTCTTGTTTCGAGCAGTTCCATTTCATATGGCTAGCAAATCTTAAGAGAGTTAAAAGTAAAATGGTATTTCAGTGTATAGGCAGAGTTATGGATTCTCTCCACAGAATCAGAAGTTGTTTCAGAAAATTAAAAGCCATGTCCCTATAGCTCTGCGCTCAGAGAAAAACAATGCCATAGTTAACTACTTCAATTATGTCACGATGTTTACACTGTCAAAGCTCATTATGTGTATAAATAATACTATTGTCACTCTGAAATCCATCTTCTATGACTTTACCCATCTTTACTGGGTCTGCACCCTCACAGTGTATATTTATACAGAAACCTTTGGCTAAATATTTCACTTCATGTGTCTGAGGATTGTAGTCCATGAAAGTTCAGATGTCACGATATTTTTGTTTTCATTTTGTTATATGTGCTGAAACAGACTAACTTCTGAAAACCTCTAGAAACAGTGGGTGTAGAGGACAGTGAAAACCTTTTTCCCTCACAAATCCTCCCTAATCAACAGTGATACAATTAATTAATTAATGTTTTAAAACACTTGTATGCCTTTGTAAGCCACACAGAGTAGTGGTTCCCCACTATATGGGCGGGCTAGAAGGCCAATAAATAAATACAGTTTTAATTGACTTGTTTTAATTAATTGTGCATTTAATTTTTTTTTTTGTATTACATCAGGGAGGGGAAGGGTGAGATAAAAATAAAATAAAATGTGCTGTAGAAATAGAAAGTGGGCCTATCAGTTATTTAATGCCACTCTCACAGACTTTCTGAAGGGTATAGCTGTACATAGTCTTGAATTGGGTCCAGCTACTACTAGGTTTTTGGGGAGGGGCTTGCTTCACCTCAGAAAGTATGCTAAATATTTCTGCTCAGTATCTAAACAAATATGATATACAGCATTAATAAAAGCCTAGATAAAGGTTGTGGAATATAAAGTAACTTTAGAGGTGAAGACATAAAAAGTTGTCTGAGCAAACAGGTACTAAATGTATCATCTTTGTTCTATCTTTTCCCTCTGTTTCTGATCAAATAGCTCTAAAGATTCTGAAGCATTACAAAAACGTGTTGACCATCACAGCAGATCTCAATTCCTTTATCTTACCTTTAAAAAAATAAGCATTTGTCACCAAAATATGAATGAACTTTCTTCTTCTTCTTCTGAAAATCTTAAGAGAGTTGTAGTCAGAGATCTACGATTTCTAGAAAGAAGAAACTGGATTCATATCAAGTGTTTTTTTTAGAGTTCCCTCTTTTACAAAGAGCCACAGAGAGATTAGCTTTTGCCTTGGTCATCTATTATGATTCTTAAGGTGGACTGTCTTTAGTCCAGGAGATCCTGAAATCTTAGATCTGGGTCAAGGAACCACATTACATATAGCTTAATAATTTGGGCAAGAATAAGGGTACTTACTTTTCCCAGTTCCCTTAAACTCTCCCTGATGTTGATGAGAGTGTTGTGCAGAGCAGTGCTTCATTCAGAGAGGACGGATGGATTCAGAGGAGTTTGGCAAATCAAACACACAGGGAAAGAAAAACACTTTCTTGAACAAAGATGTGAAAAATACAAAATGGCTTATCCTCCTCTTTTTACTGTCTCAGCATGGCAGGGAATGTGAAAGCCTAAATGTGAGAGCCTTTCTTCACTCCCTGCCCCTCTTTTTGTTTGTTTCTTTAAGTTCTCGATATTTTGCACAGAAGACTCTCCCCTTAAAAAGCAAAGCACATACAGCAGACTCAGAAGGTCAGGCTGAATGTAAGAAAGATGTAAACAACCTAAATCAAGGCTTTAAGTGGACAAATTGCCCTAAATGTTTTGAGTGGCCCTCCTTGTTTTGTGCTATTATGATGATGATGATGATGATGATGATGATGATGATGATGGTTGGGGTGGGGGATACTCCTCACAACTGCAAGGATTCAAGAGCAGTAGGAAATCTTCCAGATAATGAGAAAGATGTTTTGATTCCTTGTTTCCCCCCATCAAGTTGAGGTGAGTAAGGAGTCACATTCCTATCCTTGAATAGTTGTTGTTGTTGAACTAATTTAAGGAGTAATAGAGAATAGTGCCACTGCTGTAGAACAGCAACTGGAAGAGGAGAAGTCCTATACTCTCGGTGTCTGGAGAAACAAAGGAATGTTGAAGGAAGGGAAAGATGCACATCAGTCCCACATCTGGCCACAAGTTATGAGTGGTTATGATGGTCCAATATGTAGAATGGGCACCAATAGCAGTAGCTCAATTCTAGATATTTAGTGACAGTCAGAGGACCTGCATATGCTTGAACTTTGCCCTCAGAGTTAGGCATTATGAAAATAACCCTGCAGGAACTGGCTGTTCTGTGAAGATGGCAATTAGAAGAAAGTTCCAGATCAGAGGCCAGTTGGCTCAGGCAGCTGAATCAGAAACAAGGAATTTACTCTTGAATCAAAAACACAACTGACATAAACCCAAGGTTGAAGGAAAATAATATATAAATTCTAAAATATTTATAAATACAGCATTAATATATGAATGGTCACTGATAAAAAAAATAATATATGAACTTTGAATTTCAAAAAGTATATCGAAATTAGAAAAATGTTACATATTAAAAGTCACATGCATAAACTCTTAACATGCATAAAATAGAGAGCACACATTGTACAGAAGGCTTATCTTAAGGGAACACAGGCCGTGCATTTTGTGGGGACCATATGTTATTGTTGCTTTGTGCCATTAAGTTGCCTCTGAGCTAGAGCAACCCTATGAATGAATGGTCTCCAAAACCATGGGCAAAACAGCCTTAGATGTGAAGGGCCAATGATGGTCGAACCATTCTATTCTGCCTGACTTCTATGTCTTGAGTGAGCACAAGTTCCTGCTGCTGTCAGGAGGGGGATCCTCTGTCATAATCAAACCCGACCTTACTTTTTAAGATGTTCATATAACAGATTGCATTAAATGATGCCAAAATATATTTTAACAAAGTTTGCCTGGCTTATTTTGTAAGATTAAGTATCCAAGGTAAGGTAAAGGTTCCCCTTGACATTTAGTCCAGTCGTGTCCGACTCTAGGGCGCGGTGCCCATCCCCGTTTCCAAGCCATAGAGCCAGCGTTTGTCCGAAGACAGTTTCCATGGTCACGTGGCCAGCGTGACTAGACACGGAACGCCATTACCTTCCCACCGAAGTGGTACCTATTTATCTACTCGCATTTTTACATGCTTTCGAACTGCTAGGTTGGCAGGAGCTGGGACAAGTGACGGGAGCTCACTCCATGGCGTGGATTCAATCTTACGACGGCTGGTCTTCTGACCTTGCAGCACAGAGGCTTCTGCGGTTTAACCAGCAGCACCACCACGTCCCTTAAGTATCCAAAGAATGATGTAAATAACATAAAGTTGATCTTATTCCTCTTCGTCTCACAGCAGGCTGTTAGTGATTAAACCCAACAGTTAAACCTGTCCACCATTCCTCTTTTGCATAGGTAATTATTTTGTGTCACCTGGAGACACTGCTTGTCATCTTCTCCTTATCACCTGAATAACAAAAGTTCCTTCCCTCTCAGTATGAATCTCTAACTGTTACTTTCAACTATTTATATACGTAAAATCAGCACAACGGGTTGATATGAAAAACCAGCATAAAATAGAGGAGACCTCCCAAGATCAACCAACATACTGCCAAAGTGCTGCAGCTTTCGATTAATATTGTTATTTTTATAGCCACTCAAAAGGCATACCCAGTTCTTTTCATGGCTCTCTTGTTAGCACAATACTCCCACATACTACCCAATTATGCAGAATCCCTATCCACATTTACATTGCTCTCCAAGTAAGAAAACAGAGTAATTAGGAAGCTTCTGGAGTGATTAAATGTGAATGCCAGATCAAGCCTAGATTATGCAAGCAGTGGCAGGAAAACTTTTCTTGGTTCTTAGTTCTTGTCACCTAGGCCTAAGAAGCAGCACTTGCCCAATACCCTGCTGAGCTCAAAGGGCATTTTTCAGTAAACCTGCCCTAGTTAGCTGCTCTATAGCTGAAACAAAACACAACTTCTCCAGAACAGTTGCACTAAGTTAACTGAGAGGGATCTTGTGATCTGGCACCTGTTACATAATTGCAACTGTTATCGGCATAGTGTAGACAAGAGTGTTAATTTTCAAATTTGCTGTCTCTAAAGAATACCTTCTAAATTTGGTCATATCCTAAAGCACACTTTAGCTATAGGCATATATTGTAAGGAGTTCTGGAGCATATGAAACATGTTTTCAGTTACAATTACCAACTGTAAAGGCCATTGGTTTTGGGTGTTACTCAACCTGTAATGACTGCTGTGGCACCTTTTGCAAAATGATGCCATAGAAGATCAATATGTGTGGGAACAAACCTAACACCATGTAACATCTAATGCAACTGTGATAAAACTGGTTGCAATCCAAGGTCTCAATTTTCTTTGCATGACCCAAAAATGCTTACTCCAACATGCATGCCTCACCTTTTTGAAGAAAAGATTACTTTCTGCATTTAATGACAGGCTTTGGGGAACAAGAGTAGTGCTTTGTCAGTGGAGTTGCAGGCATTTCAGTATCCAAAGCCTTCTTGTACATCTCATTTTTACTTTATATGGCAAGCAACAGGAATTCCTTTCCGCTGTCTTGCATCCTAGCTTGTGCATATCTCTATTCTTAGTCACTTCCTTAATTAGCCAAAATCCTGTTGGGTAGTTATATCTCCAGAAGGCAAATGGCATAACTAGCAGTGGTAATTAAGGTCACCCCACTTGGATTTTGAGGTATGCAGTAATCCACCAGACTGGCATGTGTTGGAAAATCCAAGCGAGGATTTGTTAATTAGCAAAATGAAGCCACTGTGAGTTACATTGTTTGCCTTCTGTCAGCATAGCTACAATTCAGGATTTTGCTCTAGACTTTACTGCCCCACTGGTCTTGTTTGCTCCTCCTATAAACATCATTAATTTAACTAAAATACAACTTTTGAAGATCAAATGTATACACATTGATCTGGCAGCGAGTCCCACTCTGTAAATCTTATTTCTGGGTACTATCATTCATTCTTGCAGGTTTTCGTGGACAGAAACCAGCTATTTTTGCCTCACAGGATTTGACCTGGTACACAACTGTACAAGGTTTTTAATTTGAGCAATATGCCTCCTTATTTCTCTAACTAGTTTTCTGTACAGCCATTTCGTCATTTCTTATAGCCCTATGGTTTACTAATTTTTGTCTTTAAAAGATCTTTGTTGTTATGTGCTTTCAAGTTAGAACTGATTTATAGTGACCCTAACAGGGATTTCAACATGAGATATTTAAAGCATGGATTTACCAGTTCCGCTCCTCCAGTGGGTTTCCATGGCTGAACGGGACCCAGGCCTCCTAAGTCCCAGTCCATTACTCTATTCACTAACCCACACTGTGAGTCCTTAAAGATCCTGATACATCATATTCCTCTCTATATTTCCAATAAATACAATAATATGCTTGGAGTTCAATTTTCCAAATGGTCATGCTGGAACTTCTTAGGGCTCAAAGAATTCCGACAGTTGCTGCAGCTCTTTAAAAATCCTCCCATTCGAGATTGTACTCGGAACGGTTTTAAAAGCATTGCACTTCATGTCATTTTACAATCCATGGGATTGCCTTCATTTATGAGAAAATCCCAACATCCTTCATCCTTCAGAGCTGAAATGTTCCATGTAGCAATGAATATGTAATATGGATTTTCTTTGCCTTTGGTTTTCCTTTTTCTGGTTTTACACATTTTAGCAAAATAATTACATTTGCTACATTTTTAGCATCCATTTCCTTCCCCATATGTTGGGCAAGAATGTATTCAATGGCTATGACATACTGACATCAGCCTTTGGTGTTTCTACTTACATATTTAGCACCTCTTTATCTTTTTGACCCTTTTAAAATGACAGCACCTCTCTTGTTTCAGGAGGACTTTATTTCAAATTTTAAGAACACTTAGACTGATGTTGTCCAGCCAACATAACCTGTCATCAAAGATGATGTAGAAACAAACATATAGATGACAAGAGGCTTGCAACGTCTGCTGTGGGTATCTGATTGCTTCACTTGCTTTGTAATCTGCTTCTACTGTACTCATTTGTTGTTGTTGTTTAGTCATTAAGTCGTGTCTGACTCTTTGTGACCCCATGGACCAGAGCACGCCAGGCCCTCCTGTCTTCCACTGCCTCCCGGAGTTGGGTCAAATTCATGTTGGTCGCTTCGATGACACTGTCCAACCATCTCATCATCTGTCATCCCCTTCTCCTCTTGCCTTCACATTTTCCCAACATCAGGGTCTTTTCCAGGGAGTCTTCTCTTCTCATGAGATGGCCAAAGTATTGGAGCCTCAGCTTCAGGATCTGTCCTTCCAGTGAGCAATCACGGTTGATTTCCTTCAGAACGGATAGGTTTGTTCTCCTTGCAGTCCAGGGGACTCTCAAGAGTCTCCTCCAGCACCACAATTCAAAAGCATCAATTCTTCGGCGGTCAGCCTTCTTTATGGTCCAGCTCTCACTTCCATACATCGCTACTGGAAAAACCATAGCTTTGACTATGTGGACCTTTGTCGGCAAGGTGATGTCTCTGCTTTTTAAGATGCTGTCTAGGTTTGTCATCACTTTGCTCCTGAGAAGCAGGCGTCTTTTAATTTCGTGGCTGCTGTCACCATCTGCAGTGATCATGGAGCCCAGGAAAGTAAAATCTGTCACTGCCTCCATATCTTCCCCTTCTATTTGCCAGGAGGTGATGGGACCAGTGGCTATGATCTTAGTTTTTTTGATGTTGAGCTTCAGACCATTTTTGGCGCTCTCCTCTTTCACCCTCATTACGACGTTCTTTAATTCCTCCTCACTTTCTGCCATCAGAATGCTATCATCTGCCTATCTGAGGTTGTTGATATTCCTTCCGGCAATTTTAATTCCGGCTTAAGATTCATCCAGTCCAGCCTTTCGCATGATGTATTCTGCATATAAGTTAAATAAGCAGGGAGACAATATACAGCCTTGTCGTACTCCTTTCCCAATTTTGAACCAATCAGTTGTTCCATATCCAGTTCTAACTCTACTTATACCCAGACTTAAATTGGCATTAAATCAGAAGTAAATAATGCTCCAGCCTTTCTCAGTAATCCTGATCTGAGTTTGACTACAAACCATGCAATTTATACTAAATTATTTGCACAGCTTCTTTTATATTGAAAGTCTGCTGAGACCACTTCAAATTGGTCCTCTATAGGGATGGGCCATTGCTTGGTGGTACAGGATATGCAAAAGATCCCAAGTGGAGAAGTCATCGGTGTATAAACAGTTAATTAAATTCTTTTTTAAAAAAACCCTCTGGTTTATGAATGTGGGATATTGTGCTTCTGTATCCAAAACACCAAGAAATGGCCCAAAATTACAGCACATTAGTGTGCCCACATTGCCAGTAGGAAAGAGGATGCTAAAATTTACATAGCAAAGGGCAGCCTGTTGACAACACCCATGTCAGCAGTCAAAATGGTCTACAGGAATTAGCATTCTGGAGAAGAAAATAATCCAGAGTGTGCATGTGCGGGCAAGAGAGAGATATGAGATAAAATATATACATATGTTTAAAACAATAGACTCAATAGACTCAATATGTCAAGGTTTCTTAGGCCATTATCCAATGTAAAATATTGTATTTTATCTGCTGTAATTCCCGGCTATATTTCCTTACTAAGGAGTGCTACCTCACATTGGTGATTAGAGACACTTATTACCATGTTGTTATTGTTTGTTATCTATAGCCTAGGATTAATTTAACCACCAATCATTGTCATTTCGTTGTTGTGGGATCAAGTGTTTGTTCTTTTCAGGAGATTGGGTGTTTCCTGTGATCAGGGTGTTTTTTGCTATGGGTGTTTTGTTGTGATAAGGGGGGAAGATGATCTGTCACTGTGATTGATGGGTGTCGTTGGCTAGTCTTTTGTGTGCAGTGATCACTGGTCCTTGTGGCTGGGTAGACCTTTTTGCAGGCTGTATTTTTCAGTGCTGGGAGCCAGGCTTTGTTGAGTTTTAGACTTCTTTTTTGTTGAAGCTGTGCTGGTGTTTGTAGATTTCAATGACTTCCCTGTGAAGTCTAACATAATAATTGCTGGTGTTGTCCAGTACTTCTGTTTTTTTGAAATAGGATTTCATGTCCAGCTTGTTTCAGGGCATGTACAGTTAATGCTGATTTTTCCGGTTGTTTTAGTCTGCAGTGTCTTTCATGTTCTTTGATTCTGGTCTGGATGCTACGTTTTGTGGTCCCAATATATACCTGGCCACAACTGCAAGGTATCCGGTATACTCCTGCAGAGGTGAGGGGATCCCTTTTGTCCTTTGCTGACTGTAACATCTGTTGTATTTTTGTGGTGGGCCTGAATACTGTTTGTAGGTTGTGTTTTTTTAAAAGTTTCCCCATGCGGTCTGTGACCCCTTTGATGTATGGCAGAAATATTTGTGGGGGGCTGTTTTTCTTCTTCAGTTCGGTGTTGTTTTCTCGGTTTGATAGCTCTTGTGATTTCATTCTTGGAATAGCCATTGCCTGTAGGGCCCAATTCAGGTGGTTGAGTTCGGTGCTGAGAGATTGAGCTTCAGAGTTCCGATTTGCACGGTCTACCAGTGTTTTGATTATGCCTCTTTTTTGTCATGGGTGGTGGTTGGAGTTTTTGTGTATGTACCGGTCTGTGTGAGTGGGTTTTTTGTAGACCTTGTGTCCCAATAGGAGGTCAGATTTGCGTATGACCATGACATCTAAGAAAGGGAAGTTGGCCCTCTATTGTATTAAAACATATTGAGAAACTGAACGCAAATTTGTAATATGAATTTTATGTTCTAAGTGAGGTGGCATCTCTTCCTTTCAGACTTTCAGTTCAGTTTTATCATTTGCATGTTAAGAATAATTGCTTTGCTCTATTAATTTCAGTTAATAGTAGAACTAACTAGTTTTAGACTAAAATCCTACATCCACTGAGGTGGAGTAAGACTCATTAAACTCACTGGGTCTTACTTACATAACGTAAAAACATAAGAAGAGCCCTGCTGGATCAGGCCAAGAGCCCATCTAGTCCAGCTTCCTGTATCTCACAGTGGCCCCACCAGATGCCTCTGGGAGCACACAAGACGACTAGATACCTGTCTCCTGATACCTCTCCCCTGCATCTGGCATTTTGAGGTACCTTCCTTTTAAGCCTGGAGATTAAACATCCCTTTCATGGCTTGTAACCTGTGATGGACTTTTCCTCCAGGAATCTGTCCAATCCCCTGTTAAAGGCATCTAGGTCAGATGCCATCACCACATCCTGTGGCAAGGAGTTCCACAGACTAACAACACACTGGGTAACAAAATATTTTGTTTTGTCTGTTCTCACTCTCTCAACACGCAATTTGAGTGGATGTCCCCTGGTTCTGGTATTGCGTGAGAGGGAAAAGAGCTTCCCTCTATCCACTTTTACTTCTGAATAGGATTGCATTGTTGGTAATCTCCTCAGTAAATTATGCATAAGTCTGCAAAGAACCAAAATGAAATAAAAGAATACTGTTTATATTCATTCAGATCTTTAATTGGACTTATAATCCCTCTTATACTATCAAGTTCTATATACCATGTCCTTTCACCAGCATTACATCCATTGCACTTATGATTATGCATAAGTGCTATTCAGTACAGTCCTGTACGCACAACAACATAAGTCAGTGCAGTAGCACAATTGGAGATCATCCTTCTGTCAGCATTATTCAGATTTAGGCCACAGGTTCAAAGGATGAATGAGCCAAATTCTGACTTTTGCAGCACAGGGTTCACTTTACCAAAAAATAACAGAGAGCGCTACAACTGAGAAACTGATGGAGAACAGACAAGGGATGAAAATCTCAAAGATGACATGCAGGCTATATATATGAGCTTAATTTTGTAGAATAGGACCATTGAATCCTATTCTATTTGGGGAACTGGCAAGTCAGCACTTCCATATATTCCATTGATTCAATGCACCTTTTCTGGTTGTGATACATTACACGAAGGAACAGGATTTCATCCTTTCTCTAGAAAACCAGGATCTTGATAAATAGGAAAATAAAATATTAGGGAAAATATAAAATGAATTCTTTTCCTTTCATTGCTTTTCTTTTCCTTTCCTTTCTTTCATTCTTTCATTGCTCCAGAATGGCAGATCTGAAGTAGTCCTCTGTACTGCCATTTTGTAACATTAAGTCTGTTACTAAATGTTGGTGCATAGGATTGTCACATTTTCCATTTTCATGCGGTGGTAGCTCCTACATTTTCCCGTGCCCAAACACAGATTGAGTTGCTAGGAGACAAACGCAGTGCCCTGAAATATGAATCACATTTTTATATTTGCTTCTGTTAAGTTCAGCTCAATTAAGTTGTACCTTTGGGCTAAAAGCTGTGAACTGAACACTTCTACATAATAAATTATACTAGCATCACAAGTGAAATCATGGAAATTTTCAGTACAGAGGTATTGTATCAAAATGTATCTAAAATGATGCTTATAAAGTACATAACCAATGCAATGACTATTTTATCAACAGTATCAAAATACTGTAAATTATCTCACCAAGTTTCAAAAGCCATGGACTGAGTAGAAACTTTTGATAATTTATTGTAATAAAAAGTTGACATATCTCAGCTGGGTGTTTCAATTAAATTTCATTATAAATACATATGAGCTGGATTGCATTAAGCTTTTGTGACCAGCATGATTATATCTCAGATGCATATGGGCTTTAGGAAAAGTGTCCAGCTACACAGATGTCCATCATATCGGCAGTTTCCTTCAATATTCCCAAATACCATATGAATGTTTTATAATGATGTTTAGCTTTGAACACCTGACCCAACCTTATAAAATGGTTCTTCTATATAATTACCACATTAGTTACGTGCTAAGATAGAGTTGAATGAATTATTCATACACTGTTCCTGAACTGCTGGTTATATGCCCTCTGTGAGGGCATATAAAAACCTCTCCAGGTAAATTTGGGAGCAATAAGAGAAAGAAAGGCAAATGAGGAAGAGGAAGACAGGCTGATCATTCCTCTGTTTTATGGTAATAGTGAAGCAAGGGGAAGCAAGGGGACAAGATTTTTCAGAGTCATTACTTATTGAACAGAAGTGATGGGACAGAGGTAATACTAGTCAGTGTGCTTTAGTGCTCTGCCACAGCACAGGACAGAATGATTGGGATGTCTAATTAGAAGGCCAACCATGAATAGCCTTTCCTTAAAAGGTTCCAGGCAAAATACAATTTCCCTCAGCTATAAATTCAGTGTGTGATTAGTGATGTTTGGAGTTGCTTCTTATATTGTCATGTTGATATGTACGCTTAAAATGTGTCAGGATCTGGCCCACACCACCCTGGTAGCTGCAGGATCAGGGCCAGCCTGACCCAGGAATGCAGTGATGTTTGCAGGCTCAGGCCCTGGCCTGTGTAGCAGCTTCTGGGCCACTCATGAGGCTCACCTGGAAACCTGGAGGGAAATCCTATTTAAGGAGTGGTTCTCCTTCCTAGAACTTGCCTCAGTAACAAAGGTCTTGGGCTATGGTGTGCCTTGCTGTTTTTGAGCTCGGGAGTACCTGTGTTCCTGTCTTGGTCCCTGCTCTTGCCTCTGCTTGTCTCTTGCATCTCTACATCTGGATTCCAGTTTCCTGCCCCTGCCTTGGTCTCTGCTTGCTTCTGCTGGTCTCCTGCATCTCAGGGCCTTGTTTGGGCTCCTGGTCCTGTGTGACCTGGGTCCCAGCCTGGTGCTCCTGCCTCAGCTTGGTCATGACCAGCTGTGCAGGTGGTGTCTCTTGACTCAATACCCTGTGTGGCAGACTGGGTCCTGGTGCCCTTGTCCATGGAGAGAGGCTGCCTGTGATATCTTGGACTTTGACAAAATGTTTTTGTGGACCATATAATTTGAGACAGTTTCTTGGTGCTACTGCCCAGTCTCACAGATTTACAAAATGACTTTTGTCTTTCTGACAGGAAGAAAATACAGTTTTATTCTTTCATTTTTTTCTTGCCTGTTAAACTGTATTATAGTTGTGAGTTTTATTGAATATATTTTTAGTTAAATTTTATATCCATTTTAATGTTTTGAATACATTTATTTTACTTTGGATAACACTGTTGTTAAGCTCCTTGAATGTGTGTTTTGGCAAAAGGGCAAGATATAAATTAATTTTAAAATACTGGTAATCAATAAGTTCCATTTTATGGATATGACAAAAACATTTTAGTAAAAACATATGTTATCAAAGAATACTGGAAGGGTGCTTTGAATCTCTGTAGCCTCCAAATCAATGAACATTTGGATTGTATAATGTGTGATGAGTCTTCTGGACTGGGGTAGACAACTTTGTAGCCTCCCAATGTTTGTAGTGAGTTGTGTAGAATATCTGAAGGTTAGCAGATTGCCCACCCTTGCCTTGAAAGCTATGATGCAGTGGTCACTAGTTTAGCTTGTTAACACAGTCATTTGAAATTCAGTGAGCTCAGCTGAATTCCTTTAAATTATAAGTTTTGTTGTTTTGATTCCAAATTGTCATAACCATGCATCCAAGATTAATGTTTACCTTCTGTTCAACAAGCTTCTACAAAATAGCCAAATGGATTTAATAGAAGTTCCTCAATAGAATACTCTCACAGAAGTAATTTGCTATCCTTGTGCTGAAGAATTTGGTTCCCTCTAGTAGGTGACTGATTTGAATCCAAGCTTACAATCCTGAAATAAAACTGCAAGAAGTCTATTTTCATAAAACCAGTGGGGCATGCTTCCAAGTACCGTGCTCAAGAGCAGACTTTTAAATGCTCTACATGTTCTGCTTCTGGGGGAAAACACATATACGCCTCTCCACCCAGACTTAGCTGAGAAAGTCCTGTACTTGCAATGCTAAATATTTCAACAATTGCTTTCACATATATTATTTAGAGCTATTCACACATTGCTATGTTTTAAAGTCTGCACTTAACAAAACAAACTAAGTAAGACAAATAGGTTCAAATAAATGTGTTATAATGATACAACATGGAGTCATGATTGGCTGAAATTACCTATGGAGTGGCAAACCTTGACCTGCTGGACAGACTCTCTCTCTTACTTTGTGGTTCACCACCAGCAGCATTTTGTGGTTTGGTAAGACAGCATATGAGAAAAGATGTGACATTCCTTTCATAGGCCAGTCTCCTATTGAGTGAAAAGTCCCACCAGCAACATAAGAACCGCTGGATAGTTCAGTGGCTTAGGTCTCTGGCTGTGGAATCAGAGGTTGGGAGTTCAATTCCCCACTGTGCCTCTTGGAGAGGAGCTGGACTTGATGATCCATTGGGTCCCTTTCAGCTCTGCAGTTCAATGGTTATTATTATAACAAGTCCCTGCACCACTTGTGTAAATATGCCATTGTGCTAGCAGTGATCTCCATAAAAGAGCCATGTTGGCTGCATGCACGGCAGCAGTGCTTTCACAAACAACACAATTCTGCATAGCTAAATTGGCCACATGAAGAAGCTTATAGGATGCAGGTCATACCTTTTCCCCCCTGCCCTGTTAGAAACATAAATATTACCTATATTGTCAGACCATTTGTCCATCAATATTTTAACCTAGAACCCTCCAGATTCTAGATGTGCAACTGCCATCATTGCTGACAATGCTGACCTAGGTTAGAAAAGGCTGGCTCTTCAGGGTTTCAGACATGCTTGGAAATGCCAAGAACCAGATGTAGCTTCTTTTGCATGCAAGCAAGCACATGTTCCATCACTGGGCCATGTACTTTCCCTATTATTTTAAGCCAAACAAACCTAAGTAAGTACAATTCCTGGAACCCAAACTGTATGGATTAAAGAGGACGTTGTGTTCTAACTGTAATAATTTCAAGCAATTCTAATTGTAAAAACTAAACTCATTGCAAATGAAATGTATTAGCTGTAGAGGTTGGAAACAAGTGTAGCCAGTCTAATCTCTTTCTTCTGTATTAGAGAATACATCTGTAGCTGCCTTGTTTCTTTCCCCCTCAGAGTTCTCTGTTGTTTCACTGAATAATAACTTGTAAACAACTGTGTAGCCCAAGGTAGGAAATGGAGAAATTAATTCTTGATCTCTGACTCCTTGTACAAGGCACGTGACCCCTAATTTTATTGACAGCATTCTGTTTTCTTACATGAGTCTCTATAAAAACAGATAAGTTAAAAGACAAACTGGTGATTTAGAATATGATACATTATCTCTAATGCTGAAATAATTTTTTGTGATTTTTTAAAAACATTTATTGCTATATTTACTATGTGACAATAAAATTAAAAAGTACTTTATCATTTACAACAGATAAACAGGCATTTGCACACTATGCATACGCTATATTATTAGAAATTTACAAAATACGTATTTCCAGATGAGTAGAGAGAGTTTAAATATCTCAATTTCTGTGATATATACTAGAAATCACAAATCAGAAATGTATTTCATCCGTTAAGCTCCAACATGCATACACAATAAGTTGCTCATCTTTAATATTGAACTGATTAGGACCATGGTAAGTGGTTTAGGTGTCTGGCTGTGGAGTAAGAGGTTGGGAGTTTGATTCTCCACTGTGCCTCCAGGGAGAAGAGCCATCCTGTGTGGCCTTCGGCAAGCTGCACAGTCCCAGGGTGACCCCAGAAGAAGGGAATGGTAAACCACTTCTGAGTATTCTCTACATAGAAAACCCTGAAAAGGGTCAGAATCAATCTGATAGGAAGCAATTATATAACAGCTGGCCGGATAGCTCAGTGAGTTAGTTATTTGGCTGGGGAGACATAGGTTGCGAGTTCAATTCCCCATTGTGCATTCCAGAGGAGCCAGCCTGTGTTGCCTTGAGTAAGCTGCACAGTCCGAGAATGCCCCCAGACAAAGGGAATGGCAAATCACTTCTGAGTACTCTCTGCATAGAAAACCCTTAGAAGTGTTGCTATATCCATAAGTTTCATTGATTCAAATAGGCCTATTATAGAGTAGTTAAAACAGGTCTGTTGAATCGATTAAATTTAGGAGCTGACTCTCCAAAACCCAGTTCATCCAATGGGCCTACTCTAGTGCATTTTACTGCACTAAGTAACAGGATTTTGACCAATGCTGCATTTCAACATACTTTAGAACCTTGGCCTATCTATCTTATGAATGTGTACAGGTGTTAAATGCCAAAGAGTTATGATTTCATATTGTTTTTCTCTCAGATTAATACTACTTGTCATTGAAATTAATGAAGAATATAGGAATCTCCATTTATCTTTTGTGATTTTAGCACTGATCATCTGAGCTTAAATCTATAGTCATTCTATTCTCCTAATGACGATCTTCCTAAGCTGATGCTTCTTCATTGAGTAGCAAGGGATTCAACAAAAGAAGGTTCCTGGATGATTGGGAATATGTCCAAGTCATCGGAAGGATTGAGAATAATGGAAAATAAGATGATAGTTCATCTATCGTTTTTTAAGATGACTATATCAGATTCACCATTTAGGTGGTACAAGAGTGGTCAAATGTAAAAAAGGACAGGCCTCAATTTTCAGTAGCTTTCTGGAACATGATAATTCATAGATTATCACTTACATGACATAGGTAGTGAAAGGTCATGCTCAGCAGAGATGAGGAAGAGACTAGAGTCTTATTCTGGTGTTCAAAAAGAGATGAAATCAGCATGCAAGTCATGAAGTGTGGTAGTGTAACACTTTTAAGTTCTATGGAGCTATTTGCTTAATTTGATATCTATTGATGAATCTTGCAAACACAATTTCACAAAATGAGTCTTTTTTTATTCACAGATATAGAACAAACAACATGAGCAATTATTACAACAACAAAATGCTACAATTTGTAGCCCTAGGCAACAGCACCAACACAGAAGTTGCTTGTAGAATTGCAAAGTTCAAGTGTCCTTTTGAATTAAAATTCAGATAAAAATCCAAGACATGTTCCTCAACTGGACTGGGTGTCCAATACCTAGAAGAATCAGTTCCACGTATAAAATCTTCAAAATCCTAAAATAAAATATCAATACAATTGCATGCAATTCATGAATTTACTATGTGGATTCACCCCTCCAACACAAACATATAGGAATTATGCCTAAACTAAGTTGGCAAGGGCCTCAGCAGTCCAAGTGGCAACAGCAGCTCTGGCTTCTTGAGCTTTTCTGCTTTTTCTGATTCAAATTTATTACTCACAACCCTGCTCTTTCTTAGTCTTTAGGTAGAACCAATATTTCATAGGGGTTACACTTCTTTGTTGTTGCTTTCATGTGAAAAGTGAGAGTTCTGAACAGGAGAACCGGTTCTACACAGAAAATCCACAATCTCATGCAAACCTTCCAAGCATACAAAAGGCTCTTATCTCAGACCCATCACTTTTCATGTGATCAAAGCAATGACAAAGGGGATGAAACAAGTGTGCTCCCTTCTTTACATGTTGCTTTAACCCCTTCTTGAATGGCTAAATGGGATAAATGGCAGGATCCAAAAGGCTCACTCCACAGCCACGACTGCTTCCATTGTGCCATTCCAGACACACAGCAGCTTCCACCACAACTGCCAATCCTCTTTCACCCTGAGCCTCCTGTTCATCCTCTAAATGTGCCAAAGATTGAAGAAAGCCCATGCAGAACAGGTTTCCAGGGAAGCAAGGGGCTGCAGAGATTAAGACAGAGGAATTCCCATTACAATAGCAGATGTCCACCAGCATAATGTTGCTATATTCTGCTCCTCCAAATCTGGCACTTTGGTTTACATAATTAGGAAATCCCATTTGCACAATATGCAAATTTGCATATTATGCTAGCCCCTGTAGTTAGTTTCATAGTATGCAAATTAAACACATTAATTGCTGCATTGCCTTTCTCCCAATAAGTTTCATCCTTTGCATCATTTATATAGCAGCCACTGATCTCAGAGTGCTAACATATTTTAATGGTTGGAACACTGGACTTAGAAAAGGGAGTTATAAGTTCAAGTCACAAAGTTTGCTTGAGATCCTTGGGTTAGTCAAGCCTATATTTTAGCATTGTCTTTGCAATAAAATGAGAAGGCAGAAACTATGAGAAATATCTTTCTACATTCCTGGTAGATATACATATTGCTAAACATGTAGGCTTCTGCCAAACACATGGGCTTCTGGTCATCTTTTTCTACAATGGCTGTTGCTTGTTAGGATAGGTTTTTACTGATGGCATCCTCAGTACCAAAGAAATCTCCTATGAATGACACAGTGTCATCTTATCTGTAGGAAAAATTGCAGGGAACGGTGAGGATAAACTACAGAAATCAGTATGTCATTTCCCTCAGAGACACAGAAAGTCAATATTTTATTGTAATTGGGAAATATTTAACTGAACTTTTTTTGCCACATTTGACTATATATATTCAGAAGCAGAAATGGGTAAAGTTCCTTTCTTGGAATCTTTTATATATATTCCAAGAAAGGAACTTTACCCATTTGCGCTTCTGAATAAATAGAGATTAGAGATGGGGACAACTCAACATTTTGGCGAGTCCTCCTGCTTCGTGAGTCGTCAAAAGTTGACGAAGCACGAAGTTGCCCCCATGAAACGATAACAAAGTTATTCGTCGATTCGTGGGTGTTATTAAAAAAACACCCCCGCAGCCCCACTGCCACCACCAACCTCCCGCTGCCAGCCCCCCACCGCCATGCTGTGCCATGCCGCCGCAGGCTAAGGGAATCCAGGATGCCCTTTGCAAAGATGGCAGCTGCAGCTTCCATACCCTAAATAAAGCCGCAGCCGTCATCTTTGCAAAGGGCAGCCAGTTTCCTTTTTTACACGCCGTGGCTGCGGAGGCCTGATGGAGACCTTGGCAGCGGCGGTGATGATTACAGTAAGGGGGTGCCGGTGGGGGTGGGGTGGGGCTAAGGGAGGGAAAGGAAGGGGGTGGGGTAGGCTGTCGGGGTGGGTGGCTGCCTATCGGCCCACTGATCAGTTGATTGGCGGCTGGTAGGCAGAATGGTGTTTTTTTTAAATTACGAAGAATGAATAAAATGGGGAGTCATCGAGTTGGAAGAGACCACTGAGGCCATCCAGTCCAACCCCCCACCATGCAGGAACATCCATCAAAGTATTCCATCAACCATAGTATCCTTCTGGAGTGCCCTTCTAGGCTGGGTCTTGGAGGTATCGTTCTACAGTGGTTCTGATCCTTCCTGGGTAGCCAAACTCAGAAGGTGGTATTGGGAAAAACCTGTTTGATACCCTGGCCATTGATCTGTGGTGTCACACAGGGTTAGGTCCTGTTCTGCCATGCTATTCAACATCTTCATAAAACCACTGGGGCAGGCTGTCCAGAGTTTTGGGGATCAGTCTCTTCAGTAAGTAGAAGACACCCAACTCTATCTCTCTTTTATATCTGATTCAAAGGAAGCTCTTCTGTGCCTAAACCAGTGCCTGTGGTAAGTAATGAACTAGATGAGGGTTAACAAACTGAAACTTAATCCAGATAAGACAAAGGTGCTCCTGGTCAGTCAAAAGGCAAATCAGGGAATAGGGATTCAGCCTGTACTGGATGGGGTTACTTTCCCCTTGAAAAGCCAAGTTTGCAGCTTGGGTGTATTCCTGGACTCAGTCATGAGTTTGGATGCAAGGTCTCAGTGGTGGCCAGGAATACTTTTGCAGAGTTAAAGTTGATGTACCAGCTGTGCACATTTCTTGAGATGTTCTCTCTGGCCACAGTGACAGATGCCTTAGTTACATCTCATTTGGATTACTGCAATGTGCTCTATGCAGGTCTGCCATAGAAGAATGTTTGCACTATTCATCTGGTTGAAAATGCTGCAGCTAGATTGCTGACTGGCACTGGATAGAGTGAGCATATAAGTCCCTTATTAAAACAGCTTCATTGGCTGCTAGTCTGCTTCCAGGCCCAATTCAAAGTCCTAGTTATTATTTATGAAGCCTATATGGGCTGGGTCCAGGTTATTTGAAGGATCATATCATCCATATGAACCTTCTTAGCTTTTAAGATCTTCTGGGGAGGCCCTTCTCTTAATTCTACCACCTTCCCAAGCTTGTTTGGTGAGGACACATCAGAGGGCCTTCTCAGTGGCTGATCCCAGGCTTTGGAATGTGCTGTCCCAAGAAGCCAGGTTGGCCCTTTACCTTTTTTACTTCCTTAGTCAGGCAATGACCTTCCTTTTCAGGCATGCTTTAAGGTATAAGTGTGTGTGTGTGGGGGGGGGGGGTTTGTCTCAGGAATATGTTATTTATTAAATGTAGAGATTTTAAAATGTTTTTAAAAACTTTTAAAATTTGTTTTCAATTATTGGTTTTAATATTGATAAATGTTTAATTGTTTTAATGTAGGGTTTGCGGTGGTATTTTTAAACTGTTGATTATTGTATAGTTTTACTTATTGTGAGCCACCTTGGGTCCCTTATGAACAGAAAGGCAACATATAAATAATATAAATAAATAAACCGTAGGTTCAACTCAACTCAAAGTTCATCCCTTTTTTATCTTTTGGGGATGATGACCATCTTTATCGGATCCACCATTTAGTGTGGGGGGGGGGAGAGAAGTGTTTAAGTAGCACATGGATGGACACGTAGGTGACTAACTAGTCCAATATAAAGCCTGCCCTCTTTAGGTGGCTGCTCAAGAAGAAAGTGTAGTCAGCACCAGCTTCTTTTAGTTGTTCTTCTTCTGGTAGGTGTGTTTCACTAAGGGTGATATTGTCAACATTGAAGCATCCAGGTTTTCTGCCCACAAGTGTTGTTCTTCTCTCAGGTCCATTATGCCCAGTTATTTAAAAGGGAGGGAACATTCCATGCCCAGATAGTAATTGGGATAGACTCTACTACTACAACAACAATAACAAGAAGAATTACGACATTCTGGCATCAAGGGTTGTGGAAGCAGAGAACTCAGTGTCACCTGATTGGGGTTACCATGGTTTTCCCAAAGGGGGGCTGGTTTGACAACAAAACCCATCTAAAAGATGGTGAAGAAGGGACTAAACCAATGAAATCTAGAATCAGGCACAGACAGCAGAAGGTATTTTTGCACTTTGGTTCTTTGTAATTGAAAGGTGGGCATAACTGTTTATAAATCCCTCAGCATTTGTTGTTAGGGTGTGCTCTGGTGCAAGCTTGCACTGCAGCAGTTTTCTCCATGTCCTTTTCTGAACCCTCAACTTATATTTACATTCTCTACATCTCATCGTGTATTGTTTACCTTATATAGTTAGAAATAAGATTTAGGATTAGTAGATTCAAAGATTAATACATTATATATCAACAGGGAAATATTATATTAGGTTTACATCCCTTTGAGGTATACCAGGCAAGGGAATAATATTTTGTTAAACATAGATAGATATATTAAGTTAATAGATTTTGTGCCTGTGTGTGTGTGAGTGTGTGTGAGAGAGAGAGAGTGGTTTTTATTGGATGAGTCTGTCTTCTGCTGTTGCAGAAGCAGATACAGTGGTGCCTCGCTAGACGATTGCCTCGCAGGATGAGGAATTCGCTAGACGATGGCTTTTTGCGATCGCTAATGCGCTTCGCAAAACGATGTTTCCCTATGGGCGATTTTCGCTAGACGACGAGTTTTCCCCATTGGAATGCATTGAATGATCTTCGCAAGACGACGACTTTTCCGTTGGAACGCATTGAAGAGATTTCAATGCATTCCAATGGGGAAACATGCTTCGCTAGACGATGTTTTCTCAAGACAGCGATTTTCGCGGAATGGATTAACATCGTCTAGCGAGGCACCACTGTACTGTTCTTCTTTGAGTAGAGTCTGCAGGCAGTATGAAACATGGGTGTGGTAGAAGAAGTTGTTTAAATCAAGCTTAAATCAACATGGGATTAAATTTTATTTGTACGATCAACAGATCAGATGTGAATAACACAGAACAACTGCATAAGAATAAACAGAATCAATACAACTATAATATACATTATGTGCGGCAGACTCTTAGGGAGACAAATTCCATAAATAATTGTTAGGAGCATAACCCCACCCCCAATGCATACATATTCATATATGCATACATACATGTATATATCTAGAGGATTAAGGCACCATTTCTCGCCTGCAGACTAGTGCTGCTGCACAGAAACTGGCCACTTTAATCGTTACTGATGGATACTGGTCTGCCAGCAGATAACATGTATAGTACTCATCATCTCTTCCAGGGATGCTTTGCAAAATTGGATGAATAAAAGTGTCATGGAAACCAGTGTAGAAGGAGCAATACAACAGAACATGGACAACCGTCTCCACCACACCAGCCTCACAAGGACATAAGCGCTCTTCATAGGGAATGTTCTTGTATCTGCCTTCCAGCAGGACTGAAGGAAGTACATTAAACTTTGCTAATGTAAAAGCTTTTCTATATTTTGGAAGGGTCAGAGTATTCAGATAGCTTGCAGGTAAAAACGCCTGACCATAATCTCTAAAGCCAGGATGGGCCGTAGCTATGCTTACATGGTGTTGCAGCTCATTGTCTGTGATGCGCTGGTGTAGTTCCTGTTTTGCTTTTGTATAGCCCATTAACAAAATAGCACTTCTCAAGAGGCCCAGTAACAAGAAGAATAACAACAAGAAGCTTCTAATAGTTTACATTTTCCTTCTACCAGTTCTTCTTCCTCAGGTTCCTTCCAGCTCTGCAGTTCTATGATAGTTATTTTATTATTATTCATTGTTTTTCTTTCTTCTGGGCAGCACTAGCTAAGCTTCCAGAGCCGAGAGAGAGAGAAATCTAGGCCAGCTGATGGGCCAAATGGTTACATGTCTAAATTCTGGCTAAAACTTGGACAACTGAGTAATATAGCAACCTTATACTAATGAGATGTTGGATTTTAGGCACTTTTAGGCATATAGACAGTTCTTATTCTGTTTCAGTCTTTAATAATAATAATGTGCCATCAAGTCAATTCTGATTTATGGTGACTCTTTTCCGAGTTTTCCAAGTAGAGAATACTCAGAAGTGGTTTATTATTCCCTTCTTCTGTGGGCAGTCTTTGGTATTCATTAAACAAAAGGTGGAGAAATGTCCTATTTTGTGTCCAGGTTTTGAAGGAATCTGATGTAGGAATAACTGCTTTGCTGTCTGTTTTTAGTGGTCTCCTTGCTTCCCTTATGCTTTGATCAGAAGATTTATAAATAAATCTAGTACTACAAAGTTACCATATGGCCCAGTACTCCCACATTCCAAACAACACAAAACCCTGTTGTGCTAGTCACTCTCAAGAAGCAGAGAGCACATTTTGATAGCAGTGAAAGAAAACAGAATGGAATGGCTTGTAATTGGTTATACAGACTTACCCCTTCACATACAGTCATGGCCAAAAATATTGGCACCCTTGCAATTCTGTCAGAAAATGCAACCCTTCTCTCAGAAAATTGTTGCAGTTGCAAATGTTTTGGTACTCACATGTTCATTTCTTTGGTTTGCGTTGGAACAACACAAAAACACAGAGAAGAAAAGTCAAATCTGATACAATCCCACACAGAAACCCAAAAATGCACTGGCCAAAATTATTGGCACCCTTAAGTTAATATTTGGTAGCACCCCCTTTGGAAAAAATAACTGAAATCAGTCACTTCCTGTAACCATGAATGAGTTTCTTACACCTCTCTACTGGAATTTTGGACCACTCTTCTTTTGCAAACTGCTCCAGGGCCTTCAGATTTGAAGGATGCCTTCTCCCAACTGCGGTTTTGAGATCTCTTCACAGGTGTTTTATGGGATTCAGATCTGGACTCATTGCTGGCCATTTCAGAACTCTCCAGCGCTTTGTTTGTAGCCATTTCTGAGTGCTTTTTGAAGTGTGTTTCGGGTCATTGTCCTGCTGGAATACCTATGACCTCTGGTGGAGACGCAGCTTTCTGACACTGGCCACTATGTTGTGCCCCAAAATTCTTTGGTAATCATCAGATTTCATGATACCGTTCACATAGTCAAGGCATCCAGTGTCAGAAGCAACAAAGCAACCTCAAAACGTCTTTGAACCTCCACCATGTTTGACTGTAGGGACTGTGTTCTTTTCTTGGAATGCCTCATTTCTTTTTCTGTAAACAGTGCCATGATGTCTTTGACCAAAAAGCTCTACTTTTGTCTCATCTGTCCAGAGTACGTTCTCCCAGAAGGATTGTGGTTTTGTCACATAAGTTTTGGCATACTCCAGTCTTGCTTTTTTATGCCTTTGTGTCAGCAGTGGTGTCCTCCTGAGTCTCCTACCATAGCGTCCCTTTTCATTCAGATGGCGACGGATAGTGCGAGCTGACACTGTTGTGCCCTGTGTCTGCAGATCAGCTTGAATTTGTTGGGAAGTTAATCTGGGTTCTGTATCCACCATTCAAACAACCCTTCGTTGTAATTTTCCTCTTCCATCCACGTCCTGGGAGGTTAGCTACTGTGCCATGGGCTGTAAACCTCTTGATGATATTGTGCACAGTGGACAGAGGAACATTAAAATCTCTGGAGATGGACTTCTAGCCTTGAGATTGTCGATGTTTTTCCAGAATTTTTTCTCTCAAATCCACAGACAACTCTTTACACTTCATTCTTTTCTCCATGCTTAGTGTCACACACAACACAAAGGTTGAGTCAACTTTTCTCCATCTTAACTGGTTGCAAGTGTGATTACTATATTGCCCACACCTCTTACCTACGACAGGTGTGTCTAAATACAAATTATAGGAGCATCCCATGCTTGAAAAGCAATTATTTCTTACAATTTAGACAGGGTGCCAATAATTTTGGCCAGTGCATTTTTGGGTTTCTGTGTGGGATTGTATCAGATTTGACTTTTCTTCTCTGTGTTTTTGTGTTGTTCCAATGCAAACCAAAGAAATGAACATGTGAGTACCAAAACATTTGCAACTGCAACAATTTTCTGAGAGAAGGGTTGCATTTTCTGACAGAATTGCAAGGGTGCCAATATTTTTGGCCATGACTGTAACAGCTGCTTGAGATAGTTCTCTTTTGAAAGGTGCCTAAAATGTGATTACGAGAATAATGTAGTTATGCTGTTATGTGCCGTCTTCTGGAATTTTAAGTTTTAACCTGTAAATTGCCCAGAGGAATGCTTATACAAATGGGGTGATATATAAATCAGATAAACCAATCAATTGGTTGGTTAACCAATAAATAAATAAATAAAATGTGAAAGTTAGAAAGCCAGAAATTACAGAAAATATTCAAGGTCTGCTCTATTCAAGGTCTGCTCCAGAAATATAAACATGTAGCACTAGGCTGCCCATGCACTACCTTTGAGCTTCTAGGTGCCTAACAGATGGCTGAGGAAATAAGCTTTGAAAATGCCAGTCATCTCTTTGGGAGTGATGATGGGCCTACATCCAAGTCTCCTCTTGTCTTTCCTTCCTAAATGGGAAAGGAAAGGAAGCAACACTGGATACAATTCCTGGTGTTGCAAAAGAGTGAGTAGCATTAGGGGTACCCACTTTGATTTGGTGAGAATTATTTGCCTTATAAATCTCATTGATTTCTTGCCCATCCCTCTTTGATTTGTATCTACCTATTCTGTATTTGTGTATGTTCAATACTGAAAAAATGGAGGTGGGGGACGAAAAATAAAGGGCTCAGACCTAGAATGGGATGGGGTTAAATCTAAGTGATCTCAGCTACTGCTATTTCTTCAGTGTATAGGCAAAGCTCTCACCAGTTTTCTTCCTTCGCATCTTACTTCCCTGTCCCCCCAAAAGCCATGTAATTTAGATAGCTGTTGAGTTTTATTCCCAATGCTACTGTGACCTACCCTACACATATCCTATGTGATGGCACACATTTTCCACACACAGACACTTGATCGATTGGACTCAGAATTGCAATCACATAAGAGAAGAAGAAAAAAGTCATCCATTTCTTTCTACTTCCTGAAACAAAATCAACATAAATCTCTTTATTTTGAACATGTTGTCTTTGCGAAATGGCAACTGATCACATCAACCAAGAAATTCCTCATCAGGGACTTCAATATTAGGGTTTCTGGGAGAGCTTGGGCTTTTCTGGGCACTTGAGCTATCAATCTTCTGCTTTGGGCTTCCTTGTTCTGTTACAGTATTAGTTTCGTTTTCTAAGATAAGTGGTTTTGTTTTTTTCCAATTGAGCTTTTCTTAACCCCTGCACCATCTTGTTAATATTTGTTTTTTAATTTATTTTTTAATTTATCCAGCTGTTGCAACTTTATGCTGTGCAAAGAGGATCAACTCTTGATGGACACATTTAATTTAATTGAAAAATTCCTTCAGGTTACTATGCTCTTTGGGATCCTTTCTGCTCTGGGAAAGCATTTGGGAGCTGCAACCAGCAATTCTCCAATCTTTAAGCTGCCATCCTTCTCCATCGTGAGGCTCCAAAAGGATTCCCCAGGGCAGAAGGGATTCCTAGAGATCCTCATAACCTGAAGGAGGAGATAGGAACTTCTATATCAAATCAAATTAAAGGTTTCTATTCCTGGCCGATGACATCACCCTTGTTTCACACCATAAAGTTGCACCAGATGGTATTTATTTCAGCCAATAAAATAAACAGCAAAGAGTCTTCTGGCACTTTAATGAGTAACAAGGTGCTGTAGGACTTTTTTATTTTTTATTTTGCCACATAATGTCATGGATTGCAGCCCACTTCTTCAGATGTACTTGAAGAAGTTGGCTGGAATCCACAGAAAGTGTCACAAGGATTTTTATTCTTTTTGATACAACAGTCAACAAATTCACATGGCTACTCCTCCAGGAATTTCTTCACTAAATTAAAATTAAGATCTCCCAATTATAATCTTCTCCCAGCAAAACAAAAGAAAAATGAACAAACAAACAAGATTGTTTGGATACATGGATGTATCCAATGGATACATGGATGATGCTCATGGATGGATACATTGGTTCATTATAGTCATTCTTCAAAGTAACACTCCAAGTTCTTCCAAAAGAGGAATGAGAGAAAAGGAAAAAGACAGAAAAAGAAAAAGAAAATTAACAAAATAATTTGATCAGCAACGGCTTCAGTGCACCCATTGCTGTCTCTCCTTTTCTAGATTCTAAATCATTCATATAGTGTCTGACAGAATTAGAATATGTGCTTTTGGATTAGAATTGCAGGTAGAAGTTTACAAATATGCAAATCAAATTATTCTGGTACTTAAGGGATGGAAGAGGGTGTTTATCTTCTTTCCCTCTACAGTTACTCCCATGTTGTTCACACTATATCCCGTTTATATATTTCTTTCTTAAAGGGGCTGCACAAAAAAAAGGGAAGTGAGGCCAATAAACCTGATGTTGCTTCCATCTTGATGGTTCCAAATCATGCTCAATGGGTTGAGTGAAGAACTGTATAGCAGCTATCCTTCTGAAAGTGCTTGGAGGCAAGTGCTAAGCCCCACCATGATCACTTTCTTCATGCTTTCAGCACCAACTTTGAAGAAGTGAAGTTCCTGCTCACAAGTAGTCTCTCCATGCAAACAAGAGCACAGGTTTACAAGGTTTCAGACTTGCATATAAGGCTTACACAGCAGCAGAGAGCTCTCCTCTTCAGATGCAGCACTTAAGATAACCTGATGCCAGAGAGAGAAGGACTTGCCACTTCCCTCTAAGTGAGTTCAGAACACCAGATTCTATAATGGCTACATAGGTCTATGGTCTGATGGAGGAGATGGTACATATGAAATGGAAACTGACTAGAAATGGACAGGAACCATGGTTCAACCTGATTCGGCATGGGGCCCACAGAGGTGTTCCACAGGTGCCGTGCACTTCCCTCCCCCGCCTCCTCAGGCAATCATCCGCTCACCAGCAGAAGCACACTCCCCTCCTCTGCCTCCCTGGGTGATCACCCAGTTGCCGGCAGCAGTGTGGGCTTCCCTGCCCCGCCTCCTCATCTGAGTGGGTGATTGCCCAGGAAGGCAGGGCGGGGAAGGCTGTGCTGCTGCCAGTGACTGAGTAATTGCCCAAGGATGTGGAGGAGGGAAGCACACTTCTGCTGGTGACTGGCCAATTGCACAAAGGAGGCATTGAAGGGAAATGGGTGGTACCCACAGAACGCCTGTGTAGGTGCCCCACCAAACCACTGTTCATGCCCATCTCTAAAACTGACAGATTGCTGATTATATGGAAGAGACTCAACATCTGTGTTCCCCTTCAAACAGATAGAGGTGGAAGTGATGGAGGCAGGACATCAGAGTTATGGCCTCAGTGAACCCTCTGCCTCTCTTTAATCATGAAAAAGGGGAAACGTTAAGGTTATTTATTGAATATGAAGCCAGCTTTGTTGAGTCGGATTATAAATGTAAGGTAGAATCTTATATCTGTCATTTCTAATTCTTTTAAATTTACCCCTTAAAAAGAATGTTATGCTGGATCATTATTGTTACTAATGCATGTTATCAAGTTATTATCAAATTATTTGCTATCAAACTGGCCAGTATTAAAGAGGATTAGACAAATGCATGGGGGATAAGGCAACCAATGACTGCTAGACATGCTAGCTATGTATTACCTCCAGTGTCACACATGGAATGCTCCTGAATAATGATATTTTTTTTATTATGAGTAGGAAATTGCTATTGCACTCACTTCCTGCTTGTGGACTTCCCATTAGTCTGTGGCTAACATGGTAGGAACTGGCTGTCAGTTCATTTCCAGGCACAATTCAAAATTCTGGTTTTAACCTATAATGCCCTAAATAGCTTGGGTCCAAGCTACCTCAAAGACTGTGTATGAGCCTGCCCAGGTGTCATGATCATCAGGGGAAGCCTTTTTTCTTGGTTCCACCACCTTCACGGGTGAAGTGGGGACATGGAAGAGGGCCTTCTCTGTTGCTGCTCCTAGACTCTGGAACTCCCTCCCAGAGAAAGCTAGGCTAGCCCCATCTTTGCTATACTTGCTCAAGAAGGCAAAGACCTTTCTCCTTAGGCAGGTTTTTCCTTAGTGACTGGCTGACAAAGGTGGATTTTTTAATTGATTGTTGTGCCTTGTTGCTTTTAAATGTATTTTCAATATTGATTTTATTTACAATTTTTAATATAATATTTGCTTAATTCTTTTAAAATATCCATATGCTTACTCTTTTCAACTTTTAAATACTGCCTTTTAAATTATGTAAGCCACCTTGGGTCCTTTTTAAAAAGAAAGACTAGAATTCTACCTATGAGCAATGTGGATATCCTGCTAAGCGCCGGAGAAAGTATAACTGGAGTGCTAAGGCCAAGGGAAGCAGTGCTACTGGGACTGGCAATATGAGGTATCCTGTTTTACTGTTGGTGAAAAGTACTCGGGGGTTGTCAAACTGTAGCATCTAGTTTGTGGGTATGTTTAGACCACTGTTGTTGGTTTGTTATTATTTTTTTTAAAAATGGGTAAAGTTTGTGTTTGCAATACTCATTTAAATATATATTTCCTAAATATATATACTGTTTCCCAAACATATGCATTATTGTTCCTCTTGTTTTAAAAGTATGCTTTTTAAGTGAGCATTTTAGTTTTTCTTGCATTTTCCTCCCAAAACTTCAGCACAAACTTCAGAGAAGTATAGCTTTGGCATCTAACTCTATTCCAGTTCATGTACAAGTCCAGGAACAGCAAATCTAGTATGTTTGCACTGACATGGAAACAAAGCCAACCTCTCACCAAGCCTGACTCTATACTACAGGCGGCATACAGACAGAGTTAGCTTGCTTGTCATGAACGCATCAGCTTCTCAGCACGAACACTTGGGCATGACGTTGAAAACAAACAGATGAGGGCCAAAAGCATTGCTTGGTGTGAGGACAGTGGTGTTCCAATCTCCTACTAATCTGCTTGCTTCACATGAGTACTATAACTGCATTTCATTGTTATTGTTTCGTTTAGAACTCCTATTACCCTGGACTCTGGTGGCCATTTTTATGATCCTGCTGCCCTCTCTGGTTACATGCTGCATTGAAAAGGATCCACCGCAGCTGTGTAGCAACATGTTTTATTCATTTCCCCCAATACTGCTCATCCTCACAGGATTATTCATAGTGTTCTGCAGTGATTTCATTTCCAGCCTCACTAATTCTGTCTTAATATTAATTTTTGAGCTTCTTATTGCTGCCCTACCAGAACTGTCATTTTATTTACTTTGCTCTTACATCAAGAAAGCTGTGCTTTCCTTTCTCTCTCTCTTCCTATTCTTTTCCCACCAGCTCATTTTCTTATTGGATTAAAAATGCAGAACACGTGGTGGGAATTCTCTTCCTGCAATGCAGTTTTCGCCAGTGGACCAGATATATATTTAATGATACACACATTCAATAAAGGCTATACTGTAAAGCTGCTGATTTTTATTAGAAGCAAAATCCGAAGGAAATTTCAAAGGCTCCATGATAGGTAAGAAGTTTGAGCCGAAGTGGTTTCTCGCATCCTTGGCCCCAGATAATTGGTCAGTTCTGTGGTCTGACACAAGGAAGATTTATGATAGGCAAGGTTAGTCACAAAATGCTACTAAAACCAGACCAACCTTCAAGCTATAAAATGTGCTTGATGTATTACATTTCCCCTTATTTCTTTATTTTTCAAAAATACATACTGCTTAACATACAAAGAGGTACACAGCATAAAACACTATAACCCAATAAGCAATATAAAAGCTTGATATATAAAAAAACTGGATTCATAAAAAAAATGTGCAGCTAAAGTCAAAGCTCAGAAAATAACTAAGTAAGTAGAGATTGTTCCTCAACAACCTCTGACTTATTTTGGCAGGGATAGAGAGACTTTTCAAAAATAATTTTATGTGATCAAAAACTGGAGAGGAGGGGAAGCATTTTCAAAACTATACCTCTCAATTTGACCTATCATTTCCTATAAAGGTTTGGATTACAGCTAGTGCTCTACTCTTGAGCCCCGTATTTGTTGGCACATTGAACTTCTTTGTGATGGGTCTCACCATTCACATCAGTTGTGCAAGAGTGGACAAGCTTTGTATGCTTGGATCATGCCACATTTTTGGAAATTGCTTTTATAATTGCAAGTAAGGTAAGTTTCTTGCAGGGTAAAAATACAAAACCAGTTTATACCCAAGATGGCAGCAAGAAAAGAATGTGGGAACAGTGAACACATCTGGGCATGCCCTGGGCAAAAACAGTGCCCCGTTGGCTGTTCTTTCCACTCCAAAAGCACAATTGGATTGCTTATGAAACAAACAAGCAGGAAAAGAAGAAAACCAAATAAGAGATGGATTGATGGTTGTTGTGGGTTTTTCGGGCTCTTTTGCCCTGTTCTGAAGGTTGTTCCTCCTAACGTTTCGCCAGTCTCTGTGGCTGGCATCTTCCGAGGACAGGAGTCAGAACTCTGTCTGTGCTCTGGTGCAGTTTGTTTGGATAGTTGAGTATTTAAGTTGAGCCACAACCTTGAGTTTGCAAGTACTAAGCAGAGCTCTTAATGATAGGACATTTTGGAGGCCACTCATTCAGATGACCATCATAAGCCAGAGGCAACTTGAACACATGTAATGACAACAATGATAATAATTGCCCTCATCTTTCTCAAGCTTAAAGATGGGGAACTTGATGATTTAAGGCTGCATGTTTCTGCTGGCATAGAGTTCCCATCACCATTGTGTGAGCTGACATGAAACTAGGTTGCAGAAACATGCTCCTTATTAGAGAGGGGCACAAACCAGAACTGGTGGTTTGTGATTCGTGGCTAACCATGAAAACCACAAACCCCCAGAAAATCAAACCGGTTTATGGTTCATTTTTCTGGTTCATGCCTGGGAAGGTTTATCTGCTCCTGCCACCTCTACCGCTACCTTGTCCGCCGTCACCACTGGTGCCATCAAGGGTGCATGCGCAGAAGCTGGACACTGCCTTTGAGCAGTACATACATACACACACCCATCAGCAGGGCGGTAGGTACATACTCAGAGGCAGTGACCGGCTCCTGGCAGGGAAGCCAGGCCTGCTGCTTCTGTGGATAGCACCCGTGGTGGCGGTGACAGCATCAGAGACAGAAGCAATAAGGGCAGTAGGAAGGGTGTGAGCAGATATCCTGTTTTGCTGAAGCAAACACCAAAGGGAAAGAAGTTTAGTGTTTTGTTTTGCTTTGGCAAAACAGGAACCTCGAACTAGAAATGAACCTCTAACCACCCGATTCATTGTTTTTTTTTGGTTCATGGTTCATTTTGTGCCCATCTCTACTTACAATCCTCAACTATGATACAGAAGGGTATGGGTGATGATATTTCCTCCCCCCCTTTTGTGTATACCTTTAAAACCATACCAATTTTGTCCAAATCTGTGTTAAGTAAGGCTCCGAATCATTATTCCGCCCAGCTATATATGAATCATATGCTTCTTTTTGAAGGTCAGTTAATTTTGGAGTACAACAATGTTTCCCAAATGGTTTTGAAAAACCTACATTCCCTTAAGGCTCTTACATATTGAAAAAAAAAAAAGGTATCTCATTATTTCTCTATTCTGATTATTTAGATGTACTGGAAAATAAATGAATCAAAGGTTCCAGCCGCTGGACGGACGTTTTAACGTCCTGGAACGGCGCAGCTGGTCTTTGCCTTCCGTTCCGGAGGGCGAGAGACTGCCCAGGTCACATGCTTTGAGGGATGGGCGAACGCGGCTATTTAAGGAAGCGCGCGCCCCCTCTGCGCCCTCTTTCCTGTCCGGGCATCGGGAGGAAAAGAGTGGCTGAGCGGACGAGTTTGAGTGCAGGGAAAGGAGCGGTGCTTTAAGGAGACTTCGGCTTGTCTGGTTTGAGGGGAGGGCAGTCTGTTGCTCCCTCCTCGGGCTGTTCTGTTTTTATAGTTGTAAAATTAAGTTCCATAGTTTCTTTAGAGCGGACTACAATTCCCTTCTAGGTTTCTTATTGAATTGCAGGCTAAGCAGGGCGGGAAGCGGCGGGGCGGGCTCGCCCCGCCGCTGCAAGCTCGCGGCACCTTTTTTCTTTAAGGGCAAGTTGCGGGTATTGGCAATTTTAGTGGGGCATTTTGGACTTCCTTTGGGCATTAGGGGATTTGGTTTTACCTTGGGTTTACTGGCCGTTCCGTGGGTGGATAGTCTGGTGGACACCATTTGGTCGATCATCCTTTTCCCCCCCTTTGTTTTACTCTAGCCCGCCAGGTTGTGTTTGCCCGTGGGAAAGACCTTTGTTCACTCTCAGCCACATCAGCAATAACTGGGTTCATTGTCATAAATATAATTGATCATAGGTTACAGTCTTTGCAATTGATAGTTTATGGGACGTAATTAATTATGGTGCATTGCTATTTTTAAAATATTTTGAATTAATACTAGTGTAAGCCGGGAATAAATCTTCATCTAATTGGCTCAATTAATTACAGCAGCGCTCGTCAGCTGTGGATAGGAGGGCAGCCGTCGCTCCCTCCCTGGGTTATAGTTTCTGTTTCCAATTTAATTGATTTGTATTGTGTTTAAAGTTCATAATTGCCTAATTTTAAAATGTTTAGGGCTTGGGGTTAAAAAGGCGGGAAGCACGGCGCGGCGTTAACATTATTGTTTTAATTAAGTCATTTTGTTTTTGGTATTTTCGCGCCTTTTTCTCCCGTCCTCCATTTTTATTTTTTATTTTTATTTTTTTCATTTTCTTGTGAGCTGAGGCTTAGTTCATCTTAAATTATACAAAAAAAAAAAAAGTAAGAAAAGAAAAAGAATTGTGTGCATTTATGTACAAATACATTATAATTATAGTCAGTAGTTGTGGGTCTTGCATAAGGTTAAGTTTAGGCTATAATCTATTATTACATTAATGTTAGAATAATTGGAATTTTGTGCTTTGGTTTTGGGAATATTCTAGATTAAAATTAGAAGAGATTGGGAATAAATCACAGATATTTAATTTATTGATTTGATGATGGGATTAGCTAAAAATAAATAAATAATAATAATAATAAAAAATAAATTTTAAAAAGGGAGTTAATATATATATATATATATAAATATATATAATACTAATAATAATAGTGCAATTTAGTTCATAAGACAATTTCAATACATTATTATTTACAGAATTTTCATACAGTTCATTAAGCTTTGTTAATTGATTTTCAGCGGTTACTAAATATAAATTATCAGTGAAGATCTTAATTTTAGGACAAGTTTAGGTTTGATAGGGCGCCACTTCGGTGTCAAGTCATAACGGTTGGTTAAAGTTGGTAAGAGGGTCATTTACTGGGCAGTTTAAAGTGCTAGCTAATTTAAACAGGTGAGTTTTTTACGTGCTTCAATTTGGTAATAATGGCCTCGAAGAAGGGGAGCGGGACAAGCAAAGGAAAAATCCGGCTAAAAAGAGACCTGTACCATAGATTTCACCACAACAGTCATCCTCTGATGAGGAATCATGGCCGATTTGGAAGGATCTGTAAGAAAGATCTCGGCCTTGAGGCTCAGAGATTATCTAAGCAAACACCATTGCAACACGAGACCTCTCCTCGCCGATCAGCTAGGGACACCAAGGGCCGTCGTAAGGCCAATTTAAAGCTTTGGCACAAGATCTTATGAAGCGGTTTGTCGATTTAGAATTTATGCAGGTTCCTGTGTGCGCGGCTCAGGCGGAGGAGGAAAGGCCTTCAGATGCAATTAGGGTGCCAAGCAGAAGGAAGTGCGGAAGGTTGGACGCAGCTGGAGCGCTGGAAGGGACGGCTGGGTCGCAGGCTGAACTCTACATCACAGGAACACAGTATTAGTACGCCTCGGGGCATTGACGCCCCCAACACTTCGGTGGCTTCAACTGGTGAGTCAGCTTCTTCACACAACACCCAGTCACCATATCCTGCTTGGCCGTGGGCTGGCGGTCATTATTATTCTAATAATGCACCCACACCTTACAGTGCGCCACCCATGGGGTGGCCTAATATGGTTATAGGACTTGGCCCAACTAGATCCCTGGCTTTCCTAATTATGCTGGAGTCTTAGTTAAGGCTCAACCTTGGAGGGCCTCCTCGCTGTTACAATATTTTGATATAATATATAGGGCATATACAGAGTTTGCAGGGCAAGCTTGGCTTCTATACGACCAAGCCTTTCAAATGAAGAGTGCCATTCAACCCACTCTGCATTGGGATGAACCACAGCCGGGGTTATGGTTACAACATATGACCCCAGCAAGGCCTAACATAGGTGATAGGTTTGATAGTGGCCATCTGAATAAGAAAGTAGCTAGCAATCTTAATCCCCACCCGGGAGCGGGGTAGGCGGTTCAACCCCGTCTGCCTTGCTATAAGTATAATTCCAAAGGTTTCTGTTCAAGAACACCATGCAGGTTTAGGCATGAATGTATAACTTGTGGAGGCAAACACCCGAATTCCACCTGTTTTAAAGCGGGTGCACAGCGCCAAAACAAGGGAGCCAGAAGTGGTGAAAAGCCCAATGGGAACAGTGGTGCCCCTGGTAAGGGGACCCACACCAATTAAAATTGATGTTTTAGAGGCTTGGCTGCTAAATTACCCACAGAAAAGAGTTGGAGAGTATTTATACCATGGTTTGCAATATGGCTTTAGAATCCCGGCTTTAGGAGATCGTACCTTCGTGTGTAGGGTGGTAGCACCGGGTCGCGCCTTTTAAGGCGGCTCTGTACTGCCATGTCAGGCCTAAAACAGCCGATGTGCAAGACTAGAGTAACTAGGGGCATGAAGGAGGATCTTTTGGTTTGGAAACAATTCCTAGAGAGGTTCAATGGGGTCTCTTTTTGGAAGTCAGAAATCAGCTTAAGAGCGGATTTCCAAGTGAATTCCGATGCCGCCGGGGCATTTGGATTCTGAATTTATTTTTGTGGCAGATGGTGTGCTGGTACATGGCCCGAGGAATGGCAACATGAGGGCATCACGAGAGACTTAACATTTTGGAAATTTTTCCGATCGTAGGAGCCTTCTGGCTCTGGGCTGAAGAATGGTATTATGCAGTGGTCCGTTTTTGGTGTGACAACCAAGCGGTTGTCTACATCATCTACAATCTTACATCACATTCAGACAGGGTAATGGATTTGGTTAGGGTTTTTGCTTTACGGGCATTGCAATTTAATGTTAGGGTGCATGCCCGACACGTGCCTGGTATTGACAAAAGGATAGCTGATGCTGTCACGCCGACAGATCGAGCACTTCAGGGGGTTAGCCCTGGAAACCGGGGAGCTGCCAGAAGTTCTTCCAGCTGAGGTCTAGTAGATTGGCATGAAGACGCATCGAGAGTGATAGGCCTCGCACTGGCTCCGAGGACAAGAAGGGGTTACTTAGCTGCGAGTAACGAGTTTAAAGAATTTAGGAGGACGGTGGAACTGGAACAGGTTTGGCCGGCCCCGGTTGAACAACTTCAACAATTTATAATATTTCTGCATAGGAAAGGATTAGGCCAGGCACCATACAGGGTAAACTGTCGGCCTTGGCTTTTATGCTAAAATTAATGGACACAAAGATTTCTCCTGTGACTTTAGGATAAAGAAAATGTTAGAAGGATGGTCCAAGGAGAGGGGACGGGTGCCTGATGCCAGGACACCCTTATCTCCAGCTCTTCTTATACGCTTATGCGAGCAATGGGTGACATTATGTAGGGACCAATATGAGGTGGCATTATTTAAGGCGGCTGCCTTAGTAACCTTTTTTTTGGAAGCCCTTAGGATTAGTGAGTTAGTGGTGATGGGGAGGGCAGACACCTCTCGAATTGCCTTACAACAGAGATGATCATATTATTGTAGATTTTAATTGTGGTATTTATTTGTTTGTATACAATATATTGTGAGCCGCCCGGAGTAGACTCCTGTCTAGAAGGGCAGGATATAAATCCAATAATAAATAAAAAATAAATAAAATGTTATGGTTCAGGATAGTCAATTGAGTATTAAAATTAGGCGATCCAAGGTAGATCAGTCAGGAGGGCTAAACAATTGGTCTTGGGGCACTGCAGCATAGGGAGCATTTGCCCTGTGAAGGCCACTCAAACCTTCATGGAATATAGGGGGCAAGACTCAGGGTATTTTTTTTTTTTCCAGCATGCTGATGGGTCACCGCTGACCAATTATCAGTTCTGGAAACTTACAGACATGGCGTTGGAGAGGATAGGAGTGAAGGATATGAGATTTGGCACATATTCCTTTAGAATAGGAGCAGCATCGACGGCAGCAGCCCTAGGTTATAACACAGACCAAATTAAGCAGTTGGGGCGTTGGTCGTCAACTAGATATCAAAGGTACATTAGACCTCTACCTAATGTGTAGGCAGGGGCCGTTTATGTCGTTTCAGGTGCCACAAGTTCTGAAGGTCGAAGGCACGTGATGATCATTGGCCACAGTTTTGTTGATTGAGCAGCGAGTTATGCTGCTGCTTCCCGTGGGGGAATGCTTCTTCCCCATGGGGGAATGATTTGGGGGCTTGGTGCCCATGCGTATATTACCTGGAGAGGCGTGCGTGGCATGCAATGGATACAGCTTGTCAGGATGATGGCCTTCGACCAAGCTCCACCTGATGTCTTGGTAATTCATCTGGGAGGCAATGATCTACCAAGATCACCTGGTAAGGCATTGATCCTGGACATTCTGAGAGACCTTAAGAGGTTGAATGCCAGGTATCCTGCAATGCGGATTGTGTGATCCACAATCATCCCACTGTTAGCCTGGCGAGGCGCCCGGAGTATTGACAATGTTAACAAGGCCCGACGGGGCGTTATCAGAGAAATGTGTAGAGGTGTCTGCAGCGGCGGCCTCGGATCAGTGTTCAGTCACCATGAGATCCAAATGAGCGATATTGAATATTTTCGTAGTAATGGCGTCCACCTGTCTGATGCAGGTTTGGACATATTTTGAGAAGACATCAAAGGGGGCCTGCTTTCTGAGCTCGGAGTGCTCTGTGGCGGGCATGGGACTTAGCCAGGCTAGTCCCTATGCTGTGGCGGGTAGTGCGGAAAAACAGGTAGTCTCGGTGTGTCCCATTTGTAATTCAGGTAAGCCAACAGCGCATCCGACCTCCCGGCTCTGCGGATCGTGCGATTACAGGGCCGGTGGTGGGAAGATGCGCTGGGCCACTTCCGGACCAACAGTCATCAATTAAAGATGTCTTGAGGTCTGGGGTGTTTATTAGCGGCCGGCCGGGTTCCTGCTATCTTTAAGACCGCTGGAACCTGGGGTCGGGGACTCGCCCATTGACTGATCAAGGGGTATTTAGATACCCTGCCTTTACCTGTTTCCGCACTACAGCAGGACCCTCCTTTGACGATGTTGGCGATATACAATTTGATCTGATTTAATAAAGTGTGGCCCGTATTTAATCCATATCATTGTCTCGAGTCTTTATTCCGGGACTGGGGGGGCAAGGTTCCAGCCGCTGGACGGACGTTTTAACGTCCTGGAACGGCGCAGCTGGTCTTTGCCTTCCGTTCCGGAGGGCGAGAGACTGCCCAGGTCACATGCTTTGAGGGATGGGCGAACGCGGCTATTTAAGGAAGCGCGCGCCCCCTCTGCGCCCTCTTTCCTGTCCGGGCCCCCACCCGCCCTCCCTATTTCTAGTGTGATTTATGGTCGCCATTGAGGGGCCGGATAGGAATTTTTGACCTTCATCCTGATTGGTTATTGGATGGGGGGATTTTTCGCCTATCCCACACTGGAGAAGGGTTGTTGGCAATTTTGGTGGTATATTTCGGTCACACTGGCGGGTAGTGCGGAAAAACAGGTAGTCTCGGTGTGTCCCATTTGTAATTCAGGTAAGCCAACAGCGCATCCGACCTCCCGGCTCTGCGGATCGTGCGATTACAGGGCCGGTGGTGGGAAGATGCGCTGGGCCACTTCCGGACCAACAGTCATCAATTAAAGATGTCTTGAGGTCTGGGGTGTTTATTAGCGGCCGGCCGGGTTCCTGCTATCTTTAAGACCGCTGGAACCTGGGGTCGGGGACTCGCCCATTGACTGATCAAGGGGTATTTAGATACCCTGCCTTTACCTGTTTCCGCACTACAGCAGGACCCTCCTTTGACGATGTTGGCGATATACAATTTGATCTGATTTAATAAAGTGTGGCCCGTATTTAATCCATATCATTGTCTCGAGTCTTTATTCCGGGACTGGGGGGGCAACAGCATTTTGTTCAGCTCAGCCAAAACCATTGGCCCATCTTGAGTCATTTTTATTAACTACCATTGGTTAAAATCTAGTAGTAACAACTAGAGCATGTCAATTAAATCAGTGTGAATTTGGTGAGGCACCTCTTCTTAAAATCACAGCAGAAGATTTTCTCCTTACGAAGGTTTGGACCAGAGGTTCCAGCGTAGTAAGGCACACAGGAAGACACCAGGAATAAGTGCAGAGAATATTTACTTGCTGTACATATTTACATAGTGCTCACAGGAACATAAACTTAGGCATTCAGCAGTCAAACGGACAGAACATAAGCAGGACAGTCAAAATAGAACTGTGAAGGGCACAGTAGCTAGCCTCTTAATTTATACTACCTCCAACCAATCAAATTAGTGGTTCACCTCATGGTAATTAATTCCACACGGCTGTGTCCTTCTTGTCACATAGGCAGTGACTAAATAACTCCACCTGCACTAACCAATTGTTAATTACATTTCTTTCCTTAAAGAGCTAACAAGTTTCATTGATTCAAGTGGTTCTACTTTAGTTCTGACTTACTACTGGATTTCAGCTCTCTTTAGTAACAAACCAACAATATGAAGAAATAGAAATTGGTTATAAATAACATCATGTCCTGGACCAAGGATTTTCACTTCCAAACAGTAGTGAAAATATGACAAACATTTTTTAAGTTGGGCAGTAGAATTAAGGATAAAAATGCTCTAGAATAAAATGAATGAATCTGATATCATTCAGCTAATGGAAAGGCAGAAGTTCTCTAGTGTTTCTTGAATCTGGATTATAGAATGGCAAGTAGGACTTGTAATAAAATGCTGAGGAGCTCCTTTTCAGAATTTGAGCCACTGTCTTCACCACCAAAGTTTTTTATTTTAAAGTTCTGCTGTACTTCTGGATACTCTGGTAATCTGCAAAGACTCCCTCTCGTGTTAATTGTGCCATGTTTCATTTCATATGGAGAATATCAAGGACACACAGGCTCAGCACAGTAAATTGCACTAGAGTAGACCCATTGAATCAATGGGCCTGTTATAAGTCAACTGCTTTGCAAATTCCTTTGATTTAAATGGGCCTACTTCAACTGCAACTTACTTTAGCATAAGTCACAGTTAGAGTAGGCTCATCTGAATCAATGAAACTTACACAGGACTTGTCTCACTAAATCAATCAGTTTGCGCCAGTAAAATGTACTGTGCTAAGCAAGAGGATTTTGACCAGAGAACATCTAGGACATAGAGATCAATGAAAGTTCTTGGACTACCGTGGCTGTTCGTTCCCCTGGTAGAAGTCAATAGGCTAATGAAGTAATTTTCCAAGCAAAGGACAATTTTATTATGACCAAATGCCACAAAGACCACCAAATTTCTACTAAAGCAATAGTTCAAGTTGGATTTGAAGCTCTTTGTGGAAGAAAGCTATCTCATATTTTGAGAGACTGCTTGGGAATAGATAATACCTTTGGCTCCTGTATGTCAAAGCAGGGAAGACACTGATAAGCTGACACGAACAACCTTCCTCTGGACAATGCGAGAGGAATTTGAGAAGCTGGATTTTTGAACTGGAGGGATTGAAAATATGCGTCTTAAGCCTCCAGAATTCCACTAGGGAGTTCCTCATCCCACTTTTAGGTACTGATAATACTTACCTCGAATGCAAATCAAATGTTACACACACAGTCTTCTCAGGTTTAGATCAAAATTGGAGTAATAGCCTAATCCCATTCCTTCATGGTCTAACTCTGCATTCCTTCCTACAAATATCAGGCAAAACAAAACATAAAGAAGACAAAAGCACTGTGGTACCTTAGACACTAACTGCTCTATTTTAATTTGATGTTTCGTGGACAAGTCCACTTCCTCAGACATAAGAGTGGCTACAAATGATCCACCTACAAATGATCCTCCACCACTAGTGCATTGCCTGGATGTAGCCGCTGTACTCATTGCAACAAATAGGAAAAGGGGGCCTATCTTCTTGTTCCTCTGCCACACCCAGCATCCTGCTACGTAAATAACCTATGGCAAATATTAGTTTCTATATGGTTATTGGAAAATATAAGGACGAGCGTACATATGACATGAAGCAGGTTGGCTTTTACAATGAAAGAAAGGCATTTCTGAAAAGGCTGGCCTTTCAAACAAGGTAGAAGAGCAAATCAAGTGATTTCTCACTGCCTGCATCCATACTGATACTTGTCCAAAATGCATGTCTTGGATGATCAAGATTTCCAGAATATACTTCCATCAAACTGGTCACCATGACTGCAATGGAGTATAAAAGTTAAATAGCACTTCAGAAGAACCAAAGATGTTGAGTGAGGCCCATTAAAATAACATTAAACAGCATACTTTGATGTTCTTATCAAAGAAATGTAATTGCTGTTTAGAGTATGATTTCAGAGGTCCACACACAGAATGTGAAATGCTGATTAATAAGCAAATAGACCTTGCTTAGTGATGGGGGGGGGGGGGGGAGAAGAAGTAGGCCAAAGAGCTAACGATTCCATTACTATCAGACATCAAATTCTTACTTCCAACAGTGTCCAGATTGTGTGTTAAAAATAAGTTGTGTAGACATTCTGAAGGTTCAAAAACAAGAAAAGAAAACATACTATGTGGACATGTTGGTGCAACATTTGAATGGAATTTTCAGTGCATGCAAGAGGGATGTACAACTGAGGCACTCCATAGGATTGCTCTGTGGTGCCCAGCCTGATGAAGATATTCTCGCTCACATATGCCTCCTTCTGTGTATATCAAAATACCACTGAGCTTTGGATTTTGGACCTGACATACAAGCATAATCATTCTGCATTATCTGTGCTGTACAACAAACTCAGTACATCTCATAAAACTGTAGTAGCTGCTACTAAGGACTAAACACACACACACACAAGTGATTATCCTCCTTTCAAATATATGATCCTTTGCATGAGCAAAAGTGAATTAGTTCACATTAGCAACCATCAGTGATAAAAACAATGCATTAAAAATAATCACCTAAAACAATGTTTTCTAACCAGCTGCTAAACCAAGTAATGTATTTATTTATGGCACATTTGCATAATAGGGCAAACGAGAAAGTCTCTCTAACAGATGTGGCGGTCGTGGGGAGATTTGATTACTGGCCTCTGTTATTAATCACTGCACAAATCTTAAATGATTTGTTTCTACAGTCTGATCAATTTACATCAGAGTGCTTGCATTTACGCTCACAATGTGGAGATAAAACATCTGTTCACACCTTTGCTGGCAGCATTTATTTTCTTATCAGGCTTGAAGTTCTGCAGTAAGTGAGGCACAAGAGAATTCAACAAGAGACTGACAACTTTGGAAAAGGAAGATTCACTGTTAGCACTGAGAATAATTCATAGCTGAGAGATATTTCACCCAGCCAGTAATGCCTATATTGTGCTTATTAGCTGGTCTCTCGAAAGCAGCCATCATAGGGCAAAAAATACATGCTTGCTTTTGAAGTTTTAGTCAGTTAAAGCAGAGATATACAGGAACAGATAAAATATGCTAAATGTGTTCCATCTTCTTGTATCAGTGATATTAAATATTGTTGTTCAGTGCCCCATAATCATTGCATGTTTCATATCTATGATGTGTAAATGCTCATGTACGGTAGATTGTATAGGCAGGATCCATCCCCTCTTCACTGCACGCCCCCTAGGTTCTCCCACACTGGGTCAAAGGGTTGGAAAATGATCCATAACTGGTTTTTGCGCAGTGTGGAAAGCTGCAGTAGGAAGAGACGAATTCTCCACAGCAGCTGCCAGCACAGTGTTGGCTTTATATATTTACAGCTGTAATAACACATTTGGATGGGATGTTATTGGATCTCTGTGAGCAATCTCCATGAAGAATATTGCTCCTTTTTATTTTAAAGATTCTTAAAGTTGGTAAACTAGCAATTATAAATTGCTTTGGGAGTTTATTGGACCACGTATTTTATTATTATTCAATCTGAAGTATTTTTCTTGCTTTTCTACACTGCAAACCTCCCAAACCAAGGAATGATCTTTAAAAACAGATTAAAACTCTCTTTTTTTAAATCCAGCTTTTAAAAATCCAACCGTTCTGATGACCAAATTAAAATAATTCCAAAAGCTGGTTTTGAAAACTACTTTTAAAAACTGAAGGGCATACAGAACAATATTACCTTGACTGCTTACTAGAAGTTCAAAAGGGATGATGGAAGCTTGATTTTCCTTGTAAGAGACTTTCACATACAAGGTGCTGCTACAGAGAAAGTCCTGTCTCATGCACATACCACTCTAGTATCTTGTGTTTGTGAGACAGAGAAAAGAGTTTCGAAATATTCTACATAAGCCTTTCCAAACCTCTAGATGTTCTGAGCTACAATTCCCATAATCCCTGGCCATTGGCTGTCTGCTGGTATGCTGATGGGAGTTGTAGTCCAAATATCTTGAGAACATCAGTTCTTCTAGACAAGTAGTTCCCAACCTTGGGTGACCCCGGTGTTCATGGACTGCAACTCCCAGAAGCCTTCACCACTAGCTGTGTTGGCCAGAGTTTCTAGAAATTGAAGTCCAGGAACACCTGGGTTACCCAAGGTTGAGAACCATTGGTTTAGACAAATGATGTTCTCTCTCTCACACACACACACACACATGCGCGTGTGCACACACACACAAAATCCCTACAGTGCAGCAGTATTTCAGTAAGGTAAAGGTAAAGGTTCCCCTTGACAATTTGTCCAGTCGTGTTCGACTCTAGGGGGCGGTGCTCATCCCCGTTTCCAAGCCATAGAGCCAGCGTTTTGTCCAAAGACAATCTTCCGTGGTCACATGGCCAGTGCGACTTAGACACGGAACGCTGTTACCTTCCCACCGAGGTGGTCCCTATTTATCTACTTGCATTTGCATGCTTTCGAACCGCTAGGTTGGCGGGAGCTGGACAAGCGACGGGTGCTCACTCCGTCGCGTGGATTCGATCTTACAGCTGCAGATCTATAGATCTTACAGCACAGAGGCTTCTGCGGTTTAACCCGCAGCGCCACCACGTCCCTAGTATTTCAGTAAAGTGTTATTAATTCCCCCCCCTTAAGTTTTTAAGGGGGGGATGAAGGAAAATAATATTCGGGAATACAAAAAGACTTTATGAAAACTCATTCAGGTCTTTCTTTTCAGTCTACAGCTTCACAAAATGGCTGCAAGGGGAGATATATAGATTGTGCAGTGACCTCATTCTGAGCCCTTCCTAGCACCTCAGTGTCCAAGGAAGATCTTGGGCTTTACTGGAGCGGTTGGCTGTCACTCACCTTCTCTTCTGGCAGTAGTGCACTCCATATCACTATGAAATTCCCCTTCCTTCAGTTCAAATAGCTTATCATCGTTCTAACCCTATGAAAGCTGAATGGGATATACAGGATCACTTGTGATGTTGTGCTACTCCAGGGGTGCAAAACAACCCTTTAGTCACTCCAGAATTGTATAAATACCTCAACTGACTCAGGTTTTGCACATTTGTTTTAAAACAATGCACATGCTTAATATATACATTATTTTTTTCTTTTAGTTTACAGTCTTTTTAGACCTCATTTAAGTTTATCTTACCAAACAGAGTGAGGTGCGCAGCTTGGGGGTCTATCTGGACCAGGCGCTTGCCATGGAATCCCAGGTAGCGTCAGTGGTCCGCACCGCTTATTTCCATCTCTGGTGGATAGCCCAGCTGTGTCCCTATCTAGATGTTGGGTCGCTCACCACTTTGGTCCATGCGCTCGTAATCTCGAGATTAGACTACTGTAATGCTCTCTACGTGGGGCTGCCTTTGAGATCTATGCGGAAACTCCAGATGGTGCAGAATGCGGCAGCCAGACTTCTCAGTGGGGTAAGGAAACATCAACATATTACTCCCGCTCTGGCCGCCTTGCATTGGCTGCCCATTCGGTTCCGCGTAGATTTCAAAGTTTTAATGCTTACGTATAAAGCCCTAAACGGTTTAGGGCCTCGCTACCTGACGGAACGCCTTCTCCCACCTAGAGCTACCCGTATCACCCGATCTAGCCAGGAGGTGAGGCTGAGGAGCCTAACGCCGAGGGAGGCCCGGAAGGAAAAAACAAGAAACCGGGCCTTCTCGGCAGTGGCTTCTCGTCTTTGGAACAGCCTCCCTCCTGAGATTCGCATGGCCCCGTCGCTGGGCATCTTTAAATGCCAACTGAAAACCTGGCTGTTTAAGCAAGCCTTCCCTCCACCCACCATCTGAATTTTGTTATTTTGTGTTTTCTCCCATCTTGGATCATTGTTTATTTAGTAATATATTGTTATGATTTTAAATTGTTAAATTGTTACATGATATGTTGTTACCCGCCCAGAGTAGTCTATATGACTAGATGGGCGGGCTATAAATGTAATAAATAAATAAATTGTGAGATAGGTACCTTAGGTGTGTGTTGTGGTGCACCGGACCCCCTGAAGGGCCACCTGCACTCAGTCTGAGAGTCTGACAGGCCGCTTACCTACCACCTTTGCGCTGGGGCAAGTCCCAGGACCTCAGCAGTGCGTAGCGTAAGCCCTTTGAACAAGTCTGACCTTAAAAGAACACTTTACTCTTAACCAGTACTTTGCAAGTACAGACACATGGGCTTTGTGATTCCTTAGAACTCACCAAAGCTCAGTTAGGTAGGACTCTTAAAAGATAGCTAGTTTGTGGCCCTCGCCACCTCCTGGATTTAGCCAGACCCTGCTGTTCAAGAGACCAGTCCTTTTGTAGAATTTTTATAATTAATTTTTATTAGAAAAATAGAGTTTCATTAGAATCAGTTTATATTACACAAGCATTAGCATCAAGAACATATTCAAAGATCATTGCAGTTAAATAAGATAACTATTTCCCATTAAAAAATAATAAACACTAATAAGCTAACTAAGGTGAGCTATAGTGGGCTAGCCCCACCTCCTTCTTTCTCCTTTACTTACATCCTCTCTCAATCAAGTTCCTTTCTCTCCCATCATCATGGAATCGAAATCCAGAACAGAACAACAACGAATCATTGAACCACTTTCACATAACCCATCATCCATTTTCTAACTTCTCTAACTCCTCCCTTCTTCTTGACACTTCTAGCGGTTAACCAATTAGCCTCAAGAGGCTGTACCACCTTCCTCCTTTCCTTATTCCCATGAGAGTCCAGGTGTTGTTTATCTCTTCTCCAATTAGCTCGGAATGTTGAGTCTTCCACGGGCCTCTCAATTTGGCCTTCATCACTATCTCGAACCAGGCTGTACGGTCTTCAGAAAAACACTCTCATGGCACTTAGAAAAACACATTCCAATGTCTCTCAAATCATCTTCACACAGAACCTGTCTGACTCCATTTTACATTTCTCTGACTACATATCTCATCATCATGACATGTGTCTTTTCCATCATCCTTTATTTCCATGTTATTTCTTGATTTAAAAAATCTTTATGAGAGGAAAAACTCTTTGTCTATCAAGATTGAGATAGATGCTTTAATCCACACCACCACAGGTGGAATCTTAAACTTACACCTCTAAATTCAGTGCCACCATTTTGAAACTTCCTTTTAACAAAGGAACCTGGCATCCACGTCTGGTTATGATTTTTGGAACTTCTGTATTTTCCCTGCACTATCCCCAGCTCTGTGGTGCCCAGTCTCATGAAAACATGTACAGGGTCAAAAGCTGACATGTTTGTGATTTTTTAAGTAGTCCAGTAAAGATACCAGTCATATATGTCTCACAGTTGGAGTTACCTTAGGATATCTCCTCCTGGACCTTATCTGAGGTGTAGGAACCCAAAGAGGGCCCAGAGCAACAGAGAAATGATTTTACAGTAAACAAACATACAAACAAACAAACAGGCCTCGTTTAAAGATGAGGGCCACAGTCCACCAAAGCTCATGCCAAGTAATACTTATAGGTCTTTAAAGTGATATAAGACTTTTAATTCAGTTTGATGCAACAGACAAAAAAAAAACTTTCTGGAAAATTGTAGTTGAGGCATGCACATTAGCCTCCTGAAAATTTCTCCAAACTTCTATTCTCCTTTGATTTTTTTAAAAAAACTGTTTTCTAATAAAATTGGGCAAATTTACATGTAAACTTCTTTTCTTTACTTGCCACTGTTGCAGTGTGTAGCTGCTAACTCTCTGACCATCCGTTGAAAAACAGGCAGGCTCTTCGTACTCAGAAAAGGAAGAAGTTGTGAATTGCTTTTCAGGTTTCAGAGGCAATTTCATATTATGAGTTTGTTTTAATATTGGGATGGTTGGTGGGGTTTTTTCCCTTTTTGAAAGAGATTGGTTTTACTGTGCAATAACAGACATCTGCCATTTTTACAGCTAATGGAATTAAAGATGCTGTTGTGTCAGACATACAGCCTAAGTACCTAATAATGTTATTATTTATGCTGGCTGGGGGATTTGAGGAGTTATTTTTAAAAAGAAGTAACCTTTCCAAGGTATGCTACACAAAAAGAGTTGGGTGTGGTCCTCTCAAACATTTGCAATAGTTACACAAACTCATAGGCGCTACAAGGCCAACAGGAGAACTGGTTAAGATGCTGTGCTCTCAGACTTTCACAAAAATGTACAATGTCAGAAGAAAACACATAGCAAGATGTTCATGGCAGAGTTTGCAAAGATTTCAGGCTATCTAGTTTTAGGAAAAAGGGCAAGCCGAAGAATGGACTGCAAAGAGTTGGAGGATAATGTACAGCAGTCAACCAACTTGACTCCATTATGCTGCCAGACCCCTCTCCAAAGCCATTAACACAGTGTGTGCAAAGGAGCAGATGTCATTCTTCTGCAGTTTCATTTTCTGATGGTTGCCATTTGAGTGAGAAGATATTTGGAGTGCATTGCAGATAGACTGTGGAGGAAGCCATCTCATTTTTGACCTCTATTTATCTTGTTGATTTCATGAAATACAATAACTAGCATTCTCCATTAAGTGCTTTAGGATAGTTCAACATTTGTGCCTGTTGAGTTCTTAAGAGCTATGAAGCTCATTTTGCTTGGTTTTATTCTGAGACAGAATACCCATACTACCTATTAATATACTTTTCTGGCCTCAGTTTAAGATTTGAAGGGGATTTGAATCGGACTAAGATTTGAAGATTGGCAAAACTCACCTTGCCCCAGTTTTTTGTCTTTCTCCAAACAGAGCAAACCATCAGTCAATACTATAAGATGTTCATCCACAGAGTTGGGGAACCTGTATGGAAGGCCTCTGCAAATGAACCTCCCCTTATTCCATAAAAAAGAGCTTCGGATAAAATTAAATATCACTCCGACAATTCTAATTTTCTTGAGTGGTCAGTGTGAAATAAGATTGATATTAGTCATTGTGTCAGAGAGGTGTGGTAGTGGTGGTGCATGACGTATATCCAGAAACCATTTGGCCTCACTCTTGTCAGGAATAGGGCATCCTTTAGAGTTATTGTCTATGATTAAATTGTTAAGACATCACAAATTCTTCCAGACTTTCTGGTTATGTAAAGATACGTAGTGTCCAGGTAGTGTATTTCAGAATATTAATTGCTGGAGAGAAGCAACAGGGAGGGCTGTTTCGCTTTGGAATCTGAACATGAATCTAAGTATGTGTGTTAACCAACTCATCTGTGCAAGGCTGTCTGTGCTATCACTATTTTGTATGTTCTAGGACAATTGTTTAGTCAATGTTCTCCACTGTAATTGGGAAACATTGACTAAACAATTGTCGTAATTGAACATACAAAATTCCTATCCTTTCCAACCTTTCAACATTCCTGTCCTTTCCAACCTTTCTGATTTCAATGCCCACCTTCTAATGTCTGCCTCATAGCTAAACTGTTCTTTTATATTTAGCTTCCAAAAAGACTTTTCTTCACCATGCCTGTATTAATTGGCTTATCTACATTTGGATGTATTGTCTTCCACCAATAAATGCTGAACATTATTAAGATGTTCACCATACTGGCACCTTTTGTGTTTCTGTTTCATCTCACTTCCTTCTTGTACATATTGAAGGTGACTGAGTACAGCTCAGTTTATGTCAGAGAACATGTATATTTTTTGAGATGGAAGGAAATGAGATATATATATGTACCTAATGTGTTTCTCTAATGGATGCTTGATTTCTTATTTACTTATAAGAGTTGCAGGCATGATTTTTCTTTAAAAGCTGAAGAGTGCTCTGCTAATCATTATCATTTTTCAGGGGATTAATTCACAAGTTAACTTCAGTGCTGTTTGCTCTATTAACAGTAAATATCTGCTGAGGTTTCACTCCAGGCATGTGATGAAGTGGGCTGCAGTCCATGAAAGTTTATGCCAAATGAAACTTGTTACTCTTTAAAATGCCACAAGATTTTTCCTTCAATTAATTACTTTTTTAGATGTTCCTAAATTCTGTTTAAATCCAAGACTGCATTTGATCCAAACCCTGAGTTGTCCCATTCAGACGTTCTGACTTAATCTGTCTGGCAAGGTGACAATTCTTTCTCTCTAGCAGTAGCTAGAAAAATTGCCCCATCAATGAGCACTTTTCCGACAGGTATTGCAATTTCTAATTATTTTTCTCTTATGAATGCATAGCTTTAAAGTCTAGATTAGTGTTTGTGAGTAGCTAGAAAGGAAAGCACAGCAGGGAGTTTTGGAATTCTGGTCTTCCACAACTGACCTTCCAAAACTGCAAGGTGAATGACAATCAAGGGGAAAAAATAGCATGGCTTGGAATCTTGGTTGAAGGCACCAGCAGAAGTTTATGCACACATAAAGTTGTTTTAAGGGCAAAACATTAATGCACAGACTTTCTGCCTGCAAAATATATGCACATCCTCAAGAAGGTAATTGTGCTCTAGAATCTTGCATATGCATGAACAAAATGAGTAATTGCATGTGCAGGCTACTGCTAGTGCGTGAAATTACCTGTTTTGCAAGTGTAAATTGTTGTTCTTGCATGCACATTTACCTGTTTGCTGTGTTTATATTTTGCAGGTTTGAGTTAGCTGTCTGTGTTTGAAAATTGTGGCCCTAAGGATATAAACAAAAGAGTCAAAGGAAACGATTGAATATTAATTGGGAGTGGGAATAGGGGGGGGAAAGTACTGCATTTTTTCTCCTCTTTTTTTTTTTTAACACTGCAGTGTGGCAATGTTTATCTCATGGAATATTTATCAAGTCCCCTCATTCAGTGTCATTTCCAATACTGCTCTCCAATTCTTCAACAATGCAGGAGCATTTATCGAGACAGAGAAAGCATTTTGTGGAAATAGAGCTTTGCTTTGGTTGTAGAGCACAGGGCGCTTTGTCCCCCCCCCCCCCTTTTAAACCTTCTATGTGTTTGCTTGTAGGAATAAATTATTTTATTCCTAAAAGAAAACACATAGAGTTCATTTAGTTCATCTAAAACAGAGACAAAGGGACTGGGTAGGGTTGTTTGGTGTAAGTGATTGCAAATGGATAATTCTGTGAAAAGCAAAGTGCAAGGTATGGAATATGCTGCTTTTCAGAATGTCATGAATTGAAAACATAATTTATAATCTCCAGTTCAGCTATGCATCAACCCCACCATTTATCCATGATATGTTCTCTCCACCAGGGCTGAATTATACTCTGATAGGGATTATTTGCCCTCCTCTCCCAGTGGGAGATGGGCAGGTGGGGACACCAATGGGTGTTACCCACAAGGCTGCCTGAGGGTGGGATCAGATACCCTTTGTAGGGCCAGATCACACCCAGCCAGCCTTCTTTCCTTTGTAGCAACCTACCCGCCCACACTGTGTCCAGTGTGGCTGTTGTGGTCACTTTGGGGCTGGATAGGAATTTTGGACCCGTCTTAGCTAATTGGCATGAAAAGGTTGATGGGTGTATTTTTGCCTATACCACACTGCTTTAGACATGAAATATTGCAGATCTGATTGTAAGTGGTGCCATGTTTTAATAGGTCACACTGGTGGGAAGTGAGGAATGGGAAGTCACGCATGGGGGGCCAGCCCTGGATGCTGTCCATCTAAGTTCAAGAGGATTGGACGGTGGGATGATGGGGAGTGTCCCCCAGTTTAGCCGGCAGGGTATAAGCTGTCCAGAGGACAGCTCTGACCAGGGGCTTGGGACTTGCCTGTTTGGGGACAGGGAAGGGTTAAGAGATACCCCTGGCACCTGCCCCAGGGATCCATACGACGTTCAGGCCCCACTGCAGGTTGAGGGATGTTGAAAGTAAGAATTAATAGTGTGGCCCTAGTTAATCCCACCACCTGTGTCCGTCTCTTTATTCTGAGAGTGGGAGGGCAATGTATGGTACTGATAGCACTCATGCAGTTAAATTCTATTCTACACACTGCACTGCTGAAAGTTGGTTTCTCCAGGGCAAGAGAAATAAATTTAAACTAATGTCTCCTTTGTTTTAGCTTTCCTAGGTAAAATATTAATAACTTAGACACAATGCTGTTCCAAGGAAGGGTACTTTATAGCCCCACCAGTTCTGGGTACATGTGAAAATGTGTTTGCTTGCTGAACTGTGTGTGGAGAATTACCTATGTCTGTCCCATAATCAGTGGCTCTGCCATCATTACTGACGTGATGTCCTTTCAGACTTCATTTGTTGTGTTTTGCTTGCTTTGCATTTAGCCACAATTCTCACAGCATTGGCCTGGTGTCCTCCAAGCATTGCCTCTTTCACCTATTCAACCCAAATAACCAGAAGGGGGATATGGGAGTAGATGTCAGAGAAGGCTTGTCTATCACTTGTAATTCACTTACTTCTTTCCCATACCTATTGTTAAACTGATACTCTTAGGGTCTGCCTAACGATCTTCTTCTGACCTTTGTCTGACCTCCTCAGAAAACTGGAGTGGAGGAGTGGACATGCTGTCTTTTCTCTCCCCTGTGTGTTCCTTTGGGGCACATACTTATCTAGGTAGGATTAGAGTTTAGGCTTTTCTTTTTGTTAAATGTAACTTTCTCAGTAAAAATCAGTTATTTGATTTTAATTGCTTCTCCTGCTTTCTTGTGGGTCCACTGTGAAATTGACTCTACTCCACTACAGAGAGAGAGAGAGAGAGAGAGAGAGACTTTGGTACTTTCCTTCTCTCTCACTTTATGAAGACCTACAACACACAGTACTTGTACAGAGAGAGGAAAAGAAGAGAGATAAACTTTCCAAGCCACAGTAGATTGCTGCAGGCTATCCCATTTTTGATACAGAGTAGTTTTGGTTAGCTTGGTCTTGAACGGGCAATAAAGACCCATTAGCTTTGCAAGAAATCTACACACAGTGTGTATCTGTGTAGGTGCTCTGACTTACAAGCAGCTGAGCCAGTTTGACAGCTGGTAAAGGATGTGAAGCTTGCTCTGTCTTTGTTTCTCTCCACTTCCATGGCTGAAAATCTAACTCCCTTACTCTCAATCTCAATCTTCCTTCGCAAGATTAAGCAGCAACCAATGTCTCTGGAACAATCTACACAATAGGTGCATTTTTTAGATACCACTGTAAAACTGCAACACGGGTATCTTAGCACCACTCTGTACTGAAAACACACTGATTGATAATCTCTACTTGTATGCTTCCAGCTTCCATACTGAACACACAAAATCCATCATTTACAGCCAACCTCTCAGATACAATCACCTCTGATCAGACCCATGAGGTAGAGACTCCAGACTCAATTATCTACAAAACACATTCCTCAGATTATAATACCCACCCGATATGATTAAGGAACAAATCAACAAAACAAGATGGATACCCAGAGGTAGCCTACTGCAGAACAGACCCAGAAGAGAAAATGACAGAACACCTCTAGTTGTCACTTTCAGTCCACAACTGAGAGCACTTACACACACCTAAAGTGATCTCCAGCCCATCTTGGACAAGAACACTTCACTCTCCCAAACCCTTGGTGGAAGACCTATACTTGCCTACAGACAGCCCCCAATCTCAAACAACTACTAACACACAACACTAACATAGACCTGGAGCTTAAACTTTGCAACAGACCCATATGCCAACTCTGCCCCCACATCTATTCTGGCAATACAATGACAAGACCTAACAATGTTACATGCAACATCAAGGGCACCTTCACTCAGTTAATATGATCTATGCTATCTTTTGCCAACAGTGTCCCTCTGCACTCTATGCAGGACAAACAAGATAATCTCTATGCAAAAGAATCAACGAACACAAATCAGACATCAGAAACCACAATACACAGAAAACTGTCTCCAACCATTTCAATCTACCAGGACACTCTCCACAGGATATGAACATTGCCATTCTTGAAAAGAAACATTACAGAACAAGAAAAAGAGGGAAACAGCTGAGATAAAATTTATATGCATGATAGACATCCATATAAAAGGATTGAATATAAATCTGAGTTTCTTGACTAGAGATGGGCAGGAACCACAAAAAAATTGGTTTGTAGTTATCCGCAAGCCATGAACTACAAACCATCCAAACCTTTTTTTTAAAAAATGAACCATAAACTAGTTTAAAAAAAAAAAAGTTTGTGCCTTTAAAAAATAAAACAAACCCCTCTGCCCCATTTCCACTGCTTCCTCATTCCTTCCATACATTTTGCTGTCACCACCACAGCCACCTTGAGAGGCAGCCCAGCCAGCTCCTGCAGGCCAGGTTGCCTCTCTGCATGTGCCCACCTCTCGACTCAAAAAAAAAAAAAGACTTTTTTTTTTTTGGAAAGGCAGTCTGGCCTGCTCTGAAGATGGTGGTGATGATGGATGAGACAGTGGCAGCAAAAGGTAGGGAAGCGACGAGGACAGTGGGAAGGGGGCGAGAGGCAGGCTATGGGGACGGGGGAATAAACCAGGAAGTTCAGGAAAACACTTAAAAAGTTCAGGTCATGGAACCCAACCCAAATCAACGAACCAGTGATTTTCCACAAACTTCCTAGTTCGTTTTTTGGTTTGTGCCCATCTCTATTCTCTATTCTTGACTCATTACCAAATATAATACTTATTCTGTTGTCTACTGTTACTTTCCTTCACAATTACTAGACCCATCTTTTAGTAAAAGGCTCAAAGATAGAAACTGTTAATATTCTCTATACTAACACACATTGTTCCTCTGCTGTCCCCTTTAATCATGTTACTGCTCACAATTGGTCTTTACAATACCACAACCCCACTTCCCCTCTGTTCTTGCCTTACTGGGGTGAGGGCGGTGGACTCTAGAATCCAACTACTGCTGCTACTGCTGTCTGGGTGTTATGAATATTGCTGGTTTTTTCACCCCTCACTGTTAGCTGGTCCTTCTTCACTAGCTGCTGCTGCTGCTGCATGTGATGGAAAGTAGAGTAGTGTTGCACCGCTCTTGCTACGGGAGTCAAAAAGGGTTGCTAGAATATACTCCATACCCACATGTATCCTGTCCTTGTGTGTTGCCCTATGCATGATTCCTCCATCTCCTACTAGTGTCCTGTCAGGTAGGCATGTTTTGAACCCTGGATGCTCCAGATGTCCCTTGTGAAATGTACTACGTGTGCCCTGGCTTACTGATGCTGTACTACTGCCTGACACCCTAATATAAATCCATCAGTACCCTGTGGCTAAGAGTTGTTCAGGATGAGAATTGGTAATGGGGTGCCGGTTCTGCCACAAACCCACAGAAACCAGTGTTCTCGAACAGAGAGAATGGCTGGTCAGCCAGGGCTATCATCTCTCCTGGGTGATAAGTAATCCTCACATTTTTACATTTACAGAAGGCTTTTTCCTGCACCCCTCCAAGCTTCTCTAGAATAGCCTGAAACTTATTCTTGAGATGTGGGTCTGGCATTTGCTATCTCCCACTGCCCATGGTCCCAAAATCAAAATTCCTCATGTCAGTATGACTTTCATAGCCAGTTGTTCACCTGGAATATTTTTCTTTTCATTTCTATTCTTTCTCTGATTGCTGGTAGGATGGACAAGAAGACTATCTGGGTTCCAAAGTTCATAAGTTTCCTTCCCAGAACTTCAAAGTATAATGTGATTTCTTTGTAGTTCCTCTTGGCTGTGTCATTTGTTACCACGTGAATGAGGATTTTATGAGCAATTGCAGTTCTGCTCAGGCCTTGCAAACTAGCAGCAGTGGCTTCCTTTACTGGTTAAATCCATCTCATGTTAGGTCTTCCTCTCTCCTTACAGCCCACCCCTACGCTTTCTCCAACAATATTATCTTTTCTGGTAAGTTCTTCTCCCTATATGCATAGGGTATGCTAGCCTCAGTTTGCTTATTTTAGCTCTCGTGAGAATTCAGGCTTAACTTGATAGTGCACCCACTTATCTGCATTTTTGATAGCCCATGGTATCTCTAAGTCTTTCTTCCAACATCACATTTCAAATGAAACAATTTTTTTCGCTGGCAACTTACTTCATGTCCAACTTTCATATCTGTACATTACTTACTTTTTTACCTACTTACTTTAGGCATCCTTCAGTCTCGAGATACTATGGTAACGTGCTCTGTATGGAGGACTTGGAACAGCGTCTAGTGTGGCTGAGAAGGCCAATTCGAGAGTGACAATCCCTTCCACACTGAAGACAAATACAATCTGTCCCCTGTCCAGCTCCCTGATTTTGCTGGTTTCAGGTCTGCCTCTTTGCCTCGGCCTGCTGGACAAGGGTCTCTTCAAATTGGGAGAGGTCGTGATGCACCACCTGCCTCCAGGCTGAACACTCAGATGTCAAGGTTTCCCATCTGTTGAGGTTCATTCCTAAGGCCTTCAGATCCCGCTTGCAGATATCCTTGTATCGCAGCTGTGGTCTCCCTCTGGGGCTATTTCCCTGCACTAATTCTCCATACAGGAGATCTTTTGGAATCCGACCATCAGCCATTCTCACGACATGCCCAAGCCAACGTAGACGTCGCTGTTTCAGTAAGGTATACATGCTAAAAATTCCAGCTCGTTCTAGGACTACTCTATTTGGAACTTTGTCCTGCCAGGTGATACCAAAAATGTGTCGGAGACAACGCATATGGAACGTGTTCAGCTTCCTCTCCTGCCGTGCACAAAGGGTCCAGGACTCACTGCAGTACAGGAGTGTGCTCAGGACACAGGCTCTATAGACCTGGATCTTGGTAAATCCCGTCAGCTTCTTATTGAGCCATACTCTCTTTGTGTGTCTAGAGAACATGGTAGCTGCTTTGCCAATGCGTTTATCCAGCTCGACATCTAGAGAGAGAGTGTCAGAGATCGTTGAGCCAAGGTACACAAAGTAATGAACAACCTCCAATTCTTGTGTGGAGATGGTAATAGAGGGAGGTGAGTCCACGCCCTGGCCCATGACTTGTGTTTTCTTCAGGCTGATTGTTAGTCCAAAGTCTTGGCAGGCGTTGCTAAAACGATTCATGAGTTGTTGGAGGTCTTCAACAGAGTGGGCAACAACAGCTGCGAAGAGGCTGCGAAGAGGAAGTCCCGCATGCATTTCAGCTGGACTTTGGTCTTCGCTCTCAGTCTAGAGAGATTAAAGAGCTTTGCATCTTATCTAGTCCGGAGATAGACACCTTCTGTTGCAGTTCCAAAGGCGTGCTTCAGCATGACAGCAAAAAAGATCCCAGACAGGGTTGGCGCGAGGACACAGCCCTGTTTCACTCCGCTTCAGATGTCAAAGGGATCTGATGTTGAGCCATCAAAAACTACAGTGCCCTTCATTTCCTCATGAAAGGACCTGATGATGTTAAGGAGTCGAGGTGGACATCCAATCTTGGGAAGTATTTTAAAAAGGCCGTCCCTGCTAACCAAATCAAAGGCCTTTGTGAGATCTATGAAGGCCACAAAAAGTGGCTGTCGTTGTTCCCTACATTTCTCCTGCAACTGTCTGAGGGAGAATACCATGTCAATGGTGGATCTATTAGCTCGAAATCCACACTGTGATTCTGGATAGACTCTGGCTGCAAGCACCTGGAGCCTCTTCAGCACAACACGGGCAAGCAGCTTCCCTACAATGCTGAGAAGAGAGATGCCACAGTAGTTATTGCAGTCGCCCCTGTCACCTTTGTTCTTATACAATGTGACAATGTTTGCATCCTTCATGTCCTGTGGTACTCCACCTTCCCTCCAGCAAAGACGAAATACTTCATACAGTTCGGTGGTGATGATCTCTTTACAGCACTTCAGCACTTCAGCAGGGATGTTATCCTTCCCAGCTGCATTGCTGGAGACGAGGGAATCCAAGGCCACTTTTATTTCTGCTAAAGCTGGTTCGCTGTCCAACTCTTCCAAGACAGGCAGGCACTCAATGTTATTTAATGCCTCTTCAGTTACTACATTCTCTCTGGAATATAGCTCAGAGTAGTGCTGCACCCAGCGTTCCATCTGCTGTGCTCGGTCCTGGATGATCACACCTGTAGCAGACTTCAAGGGAGCAGATTTCTTCTGTATTGGACCTAAAGCCTGCTTGATACCGTCATACATTCCCTTGATGTTACCTGTGTCCGCTGCTATCTGTATCTGAGAGCAGAGCTGAAGCCAATAATCGTTGGAACATCTCCTGGCAGCCTGTTGGACTTGGCTATGAGCAGCTCGAAGAGCCTGCAAGTGGCACTCACTAGGACAGGCTTTGTATGCTGCTAGAGCTCTCATCTTATCCTCGATGGCTGGCATGAACTCCTCCGAATGGGCTTCGAACCAGTCTGCCGTCTTTTTGGTCTTCTTGCCAAATGTGGACAAGGCGGTGTTATAAACAGTGTTCTTGAAATGTTCTCATCGTTCAGGTGCATTTGCATCAGCTGGGCCTGGAAGGGTTTCCTCAAGCGCTTGGGCAAAGTCCTCCACTTTTCTTTGATCGCGAGTCTTGCTGATGTCAATACGTGGACTTCCTTTTTCATGTGATACTATCTCTTTGTTTGCAGTTTTACTCTACTACACACCAGGGAGTGATCAGTATCGCAATCAGCACTCCGGTAACTGCATGTGATTGTAATACTAGGAAGGCTAGAACGTCTAGTGAGGATCAAATCGAGCTGATGCCAATGCTTGGATCTTGGATGTCTCCAGGAAACTCTGTGTTGAAGCTTCGTATTAAAGAACGTGTTGCTGACACAAAGACCATAATAACAGCAAAACTCCAGCAAGCGTTGGCCAACACTATCTGTACATAGCAAATAGGAATATCACAGAATGAATGACTTTGGCCTTGGTCTCTAGGGATGCATCCTTACACTTGATGATCTTTTCTACTTCCTTTATATCTTTCATTCCAAGTCAAACTTCTGATTCCTTGACTACAAACTCCATTTGGAATGATGGTTGAATCAAGATATGGAAAACCTTTAACAACTTTGATTTCTTCGTTGTCAACGTAATAGTTATTTAATTTTGTGTAATCATCATTTTGTCCTCTTAATAGTCAAGTCTAATCCTGCTTTGTACTTCCTTCTTTAACTTTCCTCAATCCTAGTTTCAAGTCATTGTTAGTTTCTGCCAGTAATAAGGTCATCTGCATATCTTAAATTATTGATGATTCTTCCACCAATTTTCATTCTGTTTGAACCTAATCCAGCACTTTGCATATGGATTGAACAGATTGGCAGCAAAATTACTCAAGAAATTAATATACAGTTTTCATGAAATAAATCCAAGCAGTGTTGTATTTAAGTAACCAGTAAAGAGTTATCAATATGTAGACAGGTGCTCTCAGGTGTCTTATCCACCCTTGATCTTTGTAGGCATCTACAAATTGATTGTTGCCATTGGGTCACTCTCCCTTTCTTCAAGGGAACCATTTTTTCTTACCATCCTGACTGATTGCTCCTAATTCATAAGTCAGGATCATATTGAACAAGTGATGAGGTGGAGTGCTCAACCAGCATAATAATGCTGGCTTGAAACTGTGCATGTGAAAATTGCTGCTGTAACAGTCCAACTTCTCCTTTCCGAAGGAGACAGTAGATTTCTTCTTACACAAGGGAGAAGAACAGTCAGTCTGCTTGGTGTTTGACTGAGCAGGTTCTCAACCCTAGCCACAAGCTCCCCCATTCTATTGTGTTGCAGTCTACTAACTGAATTACCATAAATTCCTACAGTTTTCACCTTTATCTAACAGGACTCAAGTCAAAGATAATACAGACATATAAGACTGGAATGCATAAACATTCAATTCATTGAACAGCCACTTGGTTTACCACAAGCATCCATTATTGCTGATGCTTTTCTTGCTGAACTAAGATACAGTGCAATTTGAGCTGTTTGGTCCTCCCTTGGGGATCTTTCTTTCCACGACTATGCCACTGTTTATCACAATAGTGTGTAGGAACCAGGGGGCTATCAACCGACCCATTGGCCTACTGATAATAGTGGCTACTGTGGTAGGGGTACCACAGGGTACTCTCGCTCACGCACCCACCCCTTCGCGCGGGCGCTCGGGCACATGCGTGAAGGGGTGGGGGAGCACTCATGCCAGTGCTGGCACACGTGCGCAAAGCAGCTGTGGGGAGGGGAATGCGCGCACAGGGGGGAGGTCTGTCTCTGCAGCCTGGTCCGGCTCAGGCCACGGACCGTCACCGAGTCACGGACCGGGGGTTGACGACCTCTGCCGTAGACCACTAAGACTTAACTCAAGATTTAAAACTCTAAAGTGCATCAAATGTTTTTTTAAAGTTTATCATGAAGGGTCTTCAAATTTGGAGAGAAGGAAGAAATAAGTTAATTTGTTAAGACACACACTCCTATTATAATATTTTCATTGGAATGATTCCATACAAATTAATAACAACAACAACAACAACAACGACAACAACAGCAATAACAACAATAATAATAATGGTTGTTGTAAGTTTTTTGGGCTGTTTGGCCATGTTCTGGACGTTTTTCTTCCTAATGTTTCACCAGATAACTCACTGAGCTATCCAGAAAAAAATAGTTGCTGAGGAACCTAAGCAGAAAGATGCTGTTTCCTCATGTTCCCTTTGTGAGTCCCCCACAGGTATCTGGTTGGCCACTGTGCAAGAGTATGCTAGACTAAAAAGGCCTCTGGTTTGATCAGAATGAAGAAAATCATGAAATAAGAGCCTTGTTTTACAAGGGGAGAAAATGAGTGGTAAATGCACCCACATCTCTGCTGTTTAAGATCAGCACTAGTTTGGATGAGAATCAAAAGATACCACCATTGGCATGCCACCTCATTTCTCCGCCACTGAAATGAGAATGGGAACTTTCTCAGAAGCAGGATTTATGTTCTTGTCTCCTCCTTTCTTTGCTCGTCCAGAAGAGATGATGTCTTGAAAGCCTGGTGTTATGGTGTTATTCAAGCAGCATGATATATATTATGGCAGAAATGACCTCTACATTTTCAAGGTTTGCTGAACCTTAAATTTAAGATACCTATTTCATACCAAAAAAAGTATCTGAAACAATAACTTTTTTTATGTCACAACAAGCATTATGTTTAATGAGTATATTGCACATGTAATGATACACTGAATCAGTGTGAAGCCTCAAATAATGATTTCTGTTGGCACTATAAAAGGAATGTAATTTTTCTTGTTGAAATACCATTTTTCAGTTACTGCATGACTGATGTGGTAATTATCCCCTACACCTGGGATTTAAATCCAATCCTACAAGCCCATTTTCTGTTTGCAAGCTGTCAGACTGATGCATAGGCTTTGTTCTTATCTGGCAGTAGGCGAGGAATCGGTAATTCAGAAACAACAAAGTCACTGATGGGTCATCATGTAATCTGCACTGAAAATTGCAATCTGTAATGAGATTGGAAACACAGATGAGGTGACTAAAATTGATTACCTACCATAGCTGAAATTTTCAATTTTATTGCACAAATATGATCAAAACTAGTCCATAAGTTTGGGGAGATTAGTTGAGAAAGAATAAAGATTACTTTAAAATTAAGTGAAAGAAGAGATAAGTTATTAAAATGTAAATTTATTTTGCTTTAGAGCAATGTAATTCATCTTCAAGGTAATCCATATTCTCACATTTATTTTGTTTTAGCTCTCATTTTACCATATGTGAATCTGTTGCTTAGGGAAGAGGAGTACATGCATATGCTTATCTCTTTCCTGCAAGGAGAAGAGAGGGAAAAAAGCCAAAAAAAAAAAAAATCAGTAATGAAAGGTGAAGAACTACTGAAGTCACTAAATTCTCCCTATATTGTACGACATGATCGTCTGATGCAAGGTTATTTTCCCCCTCCTTTCCTTTCTCAGCAGGATCACAAAAATGATTTCCAATAGTGTAGTAAACATAGGCCTCTTGCTAATGCCATCTAGAAATACAGCTCCTAGGCAACTGTGCATGTGTCAGAGCACAATATTTTGAATTTTCCGTACAAATGCTGGATGAGAGACAAGAATATCAATGACAGGGCTCTGAACTAATAGTATTCAAAGCCTGTATAACAAGTATTGGTCAATAGCAATGAGAAGCATTCAAGCTAAATACAGTGTGAAGGAAAAGGGATAGTTGTAATATCTATTTATGGACCAATCTCTCTATCTGAATATTAGCACATGCACATTTTGAAGCCACTGCCTTATATTACTGAAGGCTGAAAACCTCATCAAGACAGACGTTTGGCCCTGGTTACCTTGTTACTGATAAGCTAGCATTTATAGCCTATTTTCAGCTTCCTTTTCAAGTCACATGTTCTCAGGAGGGACATCTAAGTTTCCATTTCTTTCTGTTTTTTGTTGCTGGTGTTGTTGAGCTATTCATGAAATAAGTGCTGTCAGAATTGTGCCCTGTCAGGCACAGTTTATGAAATAAATACTGTGCTATGAATGGTAACAGGAAAAAATATATGAAGCTGTTGTAGTTGTTCATCATCATCATTAGTCAGACAGAATTACAGTAGGACCCCCTTATCTGCTGGATCTGTATCCACTGATTCACTTATCCACAGTCTGAAAATATTAAAATTATTAAATGAAAAATCCTAGAAAAACATTTTTCTAAATATGATGTTACCAGAACTGGCCACTAGAGGGAGTCAGAGATGTGGTATGTATAGCATTTGTTATTAAAACAACATTTGCTATAATCCACATTTTTCAGCATCCATGGTGGGGACTTGGAATCTATCTTCCGCAGATTTGTGGGCCCTACTCTACATGGAGTTATTTTTGAGTGACTGCTAGTCCTTGACAAAACCACAAATTGTCCAACATGGCTTCCGTCAGGATCCTGGCTTTTGTCCCTCAACAGTGTCCTATATCTTGATGTCGCCTTGGCAGAATTATCTTGAAACATTATATTGTGGATTCTTTTGCTAGCATCACTAGGTATATGGCATAATCAGTTTCTTAATACATTTAATTTTGGGACATTTTTTACATTTTGTTACAATGAGACTAGCTCATACCCATAACTATATTATCATTTCGAATTTTTGTTCATGCGTGAAAACCCACACTCACACATTTTAGACTTTGTGTCACATAGCATGATTACAGGGGAGGGGGCAGTCAAACTGGACAAAGTGTGACCAGAAGATAACATGGCCCCCATGAGCATTTCTGCAGCCCTGAGGCCATGCCAGAGTTCCCCTTTTTAAATGCTTCTGCTCCTGAAGGCCTCCAAAAGCAGATGTTTCCTTGTTAGAGACCATGGAGGAGGATCCCCCAAAACCTTCCATTCCTCCAAAAACTGAACAATCCAAACTGGAAGCACTCTGTAAAGCAGAGACAGCCTGTGTGGTCTTGGGCAAGCTGCACAGTCCCAGGACTTCCCCAGAAAAAGGAAATGGTAAACCACTTCTGAGTATTCTCTACCTGAAAAACACTGAAAAGGGTCACCATAAGCCAGTATTGACTTGACAGCACATGGTTATTATTATAATATTAAAAAAAAAACACATTTCCGGGCCTGATGTGATCTGTTGTGGGACCTTAGACCTTACTTTTAGCCCAAAGCCCACAAAGTTGCCTAACACAGATGAAACAAAGTAATTATATTTCATGCCATGGCAACACAAATCAATAAGGGAAAAATATCCACATAAAACATTTTACTAGCAAAATAATCCTATGTGATTATGGGCTTGACACTTCCTCCAAGAAGGAGAATACAGCAGAATATAAGCCTTGAGAACACTGGAAAAAATTGAAATGGGAAGAATTTGTGTGTGTGGTGCTGGTGGGGCGGTTAAAGAAGTTTATCAAAAGACATATATGAGCTACAAACCTTTGAATACAATTAACCAACAAATGTAAATAATTTTGCTACTTCCCAAGTTGCCTTTATGTTGTCCATGACGTTTTTCAAGCTCTGACGTACCCTTACACACATGTTGAGGAGTTCTGGTGTCCCAAATGTTGAAATTCAACAAATATCAGCCCATTGTTGGATGTCGCTCCCCACCCCAGTTACACAGACCACCTGCAGTTTCTTGCCAGTCAGCCAGTAAATATATGCATGAATTGTTATAGTGATCCTAGCCCTGGGAGCAAACAAGTACCAAGACGGAGGCTGACAGTAAATACTTAATGGTCCTCTAAGCCAGAATGACACGGTATCGCAGGGTCCTAGATTAACGACAAGGAAATGGATCAGATGTGCTGAGCTACTTGAAAAGGAAGCTGAGGCGTAGGGGGAGGGGGACACTGCCAAGCTGCATGTGGTTGATCTTATCAGCAGCTCTCGACAAAGGTGCTGAGCCAGCAACCTTCCCTGTTTATTTATCATAGCAATCTAGACATGTGTTGCTTTTTACATAACACATTGGAGACATTCCATAATGAAAAAGTGGCCGAGTGATGAGTAAGACAGTGGGGACAGACTTAATGAAAACCAGTGGGTACTCCTTCCAGATAGGATAAAAATGACTTTTGAATGGTCTGATTATAAAGGTGGGCTGCAGTTCTTCACATAAGCCATGTGTCACCAGGCAGAAAAGTTTTCTCCTGACACGTCTGTTTTAAAGTACGGTATCTCAATATTGCACTCTTATGGAGGCTAGAAAGGAAGAAAAGGCAGCAAAGGTATGGTGAAAAGGTAAATGGACTTTAATCACAAATCAAAACATTCTTACTGAAAGCCATGGAAGATGACTAAGGGCCAAAATGTACACAACAATTTGCCGGTCATTAGGAAGGGAATTCCTTAAGAGCTGATTGCTGCAACAGCACTATTACACACTTCCCATAGCCTGCTTTGTTTTATGAGCAGTGACCTGGAGGTAAATGCTGACTTCATTTGCAAGTCTAGTTGCTCAATCATGAGCGAGGTCTATTTAAATCATACTTAAACAATCAGACAGTAACAGATTTCAGCTTCTAATGACAGACCGTCTATAATGCATACTTTAACTCTGAGGTTAACCCTCTGCACATTTAAAATCAGGAAAGTCCCACTGAATACTAGAGGTGAGCAATCTCTTTGGAGCCTTCCTTAGATTGGCTGAGAAATTATATTTTGATCCTTTTAAAAAAAACAGCCAGAAACTGCTGAGTAATTCCCCCCACCTTGGCCACATATTGTTATAGATCTTCTGTTTCTGAATCTTCTCCCTCCACCTGCCCAATACATCCCATTTCCCTTTCCCTCTCCTGAAAGTGTGGCAGTGGCAACAGCAGCAGTAGAGCCATAGATCTTCTTTACCCAACCTCCATCACTCCGATCTTCTTAGTAAGTGTAAGCCACTAAGTACAGGGAACAAACCATGGAAGATGTAGTTTCCGTGGCCTTGCCTTTGCTTCTCTGGTTAGTGGTCCAAATAGGAGGCTGGGCTAGCACAAATCCTTTAAGGCAGTGGTTCCCAACCTTGGGTCTCCAGATGTTCCTGGACTACAACTTCCAGAAATCCTGGCCAGCATAGCTAGTGGTGAAAACTTCTGGGAGTTTTAGTCCAAGAACATCTGGGGAGCCAAGGTTGGGGTCCACTGCCTTAGGGAAATGAAAGTAGATTTTTCAGTCACATCCTCTGTGTAACTGTGATTGTGATCCTTACAAGTTGTCAGATTTATGAAATCATCAAGAATGTCTGCAGGAGTTTTCCCAATGGGAGGATGAAGCTGCAAAGTGAAATGTCAGTGCAGTCTGCACATATAGCATGCACCAGGATATCACAGTATGCTTATCTGTGTACATTAAAATAATAAGTACATCTCAGGACAATCATTCCTTTACAACCCCCATACACACCTCTGGAAAGAATTAAGTGTGGCAGAAAGCCTTCTGTTTGTTTGCTTTTGTTTAAAAATTAAAAAATGCTGCTGGAGGTACCAAACAATCTCTTGGAGTCTGGCATAGATAGATAGATAGATAGATAGATAGATAGATAGATAGATAGATAGATAGATAGATAGATAGATAGATAGATAGATAGATAGATAGATAGATAGATAGATAGATAGATAGATAAAGTTGCATAGGAGAAAAATATCCATGGAAATGCTCATCTTTCTATGTTAAATATAATTAATTCAAATCTGCATTACTAGTATCCAGATTCTCTGTGCCAGAACACTGCTTCTTGGGCATTTATCTTTGTTTTGTTTTGTTTTGCTTTGCTTTGTTTCCTGTCCTTTATATTTGGCTGCAAAAAGGAGCCACCTGCAGTATTCTTATTATGTTAATTGATAACTTCAGCAGACCTTGGATTCTATGCTAGCAACTTCAACCTACTAACAAACCCTGTACCCTTCTCCATCTATTCACAAAACATGACCATTTGATAAGGTTTGTTTGTCACAATATTTATCTGTCCCAGGGCTTTCATTACCCAAGCATATATGCAAAGCATTTGCCAAATCATTTAGCACATCCTTTAGTAGTGTGGCCAAACAAATTCATCCTCTTCTATCCATGTTTCCTTGGGTTTTTTTTTGCAGTTATTATTTCCACTTGGGCTTCATGTGTCCAGGTGCATGTAGATCTATCTGAATCAACCTTGAGCCAGCTACCTGAGCAAGGGATTGAACTCAGGTTGTGAGCAGAGTCTTGACTGCAGTATTGCAGTTTAACCACTTTGCCATGAAGCTCCTCCTGGGATATATTTTCTTTTCTGCTTTCAGTTCTAGCAAAGCAGCATTTTGCTGACATATAAACAAGGGACATGCATTTTTTTAAAAGTGTTCTTCCATCAAAAAGAAACCATTATGTCTGAATGAGGCTTGTGTAGGATAAATGACAGAACAGGAATGTCCTGACTCCTGGAAGATACCAAAAGCTTCTTTCTTTGGTAAATTGAAATAGAGGGAAAGGAAGGCAGAACATAGGCCCAAAAGGGGCTTCAGTTTATGTCTTATGTTTGGGGTTGGAATAGATGCTGTTCTCCCATACCCTAGCCAGACACGGGGAAAGTTACTTCTTGAAATCCCCCAACTGACATAGCATTGGACATGCTTAGTGTGAGTTTCTGGGAACTGCAGTCCAAAAATCTTTCTCCTTATCTTTGACATTTGCTGGCATATCGGTAGGGAGGGATGATGGCTATTGCAATGCTACAGAATTTGCAGAGGCACAACTCTGCCTTGAATGGTCAGCAAATGTGTTCTAGATAAAGTATCTCAATGAAAATCCTCTATTTTTCAGGTATCTGTGGCCCCAAATATAACTTTCTTAATGTCCTGCATCATAGTAACAAAACCAACAACTACATCCTGTTAGATCAAGCCTTTGGTTGCAGCAGTAGTTTATAGATTATGCAAACTCCACTGAATTTGTGAGTCATTGGCTTTATAAAGCCCATACAGTTCAGTTCACAGAGTGTTAGACAAGGGTTCAGGAAAGTTGGACTCAAATATCTACTTGGCCATGGAAACTTGTGGGTTGACAATGGTATGCCACTCCTTGTGCATCTCATGAACCTTGAAAATTCTAATAAGGTTGCCATAAGTTGGAAATAGCTTGACAGCACATAACAAGAGGTCATTATGAAAAGGAGTGTCACACTTCATTAAAACTGCATATCCTAATTCCAAAATACCAAAATGTGCTGAGTGCTGTTTATTAAAATTAAACTTCTTGTCTAAATTAGGAGAAACACCCTCTTAAATTTAGAATCATTAATTCTTTTTAAACCAATAAATTAATCCTCATTAACACACATCAAAAAGAAAAACTGCTTGGTATGAGTAATTAGCAAGTTGCATATAGAGGAAGGGGGGGGGGGGAATCTGGAAAAAAAACACATGTGGAGCAAGCATAGCATAAACAATTTCAAAAGCAATTATTTATTTTTGAAGGAATAATGCAAGAGAAGAAGAAAAAACCCAAATAGAACCAAGAAATAGTTGAAAAAATGGGGGTGAAGATGTAGATTTTTCTGATTGCTGCCCATCCCCCAGCATATACTATTGCCCTCTTAGTCTCAACTACTCCTGCCATGACAGCCCCTCCTTTCATGATCCCTAAATCTAGGAGCAGCTCTGACTACAAGAAGCTCAAAGCTATTGTCCTCCACAGGAACACAGGCAGCTACACTGTTGTTTTTCTTGAGTTTCCACATCTATGTCCTGTTTCTTGAGGTCAAGAAAATGACATCTCTATGAAAACATCTGAGATTTGAGATAGATATTGGCCAGAATCCAACTAGATTTACACAGCATAGTCCACAATTGTGTAACTAGTTATGTTGTCATTCTGGTTGGCTGTCCAAGACCCAGACATACCTGAATCACACACTTGATTGTGCAGTCAGTTGTGCACCCAGGCATATGACAGTCAGACAGAAACCGCTTGCACAACTTTGCTTACGCAAATGGCCTTTTGCAATTCTAGGTGATATGTTGAATGTGTAGCATTTTTGCTGGAGCCTAGTCAGGAGTAGACCCACAGCATGCAGTTAATGGAGGATTATACCTCTCATTGTTTAGTTTTTAGAACACAATAATTCTCTGTCCATGTAGGTGCTAAAAGAAAGAAATAAAGAAAATCTATTAGTGACACTACCATCCTCCCCAACATTACTCCCTATGTGAGTGGGTGCGTATGAGGGAATTTTGTTTTAGAAAATATTTGGGGTGGGGAATTTGAGTCTCGCCAACAATGTGCAATGTGTTCAGCTCAGATCAACCCCAAGATGCCTACATGTGAATCATAAAAGGTCTATCTCAGAATTAGATGCCCCTCAAGGAATATATCTTTTATAATGGCCCTCAGATGTCTTACCTCTATGTATATCAGAAGTTAAGCACCTTGATGGGTGATACTGAGCAGCCCATGCTTGGAAGAAGATAGGAAAGAAGTTGGAAAATGATAAGCAGGAAGTTCTGGACTGCAAAAGAATGACTTGCCAGTGTTGCTTTTAGATCCTGTAAGCTTTAAATCTTGTATACTTTAGCATTTATCCAAAACTTGTTCTTTTAGATTAAGTGTATAATGTTAACAGTGTAATACACTGTTCCCATGTATTTTGAAATTTATGAGAAACATTGACCAGCTTCCTGCTTCCTCAATTGGAGGAAGATGCTGTTCTAGATTTCTGTTTAGCTATCTCTATTTTCCTCATTACGGTATAGAGTCGGGCATCTTTGGGGACACAAGTAATATCTCACCATATGAGAAGTGTCAATGATTTCATCCCAGATGCTCCTTAAAAACATTGACTTTTCTCTATCCTATGTAGAGCATTTGGCAATCCTTCATCATGGCTGCTGAGTCTAACACATTTATTCTTGTTATAAAGCAATAAGTCTTAAATTTCAAAAAGGCAGCCCTCTCTGTTTTGAGTGATAGCTGGATATGATTTGTCAGTGATAGACCGCAGCTGTAGGGAATGGCAAACAACACCCTGTCAATATTACATTTCAGAGGAACACATTTGAGTGTGGGGTGGGGTGGGGGTGGAGAAGTCCAGGAAAGGTAGGATTCATAAAATCCCTTTTAGCTATTTATTGTTTCGCTACAAAGCATGAGACACCTGCCATCAGAGAGCACATTATACAATTAGGCAAGAAGGGCTGATTTTTTTGTCATTCAGCAATGTCATGGTGTAATTTTACCTTTCATTATTTCAAGAGAAAGCGGTGGTTTGGAGTTTATTAGCGATTAATCAAGCCCTCTATTTCATAGAAAAGATCTCTGGCATACAACAAAGACGTTTGAAAGAAAGGGGTCTTTTTCCTACTTTCACAATAGCTTTTGGTGGGTTTTTTAAGGACTAAAAAAAACTTGTGATGAATTTTATAAGAAAATATGCACCTTGTGTAATTTGTCAGGGAAGTGTAAGCTGTGATGCCAATAAGACAAACCTCTCTCCCCAGCAAAGCTTCATTTAACTATCAAAGAATAACAATGCCTGTGAGGGATGAACGGAACATTCTTACCATTTTTCAGCTCTTTTATGTTTTCTTCATAATGGCAACTGTCTTGCTTGATGTATCACACTGGTGTTCTCACCTGCTTGTTGTCATTCAGTCACTAAATGAGGAGAATGAATATGTATAATTCTTTCAAAAGTACATTATAATGACCCAGTCTGGCATATTTTATAAGACATCCCACCAGACCCTTATTACTCTGTGAAGCTGGCATTCAAGTGGTAGGAGTTGGATGTTGATTGCTCTTTGCCAACATCCTTGGTGCATATAATTAATATGTATAATGAAGAGGAAAAACCCTGAGTAGAGTTTGAATTGCTTCATTTTATTTATCAGTCATTTGGAGAGAAGTATTAATTTGTGTTGGGGTAACATCTCTTTCTTTTTTTCCTAGTGGGTGATTAAATTATGCAATATTCGGAACTAACTCCTAGAGGAACTACCATTTCAGATTTTTATTACCAAACAGGGACCTCAATAGTTTTGGTGTAATTAATTCTGTATCTTGATACTGGGGAAAATATGTCTTCTATCATGTTTGTAATTCTGGGAATTTTACAGCCATTTGTTTTAACAGTCCCACTAAAGCCATAATCCTTTTAATTTGTGTTTTTTTAGAAAAATGAGTGCTCCTTTCTAATATATGAGAAGAAAATAAAGTCTCTAGAGAGAGGTTCAAAATTAAACTGATGTGTTAAACCTCAGTACTGAATAATTTTAAAAATTCAGCATAATGTTAACAGATAAAACTTAAGAGACAAACTTGGAAAGGGGCAAACCCCTAGGAGATTGGTCTCTAAATTTAGTAACAGAAGAGAATTGGTGTCAGGGCTTCCAAGTCAGCATTACGACATTTCTAGGGATTTCAGGACCAAAACCTGAAACAAGCTGGTGGGGTCCATGTAATGTCATAGAGGCAGGCAGGCAAGCAAACACAAGTTAAGTGCAAAAAAACCTTTGTATTGAGCCAATGAGTCCTCAAACCAGCTTGGAATAAGAGGAGAAGAATACCTAGATTTTAAAAATTCCTCACACAGGGGCAAGGAGTGGATCAAATCTTCTCCTCCTGCAGCACTGTTATCTCTGCAATTTGTCTCCAGTGACCTGGTGAATTGCAGCAAGATGTTGAGACATTGTCTGGCACTGTGAGACTGAGCAACCCTAGCAGGTGTGGTATTAGGTCCATAGACCTCTAGAAGCTGAAACTCATTTCTGTTTAAAATACATGATTCAGCAGGTTGCAGTTTTCTGGAAACTACTTTTCTCTTTACTGGAATCCCAGGACCTCCAATTGGAATGTACTGTGAGAACTCTGAGCCCAGTGCTGTGCTTTGAGTAGAACATCTGAACTACTAAATGTAGAGAACTGAACACAGAAGACAGCTCCTTCATCTCTGGTTGCTCACTTGAAGCTTTCTTCATTCTAGCTGCAATTGGTAGAATGAACCAATGGTGGAAGAGAATCATTTTTGGCCTAGACTTATCACTAGGCCCACAGAGGTCTTGGGTTGGATTCAAGATTTACTTTCTAGTATTGAAAAGGCAGTTCTTCCAGAATGCACATCTGTCCAGTGGGAATCTGGCCCATACCACAGTTCATTCCATTCAGGTGTTTCCCTAAAAATCTGTAGCATTTTCATGAAGCTGACAGCTCCGTTGCCTGTGTCTGAATCTGAAACTAACACACCAGAATACCCTTAATAAATGGCCAACTGAAATCCTAGCTCTTGGCAAAAGCTTTTTCACATCTGTGGAATTCTTCATTCTTCTGATGGCTGGGTTGATTGAAGATGCCCCCCTCCCATTCGCTTGTGGATGATAACAAAGAAGCAATCAGTATAAGCACTGCCCATAGTCTCTGGCATCTTTGCTAAACCAAGGGAGATATTGACAACATTACTGCAAATGGATAATACATTGCATTTGTTTATTCTGAAGAATTATAATACATTCACAATGATGTGAGACATTATTTGGGGGTAATATGTTAATAACATGCTATTAATGTATTATTTTTAATTACTGTTTGTATAATTTTCAAAGCCTTAAAAATAGAAAAATGCCCTCAAATGGCTAGAAAGTCCTCCAAATGATCCAAAATAATGAGTAAACTTTATTTGTTAAACAAAAATGTATCATCTTAGTGTTAACATTGAAATAAACATGGATATCATTATGTCTGCTTCCAATCTCTGATCAAAGCAGTCTCCTCCCATCCATTCTCCCTTTCTCCTGCATAGCTTTCTGCTGCTGCTAAAAATGAACATTACAACCACACAACCCTTCTCTGATGTTAGCCTGGCATACTCCCTTAAGCCTCTCTCACCTTCCTCTCCTTTTTGGCAGCTGCGCTACATATGAGAATTTCTACATATCCTGACAACGTTTTTTGACAAGGGCCTAACCCCCTTTCAGCATTTGATCCTCACAGATCTGCTGCAGCAGCTAAACTGAAATCTTGTGGTAGAACTAAATTCTAAAACTCCAGTATTTTACCCTAGAACCTGCAGTCAGCCTTGCTCTTCTCTCCAGGCTGGCATTTTATAAATGTCGACTAATATCTGGTAGACCATATTTACTATTAATGTCTTCTGGAGACATCTTAAGGGGATGTAATAAGGGTTAGTCTTTGTTTTACTTTGTGCAAAAGCTTGTGTGGATGTAAACACAGGGGGAAGAATTTTGGGGTCAGACTGAAGGCCGCATTTGGGGTGGAGTGCCCCTGTAGCCAGTCTTCTTTGTTAGATGGAACGTTTGGGGTGAAGGCATAATACCAGCCAACTATCCCCTAGTATACTGGCAGAGAAGATGGGAGGACCAGGTCAGGGGAAGAGAAAGTTAGAGACCTCTCCCCTCACTGCTTCTTCAGTGGAGTGTGTCAACTTACAAAGTTATGTATTATTTAACATCTATGTATTATTTATATGAAGAGCTGGGAGAGATGCAACCAATGTGCTGATGCCACCCAACACAGCAGAAGCAGTCAGGACCTCAAGTATTGCCTGAGCTCGATAATGGACTGGATGAGGGTGAACAAATTGGAACTAAACTGTGACAAGATGGAGGCGCTGCTGGTCAGTAGAAAGTCAGATTCAGAAACTGGGATTCAACCTATTCTAGAAGGGGTTGCACTTCCCCTGTCAAGTCAGGTTCACTGTCCCAGTTGTCAACAGTTATACAAGGAGTGCCTTCATATAATTCTACTTAGTTAAAAACTAGTGTGGAGCCTATTTTCTTAAAAGAAGCAGTTTACTTGTATCATAACAACACCAGTGATTATTCTGGTGATAGGTTTAAACACAGAGTAAGGGCAACTATGGTCAAACTTCTATACAACTGGACCCAAGCATTTAGGGTAAGGATAATATGTGTAACAATCTTGCTTATGTCAATGAGATTGAATTAGAGATGGGCACAAACTGCCAGTTTGGCAGTTTGGCACAGTTCATTTACCAGCCCCACAGGGGTACCATGGTTTGGCATCCTGCCCCTTCCAGTGGGAGCCCACTCAGAGGCAGTGCCCTTTGGGGCAGGGAAGCTGGAGCTCTGCTTCCGAGTGGGTGCTGGCTGGAGGGTGTGGGGCACTGAACCACGGAACACCTGTGGGACTGGTAAACAACCCGCTTCAAACCAGCAAACCAATGCTCATCTCTTGGTCGAATCCTTAATTTTATAGGGTATTTACTGCATGATATACTTATAAAAATATATAAAAATGCTTGATAAACATGGAAGGAAGCCTTCTGAAGAGTAAGTTCACAATATAATTTTAGGGGAGGAAAGCATGCAATGCTCCTAAAAATCTTACTTAAAACAGTTGCAGCTTTCTGGTTTTCTTAAAATGAATGTAATATAAGGATTTATCAAAATTAAGCTTAGCAGCTTTTTCTTTTTCAAATTCAAGAAAAACCACAATTATTAAAAACTCATCAATGAAAGACACTGTGGCAGATTGATCCAAATTGGAACATAAAATGTTAACTCACGGATGGCTGTGCTACAGCAGCTGAAAGTAGATACATATCTGGAGGGCCAAACTTTACCAGTAAATTTCCAGAAACACATTTGGATTGCTGTTTTTCTACCAGTTTTTTGGGCAAGAGAAAACTTCCTCTGTCAGTACTGTGACTCCTCAGAAGCTTGCTGGATTTACTTACTCAAAATTCAGGTCACCAACAGATGCCACTGCAGTGATTATTTCATCATTTGTAGAACATCTCCTGTTCACTTCTCTAAGAACAATGTCAATGACTTCAGAATATATTCTTTCCACTTGTTCACTTTTGTCTCATTTCCCCCCACCAATATTTCCTGTTAAAATATATCATTTTGAGGTTACATCTGTCTTCTTAAGTTCTTTTGGGTCAGGTTCTTCTTATTTGTTGAGTCTGTGAAGTGTTTAGCTCTTGAAGGACTTCATGAAATGTATAACTGCTCTGAACCTAATTGTCTGCACTACTATAATGATGACAATGGCTACAGAATCCTCCAGACCTGTTTTTTTTTGGTCTTGCAAAGTATACCCGGAGCTTCCAAAACCTCAAGAACTTTCTTCTTTATGAGCCGTAAACAAAAATAAATTTTCCAAGTTCTTCACAACAGCAAGTAACCCCTCATTTTGGGCAAGTTTTGTAACTCTAGAAATGGTTTTCTATTTTTGCCTTATAAAAAACATCAACAACATATCTTGTGATTAACACAAACACTTCTCATAACTTTCAAATGACCTTTCCAATGATATTTCCAAAGGCAAAATAGGCTTTGAGCATCATACAAGCTTGCAGCTTCTGCTTATTTTTTTAAAAAATGTATGAAGTATAATACAAGTTTTATATTATCCATAGCTTTACAGCAAACAGATAGAAAAGGAAGTTACTTTAATTGATCAATGGGATTTTTCTTTGAAGCTTCTGTTGAACTACTGCTTGCACTACCCACTTTTCTACCACTTATAACGCTTGAAGTATCATAACATCGGCTTAACAACTTGGTAGATGTACAGGGATTTCTTCAGTGTTAACTCTTGCAAAGAATTCCACATCAGTGTTGGTGGTTGCTATATATAAGAATGATTCACAAACCTTGCTGTTTGCTTCACCTCAGATTCCTAAAGCAACATTTTCATGATGGTTTTGTCTCTGATAGATAATTTTCTGGGACCACACATCATGGGATATCTGAAATATTTATGATTAATACTATGCTCCCCTTTTTAATGGGAAACATCATATTTTGACATAAAAGCAAAGTTCTGGAGCAGTCAATACCTTTATAGGGTCAATAAAAAGTTGCATGTAAGGTGGGATTTTCAATTATGCAGAACGCATAATCAAGCAAAGATGATATGGAACCTAGGGTTCAAGCAGAAAGTCAAAAAAATAAGGCCTGAGGTGATGGCTGTGATTCATGATGTCAGACTGCCAGGAAGGTAAAATGGAGTTTTAGATTCTGAATGAGGAAGTGCTAACAAAGACAACAGTTTACAGGTTGCCACCTCACTGAAAACAGAGGCTTGGCCTGGGCTTATGCAGATCTGCCAGTTGCTCTGTCTGGAACTTTAGATGGCCTTAGTAGGCTTACAGCAGAAAATCTTGGCGGGTACATCAGTTTTTATATCTGCAAAAATATGAAAATAAATACAAGTGCTGCACCAGGCCCAAAAGTGAAATATATAGTCATTAGCAGTCATTCCTAGTGGTCAGAAGATATGGAATTCTCAGTGGAATACAGTCTCATGGTAAAACCTCTTTCTCAGATGGCTCACCATGGTATTTCTGGTAGCATATATAAAAAAACAGCCATGTGACTGAGTGTGTCTACACAGAATGCCGTTTAGAGGATCAGGATGTCAGGCAGTGTTGAGTCAGGTGTTGGAGTTGGGTCAGCTGGGGAAAAAATATATGGAAAATAGAATGGAATATTGTAAAGGAGGGCATGGTCAATCATCTGGAACAATAAAAAGGTCCACCCCATGCTGTAACATTTGGTTGCAGATCCCTCTTGTTATTCCTAGTGTTCCATTGTTGAGAAGTGGATACAGTGCTGGATGAGATTCAGGAGTCCAGCATTAGGATTCAGCCAACTGGGCAGGGTTACAGTGAGAAACCATTTTCTGAATACCTCACATGCCATGAAAAGCAACTTGGTGACACTTAACAGACTTGTAGCTGAAAACACAGTGACTTGCCTAAGGCTACCTAAACAGTTCATGGGGCAAGTAAAAGTTGAGCTGGATCTTCTTTCCAGTGCCTGATGGTGCTCTTTGGCCACCCACCTGAAATAAAGAGACTAGGCACATGTGATGGGGTTAAGTGTTATTGAAACATTGAACTGCAGAGGGCCTACCATGGTGAGGAACTAAGATGGAAGCAGGTTTCTTCATGGCTCCCTCTTCTGTCTTAGTGGTCTAGCTCTCAAATCCTGAGGCCACAGCTGGTCCCCAGCCAATCATCATAACCTGGGAAGACCAGTCTTACTAACTCACATGAGTCAAAGGAGCTTGTACCCCATCTGGCCCAAAAGGTTCTTCTAACAAAGCTTCTGAATCACAAGATCCCAAGAAAACCATCTGTTGAGACCACCTTCACTAAAAAGTGCCTTGTGACAGCTGCCCATCCCTAGCTATCCTTCTGCACTCCCTCTAACCTGCATGACCAACTATTTACTATAACTCCACCTTTTCATCTTGTCCATCACACCCTTATATAATCAGTGGAGGATGAGTGAACATTTCCCAGACAGCTTTTGTTCAATTTGCCAATCAGGTGATGAACGCCAACAATTCGTATCCAGTCCAGAAGCAACCCACATTGGCTCCGAAGGAGGGTAGGTAGGGCCATGTTGAATCCAAAGAGGCTGGCATCCAGGGCTATGCCCCTATGCTAGCAGAGTGATGACCCTATTATCTTCCCCATGTGTTCAATCTCCTTCAGGGACAGGGCAACTATGGCCTGGCCAATCCCATTTGGCTTCATCTAGTTTGGCAACATAGTTGCATTGTGTTCAGCAGTGCATAAAGTGCTACCATTGGTGGATGGAACAAAAGTTCTCTCTGTGTGTGCATGTACACACAGACATGCACAAACACAGATAGAGGTAGGCAGGCAGGCAGGCATTCACACATGCATGTGTCTCTGGTGAGGAGATATGTTGGTAGGAGTAGATAGCTGGGGGTAGCCTGAGGTGGGAAGAGCACCCCATCTGTCCTCTAGCTAATTCTTACCACATACCTGTAGCCCCTGCACTAGGCCAGTCAGACTTATTTCTTGTGCATACGTAGCAGACTGTAAATCTTTCTAAATTCACCTGTTTCTGAATGGACGGGTATAGGATCAGATTCCATTGTACAGCAGCTTGTGGTATACCATGTCCTGTACCACAAACAATGATTTGTAGAGAGAGAGGGAAAAAACCACCCTGAGAATACATCCCCAGAGCAGCTAATGTTCTTCATTTCATTTTCAACATGGACACAGTGTGACAGTTGAAACAAAGTGGAACCAGTGGGTTCACAACAGGAAAAAAAAGAGTCTGCATACTGAATGGAAAGAAAAAGAATTTCTCACTCACTGCACTTCGGAATAATTAAATATGAAGTGTTGCAGAGAGTTACTGATGAATCCTAACAGTAATTGAGTTGGCACTTAAATGTTACTATATTGGCACTGCCAAGTTTTAAATCCCCCATAGTTGTTCCTCTCAGTGTACATAATATCAGCTGCTAATCTAGTTCTCCATCTGATTTTGTAAGCGAGCTGATTAATATTTACTTTGGGGGGTGGGGGTGAGGTGAGGGAGATTTACTTCATCCCTCAAATTTCTGAAAGACTTTCCTTTTCTAGGGGCACTTACATTATTATTTCATTGTAAAACCAGGCAGAAGACTAAACTACATTGTCTCCTAGGGGGATAAATAGGAAGGATTTCAGAGGTGGTAGAAATTTCACAACCCTGCAACATGACAAAATGAACAGTAGGAGCAACTTGGCTGGGAGGTTGGCAACCTTCTATAGGAAGGAGTGAAAGAAACATCTGGAGGAGTATCTCCTTCCAATCCCATTTTAAGCCCCCAGGCTCTAAAGTCCATAAGAGATTTCTCACACAACATAGGCAGAAAGAAATTGCCTTCCAGATCTTTTTCTCAATTGAATTTTTTAGTGTAAAACTAGTTATGCATTACATTGATTCACAGAAAGATGCTTTTTGTAAATACTGGGAAATTTCTAAGGAAGAGGTATTCAAATTGAGGCAATGCTGAGACATGAATAAAGAAATTCTGAAACTGTACAATACACTCCTCACAACAGCCTTGTAGCAGATAAAAAAAATATTCCCATTCTGTAGTAGAGAAAGAAAGAATAAGAGAGAAAAATTTACCACCCAATCCATTTATGACTCAGAGCCAAACTGTATATTCAGTTCTTGAAAAAAAAAATCCACTCTATTTTATGGATGTGGGACACTATGCTTCTCTATCCATGATTCAAAAAACCAGGAAATGGCCCAATATTGCTGTACAATATTGTGCCCACACTTTATGATTTTTTATTTTCACCCCTATGTATTAATGTCGCTATTTGCTATTTTGTTACTCTGTTGTTTTTTGTTATTTGTTGTAAACCGCCCAGAGTGCTAGATGGGCAATCAATCAATCAATCAATCAATCAATCAATCAATCAATCAATCAATCAATCAATCAATCAAATTATATAGGCCCTTTTCCCACCCTGCTCTGGTGAGCCTGGGCAGCCAATAGGCACCCCAGGCTGCTTTTCTCCCCAAATCTGCCCCACCCATGCAGCTGTTAGGTGCATGCCCAGAACAAGGCATTCCAAAAGACCATATGAATTTAGTTGATGTTTTTTAAATGCTGAATCCAGGTACAGACGACAGTAGAAGCCACTCTGTTCAAAAGAAAACTAACCTTTTGTGTAGCCTTATTCTAACCAGTCTACTTTTTTATTTACAACAAGAGAGATGGGGGCGGAGGAACATAGTGAAGTGTTCAACCCAACAAATCTCATCTACAGCTGAAGTAGTCTATTCTTTTTCCACAGGACTCCTCCAAGTCACTTCCACTTCATTATGCTGTTGTCTGTGTGGTTCTGGTGTTAGTACTTGCAGGAATATAGTAAGAGAACCAGGTTGCTTTATCTAAGATGGTCATTGACACATCATCAAAAAGAGGTAACACCCTTCACCAAAAAAAGGCAGTGATTTGCGGAAAACTACATATGCTAACTGACATGTATAGTTCAAAAATTAGGAATATTTCTATATAGATGCAAAATTAGAAATGATTTTTATAATACAAGTAGAATAATAATGTATCATACCTGAATAGGGAGAAATGTGACCAGGTGACATTTGGTGATTCTGGATAAGTCCTATCAAAGTCCTTGATCCCTCTCCTTAGGGTTATTTAGATTTAAAGAACAGCTGGGCCAGACAGCACTTCAAACAAAAGGACACCTTCAAAGTGGGGGGTGAGGGTTGTTCTATGGCACTTCTGCAAATAGAGGACTATATTTCTATAACAGAGGACACATGGTGCCTAGTTCTATCCAGTTCTATCCATTCAGTACCTGAATGTCAGAGACTAGATTACGGCAATGGAACATGGTTGTTTCTAATGGGCTTTCTAGAAGGACCTGTTTGGCCACTGTAAGAAAGAAGATGCTCCACCACATAGAACTTTGGCTTGATGTGGAAGGGCTCTTGTATTCCTATGGGTCAACAAACATGACTAATTGTTTTCATTCAGATTAGTGGATCACAAATTTTGTAGGCCTAATATATGGTGCTTTTTTTTTTTTTGGTATTATTCTATTATTTGGTTCCCATCCAAAGCTCATTCAGCAAATGTTTCTGACCAAACCTCAGATTAATTATTTCAGATTTCATACAACATCACAAAAACAGACTTCTTTTTGTGAAGTCAGACATTCTTCCAGATGTGTTGTACTACTACAATTTCTACCATTCTGAGTCCAGGGGAAGGAGTCCCTACTTACAAGGTAAATGCCTACTTACAAGGTAAATCTGTTCACAAGCAACAAGTTTGTTGCTTGTGAACAGATCCAAGTCATTCAGTCAGGCAGAGTGTTCTTAAGTGCCCCTAAGCCTATGCTGTATCATGGCCTACATGATCATGCCATATGATGTTCTTCCCAATTTTATCTTCTTGCTTTCTGGAATCTTGTTGGCGTAAATAATACCTGCATGGCATGGCTCCTTTTCAACTGATTGTCAGAATAAGAGCATTTGTGACATCCTATACACCCACAGTCAGCTACTACTCAAAATCCACTCCTGTAACCCATCAGCTTCTCATTTCATGTTTTTCCCTCCCCCGGTAGAGATCCCACTTCAGCTGGGTAGAGTTGCCCACATCTCAGTGTGAAAACAGAGGAGCCTTCTGACAAGAAGACCAGTTGTCAAGTTGACTTAATGAATTCATACACAAGGATAAGAGCATCAATGTGTTCACCTGTCATGCTGTCAAATAAGGTGAAACATTTTCCAGGGTGCAGTTCACCTGAATACTTGAAGCTTCAAACAGAAACCCCATGGTAATGTAGGATTAAAACATGAAAATATACAGTGAGGTATATGCACCTTCACAATGCATCTGTTTTTGCCTTCTTTGGTTGTATTGCTGCTGCCTAGCAGAGCATGCTCTGATCATGTGGCTGATGTCTGAATTTGCCAATATATAGCAGCAAGACACATGCAGTCAGGACTACATATGGATATTTGTTGTAGAAAGTTTATCCATCATATTTTTCTTTTCTAGCAGCCAGCTGCAGCTGTCAAATTTGCAAATTATGCCAACTGGTGTTGGGCATCAGATTTACTATATTAGCATATGTAATGTGTGTCATTTGCACAACAGATTTCACCTCTGTTCCTTTCACACACCTGTACCCATACCTAATTCCTTTCACCTCTATTTATCACTTAGGGGTTCCAGTGCACAGGCCAAGGGTGCAGTAGCATGGAATTGCCATGCTTCCTTGGGTATGCAAGCATGGAGACAATCTCAGGATAAGCACAGCTGGAAGGGAAGAACTTTTTGTGTAATTGTGTTCAGATGGATTTAATGCCTAGGCATCCACCTCCTTCCAGCTCCCAACTGCTGCCAGGGATCACTGGCTCAGCACAAAATTATTTGCATGTGTTTGCACACAGAACATTTGCTTACGAGATAATGCAGGGAATCTATAGTGTTTGCCTCTTTCTCTTATCTGCACCTATATGAATTCACACATATGTAATTTTGCAGTTGTTACACAAGGACCTGCAATGTGACAACACAAAGCCCTGTCCCCTTTACTCAGTTTGTGGTCCTGAAATCTCAGAGAATGGGAATTCATTGATCTGCATCCGTAGAAACCACTGCATTTCTGGGAACCAAGGTAGGGAGACTATTCAAAATGTCCTCCAGAAACCAGTTGCCATTAAGACATTCTCTGCATTCCTGCTGATAAACAGAAATGTATAGGGTATGGAAGATACTGTATGCTTTATAAAATATATTTACTGAGTGCTGTATAAAGTCAGGCAAAACACAACTATGGTTCAACAGAAATTCAAGACACTTCAAAAATATAAATGCATAATAACAAAAGCCAGATAAAACTGTGACTCATAGGAGCTTAAACTATCACTGAAGACCTATAAACAAGACAAGACAAAACTGCAAAGCCTTAGGAGACAAAAGTCTTAAACTGGTGCCAACAGGACAACAATGTGGGCATGAGATGAGTTTTCCAGAGAAGTATATTCCACAACCGGGGGCTACCACTAGAAAAGCTACATCTCTTAGCTATCCTCATGACGTCATCCTCAAGATTTATGAGACACTCTGAGGAAGACCCCTTTCAGTGGCCTAAAGACACAGATATGTACACAAGGAAGGAGGCAACCTGAGAAGTACTACAGTTCAAAGCCATCTAGAGCTTATATTTAAAAAACAGCACTTGGTGTAATATATTTGTAGTGTCTGACATCAGTTGAAAATCTCATTGCCAAGTTTCATATTAGGTGACATTTCGAGGCTGTTTCCAAAGGCTAACCCGTGCACAGCCTATTATACATCACAATAATACATGCAGGATGTTCACTGCATCTATGTTATAGAGCTCCAGGGAGGGTCATAACTAGGACAGGGACCTTACAAGGTGCTGTGTGCTACACAGGTTATGTCTAATAGTAGTGAATTAACGATGCACTCAAAAGCAGCTCCACAATATCTAGGTTTGTGATGACTACTCACAAAAAATCTTGTTACTGACCATCTTCCCATTCCTCCCCCTAGCGAGACTCCCTGCCGAGACTTCTGCTATGTCAGTGAGATTTCTCAACTCTCCGTGAGAATGAAACCCCAGTCTCGTTTGCCCTCTCTCTCCATGTCTCCTCCCACCACCACATTATTTGCCTTTTCCTGTATAGGAAACTGCCCTATTTTCTGCAGCTTAATGCCCTTTTGGTTGCATACTAGAGAGGAAAGCTGCTGTTCTGTGAAGGAATGGCAATAATCCTTCACAACTTTAAAAAAAATGACCATAAAACTTCAAGATACATATTCTGGAAGATTTGTCCGGGAGATAAAATCTTGCGGAGAAATCTTGCTAGGAGATGAAAGAGGGATCTGTTTCTCTCTCTCTCCTTTTGTCTTTGAGAGTGGGTGGTAGTAAGATTCACATCCTTGCATATGCTCTTTCATGTACAGGTTGAGTTTCACTCATCTAGACTGAACAGCCACCTCTTAAATGTGCCTTCATCTCATCTTGAGAAAAATAGGAAAAATAGGAAAAGTTACTACTTTTTTTCAAAAATTAAAGCTTTCAGAATTGCACAGCTCCCATAGTCACTAGTTATGGTCATTGTGGGCTTGAGGAGTTCTAATCCCAAAATGTTTGTAGCACTAGTTTTCCAGATCTCATGCAGTTTTTTTTCCCTGTCCAAAAAAAAAAAAAAAAAGCAAAGCTTGCTGCTTATACACTGCCCCATAGCGCTTCAAGCGCTCTCTGGGCGGTTTACAAGTTAATTATGCAGGCTACACATTGCCCCCCCCCCCAGCAAGCTGGGTATTCATTTTACCGACTTCAGAAGGATAGAAGGCTGAGACAACCTTGAGCCGGCTACCTGGGATTGAACCCTGGGTCGTGAGCACAGTTTTGGCTGCAGTACAGCAGTTTTAACCACTGCGCCACGAGGCTCTTACTGTCAAGAACTGGTTCAGCACTACCACAGCCACACTTGGCTCAGTCGAGAAGAAATAGAGCCCTTTATGTTCCCTAATGACTGACTGGATCACTTTCCAAATTCTTGAATGACCTTGCTTAGCAGTTTATTATAGATGTTAAATGGAGCATTGTGGAATCCAAAATAAATATGTCACAGGTTCAAACTGAAATCTGGCAGCACTTCTTCTAGAATTGGTAGTCTAGTTAATAGTGGAATCACTACAACGCAGGTCCACCCCTATCTAACTCAGACAGCCATTCTACAGATAGTCACTCTAGAAGAACACAATGGTGGGTTCAGCAAATCAGTCTCACCCAAGACTTGTCCACAACTGAATGTCCAAAGATTTTCCTACCTGTTGGAACAACTGACAGAAATATTTCTATGTCTAAAAACATAGTTCTAAATGAGTGATCCTAGGAAATAGATCTTTCTCCTGTTTCCTTTGTCTCTAAGAACTGCTAGTTAGCTGTGGGAATTCTCAACAGATTGTGGTAATTGTAGTTTAATGACATCTGAAGGGCCACACATTTTCCATCCCTGTCATAAAGTATTCCACACTTTTATTTTACTTGTCTAAATATTGGCATGGCATGGGAAGTCTGTATAGCAAGAACCTTTTTTCTTACTGGCCTCGTCTCTCTCATTCCTTCTATCACAGTGTTAACAAGATACTACAAAGCACTCCATTAGATGTGTGTATGAACAGATGATCCACCTGAGCATAGGGGAGCAAGCTGTTTGACTTTTAAGTCCCCCTTTGGCCCCAACAGGCCTTGTGAAAAAAATAAAATAAAAAGGCTACGAAGACCAAGGGAGGGGGGGGAAGGGAGGGTGATATTTGCCAACTTCATTTCCATCACAAATCCTTTCAAACATGAAATCGTTCCAAGCAAATGTTATAATGCCTCTGTGCTTTCCAAGGCTGAACACATTTCTGCTTCTTTCATATCCACAGGGGCCCAGTGGATCACCAATAATTGAAATACCAGTGATCTTCGCCTGTTTGCCAATCTGCAAACTAAACAGAGGCTTAACCTATTTGCTGCAATGCCAGTTTGCTGACATTTTCCTGCAACACAAGCCAGGATATGAATGAACCAACCGTGGCTTTATTCCCTGAAATTAGGTCGAGCATAACACTTTTCTCTGTTCCTAGCAGTGACTGTGGATGTCTTATCACTGCATTGGTTTCAGGTTCAATTTCTCTCAATTCATCTCCATTCCCCTCTCCTTTTCCCCCTCCAAAACAAAACAAAACTTCATTGGGGAAAAACAAAACCCATGGAGTACAAACAAAAATACTGGAACTGGGAGTGCAAGCTCAAGCAATTTATTTTCTTTTTTTAATCTTCGCTATTATCTCACGGACTCCAATGGGAGTTCCAAGTGAGGTCCATCCAGAAGGCAATAATTAGCCCTGCAAAGAAAAATACTTTTGTCCTTATAAGCAAAGGCAATTATATTTTAGTAAGCAGGGTTGTCAGGAAGGGGGAGTCCAAAGGCGAGGATCGTGAGGACAGCCTTTAGACAATTACAGGAGAAATGCAGCTGTTCCTCAAAGGTTGATGGGATGCAAATGTTGCTTCCAAATGCTGATGAACAACTCTGTGTGCAAATAAAGCCCTGCTTTTCCAAGCCAGTTCAGCTGTTCACTAATTAGTGGAAGACTTAACAGCTTGCTCTGTCATTGATACAGTTCTTTGACACAAATACTGCAAAGTATGTGGAGAAATGGAGAAAGAGAGGGAGAGAGACAACAGAATCTTGTTCTTCAGATCTAGACTACATCTGCATATTGTTTACAGAAAGATGAGAAGGCCACAGCCTGGTGGGCCTGCTCATCCGTGAGACGCAATACAGATTTTGGCTGAACCTTCGTCCTGCAGAGCATGGAATAAAGCACTGTGATTTGCCACATAACAAAATGAATGTGAATGATACCCACCACATTCCTTTGTTTCTGGCAATTTGCTCCTTGTTTTGTTAATTAGGCAAAAGCAAATCCGTCAGTTTTGCTTTCTTACATTTGGATTTTTTCAGACCTTTAGTTTTCTTTCCGTCTCATTTATGAAGAACTCGAAGAACTGGGTAAATCATTACTTTTTTAAACAAACAAACAAAGAAATTGAGCACAACAACGACAAGAAGGAATAAAACAGATGACTTGTTCAGGACAAATTTTATAGGTACCAATGTCCCCAGCATGCAGAGGATCATGTCATATCTGCTTCCACAGATCTGTTAAACATGAGAAACCTATCAGAAAAAAAAAGAGAGACATGGCAACACTTATTCAATACCATAGACAAAATTAATTACAGAAGGATTCAAACCCAGCTAAAAACCAAAGCCTTCTGCTGGGATGGATGACTCTGTCACGTTTACTTTCTCCCTCACTTCATTTTTTAGAGTATGAAAAAAATTAATTTTATGAACTGCTGCTCTAAGAATGCCCAGCCACCATGGGCCGTGGCCGCTGGCCAGTGGCCATGCTGGCTGTACATTCTGGGAACTGTAATTCACACAAGTAAGATTTCCAAGTTCTACTTTTTTTTCCTAAGTCATACTCTTTTAATCCTATTTATTAAGAAATCTGTAAAATGTTATAAGGTCTTTTTTTAAAGCCTAAATGACATTGAATTCCAAGCAGGCTTTGCCTGACACTTGGAAAAGTTACCTTTTTTCATTGACAGCTTCCAGATATCCCAGCCACACACAGGTTAGGGGGAATTCTGGGAAATGCAGTCCAAGATACAATTTTTCCATGTGTTAGGCCTGCCAAATAGAGATGTGGGATACAAGCCACATATTATGTACTCCTCATGTAAAGTCTGTACTTTATCTGAGGTCTGTGCCTTTGCAGCATTTTAATGAATGTACTACTTCCAACTTATGGCAACTTTATGAATTAGCAATTCCCAAAAAGTTCTGTTGTCAATAGACTGCTCAGCTGCAGCAAACCCATTATTTCTGGTTTCCTTTATTGAGTCAATCTATCACATACTTGGTCTTCTTGCTGCCTTCAGCTTCCTATAGCATTATGGCCTTTTCTAAAGAGCCTTCTCATGGTGTGTCCAAAGCACTATACCTTTACTTTAGCCATTTTTGCTTCTAAGGAGAGTTATGGCTTGATTTGATCTCAGACCTACTTATTTGTTTTTCTGGCAGTCCATGGTATTTACAAAGCTCTCATCCCACACCAAATTTCAATAAATCAATTTTTTTTTCCTGTCAGCTATCTTCACTGTTCAGCTTTCCCATCCATACATAGTAATTGGGAATATCATAGTGTAGATTATCTTCACTTTGGTATTCAGTGACACATGCTTGCACTTAAGAATCTTTTCTATTTCCTACATGGCCACCCTTCCAAGTCTCAGTCTTCTTCTGGTTTCTTGGCTGCAGTCTCCATTTGGACTGATGAGTGAACCAAGGTATACAAAATCTTAGCAATTTCAGTTTCTTCATTGTCAACATTAAAGTTGTATAGTTCTTCTGTAGTCATGATTTCTGTCTTCTTAATGTTCAACAATTTTCCTGCTTTTGCACTTGTTTCTTTCTTTCAACATGAGTAGTTTCAAGTCATTGCTGCTTTCTGTAAGGAATATGGTGTCATCAGCATATCTTAAATTATTGATATTTCTTTCATCAATTTTATACTCTTTCATATTTTAATTTTATACTTTTCTTTCATCTGAGTCTAGTCCAGTTTTCTGTATGATGCATTCTGCATACAAATTGAACAGATAGGGAGATAAAACACATCCTAGTCTGATACCTTTGCTTATCAGAAACCATTTGATTTCTCCATATTCTGTTGACAGTAGTTTCTTGTCCAGAGTACAAGTATCACAAGTAAGGACATTCTGTGGGTTTATGACAGACATGCTAATCTCATGATTGCTTGTCTACATGATTCAAAGCCTGCAGGCATCACATACAATGCAGGTAGGCTGAAAACAATGTAGGAAGGATCCATGGAAATAGTAAATAAAAAACTGCTTTGAATGATTTGTTATGGAACCACTTAAAAGTGAGGCAACTCTTCAATGAATCCTGAATGTTACAGGAAGAACAGTGACTGTGTAGATGGCCAAATCAGTCTAAAAGTGAAAGATGTCTGGAACCCCAAATGGGCAAATCCAAACATGGCAACATTTAGTTACAAAGAGGAAACTTATCAGAAGTAGAGAGTTGTTAAAATTTAGACCTGGCTAAAATTTGGCCCAATTTTGGGACATATTCAGGTATGGGTATGGAGACCCTCAAGAAATTCTGACAGGGTCAGCCAAAGATATTTTGCTACCAGAGGTGATTTTCTTTTTTCCATGCAAAAAAGCCAGCTGTACTGGGCTGACAAATGGAGCCTATTTCAACACTGGCAATAAAATAGTTGCTTCCACTACACTAGCTGCAGAAGGCTAGTTTAATGAAGACCAAACTGGTTAGGATGTCTGGCATATACACCTCAGTCTTTCAACAGAAGAGCAGAACCAGAGACTTCGATATGTACAGCCAGAAGCTAGCCATCTCTGCCCAACCCCAGCATCTGTGGCTGAGACAACTGCCTCCTTTTGCCTAATGATAACATTGGTCCTGAACTCAGATCATAGAATCATAGAATAATTGAGTTGGAAGGGGCCTATGAGGCCATCAAATCCAACCCCCTGCTCAATGCAGGAATACAAATCAAAGCAGATCTGACAGATGGTTGTCAAATTTTCTCTTGAATGCCTTCATTGTTGGAGCACCCACCACCTCCTGAGCTAATTGGTTCCATTGTTGCACTGCTCTAACAATTAAGACATTTTTCCTGATATTCAGCCTAAATCTGGCTTCCTGTAGCCCATTATTAGATGTTCACATGATGTGAATTTTGGAGCAGTGGGACACTCAAATCAAGTGGTAAAGATTGTCCCCTCTTTTCTGCCCTTTCAGCTTATAAAAAACTTAAGCTGCTCCATGCACAGCAAGGGAGAAAATATTTTTGACGCGGTCCCTCACCACAGGCTGCTGAGAAAACTCCACAGTCAGGGGATAAGAGGGCAGGTCCTCTTATGGACTGAGAAATGGTTGAGAACCAGAAAACAGAGAGTAGGTGACAATGGGCAATTTTCACAATGGAGAGAGGTGAAAAGCAGTGTGCCCCAGGGATCTGACCTGGGACCGGTGCTTTTCAACCTGTTCATAAATGACCTGGAGACAGGGATAAGCAGTGAGGTGGCCAAGTTTGCAGATGACATGAAACTTTTCTGGGTGGTGAAGATCAGAAGGGATTGTGAAGAGCTCCAGAACGATCTCTCCAAACTGGGAGAATGGGTGGCAAAATGGCAAATGTGTTTCAATTTAAGAAAATGTAAAGTAATGCACATTGGGGCAAAAAAAATCAATACTTTATTTATCAGCTGATGGGTTCTGAGCTGTCTGGAAAGTGATCAGGAAAAAGATCTTGGTGTGCTGGTGGACAGCTTGATGAAAGTGTCAACCCAGTGTGTGGCGGCAGTGAAGAAGGCCAAGGTATAATTGAAAAGGGGATTGAAAATAAAACAGCCAACATTATAATGCCGTTGTACAAAACACTGGTAAAGCCGCACTGGGAGTATGGCGTACAGTTCTGGTCGCCACACCTCAAAAAAGACATAGTGGAACTGGAAAAAGTGCAGAAGAGTGTGACTATAATGATTACCAAGCTGGGGCACCTCCCTTATGAGGAAAGGCTACAGCGTTTGGGGCACTTTAGTTTAGAAAAGAGGGGCCTGATGGGGGGACATAATTGAGACGTAAAAAATTATGCAAGAGAAGGATAAATAAGATAGCTCTTTTCCCTCTCACGCAATACCAGACCCAGGGGACATCCACTCAAATTGAGTGTTGGGAGATTGAGAACAGACAAAATAAAATATTTCTTTACCCAGTGTGTTGTTAGTTTATGGAACTCCTTGCCACAGGAAGTGGTGATGGCATCTGTCCTAGATGCCTTTAAAAGGGGATTGGACAGATTTCTGGACAAAAAGTCCATTGCAGGTTACAGGCCATGATGGGGATGTATAATCTCCAGGCTTAAAAGGAAGGTACCTCCAAATGCCAGATGCAGGGGAGGGGTATCAGGAGACGGGTATCTAGTTGTCTCGTGTGCTCCCAGAGGCATCTGGTGGGGCCACTGTGAGGCACAGGAAGCTGGACTAGATGGGCCCCTGACCTGATCCAGCAGGGCTCTTCTTATGTTCCTAGAATAGCTATTTGTGATGAAACTTCATCATCATGCAGTATGATGATGGGCGTTCTGGTGCATTCTTCAAAAGGAAATGGCTGCTATGTTGCTAATTGCAGAGAACATCTCTCAGCCACAATTAAACATAAGTTGAAATGTGGGGTTGGAATGATGGAATTTCTAAAGGTCACTTGAAGGTCATTTAAATAATAGCAGCTCAACAACCTGTGGGCCACACGTCAGCATGGTGAAGGGGCAGAGTCAAGGAAGGCATGAAAAGCAAATAATACTTAAGTGGAGGTTGATGTCAAGGGCTGAAAATGAGAATGAGCGCTAATTCTGATAAAACAAATGAAGTTGATGCTAAGAGAAACAAAAGAGAAAATAAGTCTGTATGTATACTTCTAAAAACATTAACACAATGACAAATATTTAAAGAAATCCAATGAGGAAATAATCTTGAAAAATGTTAAATGACAAAAGCATGAAAAGAGCAGGTAGAGACAGTAAAAAAAAATCAGGCAAAAACAAACAAAAATTAAAAAAATAAAGAAGACAAAAACATTGTGTCACGTTAAAGACTATCTGCTATATTTTAATGTGAGCTTTCCAATTCTGTGCCCGAAAAGGAAAGCGGGCGCACTGCGGGGAAGCGCTTCCTTAAATACCTGCGCTTCCCGCCCATTTCACAGAAAAAACTTTTAAACACCCGCCTCGCGCCATCCGGTCTGGCGGGCAAAAAACCAGCGCGCCCATTCCAGGCCGTTTTTAACGGCCGTCAGGCGGCTGGAACCTTGCCCACCCAAGCCCGGAATGAAGACGCGAGTCAATAGTAGTGGTATTAAAATACGGGCCACACTTTATTTTCAAGATTTCAAATTAATCATCAATTGTCTCAAGGAAAGGGGCCTGCAGTAGTGCGGAAATGGTAACAGGTAGGGGTAACCAATACCCCTTGCTTGTCAATTGGGCGAGTCCCTGGCCCCGGATTCCCGCTGTCTCACAGACAGCAAGAACCCGGCCTGCCACTAATAAACACCCCCAGACCCCAAGCCATCTTTATTTGATGACTGGTGGTCCGGAAGTGGCCCAGAGCATCCTTCCCGAACCGGCCCTGTAATCGCACGATCCGCAGAGCCGGGAGGTCGGATGCGCTGTTGGCTTACCTGAATTACACATGGGACACACCGAAACACCTGTTTTTCCGCACTACCCGCCACCGCATCGGGACTAGCATAGCTAAGTCCCATGCCCGCCACAGAGCCTACCAAGCTCGGTAAGCAGGCCCCTTCTAATATCATCCAAAAAGATGACCAAGCCAGCATCGGATAAATGAATGCCATCGGCGCGAAAAAGAGTAGGATTGCTCAGCAGAATTCTGTGGTGACTCACCACAGAGCCAAAGCCATTACTGCAGACATATCGACACACTTCGCGATTAACACGGCGCCGAGCCATGTTAACATCACATACGTGTCGTGCGCCACGCCACTCCAAACGTGGAATTATCGTGGACCACACGATCCGCATAGCTGGAAACCTGGCATGTAGCCATCCGATATCCCGCAAAATGTCCAAGATCAAGGCCTTGCCCGGAACCAAAGGCAAATCATTGCCGCCCAAATGAAGAAGAAGGATGTCCGGCGGGGACTGATGAAAGGCTGTCAGCCGTCCCAGCTGGGCCCAAAGCAAGCCGCGCTTACTGCGCCAAGAAACAAGAGCATGGGCACCAAGCCCCAAGTTAGTCCCCAAGTAGGACTCGGCAGCGCAACGTTCTGCCCAATATACAAAGCTATGGCCGGCGATCATCACGTGCCTCCGACCGTCGTTCCCCGCTGCACCTGAAATGACAAAAAACCACTACCTACACATTAGGGAACGTCCTGATATAACGCTTGTAGCTAGAAGAGGACCATCGACCCAATTGCTTAATTTGTTCAGTCGTATATCCAAGAGCGGCTGCAGTCGATGCTGCACCTATTCTGAAAGAATGAGTGCCAAATCGAAGGCCAGATACGCCTACCCTATGCAAGGCTATGTCTGTAAGTTTCCAAAATCGGAACCTAGTCAATGGTAACCCACCTGCATGCTGTAAAAAATATCCTGGTTCTTGGCCTCTACATGCCAGGTAGGTCTGTGTAGCGTCAACGGGACAAATTGTCTTAAGACTGCATTGGCTTAAAACCAGTAACTTCCCCTTGCCTTTCTGATCCGCTTTCAATCTTCTGATTACAATTTTTAATTTGTTATCCTGTATAAAAACATCACTCATCTGTAATGCGTATCGCGAAGCGTCCGCCTTTCCCTTTGCTACTAGCTCACTGACCCGAAGGGCCCCAAAAAATGCTATCAATGCAGCTGACTTAAATAAGGCCACCTCATAGCGGTCAGTGCACAACGTATCCCAGAGGGCGCAAATCTGTTCAAGAAGGCGAGGAGAAATAGGTGTCCTAGAATCAGACACCCTACCCCGTTCCTTAGACCATCCTTCCACCATTTTCTTTATCCTATAGTCGGTCGTAAAGTTTCTATGGCCATTAAGCCTAGCATAAAAAGCTAAAGCTGACAATTTTCCCTGAATAGTACCCGGTGCCAACCCCTTTCTGTATAAGGAGACCATGAATTGTTGTAAGTGTTCAACTGGGACTGGCCATAAGTGCTCCAGGGCTGAAGAAGCCCTGAACTCCTTGAACTCGCTAATTATGGTCATGTAACCTTTTCTGGTTCGAGGAGCCAAAGCCATACCTATAGCTCGTGATGCTTCCTCACGCCAATCTGCCAGACCTCGGGCGGAAGAACTTCTGGCAGCTCGCTGGCATCTGGAGCTAGCTCCCTGAACCGTTTGATCTGTTGGCGTGAAAGAGCATCAGCTATCGTATTGTCAGCTCCCGGGACGTGACGGGCATGCACCAAAACGTTAAATCGTAATGCCCGGAGGACAAAGGCCCTAACTAAATTCATAACCCTATCAGAATGAGAAGATAGCTCGTTTATGATGCAAACCACAGCCTGGTTGTCGCACCAAAAGCGAACCACTGAATTGGCCCATTCTTTGGCCCAAAGCCAAAGAGCGCCAACAATTGGGAAAAACTCTAGGAAGGTTAAGTCCCTCGTAATCCCTAGCGTATGCCATTCCTCAGGCCAGGTGTCAGCACACCATCTACCTCTGAAGTAGATTCCAAATCCTAGTGACCCAGCTGCGTCAGTATGTACCTGAAATTCAGATTTTAAGAACATCTCGGCTCTCCAAAAGGAAACACCATTAAAGTCATCCAGGAATCGCTGCCACACGAGCAGGTCTTCCCTCATACCCTTAGTTACCCTGGTCCTATGCCTAGGGGACTTCAGTCCATTCATCGCAGAGCACAGGCGCCGAACAAAAGCCCGGCCCGGAGCCACTACTCTGCATGCAAAATTCAGATGTCCTACCAGTTCCTGCAGTTCATGAAGAGTCACTTTTTTCTTACCTAAGAAATCCCTAACTCTAGTCTTGAGGTCATCCAATTTCCTCTGTGGTAGCCTGGACGTTTGCTGCAGTGTATCTAACTCGATGCCTAGGAAAGTTAAAGACGTGGCCGGGCCTTCCGTCTTTTCTTCAGCCAATGGCAAACCAAGTTCACTTGCCAAAGACTGAAATTCTCCTAACATCCATGCACATTTCCCCGAATTATGCGCTCCACATATCAGAAAATCATCCAAATAATGGGCCGTTGCCTTAGAACGAACCCTTTGTCTGAATTTCCACTCAATGAATGTGCTAAATTTCTCAAATGCCGCGCAGGAAATAGAGCATCCCATGGGCAAGGCCCTATCGATATAAAACAATCCTTGGAATTGAAAACCCAAAAGATTGAAGTCGAGTGGGTGCACAGGCAAAATACGAAATGCTGATTTCACATCACATTTCGCCAGTTCTGCCCCCACTCCGCAGGCCCTAACCATGCTCACGGCCTGGTCAAAGGATGTATATCTGACTGTACACAATTCAGCAGGTATGGCATCGTTAACCGATGCCCCTTCCGGAAAAGACAAATGATGGATGAGTCGAAACTCACCCTGGGCCTTTTTGGGCACTATACCCAATGGTGAAACTCGCAAGTTCTCCAAAGGAAGACGAGGAAAGGGACCAAGAACTCTGCCTGCCTTAACTTCCTTATTGATTTTATCCAAAACAATGTCTTCCATATTCCTGACCGACTTCAGGTTCTGCGCGACAAAAGCCGTCCGTTCACCTAAAGCAGGGATACGAAAACCATCGCGGAAACCCTGAAGTAAATATTGTGCCTCATCCTTCCTGTGATAATCCTGCAACCAAGCCTGTAAAACTTCGATTTTAATTGGTGTGGGTCCCCTTACCAGCTGTGTTACTGCCACCTCCTGGCTTCTTTCCAGGTCCATTGCCTTTGTTTTGGCGTTGGTTCCCCCCTTTAAAACAGGTAGCCTTGGGGTGTTTTCCCCCGCAGTTAAGGCATTCGTGGCTAAACTTACATGGGTTCCTTGAACAGGAACCCTTGAAATTAAAGTCAAAGGAAGGCAGCCGGGGTTGAACCGCCTGCCCCGCGCCAGGGCGGGGAATAGCCGTTGCCGCCAGCTTCCTGTTCAAATGGCCGCTATCGAATCTGTCCCCCGTGTTGGGCCTAGCCGGAGTCATGTGTTGTAGCCATAAACCCGGGTGAGGTTCATCCCAACGCAGGTTGGGCTGAATAGCGCTCCGCATCCTAAAGGCCTGGTCATACAAAAGCCACGCCTGCCCTGCAAAATCAGTATACGCTCAGTATATGATGTCAAAGTACTGTAAGAGTGAGCGTACACGCCAGGGCTGGGTCTGTGCAAGTACCCCAGCATAAATGACGAAACCAGGGACCCAATTGGCCCAAGTCCGATCAGGTTTTTTGCGTCTATGTTTTTCTTTCTCTTTTTCATCGTCCTTGTCAATGTCCTTGATATCTGTGTCCCGGTTCAAGAGGTCGAAAAAATCTAAATATTCTCCTTTCCAGATCTTCTCTTTAGTAGCGGGGGTCAGATGATCCCCCAGCGGAGTAGAATAATCCGCGTACGGCATAGCTGCATAGGGCACCGTGTTGTACCCGGTATTAGGCACCGACGGGAGTTGAGAAGATCCTACGCTAGTACCTGCACTAGGAGCCCCGGTTGTAGGCATAGCCGGATAAGGCCCACCCCAGCCCCATGGCGAAACATTGGTAGGATACCAAGGTAGGCCAAATCCCCATGCAGGAATAGCAGGGTATGGTGTGCCCGCTGTGTATTGTACAGGAGGCCCACCGGCCCAAGGCCAAGATGTAGTGGGAGGGTGTGATGTGTGTAACAAAGAAGACTCACCGCCAGACACAACAGAAGGCTGAGATACATTGCTACCACCAACCGAGCTTGGCCCAGCTTCCTCTGAAAGTTCACGTTCATCCCGAACTGCCGCCGCTGCCTCCATTGTTTCCGAGGTATCCGGACGAGTGTTCTCAAGCTGGACCGGAACTGTGCTGGGCGCAGCTAAAGCCCCTGTATTGGTTTGTTCCACTCGAACCGCAACCTGGGTAGACTCCAAAGCATTAAATCGGGTCAGTAAATCCTGTGCTAGAGCCCTCAATTTCGTCTTTTTCCGCCCCTTAGTCTCCCTACCAGAACGGCGCAAGGACACATCCTCTTGTTGAGGTGCCGGAGATGCTGACCTTTGTGCTTCAAAAGCGCACATTTTTTCTTGCAGTACCTGCCATATTGGCCATGATTCCTCATCAGAAGAAGAATTTTCAGGAGAAAGTTGTGGCGCTGGCCGCCTTTTCGCTGGGGCCTTGCCTTTGTCATTACCGCGCCCTTTACGCGTGGCCATGCCTAACCTGTAGTGGCACGGAACTCCCAAGAAAGCTTATCAGACCTAGCACACACTCTTTTTTTTTTATTTTATTTTAACTTAACAAGGCCAACCAATCCCAAAAATTAACAGCAGGTGGAGCTCTAGACAAGTAGCTGAGTCTAGAAAATCTGAACTGCCTCGCAATATGCTTTCCTCCTGCAACAGAACTGGACAACTGTAGAGGTAAGTACAAAACTATCAGGACAAAATGTCAAAGTATTAAAAAATTTACAGGCCTGAACAGAGCAGAGCAGAAATACTAATGAACTGCCATGTCACGCAGGTGTGTAAGTATAAAAGTGCTGAGTCACAGTGACTATAGAAAGGATGATGCAACATCTGGGTGAAGACTGGATGATGCAACATCTGCCCTGATTGGGCAAGGGCAGATGCTTATGTGTATATAGTTGAGTTGTACAGAACACCACCACCACTTCTACAAATGTTGATTTCATGCTGTCACGCTGCCACTTTGTATATTTGCTGTAAATACACGTGTCGGGCTGGAAGAGAACGTGTCTGTGTGAGTTATTTTTACCATCAGGACCAGAATCAAGTCTCAGCTAGCGGCTTGCAGGATTCCGCGTTAACAAAGGTTATGGGCCCAGCGACGCGCCCTGCGCAGACCGTCTACTGCTGAGAACGTTGGTGAGTACCAGTGGGTGCCACTATAATAGAAGGAGGAAGAAATAGAGGTCCTGAAAGAAAGCAGTTCTGCTGTTGTGTGTCCAGGAGGGGAAGGAAAACAGAGGACTGAGAGAAGAGCAGGCAGCATGGCGTTTGGGGGAACAAGCCTGGGAGGTTTTCCCTTAATGAAGTTAAATGACTGTAATTACCAGACGTGGTCCGTCAAAGCTGAGATGCTATTAAGGAGGGAAGATCTGTGGCAGATTGTAACCAACCTCCCAGCACAGCTTGATGAAGAGGAGGAACGTAAAAATGAAAAAGCTCTGAGTACTTTGATACTTTGCTTGGAAGACAACCAATTAATCCACGTGCGTGGCTTAGCTACGGCGAGAGAAGTTTGGCAATGTCTCAAGAGAATTTACGTGAGAGATTCAGCAGGAACTAAAGTATCCTTAACCAGAAAGCTCTACAGGTGCAGATTACAGCCCGGTGAGAGCGTGTCTAAACATTTGCAAGAGATAAAATGTCTCTTTAATGAACTGGAGCAAAGGAATGTGCAGTTTCCAGAAATTCAGAAAGTGTACCTCATTCTAAGCAGTTTATCTGATGAATACGACACTCTGGTCACCAGTTTAGAGTCTATGCCTGAGGCGAATTTGACCCTGGAATACCTGACGGGCAGATTGCTGGAACAGGAACGACGTAAGAGTGAAATGTCTGGTGACGGAGAGAAACAAAACATCCAGCGTCAAAGGAACCAAGACGGCTGGAGGAAAAAGACAGATTACAGCTTACACAGAGAAACAACTCCTATGAGAGAAGATAGTGGTCGTGCTATGACCGTGAGACGCTGTTTTGGCTGTGGATCTGTAAATCATCTTCTGAGAGACTGTAGCAGAGACGACAGAAAAGCTGGCTGCAAAAGTGAAAGAAGCACCGAAAAGAGAAAAGGGAGGATTTCTCTTGTCCAGGCAGCAAGAGATAAATCCAAGGTCGTTCAGCAAGCTTGCTGGATAATTGACAGTGGGGCCGTTACACATTTAACTAATGAAAGAGATTTGTTTCTTTCTCTAGGTGCTTCGGAACAAAGCAGCGTGAGCCTGGCGAACGGACAGAAGTTGCCTGTTGCTGCAGAAGGGACAGTTTTTGTGTCAGGTTTGGAACAAGAACTCAAAGGTGTTCTTCATGTACCACAGTTGGACTGTAGCATCTTAAGTGTGTCTGCTTTAGTAAAACAGGGCTTTGTGGTCATATTTGAAAATGATGAGTGTAAAATTAAGAAAGGAAAGTGTGTTTGCGCAAGGGCAAAACAAGAAAATAATTTGTACGTTTTGAGGTGTAAAATACAAAGTGACACACATGTAACAGTGAAAAACGCACCTCAGCATGATAAATGTGCACACCTGTTACACAGGAGGTTGGGTCATGCAAATTTTAGAACAATTCAGAGAATGCAAGCAGTGGCAAAAGATGTACAGTTGAAAGAGTGTAAAAATTATTTAGATTGCAACGTGTGTAAAATGGCAAAATCTAAAGTAAGCCCCAGAAACAAGGAACGAACCAGTCAAACAGAAAGGCCCTTTCAACTGGTACATGCAGACTTGATTGGCCCTTTTGCATCATCTTTGGGTGGAGCAAAATATGTCCTGGTAATTGTAGATGATTATTCAAGGTATTCTTTTTGCTACTTATTGAAAACAAAGGCAGAGGTGTTTAGCAACTTCAGAAATTGGCTAAGCTTCATTGAGAGACGTTATGGCCACAGGGTGGCGCAAATCCAGACGGACAGAGGGTCTGAGTTCCTATCTAACAAATTTCAAAGCTGGTTGAAGGAAAATGGGATATATCATAGAAAAACTAGTCCATATTCACCCTTCCAAAATGGCGTGGCAGAAAGAAGAAACGGGGTGTTGCAGACAATGAAAGACGCATTGTTAGCTGACGCTAACATGAGTCATGGCCTGTGGGGAGAAGCCCTGCTTACATCGAACTACATAAATAACAGATTGTTATCTTCTGCAATAGGGCAGACTCCTTATTATATGTTATATGGGAGAGAGCCATCTTTAAAACACATGAGGGTGTTTGGGTGCAGTGCATGGGTGCACATCCCAAAAGAGACAAGAAGGAAGGGACAACCAAAGGCAAAGAAAATGAAATTCATAGGTTATGAAAGAGGTTCAAAGGCATACCGCTTCCTTGATGGAAACAGCAATGTAGTGATTTCGAGGTCTGCCAATTTTTGTGAACATGAGAATTGGGATAGGGTTCATGCTAATTCCCAAGTTTTCATACCATTCACAAACACAAGAGAGTGTGAGAATAGGCAGTTAGAGACAAAAGAAGAAGAAACAGAAGAGAGCCAGTCCAAGACAAATGATGAAGAAGACGATGGGCAGTGTAGTGATCAAGAAAGTGAGATAGGAATTAAGCAAGAACCAAAAATTGAGAATGAGCCACAAATCCCCAGGAGGTCAGAGAGAGTTAACAAAGGGGTTCCGCCTGCAAGGTTTGGTGTAGGAGAAATAAGGGTGTGCCATGTGTATCAGGAACCAAAATGTTATGAAGAGGTCATGTTACTTCCTGAAGTAGAAAAGAAAAGATGGCAGGAAGCCATGATTGAGGAAATGAAGTCTATGGACGACCACAAGGTCTTCACAGAGACTAGGCTGCCACAGGAGCATAAAGTGATTGGCAGTAAGTGGGTTTTCAAAAGAAAGTTACAAAACAATGGGGACTTTAGGTATAAAGCGAGGTTGGTGGCTCAGGGATTTACTCAAAAGAAACATTTGCACTATGATGAAGTATTTTCCCCTACAGTGAAAGCAGAAACTATGAGGGTAGCTTTGACTCTAGCGGCATCTAGAGGGTATTTGATAAATCATTATGATATAACGACTGCATACTTAAATGCTGACTTAAAGGAAGAATTATACATGGCAAAAGCACCTGGCTTTGAAGGGTCAAGACCAGGAATGGTCTACAGGTTAAATAAGGCCATTTACGGGCTGCGACAATCAGCCCGAAACTGGAACCAATGTTTACATACAGTGTTAGAAAAAATGAATTTTAAGAATAGTCTGGCTGATCCATGCTTATACATACAAGAATGTGGAAGTGAGCTAAATATTTTGTTGGCATATGTGGATGACATTTGTTTTATGACAAAAAATCAGAGCCAGATGAATTTATTTGAAAAACAGCTGAAAAAGGAATTTAAACTGAAAAATTTGGGTCCAATACAAAATTATTTAGGGGTGCAAATACAGAGAAAAAATGAAGGTTTTGTATTAAACCAAAAGTTAAAAATTGAACAAATGTTGGAGAGATACAATATGCAAGATTGTAAAGATGTACAAACCCCCATGGTAATAGATTTTCAAAAGTGTGATGAAGAAAACAAAGAGTTTGAGAGTCAAGAAATTTATCATTCTGCAATTGGCAGTTTGATGTATTTAGCAAATTGGACTAGGCCTGACATTTCAGCAGCAGTGAACATTCTTAGTAGACATGTGTCGAAGCCCACTGTGAAACACTGGCAGGGTGTAAAAAGAGTTTTTAGATACTTAAAAGGAACAAGTGACAAGTGTTTGATCATAAATCCTTCAAAAGAGTTAAATTTACAGGCCTACGTTGACAGTGATTGGGCAAATGATGAAAGTGACAGGAAGTCAATGTCTGGATTCGTTGTAATGTTTGCAAATGTTTTAGTAGGGTGGAAGTCCAGAAAACAGAGTTCTGTGGCTACTTCGACAGCAGAAGCTGAATTCGCAGCTTTGTCGGAAGTATGCTCAGAATTAATCTGGTATAGACAATTAATTAAGGATTTAAAGATAGAAACACATAAACCAATAAAGGTCTTAGAAGATAATACAACCTGCTTACAGATGGCTGTAACAGAAAAAATGCGAAATAGGAGTAACCATGTTGACATCAAATATCATAATGTAAGAGAAGCCATAAAAGAAAAATTAATAGAGTTACAATACTGCAAAACGGATAAAAATGTTGCTGATATTTTTACAAAACCTTTGAGTGTTCAAAGACACAGTGAAATAATCAAAGAGTTGGGTTTGAATCTTGTTCAGGCGTAAATTAGGAGGGGTGTCAAAGTATTAAAAAATTTACAGGCCTGAACAGAGCAGAGCAGAAGTACTAATGAACTGCCATGTCACGCAGGTGTGTAAGTATAAAAGTGCTGAGTCACAGTGACTATAGAAAGGATGATGCAACATCTGGGTGAAGACTGGATGATGCAACATCTGCCCTGATTGGGCAAGGGCAGATGCTTATGTGTATATAGTTGAGTTGTACAGAACACCACCACCACTTCTACAAATGTTGATTTCATGCTGTCACGCTGCCACTTTGTATATTTGCTGTAAATACACGTGTCGGGCTGGAAGAGAACGTGTCTGTGTGAGTTATTTTTACCATCAGGACCAGAATCAAGTCTCAGCTAGCGGCTTGCAGGATTCCGCGTTAACACAAAATAACCTATCTATACCTGAATCCAACTGCCAAATTATTATGTGCACTATTATTATTCTTTATATATATTAGTCTTAATATCAATTATTTATTTATATATATAAACCTTCTAACAGACCAACAGTTATCTAATAAACTAAGCCAATATGAATAAAACCCAATATGGAATGTGCAATCCACAAGTAATAAGAAATAACTAACTTTAATTTATCAATTAGAATCTAAATTTGAACTAAATACTGTAAATAGCATGAATTATTCTTTAACGCTTAATGAACTGTTCAACTCCTAACTAACACCCCGAACCCCCTTAACAACCAATGGCTAACTAATAAACTGAGCCCAAAGAGATGACCCACAAATATAGAAGGGGGTTAATCCCACCAGTAATAATAATTTAAATGTTAAATATATCAATTAAACTGTAAGTAATAACCATACACCAAATTGTAAACAAAGAGAGAAGAACCAGGAATAGATGAAAAGAAGAGGGGGAAGGAGGATTGCTGACTCAGTGCCTAAATAAACAAATGGCAGAAGGAAGAAAAGCAGAGAGTGAAATACAGGAACCAAAGTGCGGTTGTAAAATAAAACACCCAATGTGGCAAGGAAAAAATAGGGAACTATAGAGGAATTGAAAAAACAAAACACCCCCAAAAAGAACGATCAAGCTAAAACAATGTCCAACGTAACCAAGTAAGTTATTCTCCACACAAACGGGGCTCCTAACAATTACCTAAAATAGCGATCGCAACCCTAAGTCTATGTTAGAAACGAGTACTTTAAGAAAGATTAGAAGGGATGTAAACGAAATTAAAAGTAACTTGAAATCGCTGCGAGCCAGCAACCAGCGCCCCGCGCCCCTGCGGAACGGGCGAACGCCCGCCCGAACCCAGCAGTCCCCCTGCCCCTAAATAAAATTAAATTATACAAAGCAAGGAATAGGGTATGAAAATCAAAGAAACAGACCCAGGGAAGGGGCAGAGCCACCTTCCCGAAACCAAACAACTTCGCGGATCCCTCAGCCAGCACCGAAAGCAGAGTCTGCAGCGGAGCTTCCTTAGCCGGTGCCCAAAAAGGAAAGCGGGCGCACTGCGGGGAAGCGCTTCCTTAAATACCTGCGTTTCCCGCCCATTTCACAGAAAAAACTTTTAAACACCCGCCTTGCGCCATCCGGTCTGGCGGGCAAAAAACCAGCGCGCCCATTCCAGGCTGTTTTTAACGGCCGTCAGGCGGCTGGAACCATCAGAAGGCAAGATTTTGACAAACTGCGAGCCAAAGTACATCTATTGGATGGAGGTCTCCATTTTCATGAGTCTTCAAAAGGATGCTGTCTAAGGCAAATTGCATAAGCAGAACCCCAGGTATCTTCTGGGGGGGGAAAGAAAGAAAGCCTGGTTGAATCTGGTGCAAGAATACAGATAAATCCTATGCAATCATTCAGCCTGATTGATCTCTGGCCACATGAGATCTGAAAGTGGGGAGGGAAAGTGGGTTTGGATGCATTCAGTGACCACTATGTCCTTCTTCCTGCTCACTCAGTCCCCAACGTTTCCTGTTAGGGAGAAAGGTCTAAAGGGCTTCTGTTTGCCTGAAAAGGACTTGAAGCCTCCCCATGATCATGAATGCTGTTCGACTTTCTAATTGGCTTCATTTATAGTCTGCTATTATTGCTATGTGACAATAATGTGGTGGTGTGATGGCATTATGTTGAATACAGGATCCCTGATTATCTAGGATCAAAGATAGAAGAAAGAAGAAGCCTTCTTTGAAAAATGAAGGGAGGGAACACAATGAATTGTATTAAAATAGTTCATATGTGAATATTTGGTCCAGTTCCAGTCATGGATTCTATCTAAATTTGTGCATGTATGCCATGTATTCCTTCAAGCTTTTTAGTTGTTTTTAAAATAATGTTGTTGATGTCTAGTGACACCGTCTGATAGCCAGCATTTCTTTCTGCATTTCATTTCAGTTGGCATTGCTGATAAAATAGCTACAGAAAACATAATGCTTCTTTTTTTGTTCCTGAAATGTATGATTGTTATAAGTTGTTGCTCTCAAGTGACATTCAAGAAGGGGGAAGAATAAAAGTCCAATAATTTCTGTCCAACTGGGTATTTATCACAGCTTCAAACAGAAGGAGATTCATTTCTGTTTATTGTCTTGAAATGTTAGACTAGGCTGAATTAAACATTTTGATATATACCTGCAGTGGTATAAACTATGTTTTCAAATTTTCCTAGTCAAGATTTCTTTTACGTAGAAGAAAATTAGACAGGTGCAGCACACCAAATGAGATGAACTTTGTCCTCAAAGAAAATTGGTTTTTCCTTTTCAATTTCATTTCAAAGAGATCTGACAAGTGTCACTTTGAACAAACTTTCACAGTACAATATCCTTTGTGTAAGTTTTCCCCTGTCAGCTTTTCCATTCCAGTAGGAACTTAGAACAAAGTCTATGCTGCCCTTTGAGTTGAGAACTTCATCAGTTGAATGAACACCAGTGCAGTGCAATGAAATTGAGGGCATACTCTCTCCTTCTCTCTCTGTGAATCTGAACATTGCCGACTCTCAACAAATATAATTTTTCTATCTAGGAGAAGGACAGGCAATAGCTATATATCCAGTTTCATATTCTCTACCCACCTCTCTCCTCTCTTCAATGAAAAATCCATTTTGGAAATCCACCTACTTTCAGACCTGGATGAGGTTACAGGAAAACAGTTTGCCTTTCCACATACATCATTCATATTCTGTTACCATTTTTCATTTTCTTTGCATGTATTTCATGTACTTTGAAATTTCCCCCTATTTTTAGAAGTCTCTGCTTATAATCTATGCCTATCTGTCTGCCTGACTCTGAAATCTATTCCTTTCTTTTGTTTATTTAAAAAAAACATTAAAAAATCATACAAACCTAAAACACCTAATAACACATAACAACAACAACAAAAGCCTACAAAAATCATACTCCCCTGAGAGTGACTTATGTGTAGATATAACCAATTTTTCATCCCTCTATAAAACCCCATTCCACTTCTAACATTGCATTGACATTTGCACAGCCCTTCCCCTTATAAATATAAATTCATTAGATTCTCCCCAAATATCTATAAAAATATTCTTACTTATCAACCCCTTCTTTACTTTAATATTACATGCTAACTTATCATTAATAGTTATATCCCAAACCTCTCTATACCACTTAATTAACTGGAGCTCATACTCCGGGAGGCAGTGGAAGACAGGAGGGCCTGGCGTGCTCTGGTCCATGGGGGTCACAAAGAGTCGGACACGATTTAATGACTAAACAACAACAACATACTTTATTTTCCAATTCTTAGCTACAATCAATTTTGCCAATGTTAATATATTGGAAATTATTTATTTATTTGTCCAGTTGCATTGGTAAAGGTAATGGTTCCCCTTGACATTTAGTCCAGTCGTGTCCGACTCTAGGGGGCGGTGCTCATCCCCGTTTCCAAGCCATAGAGCCAGCGTTTGTCCGAAGACAGTTTCCGTGGTCACGTGGCCAGCACGACTAGACACGGAACGCCGTTACCTTCCCACCGAGGTGGTACCTATTTATCTACTTGCATTTTTACATGCTTTCGAACTGCTAGGTTGGCAGGAGCTGGGACAAGCAACGGGAGCTCACTCCGTTGCGTGGATTCGATCTTACGACTGCTGGTCTTCTGACCTTGCAGCACAGAGGCTTCTGCGGTTTAACCCACAGCGCCACCACGTCCCTGTTGCATTACTCGTGATCAAATATTGACAAAAGTGTTTTTAGGACATATTTCTAAATTTAACTTGGTTATTTCACTTAACTACTTGAAAAGCAATTGCCAAAATTTCGATATATTCTCACATTCCTAACACATATGAAAATAAGTACCTATTTTCTTATATCCTCTCCAACACAACTTGGATCATCTATTTCATTTAATTTCACTGGATTTAAATACCCTCTCCAGACTTCTTTATAGTTTCCTTTATCCTTACAGATGTAGATTCCAGTATTTTTATATTCCATATATTTTTCCAAACCTGACACTTATTCTTCTTCCAAATTGTATACTCATAATGTTTAAGCAAATCCTATGTATCCTCTGCCTCCAAAAATATCTTATAAATTTTACATTAACCTTTTCTTTGCCTTATTTTCATCTGTACTTTCCTTTTGTAATACAATTTCTTCAAATTTCTTAAGTTCTCTATATTTACATTTTTACTCAATCTTTTGTCCATTGCTTTAACTGAAAAAGATTAAAGCAAGATAACCTCTCTACTCTACTAATACTTCTTTTATTTGCTCTTTATTCCCTGATTTTTCTAACCACTCTTTTATCCCAATAGCCTGTATCTTTAATAAAGTCTTCAATTGATGGGACAAATGTTTTTCTACACATGTTCCAAATTAAAAGCATATTTTCAAGAAAGAGATTTTTAATATTTTTTACAATACTTTGATTATGTTGCATAAAAAGGATATTCATGTGGTTCTAATGTAATCTTTGTGATTCCATATTCAACCAAATCAATTTATTGGATTCAGATATACTATCATGTGTATGTCTTATTTGATTGGCTATATAATATAATCTTAAATTAGGAAGTCCCAAACCTCCTACTTTTTAAACTTCATACCATCTCTTTTTATTAATCCTTGTCTTTTTATCTCAATTACAAAATGTATTAATCATGATTTGCCAATCTTTTAATTCTTCTTCCATTATCTTTATTGGTAACATCATACATATTTATTTATTTATTTATTTTATTTAAAATATTTTTACCCCACCTTCTCCTTAAAAAGTACACAAAATGGCTTACATCATTAAAAGATAATATTAAAGCTAAAAACAGTAAGTAAGCAAATACTAAAAGGAAGCAAACAAATATTATACTAAAAAAAAAATAAGCCACACCAAAACACATTCAAAGCCGTAAGGTACAACAACAATCCGTTTAAAAGCCCCACTTGGCAGCCAGTCACTCAGGGAAAGCCTCACTGAAGAGAAAGGTTTTCACCTGCTTCCAGAAGGACAATAAAGATGGGGCCAGCTTAGCCTCCAGTGGGAGGAAGTTCCAAAGTCTGGAAGCAGCAACAGAGAAGGCCCTCTCCTAACCCTAACCCCCCCCCCATGCACCTGTGAAGGTGGAGGGACTGAGAGAAAGGCCTCTTCTGATTATCTTAACACTTGAGCAGGCTCATAAAGGGAGATGAGGTCCTTGGGATAGCTTGGGCCCAAGCCGTTTATGGCTTAGTAGGTTAGAACCAGCACTTTGAATTGTGCCTGAAATGGATTGGCAGCCAGTGGAGCTGCTGTATAAAATAATTATGTGACCAGCCCCAGTGAGCAATCTGCCTGCTGTGTTTTGAACCTGCTGTTTTCTGACACTTTCCATAGCTGTAGAGTGCATTATGGTAAACAAGAAATATATGTCCACTGCACCAGCTTGTCTGATTATATTACATCAATTTCAGCCTGTTTCATCATCTGAGGTTGATAATGCTGTAGGGCCACCACAACCTCCCTAGATCCTTGCTTGGCCTGGCTTTTAAAAGCTGCCTGGCCTATAACAATGGAATGGGTCACTTCTATCATCAATGTGTCTCTCCTTGAAGGTCGGGTCTCCCAAACCCTCAAGGAGACACTTATCAAGCCCAACCAGAAAAAAAAACTGAACTTGACAATAGATTATTGTAACAACGATCATCCTGCCGCCAACATTACTTTTTTATGCAAGCGGAGAAGGTGGTGGTCAACCAGACACTATTGGATGAAACCATTGCCCTCAACCCATTCCAGTCTGAGTTCTGGCCACATCATGGCACGGAGATGGCATTGTTCACCTTGCACAATGATCTTTTGAAGGAGGCCAACAGGGGTAAAATGTCCCTGCTAATCCTACTCGACCTCTCAGCAGCCTTTGATATCGTTGACCATAGTATCCTCTTGGGGAGGCTTTCTGGATTGGGGATCTATATATATTAGATAGAGCTGCATGAAGATAGAGCTGCATGTCATCAGCATATTCATGACACATCACTCTGAATCTCTAGATGACCTCCCCCAGTGGCTGTTTAATATATATATTAAACAGCCACTGGGGGAGGTCATCTAGAGATTCAGAGTGATGTGTCATGAATATGCTGATGACATGCAGCTCTATCTTCCTTCCATCCTTTTGCAGCAAATGCCGTCCTGTCCCTTGAGCTCTGCCTGGCTGTGGTACTGTAGTGAATGGGGGCCAACAGATTGAGACTGAACACAGACAAGACAGAGGTCCTTCAGGTTGGTGCTCTGGCTGTCTTTGGATTGGGTGCCTCCTTTTCCTTTGGAAGTGCCACTCTCTCTGTGAAGGATGAGCTTCACAGGGTGGTCCTACTGGACCCAACACTGTCTATGGATAGTTAAATAGTGTCTGTGGTCCAGTCTGCCTATTTTCATCTCATGCAGATTGCCCAGCTGCATCCTATCTTGACACCGGGTCCCTCACCACATTGGTCCATGCACTGGTAATCTCAAGATTAGACTACTGCAACGCTCCCTATGTGGGTCTGTTCATAAGGCTGTCACAGAAACTTCAATAGGTCCAGAATATGGCGGCCAGATTATTGAGTGCAGTGAATAAATATCATCATATCACCCAATTCTGACTGCCTTACACTGGTTACCTACCTGTTTCCATGCCAGTTTCAAGGTGATGATTCTAACCTATAAAGCCCTACATGGTTTTGGACCTCAGTACCTGGCAGAACACCTACTTCCAACAGATCTGTTCATCCTACAAGAACATCCCAAGCTGGCTGGCTGAGGATGCTAACCCTGAGAGAGGCCTGGAGGGAGAAGACAAGAAACCAAACCTTCTTGCTCAGCTATGGAATGAACTCTCTTGCAATTTGTTTGGCCCCTTTGCTGGCAATTTTTTAAAAGTCACTAAAAACCTTGTTATTTAGGCAGGCATTCCAAAATGTTATACCTGTGGATTCAGCTGAGTCTACTTGATCAAGTCCACAATTTCAAATGTTTTAAATGTTCTCCTATTTTATTATTTTTATTTTCTGTGTCAAACTGTATTTTGTGTATGTTGTTTGTGTATGTTGTAAACTGTCAAGAGTGGCGTTATAAAACTAACTAACTAACTAACTAAATGAATAAACGAATAAATGAATAAGATAAAGTCTTCATTTTACATACCACTAATCTACCAAACCACAAAAGTCCAGTTTTCCTAAAATCAATCTTGGAATCTTAGAACTGCAGAGTTGAAAGAGACCCTGTGGTCTAGAGTCTGTCAAGGAGGCTGTGGCGTTCGCACCTCGAGGCCCCTTGCCTGACCCTCCAAACACAGAGCACACGAGGGCAAACTACTACTCCTTTTTACCCCGCTGCCACCAGTTGATCACTGAATCAACATTAATTATGGGAGGATGAAGATGCAGGTCCAAACTTCACTGTCTTTTAAATAAAACGTTTTTATTGATTACAGATGTTATTATTAATCATAGGTAACTTCTATTATCATCAATCACAACCTTCTATTTGTTATTACAGTTCTTATTCACTTTTCATTCTAATCACCTCAGATCTCCCAAATACCACACTCTATCTCCTTCTCCACTCTCTCACTCTCTCTTCCTCTCTCTTCCTCTCACTGACTCCCTCTTTATTACATCTCTCAGCTCCGCCTCTCAGCAACATTAGCCTGCAACATGAATATGCATGACTACTTAACATAATAGGGTGAACGCTACAGAGGCACTATGGAGAATCACTCCCAAACATTGGCTCTGCAGCCAGATACCTAAACCACCAAACTATCCAGTTGTTCATCTAACGTATTTATTTCTAGCTTCAATTATGAAAAATTCCCCTCTTTCAGTCTTTCTAAATTCATTGGAGTATATATACCTAAATACTTAATACTTTCAGATATTAATATTTTTTTCTAATTACCTCTTTTTCATCATTGTAATTAAACATAATCATATCTGATTTATGCCAACTGATCTGTAACCCTCCAAATTCTTTTAAACCCTTTTAAACATTAAACCATAAATGAATTTTCTATTGTTAATAAATTATCATCAGCAAATAGACTACATTTAACTCTGTCTTTAGTAACTATGCCACAGATTAATTTATCTTCTCAAATAACATTTTCCAACTGTTCTGTAACTAATTCATGCGATATTGGGGAAAGGGGGCATCCTTGTCTAGAACCATGGCCTAGGGATATCTGTTCTGTTATTCCATCATTTACTGATACCATTATGATGTTCTCTGAATATAATTGATCTATCATACTTTAAATTGCTTCGCAAAACCTAATTATTTTTATTATCATTTTTAATGTTAGCCATTCCACACCATCAGATGTCTTAAATATCCAGTGAAATTATTTGTGCTTTCATCTTTTTCTTATTACATTTATTAAATCAGATTTGTCATTTTGTTTTCCCATTATAAAGCCACGTTGATCTTTTTAAATTTATTTAGAAATAAAACTATTCATTCTCTTTGCTTATATTGCTGTAAGTATCTCAGCACATTAATTTGTTAAGGAAATAGGTCTATAAGCTCCAGGATCAGTTTGATCGTTATTCATTTTTTGAATTAATACAATTAACAAGTGTTTCAAGATAATAGAATTGTTTCACTTTCTATTATTTTATTAAAAAGAGACTTTATGTACCAACACTTTTCTAAAATTTTAATAGTGCTCTGGTCACAACCAATCTGTTACTGGAGTCTTTCCTACTACTGATTTATTGATTATTTTCTCAATCTCTTTTTCTCTAATTGGTTGCATCATTAAATCTCTATCCATATCTTGAAGTCTATTCGCTATTGTTAATTTCCCGTATTTCCATCATTTCTTTTTCCATTTTATCTATTATATTCTTTTTCTGAAAAATACTTGTATCTACTCTTCATCTTTTAGCCTTTCTATAATCACATTTAATTTTAATAGTCATATTCAATTAAGCTTGATCAGTTATTTTTATAATAACCACGTCTGTATTTGTCACTCTTGAAATCAAATTTTAAGATACAAGTATGTAATCTATTCTTGAATAACTTCTATGAATTGAAGAATAAAAGATAAATTTATTTTCCTCTTCTTTCATCACACTCCAAACATCTCTCAAATCAGTTCTCTTCATCATTCTATTCAAGACTGTAACATTATTATTTTTCTCATCCTTAGCATAGTTTGATTTATCTTTCTCTTTATCCATTACCATACTGAAATCCTCTGCAAATATTACAATCCCTTTCTGTATTTTTTCTAATTCTTTAAACATTTCCTTTTAAAAAACAACTTGATTTTCATTTGGAGAATTAATATTAATTAAAGACCCACATGATTAACTGAAATAACTTATTTTTTTAATTGAAATTATGTGTGCCTTTTAATCTTTTTGTATTTTGTTTTTAAACCAGCATTTTTGTGAATGTGCATATTTGTACTTTTTAATCTGCTACCATTATGCGTGTTAAGCTGGCACCATGCTCATGTATATATTACTATTTGTACTTATGTTTTTAAATTGGTAGAAATTGAATTACCAAAGTGGTCAAAACAACAATAAAGTATTTGTATTCATAAGTATATTCTTCTTCTCCTATTACACCTTGTAACATTACATTTTATTATGAAGTAACACACTACCTTAGCATTTACAGTTGAAATGTTTATCCTACTTTGTTTTTATCTTATTGTTTTGATTTTTGTTTGTTTGTGATTGTCTGGTTTTTAGTCTGTTAACTGCCCAGACTAACTGTTATGTGCCTTCAAGTTGGAAATGACTCACAGCAATCCTAATAAGGCTTTCAAGGGAGGTGAGATATTTATTCATTCATTCATTCATTCATTCATTCTACCACACTGAGTATCTGACAACCCCACTGGAGAAACTCAAATAGCTGTAATTATTTACAGGTTGGATATTTCCCTCTCTCCATTGATAGGCATAGTCAAAATGAGTTTGGCCCTTTGCAGTAATATTTTAGCAGTGCCGTACCAACAAGAATAAAACAAGAGAGGAGAAGAAAGACATACCCAAATGTTCTACCTTCTGACCTAAGCACCCCAAGTCCACACAAGAATGTAAATATTCATGCATGCACACTCATTTCTAATAGTGTGATAAGTCATAACAACTAAGTTAAAAAGAAGGAGGGAGGAAAAGAAAATTTGAGAATACAAGACTGAAACAATGTACGATATCAATGCAGGTCCCTCACTTAGCATTGCACTTAAAGCAAATGTAATAGAAAGCAGTTGTAAGATAATATAGCCCTGTTTCCTATCTGTTGGTGCCAGCTCAGCTTCTTCTTGACAATAATAAATGTGCCTTCTTTTTTTTATTTTAACATTTTCAACCTCTCAAATGCAGGATTTAATATTAGGAATTCATGGGGGTACAACTGTGACCCATGACTACCTCTAGCTTTTTTGCTGTACCCTTGCAGACACCACATAAACACATAAATAGCCCAGATTTGGTTTGTGTTTTGGCATTCGGCAAAACATTGTGCTCATTGCTGGTCAGGGTTATGATCAACCTTCCCTTGTGTTTGAAGATATGCTGCACTGAGCATGCTTACTGCTACTTACCTCCAGCTCTTCCAAGGTATTTCAAAGCACAGTAAAGATCTTCCAAGTCTAGAGTGGGCAAAACTCTGGAACCTGCACCATGTGTGATATTTTTTATCATTCTCTCCAAACACCTCTGTCCCCACAAGTGATTATCTAATGGTTGTTGTAGGTTTTTCGGGCTGTTTGGCCATGTTCTGAAGGTTTTTCTTCCTAATGTTTTGCCAGTCTCTGTGGCTGGCATCTTCAGAGGACAGGAGTTAGAACTCTGTCTATGTTCTAGTGTAGTGTGTGGGATAGTTGAGTATTTATAGCTGTGGGATCAGCTTTTTGTCCTTTTCAGGAGATTGGGTGATTATGGTGATCAGGGTGGTTTGGTTTTTATTTATTTTTTTTGTTATGGGTGTATTGTTGTGATAAGGGGGGAGATGATCTGTCACTGTGATTGATGGGTGTCGAACGAACAAGGTCAACGAACTCTACCCATCCACAAGGACCGGTGATCACTGCACACAAAAGACTAGCTAACGACACCCATCAATCACAATCATATCAATCACACACTACACCAGAACACAGACAAAGTTCTAACTCCTGTCCTCTGAAGATGCCAGCCACAGAGACTGGTGAAACGTTAGGAAGAAAAACCTTCAGAACACGGCCAAACAGCCTGAAAAACCTACAACAACCATCGGATCCCAGCCATGAAAGCCTTCGAGAATACAAAGTGATTATCTACTTTGGTTAGGAGAAAAAAGATTGGACCACTACTGCAAGTGAGTACTATACAGCTCTTCCACAACGGGTAAGAACTCTTCCCTCAAATTAATCATGGTTTGCTGTGGTTGATTATGAAGGAGAATGTGGCTTGTTGGAATTCCTGTCCAAATTACAGTGTACAAAGCCACCACTTCTTCTTGGGAACAACAGCATTTCAAGACAGCAGCTGCTCTGCCTTTCCCATAATTAAACATTCAAACAAATATCCCAATTGCATCCCACTGCTTGATACATTATTTTGGTGAGTGTTGCTGTGTGAACTTGAAACTTCTATGTGCGTTGTTCAGAGCAAAACAGTATCTCTTCTGGTTCCTTTGCTGGGAGTTACTGGTTTTTCTTAAACAGAAAAAAGAAAAAGAAAAAGGCCATATTTCTGCTCTTCTCTCCCCAACTTTGCCTCAAATCCCAGTGTAGATTTTCCCTTCATCACCGGCATATTCAAATCTTAATGACAAGAACAGTACTTGTATCTAAATTGGCACTTGATTAGTCCTACAAATTTATTTATTCCATCTTTCCAATTCTGCTCTTCCTTCAGGGAAAAGCACCATAGCACTAAACACCACCCCTGAACAAACCACAGAAGAAAAGAAGCCATGCCTGCAGTAGGATTTTTTATTTAAACCAAAAAGAAAAACAGGAAAGCATGGGAAAACAATTTTGAAGATGAGACAAGCCTTGCATTATTTGGATATTGGGAAAAATACTGAAATACAGTGCAGAACCTAATATTTTGGGAAGAAGACATTTTCCATCTGAATAAGCCCATAATCAAGCCCTTTGAAGACTGAAGGATTTTAATGTGGGAGATTCAGAAAAAACATGAACTTTGGTTAGATCGTGGCCTAAAGAATTTTGCAGCAAAATGTATTTTAAGGGATGTTTGATGCCATTTAAAAATAAATGCAGAGTGCTATTTTGTACCAGAGAGAAGTGAGGAAGAAGAAATAATCACTGAAATGTCTGGAGGGGTCAAAGAAGATGATGTGCATAATTAGGAGAGGTTCTTTGTCATTAGCACCAATAATGGGATTGTCTTACAGATACATGCCTCAGCAATTAGACATGCAAATTAAGCCTGTGTTATCTTCTCATTAGTAATCACAAAACAAGGTGTACCAGAATGCAAAATACGGAGGGGAGGAAAAGCACCTGCTTTGACATACAGGTGTCTTTAGAACCAGAAAGCACTGGTTCTAAATATATACCAAGTGTGATGTCCCTTTTGGCCCTAGGTTGTGGTTGGGTGAGAAATTCGATAGGCTCATATTTCAACATGAAAATACCCAATTCATATCTGATGACTGAACAGGAAAGAGAAGACATGCCATAACTAAATCCATAAATTTTTGACACTTGCAACACTGTGAAGAAATATGTTTTAGAATCATACATTTGAAATATACACACAAATAATGTGCATATTTGAAAAATGTGCACAAAAGCACTTTTCTATACAGAATGTGTGCAGTTGGAAAAATACACACAGAAATATGTATTCATTTTCATGTGGAGTGAAAAAGAGTCATGGATCTCGAATGGAAGGAGCAAGAGGAAAACAAGCACCAAGACCAGATCCGGCTTGACAGAGTAAAACACCCCAGGTATGGGTACCTCAGAGTTTGGCCATGCTAGCTATGGAATTCTGGTAGCTGTCCTGCAAAGAAATAAATTTTCCAACCTTTGACACCTTCTTTGCCTGCTGATCTTGGGTATCAAGTAAATATCAAAGGGAGGGTGGTTACTTGTACATCAGGAAAATGAGCACATGTGTTGCCCCCAAAGATGACTCTGGTCTGTTTAGTCTTGCATATGTTGATTTATAGGTAAGGATGTAAAATTAGATGTTTAAATCTTTAGATTTTAGGAACTGACTTGAGTGAGGAAGATTGTGACCTGCTGAGTTTGTCAGCTGTTCACAGTGGATAAGAAGTTTCAAGGTGCCTTATCATTGACTGCTAACCCAAGGTCTTTATCTTTAAACCAGACATCTGGACAGCTTTTCAAATGAGTACAGTTTCAAAATAAACACTGTCTCTGTCAGTCTTTGAAACAAAGGACTATCCTCTATAAAAGAAAGTATGTGGCCACTCTAATCCAGTGTAGACTTGGGTCTGCCTTCACATGAACACTATGATCGTTCCATCTATGTAGCAGAATATCCCTTCCGTATCATCAGACTATCTGCAAAATATTTTTGTTCAGATGATGTTCGCTGACACATTATTCTAATTGTAATTTTGCCTTCTTAATGTTACTAGTGTCAAATCAGTCTGACACTGCTAGGTCATGTAGAGTCAAACTGTGTGCCAAAAGAGGAGAAAGTTACACAAGAAGTCCATGCAAAATTTAATTCCAATATTTAATTAACATATCTTATGGAAGTAGTTGCAAGTTTTCCTTTTGCACAGGCTAACCAGGGCAAGGGCATATTTTATTTAAACTGAAAATCTTAAGAACTTTCTGATTAACTAATGTAGACTTCCCTCTTGATTAAGGATCTCTAAATATCTTAGGATCTTAGGAATTCATGTTTATTGATAAGCTAGAATATTTAAAATGTGGAAAGCCAAATTAGCAAAAAAGAGCTCTAGCCTGACTCTAATGATAACGAAGATGAATGCTGTTGAAAACTGAAGCCTAATGATTGCAATTCAATGCATCTTTGACAGTGCAGAGATTATAATAAATGATAGGCCAGGTGTGTTTAGTGCTAATATACCACTGAGTCTGACAGGTTGGCTTCAGTATGATGTGATGCTGTGCTTCTCAATGGCCAAGAGATATTGTAACGAAACAACCCAAGAGTTAGGAAAATGGATTGCTCAATTGTACTTGAGTGGGCAGATAATGCACATATGTATCTAGGTGTTTTAGGGAAGGATCATGGTTATTACCATAATGGCATGGAAAAAACTAATTTACCTCCAGAAGAGGCTTATGGGACTCAAATTGTTGGAGGGAGAACTTTCTCCAATCAGAAGCCACTTCTGCTACACCCTCCTTAAAACAGGGAATACTTTAGCTTGTTTTGAGCCAAATATGCAAAATTAGAAGCCACACACCCTCATCTCTGTGGGCCTCCAAACCTATTCTCTCTTCCTCATCTCTCCACCCACAAGTTTCTTTCCCCACTCATGAAATTTCTTCATTATTTACTTTCCTGTGGTAAAGGTCTTAAGTCTTGGGGATTGTTGTGCCTGTATCTGAGGTGTTACAAATGATTAATTCTCATATCCAGGCCAAAGAATGATGAAGTTTGATATAGAGAGTATCCTAATGCCTTGTGATAAGGGAGGACAGTCACACAATACTGTCAGGCAGCTGCCCTGGGCTCCATCTTAAGATATGTCGTTCCCCTCTCTCTGAGGCTTCAACAACCTGAGGGCAGCTGAGTACAGTATCATCCATGATGTCAGTCTTCTACAGTCCCCCCAAACAAGCAACAGTGGAGACACTGTGAACAATCAAAACATGAGAGGTCCTATAACCAACTATTTGGAACTCATGACAATGCAGATGCATTCCACTTTTACCAACAAGGAAGGCCAAGAGTGGCCCATTGATATAGCAATGGGTCCAGTAGAAGACCCTTTAAATGTGGAGCTGGCCTTGAATAAGAGGAACACCACTATGATACAAGCTCCAACAGAGCTTAGAGCAGAAAAAAGAGGATACTAGGAAGTACCAGATAATGACACTGCAACTCAGTTTCTGCTTTGAAGCAAATTTAGTGGAATGACTAGATCAGGTTTGTGCAAAAATCTCTAGTTATGCTAAAACTTCTCTCTCATGTACCCTTCTTCTTCTTCTCTCTCTGCCTCCCACATGCACACTTACACCCACACCCACAAATGCAGAGACCTATGTCAGTTTGTGTGTAAATTTATTTCAAGCTTCAAAAAACATTCCAGGCTTTTCATCACTAGATCTTTTCAAGGTCTGATCCAGAGGGCTGTCTCCTCAGGATCTGGCCAAGTTCCAGAATCGTTTGTATCCAGAATTGCCAAATCTGATTTGTAACATCATTCTAATTCAGCAATTAAGAATTGCTGTCAGAAAGCCTTCATTTCCTCCCCACCTTCCCATTTGGTTCCCCACTCTCCATCTTGTCCATTTACACTTGTTAAGCTGACACACAGTTCAGAATTAGGCCCCAGATGTTTGACTGCCAGGGCTGGCCAGCAACCATTACTGACTTGGAAAAGGGAGTATTTGACAATATTGCTGATATAGAATGTTGGGGATTTATGGTCTAATCCAGGAGGCTTGGCTTGGCTTGACTTTCTTTGGTCCTCCCAGCATTCCTGCCCATTCCTGCCTCTTGAAACAATCTTCTTCCTGCTAATTTTTACACCTCTGCCTCCAGCCTGGGAAAACTTATACCAAACCGTGGGAAAAGAGGGTGAGGCAGCAGTGCCCACCTGCTTTTAAATTGAGCCGAGGAGCATTGTGATGACTCCCCACAACCAGCCAACCAGCCTACAGCTACCCCTGCCCTGTCCTACCGCGCCATCCAATGGCTTGGCTGTTGCAGTCACACACTGTTTGTCTCCCAGCACCCCTCAACACTGGCCATGTGCAGCCACCATGCTGGGAGGCCAACTGCACCACCGATATCTAGTTGGGCCATCACACCAGTAACAGCACACACACCATGTGAGTCTGGGACCCTGCTTGACTGCCTTCTCACTGCAAGTCTCTGCAGACTTCAGGATGCGCAGCGCTTCTCCTCACTTCCTTCCTCCTATCTGCTTGATCTTCATCTTCTTTAGCCTCCTCTTTCTTACTCTACCATTCCCCCCTCAACAAATATTGAGCAAGATTATTTCAAACACAATTCTCTGGTTCGATGCCTGATATTTCAGCATCTAATACTTTGTAATTGAAACACACTTGCATTTTACTGTATATGTGACAATGTTTGGAACTTTTTTTTGTTGAAAAAGTGAATTCCTGACTGGTTTTTTTATTTTGGAAGCACAGACGTTGAAGAGCTGGAAGCTTAACCTCAGGGTCAAAATTTCACAATGCAGTCGTGTCTATGCATTTAGACATCACACATCAAGGAAAGGAAAAGGAAAAATAGGATATTCAGATGTTATATGGACAAACATTTTCCTCTTTTTGACAGCTATGATCTGTGTTCTTTGCTTGTAACAGTTATTTACTCACATTTATACAGCTTAAGTGTATTAAACATCTTTTGGGGTCATTGATTGGCTTCAGCAAGAGCACTGGTGCAGCACACTTGAAATATTTCGACAAAATAAATCTAGAAATTCAGAATTTGTAAGTATACAAACTACAGGCACTTCGAAACCAGCAGGTGCCTGCTTTGCATTTTCGTTTTCAGCCTAATAGAGAAAATACATCTGATAAAGAAAGACAGGCAACAGTAGAATGGCAATCAAAATATTTAACAAAGTTCTGAAAAGTATGTCAAGATCCATGTTATCTGATTTTTTTCCCCCTCTGGGAAGCAAATATTTAGTGTACACAGGATGACCTAATTACATTCCTAACTGAAAGGGGGAGCCTCAGATGAATCTGGACCCCTGTATGTGCATATGCATTGGCGTGCCAACTGAGAATTAGGTTAAGGAATTACGTTCAGTCCTGAGTGGGTGAGTGAAATTTCATTACTTGCCAATACTGCTAGATCAGGCAAATTTTCAATTCTCCTTTTATTTCTACATACAGGATGACCAGCTCTAAAAACATATTGGACACAATTCATGAAGTGGTATTCCCTTTGACATAGAAACAGAGGCATGCAAGAACTGTCTTGCTCTATCAGGAAAAAATTGATCTAGTCCAAAACTGTCCCATGCAGTGGCCGGTGAAATACCCAAAGTCAGTTCACAACATGAACACCATCCTCTTCAATGCTAAAGGCATCCTGCATTCTTTGTCTCTGGCCATCACACACAGAGTGTCTGTAATCACAGATACATATTTATCTATAATGGTCAAAACTGACTTATACAACCCTAAATAGAGTTTTCAAGGAAAACAAGATATTTAAGGAGTGGTAGTACCTGTTCCATACACTCCAGTGAGTTTCCATGACTGAGTGGGGATTTGAACCCAAGCCTCCTGAGTCCTAATCCATCACTATACCATGCTGGGTATTGAAAGGATAATAGCCACTCATATACTGATAGTTATATGATGTACCCTATCCTATTAAAAAGCCATGTGAACTATAGGCTATCATCTCATATGTCAACTAATTCCATAAGTTAACTGCATAAGGTTTTGTTTCTTTTAGTTTATTTTAGCTGTTATTAAATTAATAAAAATAATCATGTGCTGTCAAGTCAATTCTGACTTATGGTGACCTTTTTCAGGATTTTCCAGATGAAGAATATTCAAAAGTGGTTTACCATTCCCTTCATCTGGCACCCTGAGACTGTGCAACTTACCCAAGGCCACACCTGGCTCTTCTCTCTGGAGACACAGTGGGGAATCAAACTCCCAACCTCTGGCTCTGCAGCCAGATACCTAAATAAAAGCACAGTAAATTACACAAAGTTCCACTTTTCCCATTTTACCATTCATGGAAAGAGTCAAAATTTGATTTACACATTGGTTTCTTACTTGTCAGAATGAAGAGGGCACAGTATAAGCTAACAAATGTCTACTCAAAAATAAGATAGGAAATGCAGGAAGCAACCTTATATTGGCTAAAATCCTGTACAGGAAATTATATTAGAATAAGTCAATGGGGATTTAGTGAGTCAGCTCTTCCATAAGCTCCATTGATTCAAATGGGCTGACTCTAGAGTGATTTACTACACTGAGCAACAGGATTTTGACCATTGAGTCAGACCATATTGCCAAATACAGTGGTGCCTCGACTTACGAACGTCCCGACATACGACCATTTTGAGTTGCGACCAGCTCCAGCCGCAAAATTTTGCTTCGACTTGTGACCGGAGCTTAGAATTGCGACAGGAAAAAGGCAGGGGGAAAAAGGCAGGGAATTCAAATTTGCTAACCATTGGTAGGCGAAGAGGCTGCTTCTTTGTAGCTCTTTCGCCCCAACGGTTAGAGTGAGTGTGTCGGAGGAGGCTTCGGCTGCCTGGAGCTGCTTTCTGCTCCTGAGTAAGTACATTTACTTTGTTTTGCAGGGTGGGTTTGGGTTTTGGGGGGGTTATGTTTCTGTCCTGTGATGTTTTTTGTGTTTTGGTGTGTTTTTTCCCCCAGCCCCATCGTGTTCGGGCTGGCTGTGTGTGTGTGTGTGGGTGTTTTGTGGTTTTTTCCCCCAGCCCCATGGTGTTCCGCTGGGGCTGGCTGTGTGTGTGTGTGTGTGTGTGTGTTTTGTGTTTTTTTCCCCAGCCCCATGGTGTTCCGCTGGGGCTGTGTGTGTGTGTGTGTTTTGTGTTTTTTCCCCCAGCCCCATGGTGTTCCGCTGGGGCTGGCTGTGTGTGTGTGTGTGTGTGTGTGTGGGTGTTTTGTGTTTTTTTCCCCCAGCCCCATGGTGTTCTGCTGGGGCTGGCTGTGTGTGTGTGTGTTTTACCCAGCCCCATCGCATTCCGCTGGGGCTGGCTGTGTGTGTGTGTGCTTTGTGTTTTTTCCCCAGCCCCATGGTGTTCCGCTGGGGCTGGCTGTGTGTGTGGGGGGGGGGGTTGAGTGTTTTTTCCCAGCCCCATAGCATTCCGCCGGGGCTGGCTGTGTTTTTTTGTTGTTGTTGTTTTGGTGTGTTTGTTTTTTTGGCTTCAGCGCATTCCTATGGGGCTTGCAGTGTTTTATTTTTATTTTATTTTTGGTATTTTTTTTCCTTCTGGAATGGATTAATCGCGTTCCAATGCATTTCAATGGGAAATGGTGCTTCGACTTATGACCATTTCGAGTTACACCCATCTTCTGGAACGGATTATGGTCGTAAATCGAGGCACCACTGTATTGTCCACTTTGGCTGACAATGTCTCTCCGTTGTTTCAGGCAGAAATCTTTCCTGAAGATCCCTGCTATCCCCTGGTGGTCTCCTAATATTAACCAGGCACAATGTGGCTTAACAAAGTCAGATTAACTAGGACCTATTCCCAGGAGAGTGTGCATAGAGATGGACCTCAAATCAGTTCCTTACTACATGGACTAATTCAACCCTTTGTAGCCTTGGTAACGGTCAATGGGGCAAAGCACTAGTTCTCATTCTAGTCATTACATATTAAGAAATCATAAAAGGATATTATAGAAATTCCCATACAATTTACCCAGTATTGGGTACATTTAATTCCTATTTTCTAAGCACTATATTAATTCTTGACAGCTGATGCCATGCACTGCTACTTTGTGGTACTACTTCCCACTGCATGTTGCATACTGTGAAGTCTATCAACAGCATCAAGAATTAATGATGTCACTATTGCTCATAAAGACATTTTATAATCTATTTATTTAGCACATTCTCAGACTGACCAGTAATCAGAGTTCTTTGGGTGGTGTATGGTATATTTAAAATATGATAGAGAAAGAACGGAAGAATAATTGTAGACAGCAATCAAGAAAACTAAGGTTACACCAGCATCAAGAAATGAAAATACTGCTTCCTATGAAACCAAAGTAAAACTAGAAAAAAATATTTACTTTCCTTCTGACTTAACTGTCTACAATCCTATTTCCAGCCATTTATTCTCCCCCTCTCTCCCCCTCCCCTTTCTCTCTCTCAATCTCTGTCTCTGGAATTCCAGTTAACAATCTATGGTGACAGGACAGTGGCAATTATCTGGGTTTAAATCATCCCCCCTACCATTCTGGGGCTCCCAAAGTTTGTTTTGGGATGAAGAGGATCCTGAAAACATGAAGGTGCTCCAAGAAGCTTTTTATTGTCCCAAAATATCATCTTCATTGCATGGCACAGCTTTGCCAACAGGATTTCAGCCACTGTATTTGATGAAGTATGTCATCTCTTCAGAAACTGCTTCAGAAACTATTCAACATATTTTTAATTAGCACTGTGCTGAAAAATTCTCTCATGAGAATTTCAACTATTTTCAGTCGTTGGACAGAACGGACATTCCTTTCAAAAACAGTTTCAAAGGGACAGAAATTGTACCAGTCTCACCAACAGAGATTGGGGAAAAAAGGAGAAAAAGAACAATTTTTCCACAAGATAAGCAAAAACCAACGAGTAGTTCATTGAATCAATGGAAGTGTTGAATTGCTTCAGGTACAGCTGGACAGTGTCCTATAGCCTGCTAGTCTATCTTGTAGGTTTGAAAACATAGTAAGATTACTATACACTACACCCTGATCGCCATAATCACCCAATTTCCTGAAAAGGACAAAAAGCTGATCCCACATTTATAAATACTCAACTATCCCACACACTACACTTGAACACAGACAGAGTTCCAACTCCTGTCCTCTGAAGATGCTGGCCACAGAGACTGGCGAAACGTTAGGAAGAAAAACCTCCAAAAAATGGCCAAACAGCCCGAAAAACCTACAACAACCATAGTAAGATTAAGTTTGCAGCCTTGAGCGGTGACATCAGTCTAGACATCATCCAGTGCAATTGTACCAGATTGTTTCAGCCATTCTCAGATAAGACTTTGGGTCAAGTATGTGAAGGAATACCTCTGCTTGTACATGGTGGAAGATCTTCAAGAAAGACTCATCTCATTGTCTCATACTGAGTGGCAGCACAAAACATAGCCTTCTTGTTGTTGGAGAGAGACTCTTGACACCAAAGTGGTATTTTGTGCATTTGGTATCATTTTGAAAGAAGGCTAAGATTCAGTACTTCATATAACAGCCATAATTATTGTAGATGTTTTGATGTTTAATGATTCTGGATACTGTGGACCACCAGAAAGAAACAAGTAGGTAATAGATGAAATCTAGCCTGAACTCTTCTTTCTAGAAGCAAAGATTAAATCGAAGCTATCATAGTTTGGACACACCATGAGAAACAAAAACTCACTGGAAAAAACAATTTTGCTGGGGAAAGTTGAAGGCAGTAGGAAAAGATCAACTCTGATATGGACTGTTTTTCAACTAGTTAAAGACCTTCACTTACTTTCCATCTTACAGAACCCGTCATCAGGTTGACAATTAAAGAGTCAAGGAATGGCACAGAAGCAACAAAAAAGTCCTAAACATTGTGACAAGATATACCCTGTTTCCCTGAAAGTAAGACCGAACCTGAAAATAAGCCCTAGTATAATTTTTCAAGATGCTTGTAATATAAGCCCTACCCCAAAAATAAGCCCCAGTTAAATGAAACCCTGCCCTCCACCATGGTGCAGCAACCAGAAGAAGATGACATGACTGTATCTGAAAAAATGTAGATTGTTGTACATGAAAAAAATAAAACATCCCCTGAAAATAAGCCCTAATGCATTTTCTGGAGCAAAAATTAATATAAGACCCTGTCTTATTTTCAGGGAAACAGGGTATGTGCCAAACTCTCTTGTTTAAACCAAATGGAATATGTAGCCATGCTTGAGGCAATTGGTTTCAGGTTTTAGCCCAAGCAAGATTTAATTGTTCTTCCCAATCTGGGTAGAGAAAGACTGGCAACTTTCAAGCTGACTCTACAAAGTTGCAGACCCCTCACCCTTGGTTTTGGATTCCGTGTTGTTACTCACCATGACAATTGTAAAAAATGAAGGTTGGGTGGAAGTGGGAGGCCATTGGTCTGTGGCAAGAGTCAACCTCAATATCTTTCATAACCCCTTTGAGTGCCAGCCTGCAAGAGAGTTATGTGTGGCGTCGTTCACCTGGGCACTGCCCAAGATGGGATGAACCTTCTGGGGAGATTGCTTCAGTGACTGTGCAAAACCCAGGGTTGTCATTTTAATAAATCTGTCACTGGAAAGTTTTCACTGCAGAAAAATTAGTAGATCAAATTTACTTGTGTACCAAACCAGCCAGCAATCCAGAAAAAAATGGCATAGATTTACACCAAAAGAAATCCGTGCTTCTTTTTCTCTCCCCTCCTCCTGATTTCAGAGCATAGATTTCTTCCCCACCTTCTACACCTTCTTTTGTTTCAAATAATTCCAGACCTCTCCTCCCCAAACCACATCTTTTGTGCCCAGCTAAAGCAGCGAGTGCTCAGTTTCCATAGAAACAAAAAGGACAGAAACAGTTTATGTATTTCAAAAGCCGACAGCTTCTATGCTGTAGATTTTGATAACTGAACCTAAACATTAGCTGTCCTTAAAAAAAGGAAAAGGACAGCTGTGATGTTTGTTTCTCTCTCTCTCTCTCTCTCTCTCTCTCTTTTGCTAGGGGAATGAGGCATCTATTTGTTGAGCTTTCTATTCAGCTTTATAAATAGTTCAGTTTTTAATTTTCTCCTCTCTTTAAGTGTTTATTGAGACAGAATGGAAACAAACAGATAGTGAGTAGGCAAACATTAGAAGCTTCCCTATAGTTAAAACAAAACTAATTGCACTTCTAATCTTTGAGGATAACCTTGATAAAGCGTTGTATTTTGAACTGTGTATAATGACTACACTTGGCAAATCAAAGTATAGGAAACATTCTGTTACTTGGGCCCTATCCTGAGGGCACCTAGACATTGGGAACAGGGGGCTTAAAAGAGGGGGAGGGGGAAAGGGGGGGAGAAAGCCAGAATAAGGGGCAAGAAAATGGCTCAGATGCAGGCATGGCTCCCAAATAGGGCTGGAAATGTTAGCTGCCTGGAAAATAGGATGCTGGGAACAACTTCTGCTAACTCAGCTTCTTTGAGCCCCAAACAATGGACCAATATGGAGATACATAATAGCCTGGGATGTTCCTTATGTAGAGATATGGTGCCTAGGGATATGTCACTCACCTGAAAACAACAAAGTACTGCCTCCACAGGTTTTGGCCCCACTATGTTATTTACCAATGGCAAATCATCTTGTGGTTAGCAACTGGGGAAGAATGTAAACAAGCCAATTGAAAGGTAGGAAGCTTTAGGTGTCTCAACGGAACAAAAAGACCATGAAAGAAGCTTTCTTCCCTCACCTTTTCCCTAAATCTTGCTTCCTGATCCTTTTCCCTTTCCAAGGAAGGGGAACCTTTCCTCTCACTGACCCATCTTTCTCCCAACCAACCCAAAGCCAGGGATGGAGAGAGTTTAGGTGGTTCTAGATAATGCTTCCAATAGCTGCTCATGCCATAGGATTTTACTTTGTGTGCCATTGAGATTTCATTTCAAGAGTTAATTTAGCTTGTTCAGGATTGTATCTATTCAGATGGCTTTAGTGAGAGTGAAATCATAAAGTGCTTTGTGTGGTAAAATTTCTATATGTAACAACTAGTTGGATTTTTGTGAATGTTATCATTTTCTTCATGAAATGTTGCTGTTCTGATTTCTACTTGCAGATGTTTCATCCTTCTTGAACTAACAAAGGGCATTCATAATTTCTCTCTGTTCTTTGTTATATTTAAATAAATCTTCCAATTAATTGTACCTGTAAATGGCCTGGAGTCATTTCTAGTTATGCCCTCCTACCCACTGGAGTAAAAAAGACCTCGTTTTCACAGTCTACCAAATGTACTAGCTGTGCAACCTCCATTCACTTCAAAGTGAGCCATGCAAGAACAGAGATTATTCTGGAAGGACTATAGCTCAGTGGTAGAAGTTATGTTATGCACACCAAAGGTCCCAAGCTCTGCCTCTGGATCTCCAGTTAAAATGTGATATCAAGGGGCCAAGAAAAGGTTTTTCCTAAAGCCATGGAGAAATGTGGTTAGAAGAGTGTGAGCTGTCCTTCTCAGGGGGAGGGAGTGTGCAGCAAAATACGTGAAAAGAGGCCAATGATCATTGATATGAATCAATGGTTCTCACCCTTCCATGCCCCTACCTTGGTCCCACCATGATATAAAACAAAAAGCCCACTTTATCAAAAAGGATGTTTATATGTTTGCAGATACTCTGTTATTATATTTATAATTTGTTTTTAACTGGAAAAAGTACAAGAGATAATCTAAGATATGTAGTAGGGGGGGAAACAGGATTAAGAGAAGCACCAAAGGACCAAAGAATGGGAAAAAAGAAAATAAATTGTTTTAATCATCCACACAAGCATCATCAGAAAGAGGGAACTGGCAATCATTCCTTAGTTGCAGCTTGTTAAGGTAGCTTTGCAGTAACAATCCAGATTTTCAGGAGGCATGGTTACAGCAAAGCAACCTTAAAAAGCTGCAAAGAGGTGCTAATTAGAAATTTCTTCCTCGCTCTCTGCTGACTCCTCACTTTTTTTTTCTTATTGGTCCCCTAGATGCCCTAGCACAACAAGACTGGCACAAGCCTTCAAAAAAGAAAAGAAAATGAATAGAATGAGTAGGGAAGAGGAAAACAAACAGACTGAGGCAGCAGATTAGGGGAGAGGAGGATTTGAATGGAAGCCAGTTTCCCATCTCAGTGAGCCCACTGCCCTGCCGCTCTCACTGCTACTATAGTAAGGCGGAATGGCTAGAAACAAACTGACTAGAAACCCCTCCATGAAGGATCTGAAAAGGCATGCATCAGCACAAGTGATCACACTGCCTGGGCTGATGGTGCAAATGCATTCATTAGGAGGAGGAGGAGGAGGAGGAGGAGGGGAAGAAGAAGACAAAAATAGATGGGAAGGGAACTCTGACTATCTGAATCCCAGAGCAATTCCCATATTGTTTAGCAATATAGTCACCACCTCGGTTGAGTCTTTCACCTCTTCTATTCAAATTGTTTTTGTCTCTTGCTAGCCATCCAGTGTTAGCAACACCTTCTTAAATCCCCAAGAAAAGCATCAAAGAAGGTCCAATTTAAAAAGCGTAGGGAGAGCAAGAGCATCCTAAGAGGATGCATTCAAGCACTGCACTGAAAGACATTATAATGGGCATTGAACACTAAGCAACAGGTATGCAGACCTTCCAGATATATACTGTGCAATGGACTTGAAATTAAATGTAGTTCTTTGCTCATACAAAGATGAACCAAATTGGTAATAAAAATTAAAAATAATAGTTTTTATTGTTGTGATTCATGTTTCCAATCAGAATTAAACTGCAATATAATCATAAGGTATGTAATTTGTGAATAAAATATATTTGCTACTGCATACAATTGTGAATGAACACATACACAATAAAGAGTTGGGAGAAATTTTTTTAACATGGCCACAGGAAGAAAGCTAACCAGCCACTTAATGTTTAGGGCCAATTGGGGGGTGGGTATACATTTCACCACATGAAACATACATAGACGTTCACAAAATAAGCAGATGTTATCACACAGATAAACGAAAGAGAAAGGCAAAGAGGGAATTAGGCAAAAGGCTCTTTGTCAGCAAAAGGTAGGAGATGACTCCAATTAAGCTCAGACTACAATCAACTTTCTCAAAGGTTTTTCAATCTGATTGCTGCTAGATTAGATTAGGCATCCTTTAGTCTCGAGAGACTATGGTAACATGCTCTGTATGGAGGGACTTGGAACAGCGTCTAGTGTGGCTGAGAAGGTCAATTTGAGACTGACAGTCCCTTCCACACTGAAAACAAATACAATCTGTCCCCTGTCCAGCTCCCTGGGAGAGGCCATGATGCACCGCCTGCCTCCAGGCTGAACGCTCAGATGTCAAGGTTTCCCATCTGTTGAGGTTCATTCCTAAGGCCTTCAGATCCCGCTTGCAGATACCCTTGTATCGCAGCTGTGGTCTCCCTCTGGGGCGATTTCCCTGCACTGATTCTCCATACAGGAGATGTTTTGGAATCAAACCATCAGCCATTCTCACGACATGCCCAAGCCAATGTAGACATCGCTGTTTCAGTAATGTATACATGCTAAAAATTCCAGCTCATTCTAGGACTACTCTGTTTGGAACTTTGTCCTGCCAGGTGATACCAAAAATGCGTCGAAGACAACGCATATGGAACGTGTTCAGCTTCCTCTCCTGCCGTGCACAAAGGGTCCAGGACTCACTGCAGTACAGGAGTGTGCTCAGGACACAGGCTCTATAGACCTGGACCTTGGTATATGCCGTCAGCTTCTTATTAAGCCATACTCTCTTTGTGAGTCTAGAGAACATGGTAGCTGCTTTGCCAATGCGTTTATCCAGCTCGACATCTAGGGAGAGAGTGTCAGAGATCGTTGAGCCAAGGTACACAAAGTCATGAACAACCTCCAATTCTTGTATGGAGATGGTAATAGAGGGAGGTGAGTCCACGCCCTGGCCCATGATTTGTGTTTTCTTCAGCCTGATTGTTAATCCAAAGTCTTGGCAGGCCTTGCTAAAATGATTCATAAGTTGTTGGAGGTCTTCAGCAGAGTGGGCAACAACAGCTGCATCATCGGCGAAGAGGAAGTCCCGCATGCATTTCAGCTGGACTTTGGTCTTCGCTCTCAATCTAGAGAGATTAAAGAGCTTTCCATCTGATCTAGTCTGGAGATAGACACCTTCTGTTGCAGTTCCTAAGGCGTGCTTCAGCATGACAGCAAAAAAGATCCCAGACAGGGTCGGCACGAGGACACAGCCCTGTTTCACTCTGCTTCGGATGTCAAAGGGATCTGATGTTGAGCCATCAAAAACTACAGTGCCCTTCATTTCCTCATGAAAGGACCTGATGATGTTAAGGAGTCGAGGTGGACATCCAATCTTGGGAAGTATTTTAAAAAGGCCGTCCCTGCTAACTAAATCAAAGGCCTTTGTGAGATCTATGAAGGCCACAAAGAGTGGCTGTTGTTGTTCCCTACATTTCTCCTGCAGCTGTCTGAGGGAGAATACCATGTCAGTGGTGGATCTATTAGCTTGAAATACACACTGTGATTCTGGATAGACTCTGCCTGCAAGCACCTGGAGTCTCTTCAGCACAACACGGGCAAGCAGCTTCCCTACAACGCTGAGAAGAGAGATGCCATGGTAGTTATTGCAGTCGCCCCGTCTCCTTTGTTCTTATACAATGTGACAGTGCATCCTTCATGTCCTGTGGTACTCCACCTTCCCTCCAGCAAAGACAAAAGATTTCATACAGCTCAGTGGTGATGATCTCTTTACAGCACGTCAGCACTTCAGCAGGGATGTTATCCTTCCCAGGTGCCTTGCCGGAGGTGAGGGAATCCAAGGCCGCTTTTATTTCTGCTAAAGTTGGTTCGCTGTCCAACTCTTCCAAGACAGGCAGGCACTCGATGTTATTTAGTGCCTCTTCGGTTTCTACATTCTCTCTGGAATATAGCTCAGAGTAGTGCTGCACCCAGCATTCCATCTGCTGTGCTCGGTCCTGGATGATCACGCCTGTAGCAGACTTCAAGGAAGCAGATTTCTTCTGTATTGGACCTAAAGCCTGCTTGATACCGTCATACATTCCCTTGATGTTACCTGTGTCCGCTGCTATCTGTATCTGAGAGCAGAGCTGAAGCCAATAATCGTTGGAACATCTCCTGGCAGCCTGTTGGACTTTGCTACGAGCAAGTCGAAGAGCCTGCAAGTTGTACTTACTAGGACAGGCTTTGTATGCTGCTAGAGCTCTCATCTTATCCTCGAAGGCTGGCCTCAAGTCCTCCGAATGGGCTTCGAACCAGTCTGCCATCTTTTTGGTCTTCTTGCCAAATGTGGACAAGGCGGTGTTATAAACAGCGTTCTTGAAATGTTCCCATTGTTCAGGTGCATTTGCATCAGCCGGGCCTGGAAGGGTTTCCTCAAGCGCTTGGGCAAATTCCTCCACTGTTCTTTGATCACTTGCTGATGTCAATACGTGGCCTTCCTTCCTTTTTCGTGTGATACTATCTCTTTGTTTGCAGTTTTACTCTACTACACACCAGGGAGTGATCAGTATCACAATCAGCACTCTGGTAACTGTGTTGGATCGTAATACTAGGAAGGCTAGGATGCCTAGTGAGGATCAAATCGAGCTGATGCCAATGCTTGGATCTTGGATGTCTCCAGGAAGCTTCGTATTAAAGAACGTATTGCTGACACAAAGACCATAACAACAGCAAAACTCCAGCAAGCGTTGGCCATTTTCGTTCATCTTCCCAATGCCAAAACAGCCTAGACAAGTGGGCCAAGAATTGTGATCAGCACCAACTCTAGTGTTAAAGTCTCTGAGAATGAACAGTGGTTCTCTCTTGGGGATTTTTTTGATAGTAGCTGCCAGATCGTCGTAGAATTTGTCTTTGACTTCTGTTGTGGACGACAGTGTTGGTGCATATGCACTAATGAGGGTGACCAGTCCCACTGATGAGTGGAGCTGCAGAGACAGGATTCTTTCACTCCCCACAGTAGGTGGAACAATGGATCTCAGCAGAGTATTTCTGACCACAAAGCCAACACCATGTTCCCTGGTCTCATTCAATGGTTTTCCCTGCCAGAAGAATGAGAAGTTTTTTTCTTTGACAGATCCCATGTCTGGCAATATCGTCTTTTGCAGGGCAACAATGTCCATCTGCGGTCTACTCAGTTCCATCTCGATGACAGCTGTCTTGCGCACGTCGTCTATTTCCTGCAGGTCATCAGAAAAGCCAGGGGTCATTGTCCGAACTTTCCAGGTGCCCAACCTTAGGGCAGAAGTTTTCTTATGATTGTTGCATGGTGCAGGGTTATCTATCTGCTTGTCGTCTTTCACCCTAAACCCCATGCACCCCGTGAGGTTAACAGACCGTGGCGAGGTAGCACCTTACTAGCTGGGAACTGCCCAGCTTAAGGTGGGCGGTAGCTACCTAGTGAAGTGCAATGACCTCTCCCACCGTCGGAAGTAGCCCCTGGCGTCATGCTCTACGCCAGTCGAGCAAAGACTTATAACCGGTAACTGCTACTTCCCATGTTGTTTCGACACTGTATGCGAAGCTGGAGTGTCCTCTCCAGAGCACGAAGCCTGGGTAAAATAATATGGAGTATAGGCTGTTACCCAAGCAGCAAATCCCCCCTCTCCACATCACTGAAATAGTCCAATGGAAAGGCAAGAGCCAATACAACTGGTTCCAGCGACGTCGCAGGAGTTGCCAGAACGACATTAACTGCCTCCGGGACTCTGGCTCCAGATTTTGCCTTGAGGTTAACTCCTGAAGCCTTTTCCATCAGTGGATATAGCCATAAGGCAGTGGAGGTTTGAAATTGGAGTTTTCCTTCTCCTAGATGGGCTGCCTTCCAAGGCTGACGAGCCCCACCTACCCGGCCTGCTCCCTGATAGTGCGGAGATTAGAACACAGGCCTCCAGCTGCCGGACCTTGTCTTCCAAGAGGACCACCAACTAACACTTAGAGCATTTCTACCCAGGCACCTCATTGGCAAGAAAACAAACATGCCACAGGTGTTACAAGTGCAACAGATCCTGCAATCTCCATCTCGACTCTCCATCTCGACTGATTGGTCAGTGGAATGCTGCTAATACTAATGCTTAAAAAAAGGAGAGAATGCCAAAAGAACGACAATGCATTGGTGAGACAGCTGAATATGGGATGTTCATGACTTCACACTATCTTTCCCCATTAACAGTGTGATTGGCTAGTGCTGGTGAGATTAGTCAGATGTCATGTTAGAGCTCAATGGCCAAACCCACCTCTCCTTCCATTTGCCTCATCTTGTTGGATGCACATTGCTTGGCTCCCACTTCCCTCTGCTTGTTTTAGACATGCCTATCTCCAGATCAATCAGAAACACCAAGGCATTTTTGCTTTGTCCCACGACCAAATCTGGCCTTTCCAATCCAATATGGATCAATTCACTTCAGGATTCAGCAGGAGGGGATGCATGGCCCTGGCTGAAACAACCATAAAATATCAAATTAATACAGCTTGTTAGCCTTTAAGGTGGCTCAAGACTCTCTGTTGGGTTTGTTGCAACCGATTAACACAGCTAACCCTGGAAAGGTCCACCTCTTGCAGTGTATGCAAAAATAAACAATACATTGCAATTTAAATAATTTATATAATTTATTCTGACTGGAACACTTGCGGTCATATTGAAAATTGCGAACACAGCACTGACTGTGTCTAAGATGATACCTTATAAAGTCTGGAAATAGCTGCCTTCTTCATGGCTAAATTAATGCCAGGTATTCATGCCATAAACATTACATGAGAGTTGGGTGACAGATGTCATAGCATTAAACTAACATAAGAACAGAACACAGTTAATCTTTTGGCTGCAAATGTGAAAGAATGCCGTGTCTTAAAATAGACTGGCTGAGAAAACGATGCATGATTTAAGGTGGGGGTGGATGCATCATCTTCGGTTATGCAGCAATAAAAACTGCATGTTAATAGCTGCAGCCATAACTTGAATCTGTCTCCAGGGTGTCTTCGAATGTCCATCAGAAAAGTCTGGTAGAGGCTCTATGTGGAGAACAGCCAGGCTCCTGAAGACTATGGGTGAGCCAGTTTGAAAATAAAGCATCTTGCCACTAATAGGTGTGAGGAGAGAATGAAACCAGGTGAACAAAGGAAGAAAAAGAGAGCTGTCTCTCAAAATATAATCTGTCAGGGAGAATATCCCTTATCATTCCGTACCAGTCCCCAGTAGTTATGAGGAAGGAGGGAAAACGACAACTATTCAGCTCAGTGTGGTGTGTTAATCACAAGCTCATAACTGGCAGTAAAACTGAAAGGACCACGTCTGCTGTGGTGAATAATTCCCATGCCAAGGCCCAGAACAGGCAAGCCATGTCATTTGTAACATCTGCCTCGAGAAACCCCAGCCAAAATGAGCTAGTTAGAAAGTTTACATCACTGCTCTCATTCTAATCCAGGGAAAGTTGGCTTTGAAAGGCTAACATCCTGAGAGCATTTTATCAGACAGATAAAATGGAAGGATTTGAATGCTTAAAAAGATGACATTTCTACGTCTGTGCCTTTATCAGAACTCTGTTACTTTTATTAAACAAATAAATTGTTTTCCTAAAGACACTGCATTAAAAGCCTTGGGATTTGTGTTTTTTTTATGTTTCGCAGCACCTGATTTACAACTGTAGCAAAATTATACAGTAAGTGAAAGATAAAAAGTCTAAAAGCTATCCCTTCTTTTTCTTCCCCCCCCCCCTTCCACCACTAGTAAAATTATATAAAGTACGTATATGTGCATTATCCTATGAGTAATAGGATCAAATATAGACTAAAAATTTCCAGAGTGCTATCTGTGGGAGTCTGTATTTTCTTGCAGCAAAAAAACATTCTTGTGGGTCCTCAAAGAATAAAAAGTTTTATTTGGCATAAACCTTTGTGGACAATGGTCCATTTCCTCAGGTACATGCAGAACAGAGTGTTCTTTGTTGTGTTTCAAAGGAAGGAAACAAAATGGATGGGGCAAGTGATGGCTCAAGATCAGGCCAACTATTGGCCTGCACATATAGATAAACTCAGCACAGTTTCCGCATCTTGAACCACAAAGAGGGGACACCTCTGTTGAGAAGGTTTTCTTCTATGATGTTATCTGAAAGAATTCACAGTTAAATATTTTTGTTATGTGCCATCATGTTCCGTCATACTTAAGGTGACCCTATGAATTAGTAACATCCAAAAGGGTTTTGATTAAGAGTTCTCCTTTAGGTCTTATAAACTCAAGGCTGTGGTTTCCTTCGCTGAGTCAATCCATCCTGTACTTGGTTTTCTTCTTTCTTGCAGCCTTGAACTTCTCCCAGCATTATTGTCTTTTTCAATGAGTCCTGTCTTCTCATGATGCAGAGAAGCCTCTGTTGTTTTTGCTTCTAGAGAGAATTCAGATCCGATTTAATCTAGCACCCAACTATTTGTTTTTCTGGCAGTCTGTAACGCTCTCCTTCAATACCATACATTGAAAAAAATCAATCCTTTTTCCTGTTGGCTCTCTTCACTGTCCAGTTTTCAAAGTGGTAGCAGTGTTAGTCTATGCAAGCATCTTAGACAAGAAACAAAGCAAAACAAAAGCAATAACGCTAACCACTGTTGTTTGAGCCAAGCTTCAAAGGAAAAGAACTGACTGTCAAACGTGAGTCTTAGATGGGCATGAACCAGAAAAATGGTGAATGAGGGGCACGAACCACTCTCTAGACCCCAGAAAAATGAACTGCTTCATGGTTGGTTTTTTCTGGTTCATGCCTGGAAGAGGCGGGCACATGTGCAGAGATAGCAGACCTGGCTCCACTGTCTCTGATTATGGCAAAGGAGGAAGAGAAGGAGGCAACAGGACCAGGTAGAGATGCAACAGGGGCAGCGGGAAGTGGGTGGGGGGCATCTGTTTTGCCAAAGCAAAGCAAAGTCTCGAGCAGAAAAAAGTTTGGCACTTCATTTTGTTTCAGCAAAACTGAACTGAACCACAAGTCAGTTCGGGTTTGTTTGTTTTTTTGGTTCGTAATTTGCTTCATGCCCATCTCTAGTCCTAAATCATTACAGTCCAGTCAAATAGTCTACTTGATTTCTATATTGGTCATCTGGCGACATCCATGTATTCTGTCATTCATTTGGTTACCATGTATTTTTAATACACAGGTTATTGACTACATAAGATTTTGTGAGCCACTTTCCTGTTTCATTTGTGACTCCTCAGCCAATTTTCCAGTAACGTTTGGTTCTGCTTTATTTCCAGGTTTTGCCTTCCAATCACTTATGATTATCGTTCTCTTTTGCTGTGTGATCAAATTCCTCCTGCACACCTGCATAAAGGCTTTTGCTTTTTTCTTCTTCAGCATCTGTAGTTGCAACCTAAATGTGGCTTAAATGTGCATTCTGCGTTGTCAAGTCAGAACTGACTTATAGTGACCCTAATCAGACTTTTAAGTTAAGTGAGATATTTAAGGAGTAGTTTTACCAGTTCTGCTCGCCCAGTGAGTTTCCATGGCCAAGCGGGGATTTGAACCCTGTTCTTCAGAATCCTAGTCTGTCACTCTATCCACTACATCACACTGGGAATCAAGTATTAGACTTAAGTAGCTGCTATTAAAAAAATTAAAAAATAAAAATACAGCAAATTACAATATTAAAAACAATTAAACATATTTTTATTACACAATGTTCATAAAAATCCTTTAAAATAATTTAAAACTACTGTATATTTAAAAGAGTACATTTAAACCCCTTCCTGAGCATCATTTTACTTATTGAAAACCTGCCTGAAAAGAGGTCTTTGCCTGCCAGCAGAAAGACAGCAGGGCCAGCTTGGTTTCTCTGGGAATGAAGTTCCATAGCCTTGGACAGCTACTAAAAAGGCCCCTTTTTGTGTCTGCACTAGGCATGCCTGTGATGGCAAGAGAATTGCCTCCTACAAACATCTTAAAACCTAAGAAGGATCCTATTGGGAGATAGGGTCCCTCAAATATCCAAGTTATTTACGGCTTTACAGGTCAAAACCAGAACTTTGAATTGTGCCTAGACCAGTAGACAGTGAATCTGTTGCAACAAGGTTTTTTCTCCCTGTAACCAACTCTATTCAGGAATCTAGCTGGAACATCCTAGACCCACTGAAGTTTCAGAACACTTGCCAAAGACATCACTACATAGAGTACATTACAGTGATCCAAATGAGATGTAAATTAAGGCACATGTCACTGTGGCCGGGTCATAGCAATTCCTTTAGATCTGGCAAACCTAGATCAAGCCTTTGTCTTCTATGGAACTATCAAAAATAGAGGGTTTTGCTTGCCTGAGGAAGATGCATGGACCCGAAACAGGGCTGTATGATACTATCCACCAGCTTTATAGGTTCACATGCCATTGAAATGTCACAGATGTTTAAAAACATCTAATCAATCTGAAGCCAGTCATTTCAGACATGCATCCACCTACAGGAATTTTGCCAATTTCCAGACCAGCTAAAAGAAACTCTGCCCTGCATGTTTTCAGATGTCTGGCTACTTTTCACCTAAGTACTGACAGAGACTTATCGCATGGGACAATGCAAACTTCAGAGGTATATCTCTTATTTTCCAAAATAAAATAAATAACATAAATTAGCTTGCTATGCAGCCTCACCATATCATATTGGTCTCTGTGCAGGTAATTATAGATGCAAAGAAATGTGGGGAGGGGGTGGCACTTGCTTGAAGTTTATTAATTTATACGAGAATAAGCATAATTAGTAGAACTAATTAATTTCTCAGATTTAACTTATTTATCCTGAACATACCCACTCTATGGATGAGCAGCTACCTTGGTGCTTTAATAAATGTAAATGAAGTGTGAACAAATGTTTTCCTTTTAATCATCTAGTTGCACAGAGAAATATGCATTCCCTGTGACTTTGTTCTGAGTTATTGTTTAACAGCTCTGCAAAGCTTTTAGGATGATTTGGTATCTACTGTTGCTTCAAGTCAATACATTCTCACTTTGAAGGAGCGTCTCCATGGCATGGTGATGAAATGCCAAGCAGCTAGATTTTGCAATGGATGGCTAGTTCTGCTAACTATTCCTTGCAAAGTGTTCCCTAAGGGTCTCTTTGGAACAAGCAAAACACACTTTACATATGTTTTTATGCATCTGCTGCTGCTGTGGTTTGCCTTCTTCTTCTTCTTTGTTAGAAAGTAAAACATCGTGGGGCAAGAACAGAGTTGCTAGCATACAGCAAGGATTCTCAACCTTTCATACCTTACACCCTACCAGTCACACTATCAAATCTATCCATGATAAAATGCCTATTTTGGTTTTTTGGTTTTAAAGACAGACATGTGCATGTTTACTTCAGATGTGTGTTTTTTATTATTATTATTTATGGAGCAAAACCCTCTTGGGCCCTGTGACCACCACCACTCTTACTCAAGTTGGTGGTGGCTAGGAACATCTCCTCAACCACAGGCTCCATGAACACCAGACTCCCATTGCTGTTAAAACTGGTCTTTATTAGGCAGGGGAATGGAGCACAAGGATTGGTGGTGTTCCCAACCGTTTCTGTCCCTACAGTCTACAGAGGGGCTTAATTAATCCACTAGTCTCCCTCCTCACTCTCAGTCCTTGGGTTCCCTTAGTGTTTCCAGTCTGAGGCTGGAGTCTGCTTCACAACACTGATCCCAGTCAACTAGCCTCCTTTAGAAAGGGCCAGTAGTGGCAGGTTAATGCAGTTTCTTGAGATCCAACAGTTAGTCCCACCTCCAGAAGCTCTGTCACAGAAACTCAATATAACACTTCTTCTGCCAGCTGCACTTCTGGGTCAGGGTGCAACCAGCAGATTGGAGTTCAGCCATTTGTTGTTGAGGGGCCCAAGTTGGATGCCTCAGAGAAATGGACACACTTACCTGTCCAGGGGTCCTTCAGCCGCAGCAGCTGGTCCTCGCTGAGGGTGCAAAAGATGGGAAGGAACTCATCCAAAGCTTCCCCCCAGTCCTTCCCCCTCTGAGTCTGTTGAGGGTGGTGATCTTCCCCTCTTCCTCCTCCTCCTCCTCCTTCTTTAAGCAGGACCTGCCAAACCATCCTGTCCTCTACCCCACCCTCCAGCTGTGGCTCATCTGCTTCCTCACTCCCACCTGAGTCCCTGCTCTTGCCTTCTGCACTCTTAGGCCACCCTGCTGCCAAGGTCTCTGTGAGGTCTGTCAGGGGGGCATGGGTCCAAGGCAATCTGCCCACAAGGGACAATCAAGAGTGTCCCCCCATGCACACCTATGCAAATGATGCAACTTTTGGAGCCAAATTGGCCAAAGCTAAGAAATCACCATAGACATTGTCAGTTACACTTTGAGTCACACAAATCAGTGTGCAACAGATAATGCCTACAGTGATTTCTTAACTTTAGGCAATCCACCCAACTTGTGCCCTTTTATTATACCAGTATAACTAGGCAAGAGGATTTGGGGCACTGGTGAGTTTCAAGGAAACAAAAAGTAGGAGACACATGTCACTCTTCAGTGGGACATGGCAACCAAGGGAGAATCAGTTCTTAGTCACTGTCTGTCCCCTTTACATCTTCTTTTCCCTGCCATTTCTGTGTACACATATCTCTGGTTGAGAACTACCAGCATAAACTACTCAAACTTAGGGAGGCTTTTATTTGGAAGGTGTTCTTGAAACAAAGTTCAGAGAGGTAGCCTTGTCTTTTGCAGCAAAACCAACAGGTCTGTGTACCTTAATACTTGCCATATCTATTGTGACACAAGCTGTTGTGAGCTAACTATACTTGAACCCATTGATTTGTTGCCCAAATGTTTGATATTTTGGGCTCACTCGGTTTTACATCCTGTTAACACAGCCTTCCAATAGAATCGTCTCCCTTATGCCCTTAAAATCTATGTTAAGGGGATCCTTTGGAGAAGATAGTTGTGGGGGGAACAAGGGAGCTGGATGTGTGAGAAGATCAGGGAAAGCCCCCCTCTGACAGCCTCTGGCTGTCTAACCCCCCCCCCCCCACAAATTGATGAATAAATTTGTGCTTCGTTGGTTCATGGGGGGGGGGAGTTTCGTGCTTCGTGCTTCGTCATCTTTGCCAGATCATGAAGCAGGATGAATCGCCAAAATGGCGATTCATCCCCATCTCTAATGAGGAACTTACCATATTTTTCCATGTATAAGACGATACCTTTGTCTAAAATCTTTAGACTAAATATTGAAGGTTGTCTTATACACAGAAGTAAGCCAAGGAGAGAATCTCGTGATTGCAAACTGCCTATACCTTGTCTCTGCAAACAGGCTTCCTTCAATCACAAGGCTTAGCTGCCTCTAATCACGAGGCTTAGCTTCCTACAGTCACAAGACTTAGCTTCTTCCAGCCACAAGCCTTATGTAACTGCCGTCAGCTGATGCTGAACAAATCAATTGGAACACACCTTGTTGGAGGTGGAGCTGTAGGCAGTGGTCAGATGTAACAGGAACTCGTAGTGTCGGAGCGTTCTGAGCCCAGAAGCTGAATAAAGTGATATGCTGAAAGCTAAGTGTGATGCATAATATGACAGTACTGGTATGTAACTGTTACCCAATTACTAAATAAAAATGTATTCTGTTTTATGTTTAAAATATTGATTTCTTAATTTGGGGTTAGAAAAGTAGGGTGTGTCTTATACATGGGGGCATCTTATACAAGGAAAAATATGGTAACTATAACTTAAGCTAGGGTGGCTGAATGGGTGGAGGGGGGTAATATATGGGAATGTTCCCCTGCCTCTCTTACAAGCATGCAACACTTTTAAGATACAGCAAGAATCTTTGTTAGTACTGGAGCAGTTACAGAAGCATGTAAAATGCACTATCTCCAAAATAAAATCTCTATTGTTTCCCAATGGTGAGTCTACTGTTTCATTTCATCCTGCAAAACCACATCAGAAAATTGTTCCATTTCATTGCAGCTTTCTAAAGGTATGAGAAAATTGTTTTCCAAAAGAGGAAGAAAATGCCCTCCTCATCTCTCCCAAGAACATGAGTGACGGAGTGCTTGGAAACTGTTTTCAATGTATATTTCAGATGCTGCTTAAACATTACAGCAGTGAGCTGGGAAATGTCTTTCATGGGTTCATTCTACAGTGCTTGAGTAACCTTTAAGGCAGGGTTGGAACTCTTTCAGCCCAGAGGTGAAATTCCATTTCAGAAAAGTTCACAGGGTTCCCATGTATGTGTGGGTGTGCCTATAGTCACAGACAGGAGCCAAAATGAAGTGGATGGGACCAGAGATAATTCTTTGCAACATAGACATTTTCCCACCAAATATACAAATCAGAGCTCAATTCTATGAATGTTTATTCAGGAATAAACCACTGTTTAACAGCTTCCGAGATAGCAAAGCATAGCTCAGCTCTATGCAACAACCTCCCAGGCTATAAAATGTAACATAACTGCAGTCAGGTTCCCAAGTTGCAGTTTACTTATTATCTCCTATCACAGATTGCAGATGACAGCTAGGAAACTAACAAGGAACCCCTGTAGGTTGTATCTGGCCCCTGGGTAGGAGATTTTCCATCCCTGATTTTAATGTTTGCAGACCTCGTAAATGTGCCTTTGAAAATCACACCCATGTCTCAGAAAACTATCTCTTATAATGCTAGGTACAGATAAAGGGCACTCCATTAAAATACAGGAAAGCAGAAAATGCAAGATCTGTTTTAGAAGATAATTTGTATGAGGTGTCTTAGGGTGGAAAAATTGTAGTAATGAGTCCAAATCTTCCTGCTTGTAATTTAATATTAAACCAGCATATCTACTCCACAGCTACTTTTGTATATTACTGGAAAATATGATCTTTGCACTTCCAAGTCTGCACATTAGTTGTTTTGCACAGTGGTGCAAGTAAGTAATGTTAGGCTCCAAATTCAATATATGCCCCTTCATTTAGATGGCTGTCTTAAACAGTGAAAGAGAAGTCGCATTTTCCTTCTCCTCTATACTCCACTGTCATTCTGTTTCACAATGGCCACTTTCTCCATGATACCTTAAAAAGGCAAAGGGGAAAAAACTATTTGCTGTGTGAACAGCCCTCACTTTATACAGATACACCCATACACATATATAGAGAGGGCATCAGGAGTTTTGCATTTTAAAGTTCCTGACGTTACAGCACTTTCATGAATAGAGGAATAAAATAAGATTTGTTTGCCCTACTCAGATACAAAATACATTTATTTGGGTAAAGGTAAAGGTAAAGCTTCCCCTTGACATTTAGTCCAGTCGTGTCCGACTCTAGGGCACGGTGCTCATCCCCGTTTCCAAGCCATAGAGCCAGTGTTTGTCCGAAGACAGTTTCCGTGGTCACGTGGCCAGCGCGACTAGACACGGAATGCCGTTACCTTCCCACCGAGGTGGTACCTATTTATCTACTCATTTTTACATGCTTTCGAACTGCTAGGTTGGCAGGAGCTGGGACAAGAGACGGGAGCTCACTCCGTTGCGTGGATTCAGTCTTACGACTGCTGGTCTTCTGACTTTGCAGCACAGAGGCTTCTGCGGTTTAACCCACAGCGCCACCACGTCCCTTATTTGGGGAAAAGAGTCCATTTATTATAGAAAATGATGGAATTTATAAAGTTAAAAACAATAGATTTATCCCTCAATTATTAGATGTGTTCTTTAAGAATACAGTTTTCGGGAAAGGATGCTCTGAGTTAGCCCTGATGGAGCCCTGCTCACCTATGCTGGTTATAATGCAGAATCCGGATCTGCTTCACTTATCGTCTGCTGCTACCTGGGTGGTCATTTTGTTTAGAGCAGCCTGGACTTCAACCTCAAGGTACAGCCTTACCTGCATCACTTTTGCATCATCTGTGGAAGAAGGGAAATGTAAGGTCCTCCCTCTTCTTGTCCTGTGTCTACTGTGGAACATACAATTGTAGACAATATGGAATATTTGGGGGTGCTCGAAGGCAGCAATAGCTGTTGACCAGTTTCAGGACATGGTGTTATTCATTTAAATATTTGTCACTCATTTCATAGCTGGAGATCTCATGTTAGAGTACAGAGAATAAGAAAACTTCAAATAGAATACTGCAGAATCAATACACTAGGTATAAATTATGGGAAGACAAAGGTAATGTCCCTCTCCAAAAGGAAATCAAACTACAGTTATTAAATGGTGGAGACACCAAACATGCATACTCACAGAAAAATTTGGACCTACATTGTCAGTCTACTTTATATTGATGTCCACAGGGAATGCTCACCAGCTGGAACTGAGTGTGTATTAAGTCCCATATTCATCTTTTTAATATACTCATGGAGAGAAGCTGAAGTCAGCAGAAAAAAGAAGACTGAACTGGTTTGGCTGAAGAAAGGAAATTGGGGGCTTTGCAAGACTTGGGCAAGATTTTTAATGAAGAAGACTACAAATTCATATTGTCAGAAGTAGGCATGGGATTTTTAGATTATTTTTTTTACTACAAACCCCACAATTCTCCATTCTGGGTATTCCACCTGACAGAGCCATACCTACAGACATCTAAATCAGGCTCACCTGGTGAAAAAGCCTAGCTGGGAAGCTGAAAACTTCCTTTCTGAAAAGGAACCTAGGGAGGAACTAGGCCTATGCTAGATCTCAAAACCTTCTCAGGCCTTTTTTCCAGGTGAGCCACATTAAGATGTCTGTCATCTGGAATGGAAAATTATGGGATTTGTAGCCCAAAATCTCATTCCTACTCTGAAGCAACTTAACAACGCATACTAACAACGATCCAGGAAATACTGTATATCCCAGATGGTACAGGGACCACCTGTGTGCCTATGAGAAACTCCAGGCAGGCTTTCTAAAGGGTTCTGACTCTTCAAAGATATGTTACAGGAGCATCTCTAAATTTAAGACCCGCAATATGTATTTTAGAAAGAACAGTACAGATCCAGGGGCTTTGCTGCTGGTTGAGTTTAAGACCTACTAGACTTACCAGTCTTAAACATTTAAAGATTCTTATGGCTCTACCTGGAAGAAAAGTATTTTCCATTATTAACAATGCTTGACTTCTAGTGAAACTTTTTTTTTAGTTCAGTCTAAGTATTCGTAAATTAAGCTGCTAATTAGACAAGAAATCTGGGACACAAAAGACAGGATCAGTTGGCTCAAGTAAACTGTGTCTGCTCAATACTGGCTCACTAGTTAGGGAAGGAGCCAATGGATTATTGGCTCATTCTGCAACACTATGCAAATGCTAGTTATCTACACACTCTAACTATCCCAAAGTATGGTCTAATGTTTATGTGTCACACTGCAGGTTCTGTGAGGCTTTATTCTTTACATGATTATTGCAAACACAATGAACTGAAAAAGATGTCTTTCTTTCTGTACATACTAACAAAACAACAGCAACAGCAACTGAACCATAACTTTTTGCTCCTTCTCTCTTTCTCATCTGGACCTTTGAGTCCATTTGCCAACACTGGACCAAAGCAAGAGTTGCTTGCCAGAAAAATCAAAATAGTGCAAATGTCTTTTTAAAGAAAAATGGCTCAGGAACAAAGTCCCTGTTAGCTTTATCACCCAAGACAGAAGTGCCATAGCTCAAAAGAAACAGTTGCAGGTATAGAGCCTTTAAGGTCCCAAAATCAAATCCAGATTCAAATTCAAATACATAATATATTCACCTTTCCCATGCTTCTTCTACTCTGAATTAGAGAAGGACATGAATTAGAAAACTGGTGATTCATTATGGTTTATGACTACCCACAAACCACCACAACCCCCCAGAAAAACAAACTGGTTTGCAGTTTGCTTTTCCGGTTCATGCCTACTGCCTCTGTCTCCTCCACCTCTGTCTCAGGAACCAGGCCAACTGCCTCTGCGCATGCTCTCACCTATCAGCTGATAAGTGGCTGCAGGCACAGGACAGTAGGCCTGGCTCCTAGAAGGACAGTCGGGCTTGCTGTCTCTGAAGATGGTGGCAGTGGCAGAGGAAGAGGTGGTAGTGATGGCACCAGGACCAGCTAGGGAGGCAACAGGTGCAGTCGGAATAGGATGGGTGGGCATCCATTTTGCCAAAGCAAAACAAAGGGCAGAGCAAAAAAAAAAAAGTTTGGCACTTCATCTTACTATGGTAAAACAGGTTGCACAAATCAAACCACGAACCAGCCCAGTTTGTGTTTTTCTAATTTGTGATTTGATTCATGCCCATCTCTTTTTTTAAACTTTTTTATTATTTTCAGAACAAAAAACAAATACAAAAATACAAATAATAGTGCTTGCTATACACTAAATTCTACCGTGCACCCCATACCCACGGGACCCTTTAGAACAATACTTTTATTACAAGCTTCCTTTCCAAAATTGTATAGATTGTTGTTTAGAGGCTTTCCCCTTTCCTTTCACTAGTACAAATTCAACAAATCAACCCCAAATAGCATAAAAATTGTTTGAACTTATTTCCCCTCTTTTCATCTTGAGTTCAGTAGTCAATTTATCATTTAATGCAATGTCCCATACTTCACCATACCAATCTTCTAATTTAATATCATTTTTATCTTTCCGAAACCTAGCTATTAATATTCTAGCGCTTGTCATTAAATTGGAAATCAATTCCTTCGAACAATAATCAAAATCTGTCTTCTCAAAAATTGACAACAAAGCAATTTTAGAGTTAAATTCAATATCTTTTCCAAATATATCACATATTTCCTTAAAAATCAGTTTCCAAAATTTCTGAATCAATTTACAATCCCACCACATATGATAATACGTACCAATTTCTTCATCACATTTCCAACAAGCTTTAGAGTAATCTGAATTTGTTATATTCAACTTCACAGGAGTCATATACCACCTTAAACAAATTTTAATTTTTCCCCTTTATTCTTACTGACATTAACCTTAACACTCTCATCCTCCAAATTTTTATCCAATCCTCTGTTTTAATTTCTGTCTTTAAATCATTTTCCCAAGTTAATTTCAAACCTTCTGTTCCTATCTCTTTTTCCTCTTGTCCCAAAATTAAATTATATATTCTACTTACTGCTCCCTTCATCAAGATTCATGCCCATCTCAATTTTGTGCATATGTGCATATGGAAATAGAAGCAATGTAAAAAAAAACCAAGCTTGATAGACAGGCAAGCTGATGTTGTCTGGAATTATTGCAGCAAGGAAAAGGCTGATACTTTGATATGTTTGTCTGTGATTATTCAATTTCATTCAGAGATTAACCTTTAATTGGGATAAATGCCAGCTGTGACAAATAACAGTATTTGATCTTTGCCCAGAGGGGTCTATGTATCTCTGTAGGACTCCTAGGGGACTCAAGCAACCTGTCTGGGTTCTGACACATCCCTCCAGGGGAATAATAACACCTGCCCTCCCCAGCTCTACCTCTTTCTTTCTCAACTGAAATTTTGAATCACAGCCCCAATCTAAGATTTCCCTGCCCACTGGGCTGAACCAAATAGTGCATAAGGGTTATATGTATATTGGAAAGTTATATTGTTATGCAATCTCTACTGCTGGAAGGATGGTACGGAGGAATCCATATTACATGTGACTCTGGGGATGTTGAAAGACTTGACACATATGTCATTTTATTGTGAATGTTATGATTAGATAGAAGTTGATTTATCTGGTATTGGTAGGTTTTCCAGGCAGCTGTTATGAGCTGAGGAGATATTGAAATTACCCAGAAGGCTGCAATATTTGTACTAGTATGTGAAGATTAATTATTGTCATGTAGTTTCTTGTTTTCTTGCATGACAATAATTAATCTTCACATACTAGTACAAATATTGCAGCCTTCTGGGTAATGGGCCAAATCAGTGGTTCCCAACCTTGGATCCTCAGTTGTTCTTGAACTAAAACTACCAGAAGCCTTCATCACTAGCTATGCTGGTCAGGAATTCTGTGAGTTGTAGCCCAAGAACATCTGAGGACCCAAAGTTAGGAACCACTGGACTAAATTAATTCAATTAATCATAAAACAACATTCAACAGTCATAGAATAATTTAAAACAGTTCTGTGACAAAACAATTTACCGAAATCCACAACCCAGCAGCTCAGACTGAAGTTGTTGTCACTGGGCCCCAAAAGCTTGCGTGAAGAGCAAAGTCTTAAATCAGCACTTAATTTAGGATGAGGTTGGCACTAATCAGGCCTCCAATGGGAGGGCATTCCACAGCTGGGATACCAGAGCAGAGGTGATCCTCTTTTGTGTATTGCTCCCATTAAAAAGATACAGAGGAAGTTCTGATAAAAAGGGAACTGTTGAATGGGAATTGTTAAAGATTTTGTATAACTTGGATCAGTCATCAATCCAAATGGAGACTGCAGGCAAAGAATCAGAAGAAGACTGAGACTTGGAAAGGTGGCCATAATGGAAATAGAAAAGATCCTCAAGTGTAAAGGTGTGTCACTGAAGACCAAGACCAAGATAATCCACACTATTTTATTCCCAGTCACTATGTATGGATATGAAAGCTGGAAAGTGAAGAAAACTGACAGGAAAAAAATTGACTTCAAAATACAGTGGTGCCTCGCTAGACGATGTTAATCCGTTCCGCGAAGATCGCTGTCTTGCGAAAACATCGTCTAGCGAAGCGCGTTTCCCCATTGGAATGCATTGAAATCTCTTCAATGCGTTCCAACGGAAAACTCGTCGTCTTGCGAAGATCGTCCATAGGGAAACATCGTCTAGCGAGCGCGGGTCCCCATTGGAATGCACTGACAGCTATTGACCACTAGTCAATGCATTCCAATGGGGAAAACTCGTCGTCTAGCGAAAATCGCCCATAGGACACCATCGTTTTGCGAAGTGCATTAGCGATCGCAAAAAGCCATCGTCTAGCGAATTCCTTGTCCTGCGAGGCAATCGCCTAGCGAGGCACCACTGTATGGTGTTGGATGAAAGTATTCTAGATACATGGACTGCCAGAAAGGCAAATAAATGGGCCCTTGACAAATGACAAAATTGAGGTTGTTGTACTTTGGGCACATCATAAGAAGATAAGATGTGCTGGAAAATACAATAATGCTAGAAAAAGTTGAAGGCAGCAGGAGGAGACAAAGACCAAATATGAGATATATGGACACCATAAAGGAAGCCATGTGCTTGAGTTTGCAAGAGCTGAGTAGAGTAATATTTTGAAGGTCACTCATTCATAATGGGTTGAAGTGATTTGATGAAACATAATGCCATTGACTGTGAATAGGAACATTTGCCAAATGGCATGAATCTACCTGTTGTCCAATAACTGGTGTGTCTTCTTCTGTGTCTTTCTTCCAACAGAAGCTTTCACTGAAGTCTACATAGAATTGTACAAACCTGCGAAGCTCTAACGGAGTTCATTTTCTGGTTCTTCCTATAAGTAAAGAATTAGGGATTATTCAGCCTAGCTCAGTATAACTAATGTTGTCATGAAAATGCACACAGACAACATAACCAGGCTTCAGCTCAAAAATAGAACCCTCTTTGAACTCTTTTAAAGTTCTAAATCAGCATGCCTTTTACAGTTTACTTTTATGTAGGGGGCTTAAAAGCTATCATATTTATTAACTTACTCTAGCTTAACCCTGTTTCTTAGCACAGTAAATCACACAGTAGGCCCTCTGAATCAGTGAGGATGGTGAGTCAACTCCTCCATAATTTATATTAATTCGAATGGGCCCACTCTATATGTAACTTAAAATGCTAGGCTACAGGATTTCAATTGCTGAAACTTTAGGCCCATGGTGAAAGAAGTATTCATTATAGGAAAAGGCCATGTGCTTCATGATTACCCAAATACAAGAGTTAGATGAGACCTTTACTGAACCGCTAAAAAATACACAAATTGCAGGCTTTTTTGTGGGTAAAATCTGACTTCCTCAGACTGTGCACCACTGTTTTATGGACAATGCAGAAAAAAATTGTCCCAAAAATTCATGGCAGATGTCCGTGCCAAATCTGCTTGCATGAGGTGATTCATGGAGCTTGCTATGTCTCTGTATTGTTTCCCTACCCACCACCAGGCTCCAGCTGAGAGGAAACTTCATGTTTCAGGAGCAAGCAAAGGAATGGTGGCAGGAGGCAGACACAGAGTAATTAGCAAATCCTTTGTTTGGAATGGAAAAGTCCAACCGGGCTTACAAGGTAGGATGCTTGAGACCAAACCTCCCTGCTGACTTTGCAACCTGCGTCTGGATTCACCTCATGCAAGCAGACTTGGCACAGACATCTGCCACGAATTTTGGGGACAGTTTTTTTTCTACACTAGCCATAAAAGGGGGAAGAACAACCAGAAGAAGTGGGATTTTACCCATAAAAGCCTGCAATTTGTGTGATTTTTTTTACTGGTTCAATAAAAATATCACCTAACTCGTTCATTAAAGGAATATCCTAAGAGACAGAATAGAAAAAGAAGATTGTGCAATTAAAAAAAGAAATACGAAGCAAGAAAGCTTGTTAACCTGCATTATATTCTGTGAGGTAAGATATGCAGAATACATAATGAGAAAGGCTGGACTGGATGAATCCCAAACTGGAATTGAGATTGCCGGAAGAAATATCAACAACCTCAGATATACAGATGATACCACTCTGATGGCAGAAAGTGAGGAGGAATTAAAGAACCTCTTAATGAGGGTGAAAGAGGAGAGCGCAAAAAAATAGTCTGAAGCTCAACATAAAAAAAAACTAAGATCATGGCCACTGGCCCCATCACCTCATGGCAAATAGAAGGGGAAGATATGGAGGTAGTGACAGATTTTACCTTCTTGGGCTCCATGATCACTGCAGATGGTGACAGCAGTCACAAAATTAAAAGACGCCTGCTTCTGGGGAGGAAAGCGATGACAAACCTAGACAGCATCTTAAAAAGCAGAGACATCACCTTGCCGACAAAGGTCCGCATAGTCAAAGCTATGGTTTTTCCAGTAGCAATGTATGGAAGTGAGAGCTGGACCATAAAGAAGGCTGACCGCTGAAGAATTGATGCTTTTGAATTGTGGTGCTGGAGGAGACTCTTGAGAGTCCCCTGGACTGCAAGGAGAACAAACCTATCAATTCTGAAGGAAATCAACCCTGAGTGCTCACTGGAAGGACAGATCCTGAAGCTGAGGCTCCAATACTTTGGCCATCTCATGAGAAGAGAAGACTCCCTGGAAAAGACCCTGATGTTGGGAAAGTGTGAAGGCAAGAGGAGAAGGGGACGACAGAGGATGAGATGGTTGGACAGTGTCATCAAAGCCACCAACATGAATTTGACCCAACTCCGGGAGGCAGTGGAAGACAGGAGGGCCTGGAGTGCTCTGGTCCATGGGGTCACGAAGAGTCGGTTACGACTTAACGACTAAACAACAACAAGATATGCACAATGTAAATGTCACTTGGAGAACAACAACATACATAGGCCAGTGAAGCAGAAGAGAAGTTGCTTTAAGATTCCTCACTACTGTAGGCTCCCTACTTCACAACCAGTTTCGTGACTGATTTTACAACCATTGTGACAATGGGCGTGCAATACAGAACCTGGCAGTGGGATGTACTTAAACCAGTTCTCTTCTACTCCATGCTTTGGCAACAAGATACATGGCTAATAATCAGAGAGAATGTAAGTCCAAATGTGAAATAAACAAATCTATTTTTCATTTCTTAGATTTGGATGAAATGAGACAGAGGTAGGTAGATGTAGCTTCCCACTTTGACTCACCAACTAGATGGGAAGCATACAGAGCAAACAATCCTCCTCCCATTTAGCACCTGGAGATAGATAATCAAAGGTATTTCTGGCAGATGATGTACCTCTTTTGGGGTTGTGAATGTTGGACAGATGGCATTAAATAAATGCTGTGGGTACTTGCTGCCCTGTTCAAAAATTCTTGGAAGTTTATTATGGTGTAAGGGGTCTTTGCCTGTCCAGCTGTTTAAGACAAAAACTCTAGCCAGCATGGCCAGTGGTAAGGCACCATGGGAGCTGCAGTACAAAACTTTTGCAAAGTCAAAGGTTTCCTGCCCCTGCTTTACACAAGTAAAAACAGAAGGGCAGGCCAGCCTTCTCCCTCCCTCTATCCTACTTGCCAGCTTTCTTCTGTCACTGTCTTCCTACTCTTACACTACTCGTTCAGTTACTCTCCCTTCCTTTTTTCTCCTCCCACTGCGACATTTGTGCTACTGGTGGCAAGGATTCTCTGCTTAAAGCACAGTACAATCCATAATTTCACTCCTTGCTGGAAATTATGTCATTTCCAAGAAATGAAAGAATTAATTCTTCATAGAAGATTTATAGAATCCGAGTCCTGATATGCCAGCGCTGTTGCCCAGCTACTGCATTTACTGTGACCCCCACACAGCTGCAGCTATCAGTGACTGTGCTGGAATTAATTATCTTCTGAAATAACTACAGCATTGCGGGGGGGGGGGGGGGAGAATGCTGGCAAAAAAATACAATTCAACAAGCGGGCCTTGAAAAAGAATGTTTGGTGGAGAATCCTCTGATCCAGCTATGTCCATTTCCCAGACACCCCATTCCATTTCTCCTGCCACTTCAGTCTGCTCCCCATCACCACGGAAGAAAACCCAGCATCCCATGGGTCAGTCTTTACTGGGTTGCTGGAGAGGGGCACCCTCTGGATTATTTTCTTATGCTTCTGTAAAGCTTGGGTTCTCCTCAACCTTGTTGACCCTCTTGTGCATGGATGTTGCCCTTTTTGAGAGTAATCCTAACTAGCCAAGATGTCTGTGGTCAGCTGAAACTGTGCTGAATGAAAACCACCACCACCCCCAGCCTAAGGAAGTTGGAGGTGATGTAGGGCCACTTACACTTTGTCCTAAATATATGCTGGCATTGTGACTTTGGACTTTGGCTGAAGGAGATTTGGATCTGGTATAACTTGGTTCTTCTACCCACTGCTCTATACTGGCTCTTTTGCAAGCAAATCTTAGTAAGCAGAGTGCTTCTGCTGACCGACTTTCTGCCTGTCAGTCTCTGAGATCAGCCAGCAGTATAGGATTCTGTCTTTTCCAAACCTCTACATCCTGTGCCTTTTTAGTTAGGACTGCACTGTTTGCCACAGAAGGATTAATTAATCCAGAATGATGATTCAGTCCATCTTCCTCAATTTTCTTTGGTAAATCATCTGCAAAGCTTTAGTTTAGAGCTAGCGAAATGTTGCCACTGGAAGCTGAATTATCATTACAGAATATATTTAATTTTATTACATCCCATGTGAAACACCAAGTGTTTGTCTCTATGTGCTTTGCTTAGAAATTTCACAACTTTTTAAAATAAATCATCTAAATTATATTTTGACTCTAAAGAAATTTGCTGTGATACAACAACAACAAAAGAAGATAATCTCATTAATGATTCAGCAAATTAGGTACTTATCACACCGACCTCTTTTCCATCAAGCATCTGTCAAATTCCAAATAGAATTGCTTGAAAGTGAGTCTCTTTAATTTCACTAGGAGTAATTTTCAAGTTAGGTACCCATCATGGTGTAGAGGATACAGTAATGGGCTAGGACTCAGGAGACCTGGGTTCAATTTTCCATCTTTGTCATTGAAGGTCACTGGAGGATGAGTGGAACTGGCAAATCCATTCCTTAAATACCTCACTTACCTTGAAATCCCTATTAGGGTAGCTGTAAGTCATTTTTGATTTCACGGCACATAACAATAACAATTTCCAGGTTAAGCATGGTTAAGATACATAGATCACAGCCAATGTATTTAACATTGCCACCCCATTCAGCCACTTTGAAGAACACTCTTACCCAATGTAGTGACTTAAAGCTACAATTTCATTTGGGGCTAATCTATCATTTTAAGCGTATTACTTACTTCCAAATTTTCGAATACCAACTCCTATTTAAATTAGGTAATCAAAGCCCTTTTCAGAGAATTTCTGATGCAGAACTGGATATGTAGATAGGAAATACAGATTGCTCCCCATGCCCGAGTATCTGTCCTTCATGCATCCAAGATCTCATTTACACAGTAGGCTTCTCCAAGTGTAAATTACACAACAGGATTTTAGTCATTGTAATGCCTTTTGCCCTTCACCAGTTGACTGATCAGTGTGAAATTTGGGGGAATGCCACTACAACTTCAGTTTTAAGTGCACAGACATTCTGGAGACATTTGGATATGATAAACTTGTTTATTTCCAAATACACACCTTGATCATAGAACATACAAGCACCTAGACAGTCTTCAAGGCATCATCACAGCAGATGCAGATGCTACAAATGATCTGTCATTTGAAAATAAAATTCCTTAACCATTGAAAGCATCTAAGTACACAGTAGGAACTTTTCCAACCTCATGTAATGTGTTAATTGGCTTGTTTTATTTGTGGTCAGTCTTCAGGAATAAAGAACAGGATTCCTTTGAAGGCTGGGTTCTCCAACATAGACATTTGGTAATCTCGAGTAATCTCTAGACTACTGTAATGCCCTCTACGTGGGGCTGCCCTTGGGACTGCTACGGAGACTGCAACGGGTCCAGAGTGTGGCGGCCAGACTTCTGAGTGGGGTTAGAAAATACCAACATATCTCCCCCACCCTGGCCAACATATCTCCCCCACCCTAGCCACCTTACACTGGCTACCTGTTCGCTTCCGTACCAGTTTCAAGGTGATGGTACTAACCTATAAGGCCCTAAATGGTTTGGGACCTCGATATCTGTCCGAGCGCCTCCTTCCAGTTAGGTCTGCCCGTCCTATAAGATCGTCGCAGGCAGGGTGGCTGAGAGTTCTGACCCCGAGAGAGGCCCGGAAAACAACCACTAGAAATCGGGCCTTCTCGGCAGTAGTGCCACAATTATGGAACTCTCTTCCGCCCGAAGTCCACCTGGCCCCTTCACTGGGCACATTCAAAAAGCTACTAAAAACCTGGCTATTTAGACATGCCTTCCCTGAACAAACTACACTCTGATACAATAGTGTCCAATCATAAAACTTCTATCATACTGCCGTGCTCCTTGTTTTTATTTTTCTACCCTTTTAATTGTGTTTATAGTATTATAATTTTATCTTCACTGTACTTTATGATTTTTTATTTTTGCCCCTATGTATTAATGTTGCTATTTATTTGCTATTTTGTTACTTTGTTGTTTTTTGTTTTTTGTTGTAAACCGCCCAGAGTGGCCTTGGCTGCCAGATGGGTGGTATATAAATCAAATAAATAAATAAGTAAAATTTGCCTGAATCAGTCTCTTTATCAATATCATGCCTTGAACTCTAATCAAAGGCTACCTGTAGCATTTGTTTCTGCCCTCAGCTGTTCCCCAACAAAGAAAATGGCATCCATTAACAGATCTCTTCCTCTCACCAAAACACCTGCTTTCCTACTCACAATTGCAGTTATTAAGATTTCTATTCCTTCCTCTACCAACTGGAGATGCTACATTCAGAGATTTTGCGCTCCAGCTCTGAGAATTCTTTCAGAATTTCCCAGACAGATTTGTAGAAGTTCCAGCCCACAGACCCACTTCTACAAATACCTTCAGGCACACCTACATTTTGCTCACCTGGAGACAGACTTAGCTTGAAGACTCCATGGCCTAGCTGTGGTCTAGCTTCCTGTTAAAAAAAGAGAAACTGTCCCATTGCTTCCTGAGAATCCTCAGGCTTCCCTGAAGTGCCTAACTTATTTAAGGATGCCTTCTCTAGATATGATACACATTAAAAAAGAACAAAAACCTTTTGCTACAAAAAGACTAGAAAAGAGGTCATCTGTATGCATGATAATTGCAACCATGCTTTTGTTCGTCATATCTGTCCATTCTTTGTCAATTTATTGATCTAATTACACATGTTTGAGGGGAAGGTCTATTTTGACCATGGAATATACTGAGAATAAAGAGGTTTTTTTAAAAAAAAAAGGTTTAGGACACAGGGTACTGGAAAAGAAAGAAAAAGAAAGCACAATTTTTTTATTTAAAAAAAGCTTTGTTCTCTAAGGAAGAATACACAGCATATGGGGTGGGGTCATGCGTCTGTGTATATGCACACGCATGCTTGTTTACAACATTTGTGACTTCAAGAACATTTGCCATCAGACATGTTTGCTGTGGAGTCTGGAATATGGCCTAGGAAAAATGTATACCTCGTTGTATTGAGCAAGCAACAGAAGATGGAATTCCATTACAAAAACAGTCCAAGAGTACTGAGAAGATTAATGTGGTGCTTGTTCCTATCATAGCCTGCTCTTTTCCCTTTCCCTTTTCTTTTTACATCTTAGATTTCTCATCTCTCTGATTAAACAGGGGTGGGTATCTCAGTACCTGTGGGAAAACCTTTGTATGGTTCAAATTTACTTACACCTGGTAGGCCAAACAGAATTTTCACATTAAAGTATTAGAGAAGCATGATTTGCATCAATCTTGTGATGTCCTATCAGTATCTGATAATGTGAATAGGTCAAAACTGGCAGAAAAGTTTCCAAAGTACAGATTATGGCCATATGTTCTATTGCCTGTATATTGGCAAATGCCTAGAGAAGACAATACTTTCCCCAGCATACCAGACAGCAACTCGGGAGTGGGTTTATTCATTATTTTTTGAGGTTTCAATATGATAATGAAGTCTATTAATAATAATTTGCAGATTTTAATGGCAAAGCCTTTCCACCCATGACTTCTAGACACATCCTCTTCACCTCATAGAAACTTGAGGTGACGGCAATCTTAGAGTGACTTGCACTTCCAGAAACAGGTAAATCAACCTGTTAACCCCTCCTCTGTATTCTGACCGAGATGGATGCTAGATTATATATGATATGTATGTTTGACAGAGTCCTCTCTGTACCCACACCCTGAGTGGAGACACTTGCTTTACAAGAAGTTCATTTGGTTACCTTGCCTACCATATGGAAACAATTTTGTTTTAGGCAGACATTTGTTAATCTTGGTGTTTACAGATTGGCATTTTAAGTATCTGGTGTGCTCATTTTGTTTGGTTTTTTATAATTTATTTTATTGTTTAATTATTGATTATAGCTGGGTGGATAGCTCTGTGGTTAGGTATCTGGCTGCAGAGCTATAAATTTACCACTGTGCTTCCTGTGAGTAGGGGCCAGCCTGTGTGGCTTTGAGCACAGTCCCAGGATGCCCCCAGAAGAAACCACTTCTGAGTATTCTCTAGTCACTAGTGTCACTATAAGTCAGAATTGACAGCACATTGCTGTTATTATTATAGTTTTATTGTCCCTTGGATGGTGTTAGCCATTATGAACAGAACTTTGGTAAGCAGGAAAAAAGAATATAGATTATTCTCATAGATAAAGAAATAAATATACCCCATAATGTGTATTCTATATTTTATTATTGCCAAACATTACCCATGTGCATAATTGGACAATCCAACTTCATGTTCTTTTCTGTTTTTAAACATTGTCTTACTTTCAAACCTACAATCTTAAGTGTGGCATGCCAAACATCAAGCCAGGAATCATTCCATTTTGCTGTTATCAGGCCGTGTTTGCTTCAGACTCCAGTTTACCTTAGAAAAAGAATCAACACCACTTGGTCTATAAATGCCATCCTTAAAGCTTGGCACCAGAACTTGAGGCTGCCACACACATACAACTTCTTTGCCAGGATTTTAAGTAAGCAGCAACATTTCAGTTTATTTGGCAGTTGCTTTTTCCTCCTTTCAAGTTCCTTCTGGAAGAAGAAAACTATTGCTATTTAAAATTGTGTTGTGAATAAATACAAAAGACTGTAGGTTGGCTGCGCTTATCTGAGAGTTGTTCTGTCATGAAGCGCTTATGGTAGCTGCTATAATTGTAAGTATTAAGAAGACACTGTCATCCTGAAAGAATAGTCACTGAGATGACTTTCAATTTCTGTCACACTGTTGTTTTTCTAAGGGACGGAGGTTTCCATTATATATCACTGCCATCAAGTGGATGAAAAATGTAACGTTCTTTCCACCTTGAGCAACCATTTGCACCCTCCTCACGGCAACTGTAAACTCCTCTGGAAACTAGGGATGGGGAAGTTTGTAGATTTTGCTTTCTAGTAGATTTGAAGTTCACATACCATAAGTTCTTTTCTTCTTGATTGTGAAGAAATTCTGTGAAACTTTTCAAAAAAAAAGGGGAGGAGAATGCCTCCTCAATTCTCACTGGCCAAATGTGATAAATACAATTACTCCTAGTGCTCAGAGCAGCAGAGTTTTCCCACCTGTCCTAGAAGGGTTAAAGGAGCCTTTTAGGAAAAAGAAGAAGTGGCAACACTAACCAGCATGAACATAGTTAATGCATTGGGACTCAAGTCAGACTTTTAAAGAGCTCAATATTCAAAAGCTCTTATTCTGAACTGGACAACTATATTAAACATGCAGCATTCCCTCTGGCTTACAATTTTTATCATTTCTGAAACATTATTTCTGGGACATTGTTTCTTCACTACTTATTACTTAGTCTCCCCCTGCCCACCCCCACCCCCTTAACAGGTTAATTGTTACTTGTAAAGCCGTGTTACTTTTTAGGGGTTTTAAAATTGGTTTTAAAAGGTAAACTAAACTTCAGCACAGAAAAAATGATTTCCCCAAAATGTTTGATAAGTAATGAGTAGAAGTTACTTGTTACACTATATTTCCCTCCACTAACATCACCAGCTGTTACGTTATTTTTCAAAAATACCACCGTTGTGCTGATTTCCCGCAAATATAATACAGTACAAGTGATATAGTTCTTTTTAAAAAACTTGATTTCTCAACTTTGGTTTTAAAATACAAAACAGCAAATGATTTGTTATTTCTTAACTTTTTAAAAATAGTAGATAATGCATACTTTTTAAAGAAAACCCCCATCACGTTTCCTTTTTCCGCCTAGGAAATATGCTCAGCAAGCATACAGTATGAGTTGCTGGTTTACCTCTAGAAGTTATTGTCTTTGTAAGTGGAATTATCCCAGAGGAGGATTAGCAGTGACATATCCCTTTAAACGTAGGCTTATAGATACTGAGATTGACAGCTGTTTGGAAATTCTTGTCTGAGAATCCTGTCATCAGCCATCACCCTAAATGTACATAACTGTACAAGCATTCTGGCTACTTATTCTTATGCCCATCTGTTAAGTTTGTGTTCTGCCAAGTCATAAGAGTTAAAATCTTTCCAAAGGCTTTGGGTGTCAGTCTGTGATTAGTTCAGAAAGCAATACATATATAGCATGGAAAATGTCATCTCTTCTGCAAGGTTTTCAACTGTGCCAGGACTGAACATTTTTGTCCTGAGTCTATTTTGATTATTTTGATTAAGCATTGATTATGCTATGAAGGGTAATTAGCAGGGAAATGATTTGAGAAATAAAAGTCCAGACTCAGACTTCCTGTAGTTTGTAGAATATTCAGATAGCAACTAAGAACTCATATCATCTTTCTACTGCAGAGATTCACATGCAGTCCAATGTAAGAGCAAACCACTGTGCTCAACTGAACTTACAGCCAAGCATGGCAATTTGGATGCTGTGTTTTCCTGCCTTGTGATTTAACTAGGGCTGTGCAATGGTTCCCTAGTTACTTCTGAGACCTGACTCATAGATTCAAATTTAGCCCTGATTTGGTGCAGGCAGATTCAGACATAACCTAATCTGTTTTGGATGTCAATCTGGATCAAAAGTAGGAAATTCAAAATCTTCCCAACTCCTATTTGTTTGCATTCAGGGGAAGAAAAGGTAACTTATCCAAGCTCTGGAGATTCTTGCCTAAGATTGTGGGTTATTAGTGAGCTAAGCCAAAGTCTCCTCTTCCTTGTATGATGCTTTCCTTATATAATGCTGTTTTGCCCATTTTTTGAGACATGCCTTCTAGTTTTTTTTACTTTCAGTCTGATTTAGTTTGGGATTCTCATCAACTGATTTCAAAGGCCTACTTTTTAAGTTAATACGCTTGTTATTATCATGTCTGACTGCTTTTTGATATTATAACAGATATATGTTATCTAAAAGTCATGGTTTTAAGCTGTTTTGGGTGCCTGTAGTGAGAGAGGATAGACATAATAGTTATTTATATAATAATTAAATCATTAAATAAGCAATTTGCCAAGTAATTCTGCCATCATTATTTGAAAAAAGAGAACTAATTACAACTAACTTTTTTTGTTACTTGCTATGCTCAGTGGTTTAAGTATCTGGCTGTAGAGCCAGAGGTTTGGAGTTCGATTCCCCACCGTGCCTCCTTGACAGGGGCAGGACTTGATGATCCATAGGGTCCCTTCCAGCTCTGCAATTCGATTCTAAGATTTGTAAAATCTGGGGCAATTCTACATTGACAAACCATTGTGTAAGGTCTGCTACTACCTATGCATTGCTAGCTCACTGACAGGGCACAAGGTGGGGAGTGGGGTTTTGGGGGGTGAGGCTTTTCACTGCCACAATGTTTTAAAATATGCTCTGCTACGGATATCAGTGGGGTGGGGATGTTTCATTTTAACATTTTTTAAAACTACTTTTCATTCACAAAGGATCATAGGGCAGGAAGAGGTAGTTTAATTCTCACTGGAGAACTAACCTTATGAAAAAAGGCAACTGCAATATGATAATGATAACATAACAGGAGAGGCATAAAATCAACCAACCAATTTTTAAATATTTAAGAAGACAGGGCAAAAAAAGAATATCAATCTCATGCAAAAAAAAAGAGATAATGGTTGGCAAGACTCATATCTCCCATGAAGGAACATTCCAAAGTTGGGATCCTGTATCATTCTCTGAAGATCTTATTGGACCTGCAAGATGGATGATATTGGAGGAGGGACGTCATCGACTGTTTTGGCCCAAGGCATTTGGAGCTGGAAAGATGATAATCAACTCATTGAACTGAGCTTTGTAGAGAAGAGGGAGGTGATGTAATTACCTGAAAATGAATGTGGTGGGCCTCCGTGTAGGTAGTCAGTGTTCAAGCTGCTGAATTTTGTAGACATTAATGGTTCTAAACTGTTTTCTAGGGCAGCCTCACAGATGATTCAGAAGGTGCATTGTTTCTGGTCTAGTGGGGCATGGGGAGGAGAGCTTTGGATCGAGTGGATCCAGTGCTTTCTTCATTATGATTATTCCTCACCCCAGTATGTTCTCTGTCTCTTGATGACACGAGATTGATGGCAGTGATGGTTTTCTGAGCTGCAGCCATGAATCCTCTGCAGATAGACCTCCTTTGTTTGTAGAGCTCTTCCTCTGCTTGTAGACAGGGAGTTCACAATATTCTAAAGGCCTGGGATGCTAGGGATTAGAGGATTTCTATCTTGCTTATTCAGAAATACCTGCTCAGGAATGAGATGACATATTCTGTTTGCATGATTAAGTTTTGTTTCCTTGAAAAAGTTTATGATTTAGTCAGAAATGGTGGTGGTGGTGGTGGGGTTACATGATTTACATGGGCACGGATAATTAATCCCTAAATCACAAATGACATGCCACCAATCACACAGCCAAAAAGTGATTTATGGAATTCTTTTACAAATGCTAAGAACTGATATGTCTGTAAAAAGAGGGGAAGATGAAATCAGGATTGGTCCGTGGATAATTTATGAACCTAACAGAACATTAGATTAAGAAATGTCAAGATGAACATGACCAACAACTTCAGGTGTCAGTCAAAAAAGCCAATTAATAAATGAAAGATTAAAGTCCAGAAAAGCTTTGTTGGCATTTGGCTTTAATTTTATTTCAAGAATTGAAATATTTTTATAACTGAACTTGGCCACAGCCTGTAATTGAAGGGGATCCATATTACACGCAGGTCATAGATGGGGAGTCAGTATGAGGGCAGGTGGTTTTAGCTGAGGAAGTTGGTTGGGAAGAAAGGGATAACATCTCCCCAAAGTTTGATGACCCAGTTTGCTTCCATCATTTTAACTTGTTTGGCTCTAGTTCAAAACATAAAATCAAAGCCAGATTTCATTTCTCTGAACCCAGTGCAACCTCATAACAAAGCACCTCCTCCTTCTGTGAAAAACCTTGTTGTTTTTTAAAAAATTGAGAGACTGGGCTTCTATAGTCCTTTGGCTTAAAAACCTGGATTTTTTAATGTCTGACTTTGAGTGAAATGTGCTTTTCAAACTGAATTGGGGTTCTCTGTGTAACGCTCAAGTCTCCCTAAGGAGCATATGGCATTCGGGCAGGGAGTTCCACAGGCCACAAATCTACCACTTTATGCTGAGGCAAGTCCTCAACCTTCAACAGTGCATAGCATCTGTGCCTTGAACAAGCCTGACCCTTAAAGAATACTTTACTTTACTCAACACTTTGCAAGTACTGCAACATGGGCTTTGTGATTCCTTAGAACTCACAACAGCTCATTTAAATAGGACTTCTCTATGGTAGCTAATCAATGGCCTTTACCACTCCTCTGGATTTAGCCAAACCCTGCTGATCCAAGAGACTAGTCCTCAGTTGGAATTTTTATATATGTTTTATTAAGAAAATATAGTTTCATAGAAACAGTTTGTTTGCTTAAGCATTAGCATAAAGACATGTTCAAAGGATTACCATAGTTAAATACAACAACTACTTCCCATTAAAATAATAAACACTAAAAAAGCTGAGCTAAGGTGGGTTAGCCCCACCTCCTTCTTTCCTTACTATGCTACATTCTTTTTCTTTCAGCTACATAACACAAACCATCAAGAACTTCTCTCAGGAAAAAGTTATTTCCAACAAAACGGTCTCCTCCTAAACATAACCCATCATCCATTCGTCTACATTCCTCGGACCTCCTTCTTCATGGCTGTAAACCAATTAACTCAAAGAGGTGTAACTGTACACTCCTCCTCCAATTCTCATGGAGATGCAGGTGGGTTATCTCCATTCCAATTAGACAGGAATTTATTGGGTCTTCGCACTGGGGCCTCTTCGACCTTCCACTCTTATCAGGATTCACTCTGTACCAGCCTAGCTGTAAATTAGGAAAAACAGCCTCTCAGCCTTTTCCACATTCCCATGTCTTTAACTCCTTTCACTTTGAGAACCTAACTGACTCCATTTTCTCTCATTCTCATTGACTACAAGTCCCACTCTCCTTCAATATCACGACACTCTGAAGTGCCAAATATTGCTGTGGCACTTTTGGAGTTGAAAAATCTGACTTTAATTAAAAAAAAAAATCCACCTCTCACTGGGAAAGTAATATTGCAATAGAAGAAACAAAGAAAAAGATCGACAGCTCAAGCACCCATGAAAAGCCCTAGCTCTGCTGAAAACCCCAATTATTAGGGCCCTGAAAAGAATTTTTCATATTCCTATGACTTTTTGCAAGACAAAGATGTTAAAAGTTAGAGGGAGATTGCTGTTTGCATCTTTCTGATTTTCAAGAGGCAGGAATATACAGTATATTCTGCACCTTCCAAAATCAGCAGAGCCATCCTGAAATAGCGTGTAAGAATGTGTCATAACACAAAAGCAATCCACTGAAGTTAAACTGGATACAAGGTTAAACCTTCAGTGTACAGGGCCCAGTTTGCAAACTCTCTGGGGACTCCATATGTTTTCAAGGAGGTTGCTGAAAGTACATTTTTAGAGACCACTGACTACCTCAGCTGGGTTCCTCTTGATTTCAAGCCTGTCAGTAAACAACAGTCCTTGCCTTTCTTTTCTTCCCTGCAATCTATACAATGATATTTTACTGCAAAAGTGATGGGAGCTTTATAATAAGACACTCCCACAGAAATCTGTGTCACTGCCAGTGACACGCTCAACGGTGAAGGAAATGACAGCTGCATGGGAAAGCGTGTGTACCTTTAACTTTCATTTCTAACTCGCAGGCGAGAGACACACACAGTCAATACTCCCCAATTTATTGTTTGTGATTTCCTGGCTTTTCTCATTCTGTCTTTTTATCACTAGCCTTGTTGTAGAGAAAGCACTGAGAGAATTACTTCAGAGAGCACAGGTCTAAACTTTCATCCAAAGCCTGAGCTGAATCCAAACAGAATCTCTGTAGAGGCTGGGATTATATATAACTTTGTCTATCGTTTTCCTCATGAATTTTCACTTTGACATATCTGCCCTTTCTTATAATAGTTGTCAGGAGCTGCAAAATAACATGAGCAAGACAGGCTATTCTCAAGATATTTCTGGACTGATTAGAAATAAGGAAGTTTCACAAGAAATACTGTTTCTCATGAGCCCCAGAGCCCTTCTGTGAGGCTGACTTCTGCATGCAGTGAGCATAAAGTGCTCATCACTTGTATGCTTGTTGTACAAGGTTTTGATATCCAACACTTGAATAACCACAAATATATTAAAAGCTGTGCTCATTTAAACTGGACAGGTTAAACCATGTAAATGCCTGAATTCATTCATTTGAAACTTTGATACCTAATCCTACTTAATCAAATATGTATTTCATTTTAATTTTTAAAAAAATCTATGGAGGCGATGAGGGAAACAGTATAAGTTTAGTCTTTTCTTTCTAGGACTTCCACATTTTTACATAATGATCCCATCTTTATATTTTGTAAATCTCTTTCTGACAATGGTAATAATATTGTCAGAAATGTCACTACTACTCAGTACAGTACTTGGATACTTGTTCCAAAATGTTTGTAGAGACATTTAGAATAGGCTTAGCTTGTTACAGCTTCTATTTGTGGATGTTGTATTTTTTGGACATTTTTAGTTTTTTTCCCATCCAACCCAGAAATAAGGAGACAAGACACAAGCAATGGACTTTGTTCGCTAGACACACTTTATTAACTCATTAGCTATTGACATCCCCAAATCCTACAGAGAGGCCTACTGTGGTGCAGATACCTGGGGGCAGGGGCCAGAGGTACCTGCTTACGTTTGCCCTGCCCCAGTCAGGTGAGTCCCAATCCCCAGGTCTGTACTGTGATATCAACAGCCTGTTCCTGGCCAGCTAATTTTCAAATGACCCTTCCAGCCGCCAGCCATCCAAGCCTCTTGACTAGAGATGGGCACAAACCAAACTACAAACCAGAAAAACTGACAAATCAGGTTGGTTCATGGTTCGGTTCACAACCCAGTTCAGGGATCCTGTTTTGCCAAAATGAAATGAAGTGCTGAACCTTTTCGCCCTTGGTGCTTCATTTTGCTTTGGCAAAATGGATGCCTGCCCGTCCCCTTCCCTCTACCCCCATCATGTCTCCACCTGGACCTGCCACCTCTGCTGCTGCTTCTTCCTCCACCTCTGCTGACATCATCAGAGACAGCAGGCTGGCTTCCCTTCCAGGAGCCTGGGCACTACCTGTGCACATGCACCCGACCCACCAACTGATCAGGGCGATCAGCAGGGTGTCAGGCACCTGTGCAGAAGCAGTGCCCAGGCTCCTGGAAGGGAAGCCTTCTATGTATGCACCCACCTTCTGGCTGATCAGGATGATCAGCTGGGGGTCAGACACCTGCACAGAGGCAGCACCCTGGCTTCTCAGTGTCATGCCACCAAGCAACTATGGTGACAGTGGCAGTGGGACAGGGTGGGGGGCGGCAGCAACACGGCAGTGCAACAGGAGCAGGTGGCCCTCCCACCAGACACAAACCAAAAAACAAACCACGAACTGTTTGGGTTTTCTTGTTGGTTCATGGTTTGTGGCTTACCACGAACCACAAAACTCCATAAACCACAATTTTTCAGGTTTGCACCTACTCTTGACTTTAGGTGGCTGCCGGTCATGGGTAGCCACCTGTGCACACCCGCATCCCAGCAGCTGAATCTTAGGATCCACGGTGCTGAGATGTTGGTTGCAGCAACACCTCAAGTGACCCTTGGGAACTCACCACTATGCAATTAATTGGTGCCCTGGGTGTTTGACACCCCAGCTGGGGCAGGGCGGGTAAAGGCTCCTCATCTGCAAAGCCTTTAGGTAAATGCTCAGAGCAAGTCCTTTCATAGATTAGTTTAAATCAGTATAGCTTACCCTGACTCCTTTGCAAGTCTATGATTTATTCCAAATTCTATGGCTAAGACAGAGCCAAAGAGTCTCAGGAGAATCTGGTGAGGGGAAAAATTATTTTCCCTCCATACACTGGGTTATTTTATTGATTGGTTGTGTTGCCTGACAAGTGTGAGGGCTTTCTCCTTCTTTTAATTTTATAAAAAATTCTTGCCATGCCAAATGATAGCTGCTGAAACAAGGGTGGTGAGTTTTTAAAAATTAAATATAGATTTTGTTTTATTTTTGGTTTTGCCTCAGAAGTTGAGACAGTTGGTCTTTGATATAAGTGCTGAACATTTTATTTAAAAATATAAATTACCGGCAAAGACTGTTTGGCAGCCTCCTAGTTTCTACTTGAATAAGAAATGTACATTCTTTTCCTCCAGCTAAAGGAAAACAAATATATATATATCTTGAGAGAGACAGATTGAGAGTTGTTGAGAAGAGGAGGGGAAGGAAATTGTTCTGTTTCCAAAATTACTAAATACTGAATTGGGATCTGAACCAAGTCTTGTGGTCATTGAACATGCCTAGTGGCCACGATTCAGCCTCTGTTCTGGCCAGCAGTTTGAAATGAATCCTTTTCTGCCTGGCAAAACATCAAGTCATTGGGAGTCATGTGACACTTGCTTTCTATTATTTATTCTTCTCCTAAGTTTGAGTTTGTTCCAGCGTACAATGAACTTGGGTGGAGGGTAGCAAACACAAAGGAACACCAGTAAAATAATGATTGATAGGGATGGAAGTTTGGGCTGGTTAGTTAGTTGTAGGTTTGTTTGTTTATTTGTTTTTTGTCTGAAGTATATTATGCTGCAAATTTATCATTCACCCCTTTCCTTTCCTCTTCCATAAAGGTCTCTTTTGAAAATACTACTGGTCTTAATGCCCGGTTGATGACATACTATGTATGTTTCTGACTAGCTAACAAAGTGGCAATTAACTATTGTTTCTCAATGGAAGTCAACGCTATCTCTGTGTCATCATCTGGAGTCTCAGGTGGATGCATCTCTTATACTGAACTGCCTTCTGCCTCATGCAAACCCTTTCATGTGCAATGAGCTGGAAGCAAGCTCGTCTGACCTGACATAACACCATAAATGGACCTGGAACCTTTTTACATCAGTTGCTGATTTGTTTTTTCTATCATTTTTTTAGTGGAACTGCAACTGAACCATGGTGGAAAGATAAAAAGGTCATTGACCGGCTAGCTGAATTACTGTACCTTGTCACCAGAGATTTTCTTCTCAGAATAATAGAATCAAAATAAAGAAGCATACAACTGGGTAGTGGTTGGAAACTGTGTGTGATTCAGAGTGAGGCTATTCATATTCATAGTCAGCATTGTTCCCTGAATGCCACTTATTCTGTTCCGCTCTCTTGTATCAACCACTTGCCATGTCAATTGTTTGCATGAAAAGATGGCTGAGCATTCAGAATGCTTTCCTCGGCTGGCTACTTTTGACAGTCAGGGGTGCTCTTCAGTAACTTTTGAGTCTGGATGTAATGGTCTTACACATACACCTGATCCCCCACGTTATTAGACAGTAATGCGTGTTGCTTCACATACTTCTGAAGAGAGACTTCCTGCTCCTTCTATTGAGTGGAACCATAGACCTTTGCTCTGAAGTTCTCCTGTGGCTAGCAGCATTCTAAAGGAAACCTTAAAAAGCAGCAAGTTCCTGCTAAAGTAAAAAGGGAAAGAAAATAAAAGGCCATGGGAGGAGTAAAGACAGAAAGTAATAGCTTTTTGCAGACAGTTAACCATCAGTTTTTCAGCTTGCCATGCAGCGTGTGTTATTAGTTGAAGGCACCCCAGTGTTTCCTTAATAACACTTAGAATGACTACAAGGTTTTATCCACCACAAAGTAAAGCTGGACAACATGTAACCATTAAGCTAATTTTGTGCAGGAAGAGGAGCCAAGAGGTGGAGGAGAAAGATAGAATGGGGACTATAAGTGGAGGAAAAGGATGGATGGATGGATGGATGGATGGAGAAACAGCAAACCTTCTGAGTGCAGCTTACTTTGCTAGATTACTGCTGTGAAAATGGGAAGGTGGGATGCAGTGATTTCATATTGTACAGATATCTGAATATAGGTTTACACTGGGATGCAGGCTGAATGACTGAATTTTGGTTGGCAGTGGTAAGTTGGATGCGGGCCAGGAAAATCAGTGAAAATGGGGAGGGAAAGAATTATTAGCCCACAATTTTAATTTAATTAATTTAATTTAAAGCTTCTTAAACCCCATTCCCCAGGTTTTTTGGCTCTCTAGGGATTCCTTTTGATCTGGGGAGGCCTTTCAGGCCTCAGGATCAGGGGAAAAGCCTTTAATATTCTGAAATATCCACTAGATCACTATAACCAGGTTTGGAACTGTTGGCAGTGATCCTGCAGTGACTTTAGGATGTTGAAGGTTCCTGGTCCCCTCCTGAAGCTCCCATAGGCCCTCCCAGGTCAGAAGGGATCCCTAGGGAGACTTGGAAGCTGTGGGGGCACTTTAAATTAAATTAAATTAAATTAAAAAGATTAACATTGTGGGCTGAGGACCCCATCACCATTCACACCCATGTAGTTACACAAGAGGATTTCAGCCTATGAGTGCGAATAAAACCGTAGAGATTGGTTGGTATGCTGCCTGGTTCTAGAGATACTGTTTTATATATAAGAAAGTGTGTAAAAGAGTAGTTAGTTAGAAACAAAAAGAGCTACAAGGCAGACAAGAACTGAGTTTTAGAGACAGTTTGTGAGATGACATGGAGTTTTGAATTATATTAGAGTGAAGTCAGAGTATAAGAGAGAAAGCTTTGAAGTCAAGAGCTGTACTATTAGAAAGCGTTGAGGTGTCTGTTTTAGTTAAGAAGCCGTGAAGTGTAATGTGTATTTTTGTTGGAACTTGTGTGCAAACAAGCATCCATACAACCATATAAAAAGATCTGCTCAAACGGTAAAGAAAGAAAGAAATGTAAAGCAAAGTACCTTTTCACTGATTGATGAAATGCTTGGCAGATTGTAAATCTGAACTTTTGGTCTCATGTGTGTCTGTGTGCATGTTTATAAACTTATTCTGGGTTTCAAACATTTGCTATTATTTTAGAATAAAGATACTGTATCATGCACACTGCTGCCCAATGCTAGGACACATCATCTATGTTGTGTTACCAAAGTAACATGTGTGTGTTTCACCAAAAGTGTTTGTGCCTTTTTAAAAAGAGCAGTTTTAAGTGGGCCTGGTTTGGTAACAGTGATAATCCAGAGAAATAAATCCTTGTTTATTAGTTAAATGACAACCAGGGGCTGGATTTGATGATCCGTAGGGTCTCTTGCAGCTCAGCAATTCCAAGATTCACTTACAGTAGTGCTGAGGTTTTGAGGTGGTATTTTCCCTGCAATCCACATTATGTTTACTTTGTCTCCATCAGAACAGTGAAAAGACCTTTGACTTTTTGGTACTGCTTGAATGCATGGATTTCCCTTTTTCTAGGGGATGGTGTGTGTATAATGCTGTGGTGCTCTCATTCATGTCTTACCAAGTTCTTTCAGAACTCAAAAGCATTAAGAGGGGGAGCTCCAACAGAGAATCACCAGCAATAAAGTTGATTTCTTTGATTTTCTTTAGAAAAAGATTTCTTAAAAGAGAAATAACAACAACAAAAAAAGACAACCAAAGTCTTTTTGGTTTGACATGAATTCAGTATAGTTTCGTGAATTCCTCCATCACCAGTGGCAAAGAAGAGGGGCACAAATGTTGCATATAAAGTTATTTATTTATCTTGTTTATATCTTGCCTTCTCTTTTACAGGACCCAAGGCAGCTCATAACACAGATATAAATTTTAGCTTAAAAAATAAGATAAAGCATGATATTACAGTATTACAACAGTATTGAGAAGATTACTACATTAAAACATTGAATTAATTCAATTTAAAAATGTTTTAAAACAACAGAAGAGAAACATACCTATCACTCAATGGCCAAGGGTCCTTCCAAATAAACATGGCTTTATCTGTTTGAAGAAGGACAACTGAGGAGGTAGGGTCAGTAGAGCCTCCCTCAGAAGTGAATGAAGGAGCCACCAAGAAGACCCTCTCTCTTGTTCTCACAAAACATTATTGTCTTGAGTAGTGGATGGACAGACAGCACTGTCTTTCCTTAGGATCTGTAGACTCAGGCAGGCTCAGGAGAGAACACATTGTCCTTCAGATATCCTGGACTCAAGCTATAGAGGGCTTTATATGTCATAACCAGCACTCTGAATTGTACTGAGAAATAAGCTGGTAGCCACTGAAGCTTCTGTAGCAAAGCATTTGTATTGTTACTATAATAGGCTCCAGTCAACAGCGTGGCTGTAATATATTGGATCTTCTGGAGATTTCAAACACTTTCTGAAAGCATCCCACAGAGAGCACATTACAGCAATCCAAACAGGAGATAACTAACATATATTCCGTTCGGATATCCTATGCCACCCAGATAGTTTTGGAGAGTTCAAAAGTCACATTTCCTGTCTCTGGACATACTATCTCATTTCATCTGTAAGTCCTGTTTCATCATGTTCTATCTTTCAATCTAGATGGAACACCATATAACAAGCAGCAGTCTCCAAGGATCTGGTTTCGGTCCTAAAAGTTGCCAGATCTACAGCTGCAGGAATGGCTCTCTAAAATGTTCCATGGACACGCGCCACTGTGATTTGCCTTCAGCATCTATCTTCAGAATAATAATATGTTGATTGTAGACTTTTGTTCATTTGTTTATGTGATTTACTGTATTCCCCCTCTGTTTCTCAAAAATGGGGCTCCCAACATGTCTACAAACAAGTACAAGTAAAAACCCAAAGATGAAAACATTATTGACTTAAAAACCAATTTTAAAAACTATGACTAAAAAAAGAAATCATTGTATCCACTGGTGTACAGTGCCCACCTGTGTCTGACTGTTGACTTTTATTTGGCTTCAGCAGAGAACTGAATGATCTAGAGACTGAAAAATCATTATAAAAATACACCTCCTTTGTTTATCATCCAATGAACTGGATCATGTAGCTCTCATTGGAATCCTGTTTATTGCTTTGTTGAAAAAAGACCTCTGCTATTTTAGCTAGACAGGCATAACCAAGATATGTCACTTTTAGAGATTAGCAACCAAACGTCTAAGCTGTCCTGATGATCCCTTCACATTAGTTTCAACCTAACTTTGACAGAGCACAGACAGAGTTCTGACTCCTGTCCTCTGAAGATGCCGGCCACAGAGACTGGCGAAACGTTAGGAAGAACAACCTTCAGAACACGGCCAAAGAGCCTGAAAAACCCACAACAACTAACATTGACACTTTATTTTTTATTTTATTTTCAGTAGAAGTACATAAAAATAGCAGATCAGGTACCAGAAAGCTGAGGAAAAAATGATAAGAGGATCACCTTTCACATATGGGTCAGCAGTTCATATAAAGCCTCAGGTTACTGCTGACTGAAAAAACATTAAAATCAGATAGTTGTTCCAGAGTGTCTGAGCTTCTCTTGAAGTATTTCAGAAATAAGGTGCTCTTGCTAGCTTCTGATACCATGACATGCTTGACTGCTGGAAAACTCTGTCATTGTCTTTTGATTAAATGCTATAAAGGCAAATTGTCTATCCAGCAGTTTTAATGAGTGTTACATACACTGTTTCCTTCTTTGTAGTTCTTCAGGGTCTCTGAAAATGCACAGAAGCTGTCAGTATCACAAAGCCTTGGCACAAATCTATAGTTTATGAAATCATACTGGGAAGACCCTACTTCCGCACAGCCTTAACTCCTTTGTCATCCAATAGGGACCAAACTATGAGATAATGAGCCAGTATGAAGAACATGCAAAACTGGTTTCTTCCTAAGCAATGGGACCAGACCAGACCCAGATTATATAAACTGCCTCAAAATCAAAGGAAGCTGTTTCTGGAAAATAATGAAAGGGATCTTGCCATTCTGCCAATTCAGGGTTATACTTGGATATGCATATTTGTATATACAGTTCTCATGCAATAATAGATGTTTGTGTATATGATCCCTAATATACATATTTTATGCATTTTTAAAAATGCACTCCTAGCATCCTTTTCTCTTCTGATAATTTTTAAAAACTCCTTCTCTTGTTTTTTATTCTTATTGCTTCATTTTTGACATTGTCCTGTCTTCTCATCTTTCAGGGCCAATAGCCTTGTGAACCTAAGAAGAGCCATATTCATTAATATACTTTGGCTATTCGAGTGTACCAAACAATTTAGAAGAATGTCAATTTGTACTTTATATATTACACCAAAGCCTTCAACTGTGTGGATCATAACAAGATATGGATTATTCCAAAAGAAATCGGTGTGCCTTAACCCTTGATTGCCTAGATGCATAACCTAAACTTGGTACAAACAGGACAGAATATGGAGAAAACAAATGGCTTCCCATAGGTAAAGATATCAGACAAGGATGTATTCTTTCTCCTTATCTGTTAAATTCATAGGTAGAATATAGAAAACTGGATTAGATTCAAGACAAAGGTGGCATGAAAATTGGTGGAAGAAATATCAATAACTTATAACAAAAAGTAGCAATGATTTGAAATGATTCCTGTTGAAGGTGAAAGAAGAAAATGCTAAAGCAAAACGGGAACTGAATATTAAGAAGTTATAAATCATGACCACAGTGGAACTAAATTATTTTAGTGCTGACAGTGAAGAAATTGAAATAGTCCAGGTTTTTCTATAGCTTGATTCAACTATCAATCCAAAATGGTAACTGCAGCCAGAAAATAAGAAGACTGAGACTCAGACAACTGTAAGAATCTATATTGTATCAGTCTCCAAATTACTATGTATAGATGTGGAAAATGGACAGTGAAGAAAGCTGCTCCCAAAATTAGATTCAGTTGAAACATGGTGTTGAAGGATAATTTTATGGATGCCATGGACTGGCAGAAAGACAAAAAAGTGGGTCTTAGATCAAATACTGAACTTGCTGTAGAAATAAAAAGGACAAAACTGAAGCTATTGTGTCTTGGGTACATCATGAAAAGGCAAGACTCACTCAATGGAAAAGACAAGAATGCTGAGAAAAATGAAGGTAGCAGGAAAAGACGACCAACTATGAAGTAGATTGACTCAATAAAAGAAGTCATAACCTTGATTTTGGAAGAACTAGGCAAGTTTTTTTATGACTCGATGTATTGGAGGTCACAGATTCATTTGATTGCCCTAAATTAGAAGCAGCTTGACAGCACATAACTACAGCAGCAAATGACACCTGTTACTTGGGAATTCCAATCCCAATTACGGAGTTAAAGTGATAAAATACTCAGAATCATTACATTTTCCTAAGTATGGGTGTGTTCTGTTACAATCCAGGTTCATTATTTTACTGGTATTGTGATTTTATAATAGTGTCTATTTTATGCAAGAATCTAATTGAAAGTATTGTCTGATCATTTTTTAAAAATGTGAATGAGCTAATCAGATATTTTTGTTTTTGTAAAGAACTTGGATTAAATTGAAGTTTTTCCAAAATGAATGTGTAAATGCAATCAGAATAAGATTGGAGAGATGCTGATTTAATGTTTTAAATTTCAGGTTTAGTCATATTTTTATAATGGTTTATGAATGCAGTGAATGTTAGACTTGAATAAAAATAGATAAAAACAGTTGCCATCTGAAGTTGCACAGTGGCCAATATCCTGTAGCTTAGAGTAGTAAGTCATAACTAGAATAGGCACATTGAATCAAAGGGGATTGGATAAATCAATGCCTCCGTAAATTCCACTGATTCAAATAGGCCTACTCTAATTGCACAGTAAATTACAATTAAAGTAGGCACATTTGAATCAATTGAACCTATAGAGGACTTGACTGACTAAATCACTATTGATTCAGTGGACTTACTCTAGTGCAATTTACCATGCTAAGCAATAGGATTTTGACCATTATATATTATAGCATCATCTTCCATTGTTACTCAAATGAAGAATTAGATAGCCTATAATTTGCCCGCCCAGCCCGGAATAAAGAGATGAGACACGTGACATGGGGTAACTGGGCCACAATTTTATTAACTTTAATACCTTTAATTCCTCTTTCACAAGGGGGCCTACGTAGTGCAATGCTGGTCTGTCAATTTTGTCCATAGTCAATTTTGACTCTCTGAACCAGACCTCTCTTTAGTGAATTCCTAATCCGCAAGCATGCTGTTCTATTATACAGCACACCTCTGGGCATAAAGTAACAGGCGTACCCTGCTTCCCCTCCCCTCAGCTAACTTCTGCTAATTCCAACCTGAGAGGAGGGGTGCTCGGCACCCCCTAAATGCCACCTTTTGAACTCACTTGAACCTATTCCCTTTGCACTACCTGCCACAGGAATGGGGCTACTACGTATGCCCCATACCCCCCACCAAGCCGAAGATCTCGGCCCTAAGGCCCCCTTGCAAATCAGCTAAGAAAATGTCTAACCCCATGTCTGACAAATGAACACCATCAGGCCGATATAACTCCGGCCTGGATACTCTAATGTTCAAATGTGATATAACTGACCCTAAGCCTCGCCTAATGACCCTGCCAACTTCCCGGTTAACTCCTTTCCTGGCTTCATCTATAAGCCTCGGGTCACAATCAACCCTCCATAACAATCTTGGAACTATATCTGACCATATTATACGTGTTGACGGACAGCATTCAGTGGACACCTTCAGGTCCGCTAAAATCTGAAGTATCAAGGACTTGCACGACTTCAGAGTCAAGTCGTTGCCCCCCAGGTGGACCACCAAAATGTCCGGGACCACCTGCGAGGGATCCAGGGGCACCATATTGAGGAACCTGTCCCACAGCAGGCCCCTCCGTCCCCTCCATTCAAATGCAGCGAAGGCGCCCAGTCCCAGGTTTCGACCCCAACTGGTCCGACTGGCGTACTTCGCAGCCCAAAACAGGTAACTGTGCCCGACCAACATAACACGAACCTGGGCCAACGGTCTCTGTAGACCTGAAACAAAGAACACAAGACACAGCAGCAGCACCTAGGACTGAGGCAGGGGGCGCACATAATCACGGTAACACTGTGACGCCCATCTCCCCACTTTCTTGATCTCTTCCTTTCCGTAGCCAAGCACCGCAGCAGTAGACGCAGCTCCGATACGAAAGGAATGTGTGCCAAAGCGCCAGCCCTGTATCTCGACCTTGCATAAGGCCTGAGATGTTATTTTCCAAAATTGATACTTCGTCAAGGGGGATTTATCCTGATGCTGTAAAAATCCACCATCCTCATCTCCCCTAAGCTGCAAATAAGCCCGTGTAGCACTAAATGGGCAAATCTCAATTATGGAACATTGCCCGAGAACTATAAACTTCCCTTTGCCCCTCTGGTCCGTTTTTGACCTACGCAAGTGTATGATTAACTGATTCTCTCCCAAAATTATGTCCTTTCTCTGCAAAGATGATAGGGACCTGTCAGTTTTTGCCGAAGCCACCAGCTCACTTACTCTAAGAGCACCAAAAAATGCGATAAGTGTCGCCGCCTTGAACAGGCATGCTTCAAAGGGATTCCTACACACAGTACGCCATGTGTTTGCTAACCTTACCAATATTGCTGGGAAGAAAGGTGACCAAGAGTCCTTTGCTGCCCCCCTTTCTCTGATCCACCCCTCAATCATTTTCTTTATCCTAAAGTCTACACAGTAACCTCTACAGCCCTGCACCCTGGCATAAAAGGCCAGTGCAGACATCTGACCCTGAATCGATCAAGGTGCCAATCCTTTGCAGTGTAAATGCACCGCAAACTGAATCATATGATCATCCAGGGGGGCCAAATTTGCCCCAAACCTTCTTTCTCCCTAAAATTGAAAAATTCGGTACAAGCTGCTGTATAACTCCGTCTAGTGCTAGGGCCCACAGCTAAGCTCATGGCTCTGTTAGCCTCAACCCGCCAAGAGTCCATACCTCTGTCGGTAACACGTCGGGTTGAGCCAGTGCCCCCGGTGCCAACGCCCTGAACCGGTCCATCTGTTGACGGGACAGCTATGTCATTGTCAATTCCCGGAACATGACGGGCCTGAAAAACTATATTAAGCTGCAAACAATGTAGCACCATAGCCCTAACAAGAACCATCACCCTCTGGGACCTGGACGTCAGTAAATTAACTATGTGCACCACTGCCTGGTTATCGGACCAGAAGGTAACCACTGAGTTAGCCCACTGCTCGCCCCATAACCATAAGGCCCCTACTATTGGAAATAGCTCAAGAAACATAAGATCCCTTGTGATACCCCGCATGCGCCACTCAACTGGCCATGTTCCTGCACACCATCAGCCTCTAAAAAAGAGGCCGTAACCTAGGGATCCCACTGCATCTGTCTGCACCTGAAAATCTGCCCCTAGCTTCAGGTTTTCCCTCCAAAATGAGGTACCATTAAAACCCTGGAGGAATTGGAGCCACACATTCAAGTCCTCTTTCATACCCTTCGTTAAGCATCTCTTATGATGAGGCTTCTTAAGGCCCTCCATCGCCTCACATAATCACTGCAGGAAGGCTCTTCCCGGGGCAACCACTTTGCAAGCAAAGTTTAGGTGTCCTACCATTTGCTGAAGCTCCCTGAAGGTGACTTTATGACACACCAACATTCTCCGCAAACGTGCTTGCAGGTCCGTCAGCTTGTCTTCTGGCAAACGACTGGCCTGCATAATAGTGTCTAACTTGATGCCTAAAAAGACCAATCTCTGGCTGGGGCCCTCTGTTTTTTCCTCAGCTAAAGGGACACCCAAGTCCCTGGCTACTCCCTGAAATGCCCACATCAATTCCTGACATTGTGATGTACCCTGACTACCACAAAATAAAAAATCATCAAGGTAATGGACCACCTTGGTGCCACAAACTCTACGCCTAAGCGCCCATTCCAAAAAGGTGCTAAACTGCTCAAAAACTGAACAGGATATGGAGCATCCCATAGGTAACGCCCTATCCACATAGAAACTCCCGTCAAAAGCAAATCCCAGAAGATCAAAGTCTTCTGGGTGAACCGGAAGAAGCCTAAATGCTGATTTGATATCACATTTCCCTAATTGCGCACCAATCCCACAGCTCTGCACCATGAGGACCGCTTCATCAAAGGATGTGTAGTGAACACTACACAGCTCTTGTGGGATTCTGTCATTAACTGAATCACCTGCTGGAAACGATAAATGATGAATTAATCTAAACTCTCCAGGCACCTTCTTGGGAACAACTCCCAGAGGCGACACTCTCAAATTCTCAACTGGAGGTGCAGGGAAAGGACCCAAAACCCGTCCTTCCTTAACTTCCTTGCCAATTTTCTGTCTTACAATGTCCTCTTGTCACTTCACCGATTTTAGGTTGTCAGCCCAAGTGGCTACTCTATCATCCGTGAAAGGAATATGAAAACCGAACGTGAAACCATCTAACAAAAACTTACCTGCCACCTTATCCGGGTAAGATCTAAGCCACTACTCTAAGACTGAAACCTTGATCGGGCTAGGGCCCTTTTGGCTTTGCGGCTGATGCTTGAGGTGGTTTGCGACCTCCCCCTCCGGAGTCTCTGCCCACATTGCCACCTGGCCTCCCTTTAGGGCATGCTGATGATGCATGTGGTCCACTGCATATTGAACACTGGTGCCTGAACCTGCACAGTTTTCTGTTGCAAGATCCTTGGGCGTTGTATTCTCAGCAGAACAGGCAGGGTTGAACCACCTGTCCCGCAATCATGCGGGAATTGCCTGCTTGTGCCCTTTGCACCAAGTGCCCACTATCAAATCTGTCGCCCAATACCGGGCGGGATGAGGTCATAAGCCGGAGCCATAGGGCGTCATGTGGGATGTCCCAACGCATGTTGGGGCGCAGCACAGCCTGCATACGGAACCCCTCATCGTAAAGAAGCCACGCATGTCCAGGGAAATCTACGTATGCCCTGTAGATGAGGTCCATGTACTGTATCAATGCTAATGCCCTCTGTGGATAAGCGCGAACCACTGTTCCTGCATAAATAAAGAACCCTGGCAGCCAATTGGCCAGCATCGGTCTGGTTTACGCTGACACAGTTTTTCTCTCTCCCTTTCTTCTTCCTTATCCTTCTTCTTCTCCTCAGTTTTTCTATTTAACAAGTCAAACACATTGACATACTTTCCTTTCTGAATTTTTTCTACCGTGGCCGTTAGCAGGTGATCCCCTAAAGGCAAAGACTGGTCACCTTCGGGGAGGGCCCACCTTGCTACTGAACTGTAACCCGTGTCAGCTACAGCCGGCACCACTGCCCCACCTGTTCCCGCTGGCACCCCAGCCTGTTGTACATGAGGCTGGCTCAGGGCCACCCCTATATTGGACCCTAAGTGTGTGTATTGTGCACACCTGACTGCCTGCAAAGGCAAGGCCGAAGGAACCAGCACCGTATGGCACCTGGTACCCCACGGCCATGGAGGAGGTGTTCAAGGCAAGATAGCAGCCGATTAAAACTTTAACCCTCCTGCTGATTCCCCCCATGCAACAAGTAAACTTTAAAAATTAACCCAGTAACAACCGCTAATCAAAACAGTAAGGAACAAGCAGTGGGGAGAAGCCTGCAAAGGCTCTCTCCCAAACAAAGACAGCAGTAAAATTCAAACCGCAGCAGGCTGAGTTGCTGCCCAGCCTGCAATCCAGTCTTCCTCTGACCGAGCGGCCATGCTGTAAAAAGCGAAACCGCTGTGGTCATGCAGCACAGCCCTCCATCTTTTCCAACTCCTTCGCAACAAAGAGGGCGACTCTTGAAGCTTCTGCTCTCGCCCACTCGCCCAAACCACATGGTATCTCCTCTCCTCCAGCCGGGCGTACAAAACAGCCCTGCGTTGGCAGCTGCGCGCCTCGCGAAGAGGCAGTTATATTGAACATGATATAGTCATCTACAATCAGTTTCCTATGTCTGTCAGCATCAAGTTGTTTAATTTATGCTATTCAAATATTCCAAATCTTTCCCCATCTTGAAATATTATTTTTCATCTTCTTTCAGCTTCATGACAGAATAGAGCTTTTGTGATCCTTTATAAGAGACAGGGAAAAATTACACTGCTTAGCTTTTAGTTCAGTGTTTGAAATCTAGTTTTATTAGCAATCCCTTTCTCAATAAGAATGTGTTAACAGTTAGCATCTTGCCTCACCTGTATAAGCTATATTTTTGTGTAGCCATATTTTTGTGCAAGCACAGCAAAAAGCATTCTGCAAGCAAAATCAAAAGGTATGGGTGCCCCAAACAAAAAATTATAACTTTGAAACTGGGCCTCAGATCAGTACCAAATTTGGCATGGATGTAGTAGAAATTCTGCTCTTGATCTATGCCAAACTTGGGTAAAGGCTTTCAACTTGTGATTTTTTTAAAAAAGTAACACTGTTTTATCCCTGTAAAGACACAAGCAGTCATGAATCTACAGCTGATAGAAAAGAGATAAAATATGAGGATAAGATAAAATTTGCATACCTGGAAAAAGAAAACCTGCTCTGCGGAAGTTGATTTTTTTCTTTTAGGATGATGGACCCATTCATGGTTCTAATCCACACCCTTTAATTACTGCTTTTTAACTCCTAAAACATCTGAAATCGCTGCGTTTTTTATAACATCTAAGAATTCCAAAGGAACTATTTACATAGCATAGCATTTTGGCTAATCAGAATGTGTCTGGAGTCACTTTTAGCCCTGCCATGGCCTTCAGTGTGAAATATAGTATTTAACTCCTTCCTGGCCACACATTTTTAGCTCCTGTTTGTGAAATATTTAAAAAGCTATTTTAAAAAATAAATAATAATATTCAGCAGCTCACTCATTTAGGCTGTGTTTTTCCCTTTGTGCTCTGAATGATGTCAAAGCACATTTTACCCGGTTTACTCATAGGTTTATGGAACCACATGATTTCATATGATTTTTAGATGTTCTCCTCCCTAAACCACTGTCAGATAATAGATCCTATTTGCACCCACAGACTACACCACAGAAATCATGGATCCTTCAACACAGGGCTTTGCACTGGTGCAAAATAAAAAATAAAAAATGGAGATGATGCATGGATCCTCATGAATCCACATGATTTTGACGTAGGCTCATCCCCAAACCAGTCTCCAATCATAGGGCCCATCTCTGCCCACAGACTACAAGATAGAAGCATGGGGGCAGCACATGGCTTTGCAGTTGCGCATGGGCATGATATTTTGCAGAAATATTGGGACATTTCGTGGCTTTTTGAATCGTGGGTACAGAAACACAATATCCCACATCCATAAACTGGAGCATTTTTGAAGAATTGAATTCTTTATCTCTGCTGTCTTTTTGCCTGCTAACAGAAAACCTAATCCTATAGAATGTGCTGAAACGAAGAGCCTTGTCCCTCACTTTTTTATTCCTGTCTATTAATAATCTGTTATATTTTTCACATTTGCTCCTCTTATAATAGTGGACCAGATCTTATATGGACCAGAGCACGCCAGGCCCTCCTGTCTTCCACTGCCTCCCGGAGTTTGGTCAAATTCATGTTGGTAGCTTCGATGACACTGTCCAACCATCTCGTCCTCTGTCGTCCCCTTCTCCTCTTGCCTTCACACTTTCCCAACATTTTTTTTCTACTGATCATATAATGCACATGTTGATTTGAATTGTTCCAGCCCTTTTTGCTCCCATAATGGCTTTTTCTCTCTGCATCTGTTATGTGTATACTGTTCAAGCGTTTGATGTCCTGTACTCTAGACTGCCTTTCCATGTTATTTTCCTCTAGAAATGTTTTTGAGAAATGTAGTAGTGCACCTTTTTGTCCTGCCATGCTGGGGAAACTGCCCCCGGTGCCATTTTGATTTTATGCTCTTAATAGTTTAAATTGTTTTAACCTGTTATGTTTTTGTATATGTTTACTTTTGTAAACAACCCAGAATAGTGCCCAGCACTAATGGGACAGTAAGTAAGTAAGTAAGTAAGTAAGTAAGTAAGTAAGTAAGTAAGTAAGTAAGTAAGTAAGTAAGTAATCTGAGGCTTTAACCGAGAAAGCAGCTTCACAGGGAACCATAAAAGAATAAGCAGAGGTGCGACCAGAGGAAGGAAGGAACGGGGGGCTGTGGGCTGGAATGTGGCTCACATCACATCCAGTATGAATGACGAACTTCTGAATGAATTTGCAGCCTCTGTGTAAACATTGATTATAATTTCAAATGTAATACAAGTTGTGAATCAAATCCAGTGTACTTATGCCCTTAGGGTTTTTTCTCTCTCTCTCTAATCTATTGCTTTAAACGGTAAACACTTACCTTTGGAAATGGTTCCCCCATCAAATATCTAGCTCAGTCACACCAAATTCATAGCCGATGAGTAATCAAGGGATGAGCAGACAGGTTTCATGAAAATTTTTACCTGCTTTTACCTGAAGCCCAAACATGAAACTTTTACAAGGTCAATATCGTTATACCTCTTCCTCACCAACTCTTCTTCTATTTCATTTTGAAATTTAACACCTCTGGCAACCTCATTAGGATATTCTGATGACTTGAAATCGCATGGGCTTTGGGACTTCATAGCATAGAGAGGGAACAATATATTCTGGATGGCTCTGTCTCAGCAAAGTCCCAGAACATGTGTTAGCTGAAATATATTGGCAGTACATCTTTGCACAGCATACATAATTAAATAGGAGCTCACCTCTCAGCATCAAATATTTGGGGCTAGTACCTCTTGGTCCCAAAAATACGTATTGAAATGGACATTTTGTGACATATTCATAATTTAGAATATTGTGTTAGCAGTGATAAGATATTTGCAGGTTCAAAATCTTAATTATTTTAGACAAAGTTGGACAAGATATTCAAAAGTATTACATCCTATGCCCTCCAAGGGCATGACCACACAGAAGTCTGTCCCAGGTTCATGCAAACCTCTCTACACCTCACTTTGCTGTAGTCTCTCCTGTTGTAGGTTTAGGATTCACTCTTAACACCACGACCCAGTCTATGCACCATCTATGATGCCACCTGGGCATGCCCTGCAGGGACCCTAAAGGACCAGTATAGGCGATCATACATGCCAAAAGCAAGACAAAAGAATGCAACTGGAAATGCAATAAAAATCCACAAGCTTACTGGCCAAACAAAGTATACTCTGTCCAAAAGATCAGGTCTACTCATCATTAGCACTAGAAACCCTGTGAGTCTAGGCTTACCTCCTCTCTCTTGTCCTTATGGAATTGAGTGAAAACCTTTCTTTTCAAACAGGCTTTTAATGTCCAATGTAAACACAATTAGATTCTTTACACGTGATGTTTTTCAATCTTTTTAAATGGCTTTTTAATGTTTTTAATTTTTAAAATTGTTTTCGGATGTTTGCATTTAATATTTTCATGTTTTAATGGTTGAATAATTTCAATTCTTGTTTGTTTTTAAATGATGTGAGCCACTTTGAGTCCCTTCCCTTGGAGAAAGGTGGCATAAAATGCAATAAATAAAATAAAATAAATACTTCATTAGTGGAATAACTCTCAAAAGGAACAGTGAGGCATGGCACAGACAGCAGAACGAATGCCCATCTAGTCACTCCCCAATTTTGATTTGACTAGCTCAGTGATAAAACACAAAGGCAGATGTGTTGCCAATAACTGATATTCAACATTCATACTCCACATTTGGATCCTCCCTTTATTAGGCCAATTTAAAAGGAGAAGAGAGAAGTATGAAATGTCTACATGATTTCTGGATCTTTCTTCAAGAATGATGTTATAAAGTTGGGGGTGTTAATACAAAAAGTGGTACTTAAAAGTGGTTCTTAAAATCTTTATATTCCCATGATATATTGTGGTGAAGGGGAAGAAACAGGGATACTGAAATATGCCTGTCTCAGGTGAAGTACCGCTAATGTTGCATTGCAGCAGGATGTAGCTACTCTTCCAGCTAAGAAAGCTGAGAAAAGATTGATCCTTTACTCCTTTCAGCATAAATTCCAACAAGTAAAGATGGTGAGATGGTGAAAGCAATAGGTCATATACGGCAACTATATTAGCACCCTAATTTTCTCATATTGGCTCTGCACTTCAAGCTCTCACACCTGATCCCCATAAGAAGGAAAGAAAGGCATTGGATGCCAACTGACTTTCCTTGCAGATCTGTCAATTTTCTACTTCCTTCCATTATATCTTTGAATCAAGACATGAACAAAGACATCAATGAGGCTCCCATTTTCATCCTATGTGGAAGGTGAGAGATCAGTTATCTGATCACCATACAATCCCTCTGGTCATGGCCTCGTCCAAATTAAACACACTTTCAATATCCAATGATTCCAAAGTGAAAAGTGGACACTCCATCTGACGAAGAGACAATGCTCAAGCAGACTATGCCATTTCATTTCAAAGGAGTTTGAATTCTGTTGTTACTTATTTTATATTCTAGCAAGCACGGGCACCTATGTCATTCTCATAATTTTCTTTAAAATATATTTCTTATTTTAAGGTTAACACTTTAATATTTACATATTTCAGTGCATTCCTGTTATTTTGTTTATTTAAAACTTTTGAAACTCATCAAATGATACCAAGGTGAGCTACAGAACAGGACCTAAAATTGATGATGATGTTTTCACTTGTGCTAGCTCATGTTCCTCTATTTGTTCTTCATTCTACTTTTTCATGTTCACTTTTTCAAAGACAGCCAGCTATCATTTTTCTCAGATAAAGTGGGACCCCATCTTCTGGATCAGTATCCACTGATTCACTTACCCACTGCCTTAAAAAAAACAACACACACACAGAACTGTGACTGCACTGAAACTCTTCTTCTAAATACCCCTAGGAATGATGCTGCGTGGTAATTTAATGAACTATGTAGTGAACCAGGCTTTTTTAAACTTAAAAAAAATAGGGCTGTGCTCAGACCACCTTATCATTATAAGTATTTTAATAATAATCATGTGCTAAGACAATTCTGACTTTCCAGAATTTTCTAGGTATACAATACTCAGAAGTGGATTACCATTCCCTTCTTCTAGGAGCTCCCTTTAACTGTGCAGATGTCCCAAGGTTGCACCGGTTGGCTCTTCTCCATAAAAACACAGTGGGGAATCAGACTCCCAACCCCTCACTCCAGATACCTCACTCCCTGAGCTATCCAGCCAGCACAAGTACCTCACAGAAAAAAAATTCTTTCCCTCACTGTAACCATCTCTATTTCCCCCCAATACATGCGTCTTCCCTGTGAACAAAATTAGGGCCAAAGTGGGAAGGGGAGGTTTCTACTAGCCCTAAAGTATTTAATTCAGAACTGGTTTGCAATTTACCAGCTGGTTAAAGTCAAACTTTTCCTTAGGGATTATGAGTCAGTGTACTTCTCATTTGTGTCTTTTTTTTTTTTTTTGCATAATGTGCTTCCCCTTAAGTCTATTCTGTTCTGTCCCATTTCTATAATAAGTTTCAAGTCTTCAAAACTAATCTCTCATGTCTATGTAGCGTGCACACACACAAAATCCTTTTAATCTCCAGAGTAACTAACAGATCACATTTCCATGAATAAGATATTTTTCTGGTACTTTTTCTAAAAAGTAGATTTGGTTTGTTTCATTGTTTCACACTATGCATGGAATTTTCTCAACCTGTGAAAAGTTACTCTTCCATTTTAATGAGTTGTGGATATTTTTAATTCTTGAAGATAGTAACATGAAGTTGAAGCATACTTTAACTTTCATATTTTATATTTTACTTTTCTATTTGAAAGTATATCATACATCTAAAGGAACAATCCCATGCTCCATAGTAGGGCAGCAGTGGGGCCATAAAATGATACAGATTCTTTCTTTTCGTTTTCCTCAGATACCAGGTCGAAATTCAGAGAGCAGCAGTGTAGACCTTATGATGATGTCATGCAAGAGGCAAGCTCTTGTGTAACAGCAGCACAAGAATATGTTTATGTGTGTGTGAGAGAGAAATTAAGACAGACCTGTGCCTGTATTACCTGATAAATAAATACTGTAGAATCATAGAATAGTGAAGTTGGAAGGGGCCTATAAGGCCATCAAGTCCAACCCCCTGCTCGATGCAGGAATATAAATCAAAGGGTATTTGCCAGGTGGTTGTCTAAGTTTCTCTTGAATGCCTCCAGTGTTGGAGCACTGTAGGCCATATCCTATTGCTGGTTCCAAATAGGATAGGCATATATATTTAAATCCTATTAAGCCAGTGGACCTGTTCTGGTTGGGACTAGCTATAAGAGGCTGGCGTATGTGTGCAACACAACAAGTACTCCCAAGGTGGACTAGTGACTTCTGGCTCAAGTCAGTTGTGGGAGAAGATGGGTGTCCAGGTATTAAAGCAACCTCCATTATTCCTCACCCTGAGATTTATCTTCTCTCTTGAAGAACTTCGTCTCCCTGGCTGAAGCCTGAGGAAGCACAGTGATTCCCAGAATTTGCAGTGGGCACCCTGAGACCTGGCAGCCTAAGAGAGAGGCATCATGATGAACAAACAGTACAATTATCCCTGGAATTCATCTCAATGTAGTTGTAGAAGGACTGCTCCTATTGCTCGGGGTGGGAGAGAATTCTGTTGCAGTTCATTTTTTTATCTGAAAATTACCAACATTTGCTTATTTCTTCCAATTTAGGATAGAAAGAACTTGAAATTTAAATATTTTGAATGTGGGAGAAACTAAAAGTGGCATATTTGTCCATACTATTCAAACACTAGATTTGAAATTTCTATGTATTCAGCAATGCTGATGCTAAATTAACTTTGCATTTTCCCCCCAAGATGTTTCTCATCTTCAGCACCTATGTAAGCAGACAAATACAGTACAGTCCTATCCAGGCCTGGTCGTAGTTGTATGTATTGAATTTGGTCAGTGCATATGGAGAAGGCTGGTCTTTCAGCTGTTTGTCAAGAATTTACCAAAATCTGCAATTTCCTACATGTTCACCACATAACTGATATGTAGATAAAAAACAGTGAATGTGGGGAAATTAAAACTTACAGATTTCTCCTCCTCAAGCTATCAGTGATCTTCCTCTTATGCCAGAGATGGGAGTAAAATGGGACCCCCTTCTGTTCCCCTGATATATCCCTCAAAACAGCACATTATCCTGCTTCTCAGCAGCAGCATCCCCTGGGATATCTAAACAGCACTTTAAGTGTGATTATATTTGCTGCTGCTAGGAACCACTCCTGATATTTGTTGTGTGCTATGAAGGCTTAGCTGTTCCCTGTGAGGAACACAGATTGCTCCCATTGAGATTAATTGCTACTGAGGAAGCACCTATTCACAAGAAGGCCTTGCTTTTTATCTGAGGGCTTTATGTCAAGTCTGGGCCTTCATTCTCTTCTGTTCTCAAGGACTGGGAAGAGGTTCCAGATCCTCATATGATTCTAGTCCTCCCTCTTTGGGAGGTGTGGTATCCTGTAGGCACAAGGGTTCAGGGACTTTGGCATACACAGATATTTCCTTTAGGAGATCTACATAATCTAGAGGATTCCTGCAGTGATGGCATGACACCCCTGGATGATGTTAATCCAGAAGCAGCCTGAGGAAACAAGAAGAAGTTGAATGCATAGATAGAAAAATCATACCCACTGAATTTGGCATGTGCCTTGAGTGTATCTAGCCATTTTGGATCCTAATAATAATTTAAAAAATGATAATGGCACAATATTAGGAAAAAGTTGCTGTAACTAGAAAGAATCTAATACATTCAAGAGGGTGTCTCAAACACAAATCCAACTGTCTTTACCGCATATCAAGTAAAAAATAATAATAAATGAAACAACCTTTCCCAATGAGAAAGACAATGCTATTAATGAAAGCACTTTTTATTTGGAGCAGTCAGATGATTCCCCCATTGGTTTTGAAGTGTCAGCCCTCTATACGGCAAGTGCAAATTGGACAAAGTATTCCACATCTCCTGATTCTCATGAAATTGTTTTGAAATGTATTAAGGGCTACTGTACAGATGACAAGGGCAGACAGTTCCTTCTCTGAAATCCACCATGGGGCTGATGCGCGGCACTCTAGATGTGGCATATGCCTTTGATCGCTTTTCATTGGAGCCTCTGTGCAACACTAGAGTAGCTTTAAAGATCATGATGGAAAAGAGGGCGGGGGTATATGCATTAGATGAAAAGAAAAAAAATCAGGCAAGAAATAGATAGATGTCTAAGCTCATTCCAGGCCTTTCAGATATCTTATCCCACAAGAAATCAAATGAGTATTTGCAATGAGCCCTGGTATTTCAATATAGTTGGTTTGGTTTCCATTGCACATACTTTACGGGAGCTTTCCTTGTAATTCAGGAACTAGAGGCTCCAAGAGAGGTTTTAAGCATGTTAGCATTGTTGGCCCACAAATACCAGTGCAAACTTCAATGATTGGTAGGAGCACTCAACCCGACCCAAACATGACTGAGGAGTTCTTAAACTGATCAGAAATATTCTCTGGTCCCATACAAATATCCCTATCTCATCTCATTTGTACACTTTTTTCTGAAACTGATGTGCAGCCACCCACACAATCAATTGAAGGCCTAATGATATTACATAACTACGTTAATAAAAGCAAATGAATAGCTGCAACTCATATTCTCATTAGCTTAAAAAAACAACACAAGAATGCAGCTTTTGGATTTAAACCTCTGTTGTCATATAGATCATTTAGTCAAAATATAGGACAAATCCTCTACCCCACAACTGTTAATTATGAATTATGCATAAAGTGTCTAAAATAGACACTGTTTGCAGAACAGCTGTGAAAAAGGACAGGAGAAATTTATTGAATAAATTATTCCTTGTGAATTATTTGTTTAGCTCTAATTAGTAGGAAGGAACCAGCTGTTTTTATGTTTATTGTACTTGTATTTTATGCCAAAAGTAGTTTATTTCATTCACAGGCAACGCAGAATGATATGTCCCCTTCATCTTCACATCCTGCTGTTCCTTGTCAGCATGAGCCCATCGTGAAGGAAAAGACTGTCTGGCATCCAGAGCAGTACTTTTCTTTTCTCAAAACATCTGAAACATGCTAAGTGGCTTCACCCATCTATACTGGACTCATGACTATGTTTCCTGATCCCATTGTAACCCGCAGGAGTTGCAAACACAGCAGCTTCCACCTTACCATCTCTAGGAATGTGTAAGGACACAGGTCTGCAGTCCCATATCCCAGTCCTAAATCTTTTATACTAACAGTGTTATGTTTGCTGCATTAGCAAATAATTCCATCTTAATCTCCCCAGTGTTGTGTGTATGGGTCTGGTAGCATGTTCCAAAGGCTCCCTGACTATAATTTACTACAGAAACACAAGGCAAAACCAAACCAAAAATAACACAAAGAAAAATGTGCAATTGTTTCAAGTTAACTACCATTTGAGAGCCAGTGTGGCATAGTGTATAGAGTGTCAGACTAGGATTCAGGAGACCTAGGTTTAAATCAGTCGTGAAAACTCACTGGGAGGTGACCAGAGATGGGCACAAATAAAAAAACCAACCACAAATTTTATCAAAAATTGCTGGTTCGTTGATTCTGGTCGTTCCAAACCAGAGGATCCAAACTTTCTCAAACCAATAAACTTTTTACAATTTAACAGACTTCCTGGTTCACCCCCACACACACATTCTACCCCACCCCACCCTGCTCCTTCCCACTGCCCCATTGCCTACATAACTTGTCCTGCTGCTGCCACCACCATTTAGAGAGACAGCGGCCAAGCTTCCCTCCCAGGCCTGCTATCTCTGCAGCTGCCCATGCACCTGCCTCTCAGCTGAGAGGTGAGTGCATGCGCACAGGTCTCTGGCCAGGAGCCGCCTGACTGATAATTATTATTATTATTATTATTTTGGTGGTTGTAGGTTTTTCGGGCTGTTTGGCCATGTTCTGGGCTGGCATCTTCAGAGCTTTTTGTCCTTTTCAGTTGAGACTATCCCACACACTACACCAGAACACAGTCAGAGTTCTAACTCCTGTCCTCTGAAGATGCCAGCCACAGAGACTGGTGAAATGTTAGGAAGAAAAACCTCCAGAACATGACCAAACAGCTCGAAAAACCTACAACAACCAACTATTTGCATCTTTGTCCCTCACAGAAGGTGGAGAGCAGACAGCTATCCATGTCTGAACGGATATTTTTAGAAAATGACTCTACCCAGCCAGAAGGACCAGTGATCACTGCACACAAAAGACTAGCTAACAACACCCATCAATCACAGTGACAGATCATCTCCCCTCTTATCACAACAACACACCCATAACAAAAAACACCCTGATCACCATAATCACCCAATCTCCTGAAAAGGACAAAAAGCTGATCCCACAGCTACAAATACTCAACTATCCCACACGCTATACCAGAACACAGACAGAGTTCTAACTCCTATCCTCTGAAGATGCCGGCCACAGAGACTGGTGAAACGTTAGGAAGAAAAACCTCCGGAACACGGCCAAACAGCCTGAAAAACCTACAACAACCATCGGATCCCAGCCTTGAAAGCCTTCAACAATAAATCTCTTTTTTTCTTTTTCCCCCCCTAGTCAGCCTGTCAGCTGGCCCTGCAACCTCTACGCATGGTCCCGCCTCTAAGCTAAAAGGCAAACAGCCAGCCTATCTGCCCACCTGGGAATCTCTATGCATGTCAACACCTCTCAGCTGAGAGGCGGGGACATGTGCCACATCCCCCTGGTGGGCTAATTTTTATTTATAAATATAAAAATTAGCCCACCAGGGGGATGTGGCACATGTCCCCACCTCTCAGCTGACTTTTTAGCCCATTGGGTTGCCTCTGTGCATGTCCCTACCTCTCAGCTGAAAGGTGGGAAAGGTCCCTACCTCTCAGCTGAAAGGTGGAGATATCCACAGGGGCCCCAGGGTGGGCTGATATTTTAAAAAATTAATAACTTCTTTAATTTTTTTTTAGGCAGCCAGACTATCTGCCCACTGGGGGGGCCTCTGCTCATTTACACCCCAAACTAGGGACCATCAGCAAACAGATCTCAAAGTCTTGGTACAGAGAGGAATATGATCTTTCAGCTAATATGGAGCCAAGCTTTATAGAACTTTACATGTCATACTGCACTTTGAATTGTGCCTCCTAACAAATCAGTAGCCAGTGAAGCTATTGTAACAAAGGTGTTGCATGCTCCCTGTAATTAGATTCAGTCAACCTTCTGACCACAGCATTTTGGACTAGATGATGTTTTCAAAGCTACCCACACACACAGTCCCAGCATAATCCAGATGGGATGCAACAAAAGCATGTATCACCATTGCTAGGAACATCTCAGATGAGGAACATCCAGGAACAGCTTATTGGATATTAATATATGACCACTATTAAACAATGAAGAGATGCAGTTTAGCCCTTTTCTTCTTTAACAGAGATCTGAAGTGTCAATCACTATCTGTGGGGATTTAGAAGAACACTGAGTTCAGTTCTGTTTTAATATATATATTTAATTATAAAGGAAGTTAAGCAGTTCACAAAGTCACACCCAAGCCTCGGCATAGAGAAAATGTAAAAGTTTAGAATGGAAAATCAGTGTGAGCACAGGATGTTAAGTCTCACACATTTGGTCAATGACCCCAGCAGCTTTAATGAGACCCCCACAAAATGGGTCAAATGAGAATACACAGTAGGACTTATCTTTGCAGTGAACTTGTCCACACCCTCAGGCTCTACAAATTGAAAAGTATCCTTATCACTGGACAAGCAGGAGCTGTAGTTACCTCCACTGCTGGATCTATATTCACTGCAGCTTCCAAAGTGCAGAAGACCTTAATCTGCAAAGTGTCATGTACATTGGTCACATCTGGGTGTCCAATCCATTCCCGGGGAACAAAGATGTCATGTATGCAAAGGTGCACAGAACAGTATTCAAAGGGGACCCTCTCTCCACTAACATCAGAAATGCACACAGCCCTTCATATTGGCAAAGATGAAGATTTTCATTGTTCTTTTTCTGGTGCAATGCACATGGAGACAGTGTCGTGTTGAGATTTTGATATGAAAATGTATTAAATATTAATGTTGTATAGTTAAATGTAAAATGGCTGATGGCTGATTTTACCTGAGTCATGTATAGATTGTATTCAGGTGTGGTATCAAGGATTAAGACTTAATGTTGTACAGCTGTGGTACATGATGAAACTTTGTGTAACAGAAAATGAAGTAATGTATTTTCTGATTGGTCACAGAACTGTACATATGTCATGTGTAAAATGAACGTCTTTATCAGCTGTAAGTCATATCACTTTTTCCTATGCTGTGTGTTGCTTCATGTCATGTTATGCTGCCAAAGGAATGTCTATTCTCTATGTATATATGTAAATAGACTAAGTTGTTGGTTTTACTCTCTCAGTGTCATAGTGTCATAAGTATCCCTACTAACCAATATCTCCTTACTCTGCTGATGTTATGAGAATACACGTTATAATGAAAATTCTCAACATGTCGTACATCAGCCTCTAGGGGCTCTTATGCAAAGGGACTGGTTGGTTGCAGTGCAATGTTGGAGATTTCTCTGCTCCATGTTATAACTGTGGATGTCACATCCATGAAGGAAGTCTTCCAAATCTTCAGTACTGTTTGGCAAGTCATTCTTCTTCAAGACAACTTACCTTCGAAGGAACAGAAGATCCATCTCAGTTACCTTAGAGATGAGAGAATGTCTGTCTCACAGCACCTTCTTGGCCCTCACTCTACCTACTTAGCAGCCTCGTTGCCTGAACAATGCACAAGAGACCACTTTCCTAACCAGTTGGGTGAGCTTCTTCTACCTGTTCATCCTTGAACTGTAGCTTCAACTGGCTAGATGACAGGAAATGTCCCAGAAAGCTATCAAGCCAGTTCTACCATACAGTCATACTGGTGCTGTCAAGCTACAAAGCATTACAGATTATGCCTGTAATGTATGAAGCCAATTAACAGATTGAAGTGCATCATATAGAACAGAATCAGAAGGTATTTACACTAGCTGTTAATTATAACTGACATTCTAACTTGAAAATCTTAGCAATTAGTGTGTTCTCTAATTCTCTGTATTAGTTTTTCCTTCTTTCCAGCTGCATAACATTCTGTACATTTCAAGTCAGTTGTCACCCCACATTTCTTCTGTTGCAAAGTACAAATGGATTGAGGTAGGGATCAAGTACCTCCTTTTTCATAGGCTGAAACATTTTAAGTTTCTGATCTCTCAGAAATGAGAATGGCTTTGCTAATGCAATCTGTTCTCCCAAGTGCACAAGTATTGCCTTCAAATTTGTGAATCCCTTGGAGTGCATCAACTGTAGCTTTAAAGAACACAATTAACATTATTTGCATGGAAATCCATTCTCATTACAGAGCAAGACAAAAACAATCAAACATTTCTTTTAAAATCATTAATTGGGTGAAAGGGGGTGAAATGAAGCTATATTGCTTCTTAATTTACTTAACCTTGCAAGCAGCCCAAGGATCCCCATCTCACTTTTTAAATGCTTTTTAACTTTTAAAAAACCAAACTGCAACAATCACTGCAGTGCAGCATTCTCTTGACAGCTACCTGTCGGCTGCGATGCCTTGAGAGCTGTGTCACTTGATGAGGAGGTTCTTGTCATTTTGCTCTCAAGGTGTTCCAGGATCTACAAACAGTGGGGAGCTGTGGAACAAGCCTTCTGTCAGTCTCAAAAGGCAAAGTTAAAAGTGAAAACCTTCTGCCAGCTTATAAGAATAAGTAAGATAAATGGCAGCTACCACAAAGGACATTTCTGCAAAAAATCTCTGCGCCCTTCTCTCCTGACAGTAGAAAACCAGACTCTGTTTTAGCGGAGAAGAATGTTTTCTGAAGAGATTTCATTCCAGCGTTGATTTAAAGCTTCTCCAAATAAAACGTCACATTAGAGTCTCCCCACCATTCCCCACACATCCCCTTTTCTAAATATTACTGGAACAAACACCAACTGTCAGGATAAGTCTTTTTAATTTTTATTTTTTTATTTATTGAATTCCTATACTGCCCAATTAGTGATTAACACTACTCCCATCTTTCCTCCAGTGAGCACAAGGTTAACATAAATGTCTCTTTCCCCACACTTTGTCCTGACAACAATCCTGTGAGGTAGGTCAGACTGAGAGAGAGTGACTGACCCAAGGTCACTCAGAAAATTTCATGGCTGAGTGGGAATTTGAATTCAGGTCTCCTAAATTTAGTACAGCACTCTTATCACTAAGAAATACATTACCCAGATTTGAAGTAGTATTGGGAGCCCAAAGCCATGCTTGTTTGTTTATTACATTAAAATACTGTATCTGGACAGTGAGCAAAATTGAAAGAAAGGGAAATAATATTTTAAGAAATAGTGAATTCAAATAAATTTTTGTGCTACCTATGCATACAGTGGTATAACTATTGAGGAAGTGCATAGTGAAAACGTTTGTTTGTTTCATTTCTGATTCTTTCAGAGGATGCCTCTTTCATTGTCATGTCTTTCATGTTCAAGTTCTTTTGTTAAACGTCGAAGCGATTGGCTGTTTCAGTTTTTTCCCTTTCATTTCCCCCTATTTATGTTCCATCTAGCATTTATCCAAAAGCCTTTAAGAACCTTTAAAAACTACTCAAAAAAAATGGAGAGAGGCAAAGCAAGGCAAGGCAATGGAGATTCAATCTTAAAGCCCCTCAAATCTCTTAAAGACAATGAAAAAAATTAAAGAGGCAGGGTTACAGAGAATCTGTCCCAAAGGACACTTAAAAACTATTTCAAGAAAGCAGAGAGCCAAGGGAACAGAGAAGAATCTGTCTACTCCAAAGGCAGGCAACTGTACACGAGAAAGAAAAATTATGGGGTAAAAGTACACCTCTAACAAAATAAATACAAAATTAACAAATAGCTATTTTAAAAAATCAGTCTGAGAAAGAAAGCATGCACCTCCACAGACAGGGGGGAAAAATCGCAAAATGAAAGGCACATATACATAGAGGCCTTCTCCCAAAACCAAGAAAAACAAACAAGGAAAAAAGGCAAAAAATACTGTACAACTAAAGGCTCCCTTCCCCAACAAAGAAAATTACTAGAATATAGGAGGAATTTCTCTCTTTCCTACTAGTTGATGTCTTTCTCCTCTCTTCTAAATCCAGAAGTCAGGCAGGCAGAAATGGGCAGCAGAATACAACATGGAGAGCATCAGGAGCTAGCAGAGAGATTCTGATAAGAATGACTTAAGCAAAGCACACCTCTCCAACCAACCCAAGTCCTTTTGCAGGTTCAAAATTCCCACTTCCTTATTCCTGGATGTTCTGATTGGCTACGGACAATCTGTAATTTGTGCCTAAGAGGGTCTTTTTCAGACATTGGTGCAAGAACAAAAATGAAGAACAGAACCTCTTTTATGTGTCTCCCCTTGTGTATTTACACAGAATTTTCATCCCTACTCTATAGATTAAACCACTGTAGCAAACTTATTTCTTCTTGATTTATTGTGATAGGAGATATACATATATACAGATGGAGGAAGAAGAGGAGACTACAAAGGTCAGAGTGAAAACACGGAGTGGAGGAAAACCTACACAGAAGGCAAAATAAACAACATGATTAAGTGGGGAGGTCTGGGGATGGTTATAATAATGTTTAATTAGGGGAAATCCAGATGAAAGGGAATTTTTTTAATTAAATGGGAAGGTCTGGGAAAGGATATAACAATGGTTAATAAGGGATAATCCAGATAAAATGGGGGAGAAAGAAAAGAATTAATAGATGGGAGGGATCCAGAGAGTAAAGGGAAGAACCAGCAAGTTGTAGAACAGATATGGAGGGAAAGGGATTAGGCTTTTAAACAAATCAAGATATGGCAGGGCTAGAGGAGGGAGCTAAGCCAATGGTCCAGACCACACTCCCCCCCCCCCCCCAAGGCCAAGAGGCTAGTAGAATCTAATTCAGTAGAGGGGCGGGGGTCAAAGACAACTAAGTGTAGGTGGGTTCCCCCCCTCTTTTTTCTTTCCTTTTTTTAAAAGTGTAGGTTGTTTAATGTTATGTATAGAAAGAATTAGGGTGTGCACAAGAAACCTGGGACAAGGAAGAAGTATAATAAATAAAGATTAAAAAGAGAAAATTAATTATTTGGAATGTGAAAAGCCTAGGAACGACTGTAAAGAGGGCAAATATACAAAATGTACTAAATAAGAGTAATGTGGACATAGTGTTTTTACAAGAAACTCACCAGAAAAAAGAGGGTTCAAATGAACTGAAATGTAATTGGTGTGATGTATATGAAAAATCTTTTGGTTCTTCAAATTCAAGAGGAGTAGCAATTTTAATTTCCAAAAGATGTGATTTTAAGATAGAAAAATTGGAAAAAGACACACAAGGAAGGTACTTAATAATACAAGGTAAATTAAGGGGAGAAAAGTGTACCTTAATGAATATATATGCACCTAATGAGAAACAGGAGGATTTTTTCATAAATATATTAAGTAGATTGGATAAAGTAAGGAAAGGATTTGTTGTACTAGCAGGGGATTTTAATATGACTATGGATGTTCTAAAAGATAAGTCAAAAGTACAGAAAGTGGATAAACAAAACAAAACTAATAAATTATACAATTTAATCGAAAACACAGATTTAAAAGATGTGTGGAGAGAATTAAAAGGGGATGAAAGAAGATACTCCTATTACTCATCGGTGCATAAAACCTACAGAAGAATAGATTATATATTAATATTGAAAGAATTGTTAACAAGGGTAAATAATACAAGTATTGATGTTATTCAAATCTCTGATCATGCCAGGGTAAACATGGAATTATTAGTAAATTGTGATTACAAAGAAGCGAATAGATGGAAGATAGATACAAATATTTATCAACATCAAAATATTATAGAACTGTTCCAAAAGAACTTAGAAGAGACTTGGGAAATAAATATGAAAGGAGGTGGAAAGGTTAAGATAATCTAGGACGCCATGAAGTCTGTGGCCAGAGGATATGCCATAAAAGTGGCAAATATGATTAAGATACAGCAAAAGAAAAGAACTCAAGAACGAGATAATACTATTAAGAAGTTAGAAAAAGAAGTAATAAGAACTAGAGAAAAGAAGATAATGGTGGATTTACAAGCTAAACGGAAGGAACTAGGAGGGATAAATATGGAAAAGTTTCAGAGGGATCTAATATATTTAAATAGGGATTATTTTGAATTTAATAATAAAAATTCAAAGCTTCTGGCTAAAGCATCCCCCCCCCCAAAAAAGTAAGAGTAATATAGAAGTTATAAAAAAATCAGAACGGGGATAGATGTAATAAAATGAAAGAAAAACTAGAAGCTTTTCAAAAAAATTATAAAGATTTATATACAAGAAAGAATCCCTCTATAGAAAATATTGAAGAATGTTTGAAAAAGAATTTTTTAAAAGTATTAACTGACGAGGGTAGAGAAACAATGGAGAGAACAATTACAGAGGAAGTGATGGAAGTTATTACAAATACGTTAAAGGTAGGGAACACACCTGGCACAGATGGACTTGGCCCAGAATATTATAAAACTTCCAAAAAAATTCATATTCCAAAATTAAAAGATTTGTACAATGGTATACTAATTGGAGAAGAAATTCCCCAGTCCTGGCAAGAATCATTAATAGTTTAAAATTTAAAACCGAGTAAAAACCATATAAATATAGAGTCTTACAGATCGATTTCATTGATAAATCAAGATGTTAAAATATTTACAGCAATTTTGGCAGCAAGTTTAAACAATTTCATAGGAAAATATATTGGGAAAGATCAGAACGGATTTATACAAGGTAGACAGATGTCAGTTACAATGAGAAAGGTGCTTAATTTAATGCGTCTTGCAAAAGAATTAAAATGTAAGGCAGGAATGGTATCCCCTTGTTGTTTAGTCATTAAGTCGTGTCCGACTCTTCGTGACCCCATGGACCAGAGCACGCCAGGCCCTCCTGTCCTTCACCGTTGTAGAAGGTGTTGTAAGTCTTAATAGAATTGGTCAATTTCAGCCTCTTCAGCATCGGTGGTTGGTGCATAAACTTGGATTACTGTGATGTTGAAAGGTCTGCCTTGGATTTGTATTGAAATAATTCTATCATTTTTGAGATTGTATCCTAGTACAGCTTTTCCCACTCTTTTGTTGACTATGAGGGCTACTCCATTTCTTCTACGGGATTCTTGCCCACAATAGTAGATATGATAATCGTCTGAATTGAATTCGCCCATTCCCATCCATTTTAGTTCACTGACGCCCAGGATGTCAATGTTTATTCTTGCCATCTCCTGTTTGACCACATCCAGCTTCCCAAGGTTCATAGATCTTACATTCCAGGTTCCTATGCAGTATTTTTCTTTGCAGCATCGGACTTTCCTTTCACTTCCAGGCGCGTCCGCAGCTGAGTGTCCTTTCAGCTTTGGCCCAACCACTTCATTAGCTCTGGAGCTACTTGTACTTGTCCTCCGCTCTTCCTCAGTAGCATGTTGGACACCTTCCGACCTGAGGGGCTCATCTTCCAGCGTCATATCTTTTAGCCTTTTGTTTCTGTTCATGGGGTTTTCTTGGCAAAGATACTGGAGTGGCTTGCCAGTTCCTGCTCCAGGTGGATCGCGTTTAGTCAGAACTCTCCACTATGACCTGTCCATCTTGGGTGTCCCTGTACAGCATAGCCCATAGCTTCTCTGAATTACTCAAGCCCCTTCACCACGACAAGGCAGCAATCCATGAAGGGGGTATCCCTAGATATTTTTAAAGCCTTTGACTCGGTTGAATGGGATGCACTAAAAATATTGATTAAACAGATAGGATTTGGCACCCAATTCAGACAAATAATACAACAACTATATTCACAGAATTCTGTAAAAATAATAATAAATGATGGTACAACAGAATCAATATTCCTAGGCCGAGGAACGGGACAGGGTTGCCCCTTATCTCCAATTTTATTTATATTAGTAATAGAAGTGCTGGCACAAGTAAGCAGAAATGATAGTTCAATTAAAGGCATAGATACCAGAGAGGATGATAAAATAAACCTTTTTGCAGATGATACATTATTAATAATTAAAAGCCCAAAAGACACACTGCAGAAAATCAGAACACATTTAAATTTATTTGAAGAAATAACTGGCATTTAATAGAAACCTAATATGGAGGGAAATGGAAATGTCAGAATACTCCAATAGACTGGAGGGCTTAGTTTTTAAAGAAAAAAATGTAGAAGAAATAAAGAGAACAACTCATCCCTTTTTGATGAATATGTTAGAGTGTTGGGATAATTATAGATATATATTGAGTCCACCTATCTCACCTTTGCAACAAGGAGTGAGAATATTTTTTTTGAGAATTTATTTATTACGGTCGGGTGACCAGCTCATAAAACATATTATGTGGCTAAAATATACAAAATGCAGTTTAAAAATGTACAATCAGTTCGTAAAACATATTATGTGATTAAAATACACAAAATGCAATTTTAAAAAGGTGTACAGCCAGTTCATAAAACATATTATATGGTTAAAATATAAATATTTCCTCCCTTCGGTTGGGGCCACAATATTTCTCTACGCTTGACAGTAAACCACCCTCATGTTAAAACCAGTCGACCTGTGAACTCAGGAAACTATAAGGGAGCGCTGTGCCATTGCTGCTGCACAAAATTTGCTGCAGAGCATGTAATAAGGGAGTCTTGATCGGAAAGAAGTAGCTGGATGTAAAATTCATCAGGTCTCCCTGGATATCTGAGAATGATTGGGCTCAAGAGGTTAGTGCGTAGATCTCTATAGAAAAGACAATACAGTAAGACATGACCTACAGTTTCCACTTGGCCATCATTACATGGACACAGGCAATCCGAAATAGGTATATGTTGAAATCTTCCTTCCATGAGTTTAGAGGGTAAAACATTAAGTCTCGCTAATGTAAAGGCTCTTCTGATCTTTGTTGACATTGTGCTCGTCAGATATGAAGATATTGTAAAGGCATTATTAGTAACAACACTGTATTTGCCCAACTGGCTCATATGCTCTTGAAGTTCTATGTCCCAGGTTCTTTGTTTGAGTGCTGCTTTAGCACCGACATGCCCCATCGCCAAAAGAACATTGGTGGAAAAGCCCATTTTCCTTATTTCTTTTGTAAGTTGTAATTTCCATTCTGATTGAAAGGAATCAAAAAGTGACATCTGTGCCAAGCCTTCTGAAGAGAAGAGAAGCTTTAGCCAGTAATTAAACATGTGGACTTTGGCGTGTGCTCTTATGGCGATTAGGCCAGCCTCTAAACGAAGGGCTACATTAGGTGTACAGGGGGGTACAGTCAGAATAGATCTCAAAAATTTAGTTTGAACTACCTCCAGAGGACGTAGTTCAGATAAAGCAAACAATTGGCACCCGTAGAGCATTTGAGCAACAACTTTAGCCTTGAAAACCTGAATGGCTGAGGGGATATGGTGACCCCCTTTGGTGTGAAAAAATCTTGTTAATGCCGCTGCACTTTTGTGAGCATTCAGTGCTGCATGCTTTATGTGGGGGGCCCAGGAACCCAAAGCATGAAAGATTATGCCCAAGTATTTATAGCTGGAAACCTGCTCTATGGGATGACCATTGATAGCCCAATTGTGCTTTACTCTTCTTCTACTGACCACGAGAACTTTGGTCTTCTGGTAATTAATTACTAACTGCTCTCGATTACAGTAGGAAGAAAGCCCCCTCAAGAGTCTTCTCAGTCCCACACATGTTAATGAGAGTAGGACCGCATCGTCTGCATAAAGCAGCATTGATACATGACGTGAGTGTAGTTTGGGGGGATGAAATTCAGGCTTAGCTAAATCTTCAACTATGTTATTAATATAGAAGTTAAACAAGGTGGGAGCCAGTATACAACCCTGTTTGACCCCATTGAAAACTGGGATTGGATTGGATAGAACTCCAGCTGAATTACAGAGGACTTTCAGATGGGTATTTTCATACAGTCGTCTCATTAGCAGAAGCAGTCGTCTGTCTATGTTCGTAGATTCAAATTTGGCCCAAAGTTTATTTCTTGGGATAAGATCGAAGGCGGACTTAAAATCAATAAGGGCTGCATACAGGGCGCCTCGTTTGGGGGAGGAGTATTTGTGAGCTAGGTGTTGTAGGATGAAGCCCTGATCCAAGGTAGACTTCCCTGACCTAAATCCTGCCTGCACATCAGTCAATATATTTTCTACTTGAAGCCAGTCCGAAAGCCTCCCCAGTAGATATCTTGCATACAACTTACTGATTGTGCTAAGTAGGCTTATCGGTCGGTAATTAGCAGGGTCTCCTCTATTGCCTCGTTTAAATATTGGTACTATAATGGCTAATCCCCAGTCCTCTGGAATACACATTGTATAATTAATCCAGGAAAATAGGGAGGCCAGGACTGGAGCCCACCAGTCCAGGTTGGCCTTTAACAAGTCTACTGGGATATAATCAGCACCAGGGGCTTTGCAAAAAGGAGTGGCGGTTTAGAGTTTCCCCAAAAGTCTTAAAATTAAACTTAAAGAAGTATTAATAGAGAAAGGGTTAAACACAATAAAGAGTTGGATGAAAAAGATTAAAGATAAAAATACTATAAAGGAAATTTGGGGGGAAGAAGATGGAATATCCTGGTTAAATATACTCCAAATGGAAATTTGGACAAGAGAGTGGACTAGAAATGTAGAAGAGATTAGAAAATTGACAAAATTTGAGGGGATTATTGAACAAAGACAAGATCAAGAAGAAGGAAAGAGAAGAAAGGGAACAGTTAGCGTAATTTATAAGATTTTAGTACATTCTGGAATCGAACAAGTGATGATGAAAAACCAGTGGCAGGAGGACTTTGAGGAAGAGATTAAAGGAGAGGATTGGAATAAGATATGGTCACAAAGAATAATGAAGACTATGTCTATAAGAGTAAAATTGTTATAAGGTAGCATGGAGATGGTATTTTACTCCAGTAAGATTGAATATAATAAATAAAAATATGCCATCTCAATGCTGGAGATGCAAAAAGGAAAGAGGGACCTATATACATATGTGGTGGACATGCAAAATAAGAAAGAAAGAATGGACATTGTTTTTTAAAGAAATTAGAGAAATTATTAGATATGATATTCAGATATCATCAATTATTGCTCTCCTAAATATAATTAAGAATGATTGTCTTTAAAAAGAACAGAAAGAGTTAATTGTTATAATGGTTACAGTAGCAAGATTAATATTTGCAAAGAATTGGAAAAGCAACAAACAAATTAATCTGGAAGACAGGTATAAACAAATGTGGAGCTTAGCAATCAATGATAAGTTAACATGTGAAATGAAAATAAGAGGAGGAATTGTAAATTCTAATGATTTTAAAGATGTATGGAATTCACATTTGGAGTGTGTTTTTTTTTTGAAGAAGAAAGGCTATATGCGAGCAAAAGAAACAATGTATTTTTGGAGAGGTACGGGGTGAAAAGGGATATAAAGTGATACTTCTAACCACCTAGTCCCAAGTGTGAAGGTGGCATAGGTCCAATGTGTATTGTATGTAGTAATTATAGAATTGTATTTTAGTTTTAGTATCAAATAATATATTTTTAAAAAGGGAAAAAAACCTCCACTATCTAATGGTTAAAGTCTCTCACAGTGCAGTGGCAGGTAGGTCTACTCAGAAGTAAGTCCTGTTGCACACAATGGGACTGCCCCCCCTCCAGAACTGCAGCCTTTGAAAGAAGTGTGAAGTTCTTTGTTTTTCAACAACACAAACTCTTATGGTGCCAAATTTCTTATGTATTATTTAAATTGCTCCAGGATTGCTTTGTGACCTATAACCTAAGGCATTCACCAGAAAACGTTCTGCTCAGGGTTAATTATGAGTATTAATCCATCCCTTCATTAAAATTATGCTTGCTCAGTATTTAATTCCATGCGGTCTACTTCGGATGGCCTTTTCTGCCTTGGCCCAGTGCTGCAGGTATAAATGATCTATGTGAATCTCTTTTCTGCATAGTGATGTAATGAGTTCCTCCTCGTTATTCACAACGGTGCAATAAATTGGAACCGGGCAAGAATTCCACATTATTTCTCTGTCTGTTTACTAAATCAATCTGTAATCCTAGAACAGGAATATAATGAAAATTCAGAGTTGTCACTGCTGAATCATGAACATATTTTATACTGTAACACTGTCTCACCCATGATGGTGTGTCCTGCTCCCTCCTCCACAGCAACAAAGAGATAAATAGGGATTTTAATAAATCAGGAGAAACAGATGGACGGGAGAAGCACTTTGCTAAGCTAAAAGAATGGTGTAGGTTGTAAATTAAATGTTTATTAGCAACCCTAGCTGCCAAGATTTCGGATAGTGTTCCAGCACTCAGGCACTGTTGCTACATAAAGCAGCTGCACTGGCTCTCAAGGACTTTCTGAAAAATTCAAGGTTGTATGAAGTTAACCCAGAGAATGATTGCTTGTCCAGATGTGATCGCAGACACTAGCAGAACAAAAATGACAGTTTGATTCACGTATAAGTCAGTCTTGGATGTCTGGCTTTCTCTCTCCTTCTCTTTTTTTGAGTGCTCAGGCAAGATAGATGCCTTTTAAAGAAGCATCAGTGGTGAATGTTCTGTCAAATTCAAAGGTCAGCCATAGTAAGGGATAAGCAGAAACATAGTTCTAAAGCTCAACAGAAAGTCTCTAAACTGATTTCATTAGTCCAGCTCATTTGTTAGAAGTCCTTCCTTCTATCTGTCTTCAAAAATTAAGCTGTATGGCCAACCTATATCTATCTATATCTGTATCTTGTATCTGTACCTGTATTCAATTCTTCGAAAAACTTCCAGTTTATGAATGTGGGATATTGTACTTCTGTACCCCAGGAAATGGCCCAATATTTCTGCATAACATTGTGCCCACATTGCCAGCAGGAAAAAGGATGCCAAGCTTTACATAGCAAAGGGCAGCCTGAATGTTGACAACACCAATAGTCAAGTCAAGATGGTCTACAAGACACCCTCTTCTGCTCACTACCATTCACTCTTGTTGAAAAACAGCCCTGATTATTGCTTTGTGTTTGGATGAGAAGTGGTTAGCTGATGAAAAAAGGAGTCCGCTTCCGGGGTTTTCCCTTGCATGGTGTCACTTTGTGAATGGTAGCAGTGCTGGGGGACTCCTGTTCAACACCTTGACTATTGGCCCGTGGAGTGTCTCAGGGTTCCGTTATTCCCCATATTATTTCACATATACATGAAAACCCTGAAAGAGGCTGTCCAGAATTTTGTGATCTGGTACAACCAGTGTTCTGGAAGCACCCAACTCTAACTGCTTTTTAAGAATTTCCAGGAGACCCTTCTCTCAGTGTTTCTGCTACATCCGTGTGAAATTTGTTGCTGATTCAAGGTTCAGTTTCATAGTTATATATATTTTTGTTTGGGGCATCCCAATTTTTTTTATATGGCTTATGGAATGCCTTTTCTTCCTAAGAGCAAAATATATGGCTGCATGCTTGTTCAGCCATTATCATAGAATCATAGGATAGTGAAGTTGGGGAGCATCAAGTCCAATCCCCTGCCTGATGCATGAATACAAATCAAAGGATATCATCCAAGTGGTTTTCTAAGTTTCTCTTCAATGCCTCCAGTGTTGGAACACTCACCACCTCTCAAGGTAATTAGTTCCACTGTCTATCTCTATCTCTATCTCTATCATTATATGTATGTCTATTCCTATGTCATTTCAGAATTATATAAATATAGTATAGATATAGATATAATTGCAGATATAATACATCAAGAGCCTAAAGAAAATTTGGGATTCATTACTTTAAAACATTTGTTTGACTGATATAGATATTCAATCTGTTCTACCTCAAGTGCTCATGGCGGATTTTAATGAGTGGTATTTATTCTTGTCCTTGACCATAATAATTTGTGCTTTTATTGTTTGAACAGTTGACCTCCAAGGCATATCATACAGCAGTTCTGAAACCTCCCAGTTTCAAGAGCAGTTTGGTGTGTGGACTCTGCTGGGAAGGGGAAGCTGTTCATGAAAAAAGCAAAACAAAACCTAGAAACGCCTCATGCATGTAGAACTTACCTTTCAGTTCTTTGGATCCTGACTGTATTCCCAAACCAGCCAGCAAAACAAGCAAACACAACTTTACGGCTGTGTGCTGAAAGCCTATAAAAGGACAAAAGATTAAAGGTCTCAGACTAGAAATGTAGGATATGTTCTTGGTTTTGTTTTGTTTTCTATTGTTTGGTTTCTCTCTGCCATGATTTGAAAAACACCTCTTTGAAAGAAAATGTAGGTTTCACATGTGTTTTCTTCAGAGTCTTTGATAGTGTAATGCATTATTGACAGTGAGGTTGGACTGCATGCTACCAGCCACACATAAACAACTTGTTTTGGTATGATATGTGGCCACAGGTTTATTGGTTACAACTCCAATAGCCCCTAGTGCTAGCATAGGGGACAGATTCTTGTCAGCCACCCTGCCTGTATATGATGCAGACTGGGAGGGCAGATAAAGGGTTAACTACATGGATGTAGGCCAATGTGTAGCCCAGCCTGTCCCCCAGGGAGCAGGGGTGCACAACTGTCCCTGAGATTGACATGCACATGACCACCCCATTAAGGGACTCAACCCTGGAGGGCATCCCACTCCCATGGGAGCACCACGATCCATCCCCATGCTTCCAAAATTCCCCCAACAAAGCTACCACATGAATCTAAATAACATACTCCAATTCATTGTTGACTACTACTTACTTTCCCAAACCCATTTGTTTCCAGCCATTGAAACAGATTCCAAAATAACAAAGAATGGGTGAATCGGAGAAACCCAGGAACAAAAGAGAGTTCTGGTGTGGCCAGCAAACAGTTTTAAATCCCCCACCAGAGCAGACATGATAGCCCAGCACTTCCCATCCACTTGGGGAAACTGCTCTCACCCATCAGCCAGTTTAAAGTCCTGAGCGGGTGCAGCTCATTGCAATGTTGGGAGTCCTGGGAAGAAGAACACCATGAAATATGGCACTCGACACTCTCCAGCCCTGAAGCCACTGCCGCTGATGAAACATGGCCCCAGACATGAGTCCAGGACCATCACCTCTCATAGTAGCACACTGTAATCCTATTTACATGTCTTCTTAGGAATTAATCCACTAAATGTAATGGGACTTCTGTAAATAATTCATATCTGATTTACAATAATCCTAAAATTTTTATGTGAGAAGTGGTTTCAGTCTTGCATTGGAATCCTCTCAGAAGGCAAGGGAGTGAGCATAAAAGGAATTTTCTCAGAATCACACATTTGTTTTCAATAATACTAAATCCAAAGAGACAACCTAGTTCTAAACAGCACAGGCAACCCAATCTTGAACTCTGCTTCATGCTTGTAATGCCTTTGAGACAAAGTCTTGTATTGCAAGCCTTCCTTTCTTGAGGACTTCTCTACTGCTTGTATACAAGAACATTGTAAAAGGGCTTATAAAATCAGATAACAAGGAGGTTTTCTTTAAGGAGATTTTTTTTATAACAAAACAAGTTTGCTGCAAAGCATTGGTTTTAATTCCTGGTTATGTCAAATATTTTCGACATACTCTTTAGAAAAATGTTGAGCCAGTGCTTCATATATAAAAAAGGATGGCTGGCCTAACTATTAGCTTGCTACTTCATAACCATTTTGAAAAAGTCGCTTTTTAAAATGAGCAAGTATTATTACCAGGGGCAGCTAGTGTGGTATAGTGGATCGAATGATGGGTTAGAACCCAGGAGACTGGACTCATATCCCAACATGGTCACTAAAACTACTGCCAGAAGGGTGACACTGATAAAACTACTGTCTAAATATCTCACCTACCTTGGAAATTTTGATTTGAAAGCAACTTGACAGTACGTAACAACAATATTTTTATGAGACCTGTCTTTTAGGGGAAATTGACCTTCCTTAAACTTCAAGAAGATTAGACAATAATGTAATACAAATGTAAAATGGTTAAAATCTATTTCTAGTAGAGTTTAATCAGATACATAAGAAAAACAGAAAAAAAAGTTTAACTTTAACATATCTGCAATTAAAAAACACATACTAACCTCACTTAGTATGCTAACATGCGCTGGATTATGGAGAAAGCCAGAGAGTTCCAGAAAAACATCTACTTCTGCTTCATTGACTACGCAAAAGCCTTTGACTGTGTGGACCACAGCAAACTATGACAAGTTCTTAAAGAAATGGGAGTGCCTGACCACCTTATCTATCTCCTGAGAAATCTATATGTGGGACAGGAAGCAAGAGTTAGAACTGGATATGGAATAACTGATTGGTTCAAAATTGGGAAAGGATTACAACAAGGCTGTATATTGTCTCCCTGCTTATTTAACTTATATGCAGAATACATCATGCGAAAGGCAGGACTGGATGAATCCCAAGCCGGAATTAAGATTGCTGGAAGAAATATCAACAACCTCAGATATGCAGATGATACCACTCTGATGGCAGAAAGTGAGGAGGAATTAAAGAACCTCTTAATGAGGGTGAAAGAGGAGAGCGCAAAAAATGGTCTGAAGCTCAACATCAAAAAAACTAAGATCATGGCCACTGGTCCCATCACCTCCTGGCAAATAGAAGGGGAAGATATGGAGGCAGTGACAGATTTTACTTTCTTGGGCTCCATGATCACTGCAGATGTTGACAGCAGCCACGAAATTAAAAGACGCCTGCTTCTGGGGAGGAAAGCGATGACAAACCTAGACAACATCTTAAAAAGCAGAGACATCACCTTGACAACAAAGGTCCACATAGTCAAAGCTATGGTTTTTTCCAGTAGTGATGTATGGAAGTGAGAGCTGGACCATAAAGAAGGCTGACCGCCGAAGAATTGATGCTTTTGAATTGTGGTGCTGGAAGAGACTCTTGAGAGTCCCCTGCACTGCAAGGAGAACAAACCTATCCGTTCTGAAGGAAATCAACCCTGAGTGCTCACTGGAAGGACAGATCCTGAAGCTGAGGCTCCAATACTTTGGCCATCTCATGAGAAGAGAGGACTCCCTGGAAAAGACACTGATGTTGGGAAAATGTGAAGGCAAGAGGAGAAGGGGACGACAGGGGACGAGATGCTTGGACAGCGTCATCGAAGCGACCAACATGAATTTGACCAAACTCCGGGAGGCAGTGGAAGACAGGAGGGCCTGGCGTGCTCTGGTCCATAGGGTCACGAAGAGTCGGACATGACTTAACGACTAAACAACAACAAAAAAACTCACTTATCCCTGTGAAATTCCCTTACTTGTGTCAATGTAATATACCAAAGCAATGGAATAATATTATGAATGCATTTCTTGTTAGCATTATTATTCGATAAATGGGAATGTTGGTGGCGTTCATACTCTGCTTGGATACCTTTCAACTCATGAAATAATCTTGAATAGTAATTGTTGTTAACTTGTCATGTTTTACCTTTTATTTTTCATCAGAAAGATGGTAGCACCTGAATGGCAGCTGCTGAAAGAAAAGAATGGGCCAAAAAAGTATGCAATAAGAATCTTGTCTTGCATTTAGTAACTTACAAACAGAAACTTCAAAGTGAACCAGGTAGAGTTGATTATTACAGAATCAGCTTGAAAGATGATGGAACTGTTAGAGTTATATCCTAGATCTCTGATTTTTGTTTTTCTCCCATCCTCTATGATGTATAAAAGGGACAGGAGTTTATTAAGTCAGTTGAAAATCTTGAAGGTTCAGAGGATACAACAGTTAGGTCATGGGGTATAAAATGAACTATTTAAAACAAGAAGGAGTGGTGTAGGCTGTTCCACCACCCAAGATGGGAAATGAAACATAGAGTATGCCTTTCATCCTCAAAGCAAGGCAGGGCTGCACAATAACATACCCATGAAAATCTTGGCATCCTTTTTCCTCCTGGCAACACAGGCATGATATTGTGCAACAATATCAAGCCATTTTCTGGTGTTTTTAATCATGGATACAGAAGTACAGTATCCCACATTCATAAATGAAAAGTTTTTTTTTTAAAAAAAGAATTGAATGTTTATATTATGTACCATCTAGGTGCTTCTGATGACACTAATAGGGCTTTCAATGTATGTAGATGTTCAAGGAGTGATTTATCTCTGGTACATTTCCATGCCTGAGCCAGGATTTGAACACAAGTATCCCAAGTCTCCTGGGTTTAGATTTCTTTCTGTAGTTTGTTAGGAATTAAGTTGAAATAGAAAACTGTGTCGCTGTCAGAACAATACACTAATCTGAAGGTAGGCAAAGTGCAGCCTTCCAGATTTTGATGCTCCTCAACATTGGCTATGTTGGCTTGGACTGATGGGGCTTCCTGTCTAACAACACCTGGATAGCTGCATGTTGTCTCCTCTGCACTGTAACAGCTAAACCAGTTTCAGTATGGTTCAGTGAAGCTAAATGTTTTATTTTGACATTCCCACTGGAAGTGGAAGCAGTTGGTCAGTGTGTGTGACAAGTATGCTGCATTTAACAAACTAAGGTCCTTTAGATCATTGGCTTATCCTGTCTTGAAACGGTGACCACAGTAAGCCAGGGCCACCTCATGGACTCAGTGGAGAGTGACTCAATCCAAAACTGAGGTATGCTCCCTGTTTTAGTTATGGTCCATCTACAGTCAGTGCCATTGCCCCACAATGAAAGGAAGAGCAGAAAAGGTGCCTATTGGCACCATCTTCAACTTCCATCCACTGGAAAGTATGAAAGATTTTCTCTTTGCACAAGCGTTTGCATATAGCCCTTGAATGCATAATTGATATCCCATCATCCGTTTCAAGATGCATAATACTCAAAGCCTGCCCATTTATTCTGGAGTCTTTAACAGAAAATTCCACAGGCACCTCTTCTCCCACCTGACAGTAAAACTACGATATGAGACATTAAATATTGAACAACTGGCTGGCTTTTGTATGATATCTCCAAAGCTCCGACTATGATAACTGCCTCACCATGCTGAATCCACAGCTTCTATAGCTACAAGGAAGAAGAGAACCATGACCTGACTGGAGGAGATATTCCTAAGACTCTCCTTCTTCAGCTGTACACATCTAGAGCCTTTTTCAGTCAATAGCCAAAAACTCCTGTTGCAAAGGATTTGGCCAGTGGAACAGAAATGGCATGCCTTCTAGTGGGAAATTGCCACTAATTAACAAGTCCTCACTTGGATTCCTGGTCACACACCAAGCCACCCAACTTGCATGCATTGAGGAATATGTATATCTATAAGTGACAGTTTGCTGGTACGAGTTGTGCCATTTCTCCTTTACCATTGCAACTACACAGCAGGATTCTAGCCAATGTTACTGAATCAATCAGAAGACTGATGCATTTATAATTAACAAATCTAATTCATAATCTCTTATAGGTGGCCAGGAGTGCCTTTGCATATTTAAAACAAGTGCACCAGCTTCACCTGATTAAATGGACTGTTGTACCTTACTGCTTTGAATGTGTTTTGGTGTTGCTTATGTTTTTGTATGGTATTTGTTAGATCCTTTTTAGTATTTGTATACTCACTGTTGTATGATATTCCCACATAGCTTTAATATTGTCTTTTGATTATGTAAGTCTCCTTGGGTCCTTTTAAGGATAAAGGCAGGGTAAAAATATCTTAAATAAATAAATAGATGGTGCCTTTTGGTAACTTGAGTTGAATTACTATTATGTGATATGCTCTACAACTATTATTATTTATTAATTAAGTTATTTTGTATCCTACTTTTTCTTTAATGAGCTGAAGATGGTATTACTCTCCTCCTCTCCACTTTATCCTTACAATTCTTTGAAGAAGATCAAGCAAAGTGCAAATGATTGGCCCAAGACCAACCAGTGAGTTTCACAACCAAATGCAGACTAGAACATTGACTGGCACTTTGCAATGTTATCATCTCTGCAGAAAGAATATATTCTACTTTCTGACTACAGTCTGACTTGTGTTGTGGAATTCTAATATTATGCCCTAATGGTGTATAGTAGCACTCCCAGAACCCAACTCTGGGCCTATTCCTATGTTAACCTCGAGGCTCCAACTTCCATCTACTCATCAAGGATGATTTTTTCATGAGTTGGCAGACCAGAGTGGAATGAAGAAATTGCTGTATTGGAAGATTTTTGTCTGGATTTTTCATATATAAAGCATCCCAAATATTGTGCCTTTGTGCTACACTCAACTCCTGCTCTTGAAATTCTGTTTCTGATGGATATTGATGATAGAAGGAGACACTACATTTCTATATGATTCATATTATAAAATGACAGGTCTTTGTTCTTCAACATTGGAACTATGCCTCATCTCTGACGTTATTTGCCTTTCTAGCAATCGCAAATTATAAAGGAAAGGCAAAGTTGGATGCAAGACTACCAGACAGAACAGCATAGCAGTATAACTTTATATTTATATGGGTAGCACTATTCTATTCCCAGAATTGGAAAAAATTAAATGAATACCATAAATAAAACTTACTAGACAGTCAAAGTTAATGATGTTACATTCAAACATCCTTGCAATGCTGATTGTTTAAATATAGTTATAACAAGATCTGGGAAATTTGCCAAACGTTAGTAATTCTCCAAAAGCCATAACCAAACTCAATTGCATGTTTAATAAAAGATACAGTGCATTCCTTCTGCTGTATAATATATCGATTTCAGAAGAGTCCCAGTCTTGCAGCTTTTATCTCATTCAGCGAATCCCACAGAAATCAATCAGTCATCCTTTCATAAGTAAATGCAGTGCTACATCAAAGGCCTGTGCTGAATTGTATTGGGCCACGGGGATGGGATGAGGACATCTCTCCTACACAAATCTCAGATTCTGTTCTCTTTGTGTCCTCTATCTGCACTCACAGGACCTGACTTACATAGTAGACATGCCTTCTGTATTCTGGCCAGCACTATAGTGAAAACCTGCAGATTATAGGCAGGATTTCTGCAAAATGAAACATTGGGTGTGAAATCCAGGTATTGCCATACAAGTAACTTTCTTCTTGTTGTTTTCTAAAGACTAGGGTACTTTTCAGAACACTAGTTGCTTAATATTTCAGCATTCCCGCCACTTCAAAAAAATATGTATTCATTTGATTTTATTTGACAGTTTTGCATTGCTTTTCTTAGTGGAGCTGAACATCTTTTATGACATCAAAAGTTGATATCAACCATGTAAGGATCACTCATGTCTAACACCATTCTGGCTTCTGTTTTATCTCAATATCATACAGAAGTAACCAAAACTAGAATAAGTGAGAACAATTTATAGCCCATGAAACCATGCATTCTGTCTCTACTGTTAAGATATTTGAGACAGTATCTTACCTGCTCTGACCTGTTCTGACCTTCCTTTGACAACAGGCTGCTATTCTTAGGGTTGTTGATGTCACTTCCTTCTCACACCTTTCTCTTGTCCCTCCATCTTGCCTTTTTTCTCTAGAGTTGAAAGGCGCATCTATGGCTCCTGACATCTCTGACTTAGTTAGCTACCACCTTTCCTATCCCAAGCCTATTTCTCAGATAAATACAAGCAACCTTATTTTCTGAGGGGAAAAAGAATGGACATGGTTCCTTTACAAATGGGGAAGTGTGCTCAGGTAATCATTCAGAGTCTCAAAGGGCTGGATCCACAAATTAATATTACTCCAGTACTGTTATGTGTATACTCTCCAAGGGATCAGTTGTCACATGTTCCTTCAGTCATGTGTGTGAACCATACCTCTGTTATGGTTTATTTCAGAATTGCTCTGGATCCTGCGTATGCAATTTCTTTATGCACGGTTTGCATAAAACAATTGCCATTAACTCACCCCCCAAACTGTAAGGCTGTGGTATTTTTCAAGGACAAGTACAAAGAATTTCTTTTTTTCCCAATTTGCATCATTATCACTGTGTAATTTCCAAGCATCACCCTTTGTTTCCTAGAGTTGATTTTCATGCACCTTACGAAACAGAAAACTTAGAAATGCCAAGAGGCCTGATACAATCTGAATCTCATTTGAGCAGACACCAATTGAAGAGCTAAAAAAGAAAATGCGAACCCCAGCAAGATAGAGCTCCTCTCAACTGTGTCTTCAAAAGCCATTGTGATTCTACCCTGCAGCTTATTCATTCAACTGTTACATTAGTAAAGCCAGACTTTCTCACTTACAGATTTCAAGCAGAGAGTAATGGTACACCAAAGTTGTAAAGAGCATTTGCATAATGCAGACTAAATATTTCAGGCATATGATATGGGCAAAGGGCAAAGCTTTTTACTGTAACTGAATAATGTAGGACATATTTGTCAATAATATGTTCTCAAGTGACGTGACCCAACCGAATACATTATATGGCGAACACTGTTGTATGAGGTCTATGGAAGGATAAAAAGGATCTTACAAAGCTGGATCATGATTTACAGACCTGTCCTTTTAGAATTCTACATGCCAAACTTTTAAAAGATGTGCCTTTGCAATAGCATTTTTCACTTTTGCTATGATGTCCGGAAATAGACATTCAGTTGTTAAATTAAAAAGAAATACAATATTTTTTGCAACTTCGGTAGACAATTAAGTCATAGCCCAAGATGTAGTCTTCTACCTAGAACTAGAAATGGGAAATTTCACCCCACTCCACCCTCAGGTACCATCTCATTTGCTCCAGAAAGCCAGGCAAACTTCAGGTGGTGTCACAGGATGTGGTGCAGGAGAAGGGGAGAGTCTAATCTGTACTAGAGAACAACTGCCAATGCAACATTGTGAGAACCAATATGATATAATGGATAGAGTATCAGACTAGGACTCAGGTGACCTGGATTTAAACCCTGCCTCAGTTTTGGAAACTCACTGGGGGGCTGGGATAGCAATGGTTACAACTGCTTGAATATCTCACTTATCTTGAAAATCCTATTAGCATCACTGTAAGCCAGAAGTGACTTGACAGTACGTAAATTAATTTAGTGCAACGTTGGATTTCTCTTGATGGTGTTGTGAGATTGGTTTAGGCTGCCCTCCCTGCATATGGGCACCCCATCTCAAATGTCTCAATGTTGGTTACCTGAAGTTTGCCCACTGATTGGGACATGGATGACGGAGCTCTGCTGAACACCAGGGACAGCTTGAACGTGATGATGGAGGGAAAGCTGTATAAAGAAAGCTCAACAGTGAGGAGGAGAAAACCTGGGCTTATGCAGTAGACTGAGACAACTTCCAGGCAGAAGAGGTGGCCCTTGATGTAAGGTTGGGAGATGGTGAGAAGGCAGGACCCCTGGACAGGAGAATGAGTGAACCTATTACTGCTCCCAGAGGAAGAAGCCTGCATATGGAGAGACGAGGTGAGGTGTCAGGAGGCCAAGTGAGCTGAGAACAACAGGTAAACCAGATGTCACCAGTGAGAATGTGAATTCCCACTCTGGTTCTGAGATATATGCCAGAGATGGCATATATTTTTATTTTATGTTATTTTATTTTATTGTATGTTATTTTGTCTCATTGTATTTTTTTTTCTTTGATCACTGGATTGTTAATCACTTTATGTTTTTTTCTTTTGAATTATTAATTGTATATTTGCACTTTAAATTACTTTTGTTATTATTATGGAGTGGAAGGCCTGCCCTCCCAGCGAGGGGCCATTGAACATTCGGGTGATTATGGGTAGAGGGAGATATGGCGCTGGCAGGGCCCCTACTCGTGTCAGAAGAACGGTTAGCAGATGTTTGAAAGCTGTTCACTGTTCTGGGACCCTGACCAACCGTCAGGATCGAGGTAGCCAGATCAGCCGACCTTCCACTCTAAAACTGGTGCTGTTGAATGCCAGGTCTGTATCCAATAAATCCCAGATTATTCACGATCTTATTCTGGAAGAGGATGCAGATCTGGCGTGCATAACCGAGACTTGGATTAGTGGGGAAGGGGGTCCACCCCTGGCCCTGGTCTGTCCTCCCGGTTATGCGGTCCAGCACCAGGGTAGACTGGAGGGACGGGGGGGGGGGGGAGTAGCCATTGTATATAAAAACACTCTGGAGGTTACCAGGCGCTCCGCGGTGGTGAAGCCGGGTTTGGAGGCCCTCCACATGTCAGTAGGGGCCAGGGATGGTATTGGGATTTTGCTGGGTTACTGTGCTCCCCGCGACCCAGCCATCTCCCTACCAGAGCTGGTGGACTTTGTCTCCGCGGCACTGTTGGAATCCCCGAGGCTTTTAGTCTTGGGGGATTTCAACATCCATGCGGAGGCAGAGACCTCTGGACCAGCTCTTGAGTTCTTGGAAACCATGGCTTCCTTGAACATGTCCCAACATGTTAACGGCCCCACCCACGTGGGTGGTCACACATTAGACCTGGTTTTCTCCAACAACCGGAGCGAGCGTGGTCTGTTGGTGACTGACCTTGTGTCGGTCCCCTTGTCATGGACAGATCACCACCTAGTAAAATGTAACCTCTCAGTGGCCCTCCCACCTCGCAGGGAGCAAGGACCCATTTTAATGGTCCGCCCTCGAAGGCTACTGGATCCTATAGGATTCCAGGATACCATGAGAGGGATTCCGACAGATCTGGCTGGCGCTCCTGTCGAGGCTCTGGTGGACCGCTGGTTTACAGCTGCCACTAGGGCTGTTGACATGATCGCTCCTAAACGCCCTCTCCAATGCAGAGCTCGGCCTGCGCCCTGGTTTAATCAGGACCTACGAGCGATGAAGCAATTTAGGAGAAGGCTAGAGCGCAAGTGGAGAAAGAACCCGACGGTATATAATTGGATAGCTGTCAAGGTCGCGACTAACTTTTACCTTTCCAAGGTAAAGGCTGCTAGCCGAATACATCTCGCTAACCGGATAAGCGAAGCTTCAAATCAGCAGGCGGAGCTTTTCCGTATAGTACGCGACCTATCCGGAATTGGTCTGAGTGACGGGCCTCCCCCTAGTATATCACCGGACCAATTTGCAGCATTTTTTAAATCTAAAGTGGAGGCCATCCGCCGGGAGCTCTCTCCTCGGATACAGTGAGTCGAGCAGAGATGTCCAGCGCTCCGCCTTGCCCGGCCACTATCGATCTCTTTCAGCCTGTGACGCCAGATATTGTGGACAAAGTGCTTGATCGCTGTCGGGCCACCACCTCATCCCTTGACCCTTGCCCGGACTGGCTAATCAAAGCAGCCAGGCCGATAACAACTGAATGGGCCACAGCAATAATTAATGGGTCTTTCCTTGAGGGCAGGGTTCCTCTTGCCCTCAAGGAGACACTCATTAGGCCCATAAGGAAGAAACCTAGTTTGGCGGCGGACGAAATTGGCAATTATAGGCCCGTCGCCAATGTTTCTTTCATTAGCAAAGTGGTGGAGAGGGTGGTTGCCGATCAGCTTCAGGCACATTTGGATGAAACAAATGCCCTGGATCCGTTCCAGTCGGGTTTCAGGCCGCGCCACGGTACGGAAACGGCATTGGTCGCCCTGTATGATGACCTATTGAGGGAGGCTGACAGAGGTAAGACGTCTCTGCTGGTCCTCCTCGATATCTCGGCGGCCTTTGATACCGTCGACCACGGTATCCTCCTGAGGAGGCTCTCCGGGTTGGGAATTGGTGGCCTGGCGTTTGCCTGGCTCCAATCCTTCCTGGAGGACCGTCCTCAGAGAGTACAGCTTGGGGAGAGGGTCTCGGCCCCGTGGAGCCTCAATTGTGGGGTTCCGCAGGGGTCGATTATCTCCCCAATGTTGTTTAATATCTATATGAGGCCGCTGGGTGAGGTTATCAGGGGGTGTGGAGCATCGTGCCATCAGTACGCTGATGACACCCAGCTCTACATCTCCTTTTCTCCAACTGCAGTGGATGCCGTTCCGTCCCTTCAGCACTGCCTGGAGGCTGTACTGCAATGGATGCAGGAAAATGGGCTGAGGCTGAATCCGGACAAGACGGAGGTCCTGAGGGTGGGTGGCCCCTCCATCAGCGGTCTGGGGAACTCTCTCTCATTTGGGGGGGTGACTCTTACCGCGAAGAGAGGGGTACGCAGCTTGGGGATCCATCTGGACCCGGCGCTCACCATGGAGACTCAGGTGGCGTCAGTGGTCCGCTCCGCCTATTTTCATCTTTGGCGGATAGCCCAGCTGCGTGCCTATCTTGATGTTGGGGCGCTCACCACTTTGGTACATGCGCTTGTAATCTCGAGATTAGACTACTGTAATGCGCTCTACGTGGGGCTGCCTTTGAGGTTGATGCGGAAGCTTCAAATGGTGCAGAATGCAGCGGCCAGACTTCTTAGTGGTGTGAGAAAATATCACCATATCTCTCCCACGCTGGCCGCTTTGCATTGGCTGCCCATTCGGTTCCGCGTCGATTTCAAAGTTTTAATGCTTACATATAAAGCCCTAAACGGTTTAGGGCCTCGTTACCTGGTGGAGCGCCTACTCCCACCAAAAACTACCCGTATCACTCGATCTAGCCAGGAGGTGAGGCTGAGGAGCCTAACGCCAAGGGAGGCCCGGAAGGAAAAAACAAGAAACCGGGCCTTCTCGGCAGTGGCTCCTCGCCTTTGGAATAATCTCCCTCCGGAGATCCGTATGGCCCCTTCGCTGGGCATTTTTAAAAGTCAATTGAAAACCTGGCTGTTTAGGCAGGCCTTCCCTCCAACCACTATTTGATTTATCTTTCTCATCTTTTCCATCTTGAACCAGTTTGATTATGATGTTTTATATCATTGTTATTTTAAAATTGTTTTATTTTATATGCTGTTCGCCGCCCAGAGTAGTCTAATGACTAGATGGGCGGGATATAAATTAGTAAAAATTTAAAAATTTAAAAATTTAGATGTTGCCCAGGCTCCCTGCCCACAGGGATGTGTTTTGGTCTCCATACAGCACCCCTGCTGTGGCAACCCTTGCCTGGCAAACCTATGTGAGATGCTGGAGCTGGTGAAAGAGAAGGGCTACATCCCCAGATCACATGACAGGCCTTAAGAGGTATTAAGGACTGGCTCTTATTGGGACTCAGTCTGTTGTTGTTTAGTTGTTAAGTCATGTCCGACTCTTCGTGACCCTATGGACCAGAGCACGCCAGGCCCTCCTGTCTTCCACTGCCTCCCGGAATTTGGTCAAATTCATGTTGGTAGCTTCGATGACACTGTCCAACCATCTCGTCCTCTGTCATCCCCTTCTCCTCTTGCCTTCACACTTTCCCAACATCAGGGTCTTTTCCAGGGAGCCTTCTCTTCTCATGCGATGGCCAAAGTATTGGAGCCTCAGCTTCAGGATCTGTCCTTCCAGTGAGCACTCAGGGTTGATTTCCTTCAGAACGGATAGGTTTGATCTCCTTGAAGTCCAGGGGACTCTCAAGAGTCTCCTCCAGCACCACAATTCAAAAGCATCAATTCTTCGGCGGTCAACCTTCTTTATGGTCCAGCCCTCACTTCCATACATCACTACTGGAAAAACCATAGCTTTGACTATGCGGACCTTTGTCAGCAAGGTGATGTCTCTGCTTTTTAAGATGCTGTCTAGGTTTGTCATCGCTTTCCTCCCCAGAAGCAGGCATCTTTTAATTTCATGGTTGCTGTCACCATCTGCAGTGATCATGGAGGCCAGGAAAGTAAAATCTGTCACTGCCTCCATATCTTCCCCTTTTATTTGCCAGGAGGTGATGGGACCAGTGGCCATGATCTTAGTTTTTTTTTGATGTTGAGCTTCAGACCATTTTTTGCGCTCTCCTCTTTCACCCTCATTAAGAGGTTCTTTAATTCCTCCTCACTTTCTGCCATCAGAGTGGTATCATCTGCATATCTGAGGTTATTGATATTTCTTCCGGCAATCTTAATTCTGGCTTGGGATTCATGCAGTCCAGCCTTTCGCATGATGTATTCTGCATATAAGTTAAATAAGCAGGGAGACAATATACAGCCTTGTTGTACTCCTTTCCCAATTTTGAACCAATCAGTTATTCCATATCCAGTTTTAACTGTTGCTTCCTGTTCCACATATAGATTTCTCAGGAGATAGATAAGGTGGTCAGGCACTCCCATTTCTTTAAGAACTTGCCATTGTTTGCTGTGGTCCACACAGTCAAAGGCTTTTGTGTAGTCAATGAAGCAAAAGCAAAGCAAAGCGTGCTGCTTATATACCGCCCCATTGCGCTTCAAGCACTCTCTGGGCGATTTACAAGTTAATTATGCAGGCAACACATTGCCCCCCCCCCAGCGAGCAGGGTACTCCTTTTTACTGACCTCGGAAGGATAGAAGGCTGAGTCAACCTTGAGCCGGCTACCTGGGATTGAACCCCTGGTCGTGAGCACAGTTTTGGCTGCAGTACAGCAGTTTAACCACTGCACCACAAGATGTTTTTCTGGAACTCTCTGGCTTTCTCCATGATCCAGCACATGTTAGCAATTTGGTCTCTAGTTCCTCTGCCCCTTCGAAATCCAGCTTGTACTTCTGGGAGTTCTCGGTCCACATACTGCTGAAGCCTACCTTGTAGGATTTTGAGCATAACCTTGCTAGCGTGTGAAATGAATGCAATTGTACAGTAGTTGGAGCATTCTTTGGCACTGCCTTTCTTTGGGATTGGGATGTAGACTGATTGTTTCCAATCCTCGGGCCACTGCTGAGTTTTCCAAACTTGCTGGCATATTGAGTGTAGCACCTTAACAGCGTCATCTTTTAAGATTTTAAATAGTTCAACTGGAATGTCATCACCTCCACTGGCATTGTTAGCCATGCTTTCTAAGGCCCACTTGACTTCACTCTCCAGGATGCCTGGCTCAAGATCAGCAATCACACTATCTGAGTTGTCCGGGACATCCAGATCTTTCTGGTATAATTCCTCTGTGTATTCTTGCCACTTCTTCTTGATGTCTTCTGCTTCTGTTAGGTCCCTACAATTTTTGTCCTTTATCATGTCCATCTTTGCACAAAATGTTCCTTTAATAGCTCCAATTTTCTTGAACAGATCTCTGGTTTTTCCCTTTCTATTCTTTTCCTCTATTTCTTTGCAGTTTTCATTTAAGAAGGCCCTCTTGTCTCTCCTTGCTATTCTTTGGAAGTCAGCATTCCATTTTCTGTAACTTTCCCTATCTCCCTTGCATTTGGTTTCCCTTCTCTTCTCTGCTATTTGTAAGGTCTCGTTGGACAGCCACTTTGCTTTCTTGCATTTCCTTTTCTTTGGGATGGTTTTTGTTGCTGCCTCCTGTACAATGTTACGAGCCTCCATCCATAGTTCTTCAGGCACTCTGTCCACCAAATCTAGTTCCTTAAATCTGTTCTTCACTTCCACTGTGTCTTCATAAGGGATTTGGTTTAGATTATACCTGACTAGCCCAGTGGTTTTTCCTACTCTCTTCAGTTTAAGCTTGAATTTTGCTATAAGAAGCTGATGATCAGAGCCACAATCAGCTCCAGGTCTTGTTTTTGATGACTGTATAGGGTTTCTCCATCTTTGGCTGCAGAGAACATAAGCAATCTGATTTCGGTATTGCTCATCTGGTGATATTCATGTATAGAGTTGCCTCTTGTGTTGCTGGAAAAGAGTGTTTGTGATGACCAGCTTGTTCTCTTGACAAAACTCTATTAGCCTTTGCCCTGCTTCGTTTTGAACTCCAAGGCCAAACTTACCTGTTGTTAACTGGGACTCAGTTAGGATCCCTTTAAGTTGTGTCAGGACTCTAGTTCATTTTCATTGAGACCGAGTGGGGACTTTGTTGAGTTTGAGATTTCAGTGAGATGAGAGGCTTACCTACAGGCTAAAACGCCTTTTAAGTTAACGTTTGATAAACGTTTCTGGTTGCAATCGGCATCTTGTAGTTGTGCCATGGAGGGGGGAATGGGGGCAGTTCACTCTTGTGCATAACAAAATAAACTGCAGGAATCACTAAACAACACAACAATAGCAAAAGAACAGTTCTGGGATCCTTTTACATTCCCATTCAAGACCATTGTAAACAGCAAGCCTATGGAGAATTTACACCACTCCTAGGTTTTTCTCTTACTTCTCTGTTTTTCTAGCATCTTGCTTGGTTGAAGCAGCTGGACAACTTGACAACATGCTCAAAACGCTATTTCGTTGCAATTGGATTTCTAGCTGTGCTAGTCCATTGCATCAAAAACAGCACAGAATGTTGTAGCATCCTGAAGATGAGTAAGTTTTATTTGGCATAAACTTTCATGGACTTGCACCTGAAAAGCTGGGCTGCAGTCCTTGAAAGCTTATTCCCAATAAAACAGGTTCATTTTTAAGGTGCTGTAAGACTCTTTCTTATTTCGTAGATAGTGCTTTAATTGGTCCTACTAAGTATATTGTTTCACCATGATTTGGGGGTTTCTTTTTACTACACCTACATGGCTACCAGTGTTTTTGGAGGATTACATCTAGAAAGTCCTTTTATAATGGACTGAAGCCAAACACTGGGACTTCCTGTTGGGCCTTGTTTCTTGTTAGTTTTAAAGTTTGCAGTCCCTTAACTGGAGCTGAGAAGCACAGAAAGAGTGACTTTCCTAAGGTTGTTTTGAGAGTTAATAGCAGAAGTGCAAAGTGAGAGGGTAGCTATTTGTAGCTCAGTGTCTAAGCCCCAATATTACACCAGCAAAGAATGACACTGAGTTGTTTTTGAAAGGCCAACTAATTTTGCCCAAGTGTGTTGCACAGCACTGTTCTCTTTCTCCTATCCAAAAATAAATACATAAATAAAATAAAAATAAAATAAAATCGGCTCCTGTGGGTCTTTCATAATTATTAGACATGGATGAAATGTTTTTTTCTTGTGCAATATTTAGTAATTAAGAAAATCATTAACATGACATAAACTGCTTTTTATTATTGACTTGTCTGCTAGAAAGGGCACTTTTAACAGCTGGGTGCTACGTTTTATATTGGTATGTTTTGAAAATTTTTTAAAAATTCAATAGCTTTATAATATCATACTTTCTTTGTGTAGTTCTCTGTGGTTTGGTCCAAATCCAATTATTAGTTCCAAATAGAATATATCTGTTGTCAAAGGGACTTACATAAGTGTGTTGACCTAACAAGTCCATTATAGCTGGTATTAAATAACTGAATTTAGTCCATTATCTGTGCCTTTTAAAAACCTTGTTATGAACCACTTTGAGTCCCAGTTTTGGGGAAAAGGTGGGATATAAATCAAATCAATCCATGTATAATAAGTGAATCATTCCTCTGCTTAACCTGTCTTCTCAGCAAATCTTCAATGTACATCCCATTTTTATCCATGGGTACAATGACGGATTGTCCAGCATTTCTCAGGTTATAAGGCTACAACCTTATTTTTATGCAGAGGATGACTCTCAGACCGTCCATCGTATAAAAACTGTTTTCTGCAAGTATTCTTTTGATGTATATGAAACTGCTGATCTGATATTCAGGCTGTGCATCTGAGCACCTTAGATACATACATTTTTTCTCCTTATGCCAGGTGAAATTGCTGTGCTCTGCTTTTATTTCCATAACTGGAAATTCTAGGCCAGTGCCTACTGATATGCACAGCATATGTGAAAGGCATAATATCAATATAGGTTTTAATCCCAATCAGTTATTTTTTCAAAAGTCAGCTATGCAATTGATCCTATGCATGTTTACTCAGATGTCACCCCAATGAACCTAATGGGCTTACTCCAAAGTCAATTTGCAACACCCACCATGAATTAAATAAAATCAATATTTATTTTATTTGAGACTGGTTGAAATCCTGTGCTTATCGATTTGAGCATAAAGCTTCGATGAACACTGTATATCATTTTTCTTCCCTGAAATGTGAAATAAGCTAGCAGACAGGTATGGACAATGTATGCCTCTCTAGGTATTTTGGGGCAATTGACTCCCCAAATCCCTCACCATTTGCTCTGCTGCCTAAGAGACATGTGGAGTTAGGACAAAAATATCTGGTGGGGCACAACTGCTCACCTCTAAGTAATAGATCCTGGTACAGGTGCTTTTGAAAATCTGCAGTCATGTTTTTGTATTACAGTACGGGGGATGCAGATAGCATTCTGAGTATGTGATAATAACCTGTAACATTATATGAAATTTTATGTTATGTCCCATCAAGTTGGAACTGACTTATAGTGACCCTAATAGGGCTTTCAAGGGAAGTACTGAAGGAGTATTTTAGCAGTCCCACCCCTCCCTCCAGTGAGTTTGCATGGCCAAGCAAGGAATCAGCTCTCTGGAGTCATAGAATCATAGAATAATGAAATTGGAAGGGGCCAATAAAGCCATCAAGTCCAGCCCCCTGCTCAGTGCAGTGCCCAGGCTTTAAAACCAACCCACACTTAAAAACCAGATGTTCTATTTCTGTGCTCTTCACCTAAGATTTGTCCCCTGAGCTAGGAATCTAGGAGACACTTCCCCTAACATTTTCAGTCATATCAACTCTAATGAAGACTGAATTACTGTACAAGCAGAATATTCTGAAAAAGAGATCTGTTAAAAATAGCATCTCAATCACATTTCAGTATGCTTTGTTTGGACAGAAAGTTCTTTCGGGTCAGACACCCTGTTGTTGCAAATATTTTAGAAGCAAAATGTGGGGACTGTTAGCAGGTGTGATGTGGGACACATGATTCTGATTTCTGAAACTAATTTCCTTGTTCTGGGTGCAAGTATTTCAGGAAGAAGAGATGTCTGGGGAACATATCCCTATTAGAAGATAGGCTGCTCTAACGTTAGCCAGAGGGAGAAGGCAGTCTCAAGTAGCAGGTTGTGAACAGAGATGGTGGTATTTGTATATGAATAAGAATACCCCCGCACAGGTGGACATAATGAGGGTCCAGCCCCCTGGGGTTGGACTGTCCACTCACCCTTCCACTGCTGCCGTGGGCTATGCACTCCCTTTCTATCCCTCCAGAGCTCACGGTCAACTAGCCACTATTCGACCTGACAGGGAGGTTCATAGTCCTGCCTCCTGCCAGGAATGGCTAGTCAACTGCAAGCTCCAGAGCAATAGGAAAGGAGTGTGGAGCCCATGGCAGCAGCGGAAGGGTGAGTGAACAGTCTGGCCCCAGTGGGCCGGACCCTCGTTATGTCCACCTGTGTGGGGGTATTCGTATACAAATATGAATACCCCCATCTCTAGTTGGGGGTACTCGTATACAAATATGAATACCCCCATCTCTAGTTGTGAATATTTTGGTAAAGCCGGAAATAGTTTTTTAATATGTTATTTTAGTAATTTTATTACTGAGTTGGGAAGAGATACCTATTGGATTTTCTGATTTATGTGCCAAAAATATGGCTGCCCTTGGATACTCTGCAATATTGCTTGGGCAGGAAACTAGCTTGGGCTTGTCCTGAGTCTTGGAGAATTGTTGAGTGCTGCTGAGGGAAGGAAGGGTGGCCAGTTGCCGGGTAGGGTGAAAGAAAAGGCAGGCCCTTCTTACATTTAATAGGAGACACAAGGGAGAGTAGAGAAAGGCACAAAGCCTCAGTTATATCATAAATAAAAAGTCAGAGGAAGCAGGCATTCCATGCTGTGGCAAAAAAATTCACTGGAAAGGATGGTGGAGGGATGAGGCACACAGAAGTCACTTCAAGACCCCACATCTCTTGCTGGTTTGTCAGTTCAGATGTATCCCTTGCCCTGAGATTTCAGGGTCCTTGGCATGTCACAGAGAAAGACCCACTTATGCCACCAGGTTAAGTTTTTATGATAACACAGAAGCAGGGCAGGCAAGAATTAGGAGCAAAGCTGCTTTCAGGGTCAGGTGATCATGGGCATTGTAAGGGTGATAGAGTTAAATGAGTCTTGAATCCAGATGAGATCTGGCTGACCAACTGATATTGCAAGTGAGAGCCAAGGAGGTGGTTGGAATACATTCTTTGTCAAGCAGGCAGACCAATAATTGCATATCACAATTTTTTTCTAGGACACATATCCTGTAAGTCCTTATATACGATGCAGAGAGAGATTTTCTAAGTCGTATGTTGCAGTTTTGGTGTGTGGAAGGCTCATTCCTAGCCCACAGGGAGATAGTTTCTATACCCTACTGCCAAAGCTTGTGAACCAAGAAGGCTTACGACTAACAAAGTTGTTTGGCTCAAACCTCTTTAACCAATCTCCTATCACAGATAGGATGGTGCCTGTTTGAAAGGAGAATCTAAGGGGCAGGTTCTAGTTTGACTCTGGATCTTCTTCATTTACCCCTGGGGTTCTTTTCTAGAACCACGCTGGGAAAAATTCAGCAAGAGCATCAGACTGACCAAGACCAAACTGAAGATTTGGCACAACAGAAATTTACTTAGCTGTGAAGATTCACAGAAGACACAGAAGGAGCACTTAGATGAGCAGAGCAGACAAGTTAGCAAGAAGTTTTTTTGCTCCACTTACTGCATTTGTTTCTTTATTTGTAGGACTCATATCATACCTGTCTCTCCAAATGTCTCAATGTGGTAGATGTGACTCTCCTTCTCTTCACAGCAACCCTGTGAAGTAGGTCAAGATGAGAGTATATGGATTTGATGGTTGAGTGAGGATCTGATCCCAAACCTTCCACGTTCTAGTCCAATTGTTTTACCACAATGCCACACTGGCTCTCTGAACATCCTCCTTCATGTGTGTACCCAGACGTGTTCATTAGTTCTACACCTTGGATAACGTCTGCTGGTGCATGTGCTATTTTACAACTCCAGGAAAACAATTTATCCTTAGATGTGTCATGCGGTACAATCTACTTGCCATCCAACCATTCCAAAATCCAGAAATATTTTAGTCTTTTCCTATCTGGATAGAAATCTTGAATGGATTGTTGTGCATAATAAATCCCTTACAGATTAAACATGCTAACAAATGGCTAATATTTGCTATTGATTTTGCTTTGTCCTATTTTGTTTTGGATCAATATCACTGAGCTCATCACATAAGAGATCAAAGCCAGGCTTTAAATGTGTTTAAAACTGCAGGACCAGCTTGATGATTGGTATAGCTGAGACTCTGTCCGCTCCGCCGCGGCGCTCTGCTGCCGTGGTGGGGACGCTTTGCCCTCCCGCTCGGAAAGTGGCATCACACAGGTGACGCTGCTTTTGGAGGGGAGGGAGGACGGAGCTTTCAAAAGGCTCCGTTTCTTCGGCTCAGCTTCTTTTGCCGGTTGAGCCAGCAAAGGAGTGAGTGCACAGCCGTGTGAGAGCTTTGTTTCAATTTCTCGCATGCGGCTGCTTTCCCTGGAGGTGGCCCCCGCGTTTTGCTGTTCTTCGGAGCTTGTCCTGAGTTTGATCTTGTTCAATTTATTTACTGTTTTATTATTGGTTGTGGAAGTTGATTAGTGGGCTAGCTTCCGTTTGGGGTGCAAAAAGGGGGGTGCTGAAAATTTTCTCTACCCCCCCGCAGGCTTCGCAGCCGGTGGGGGGGGGGGAGTTTGGTTTTTCTGTATTGTTTTGTTTGTTGTGTTTGTATTGTGTGCTTGCAGGACTAATTTAATTATATAGTAAAAAGTAATAAAAATAAAAGTAAAATAAATAGAAAGAAGAGAGAACTAAGCAAGGTGGTAGGGCTTGTTCTTAGATTGGCTTTATTAATTGTTCTCTACAGTTTTGGTGGTGGTCTGGTAGCTGTGCGCCCCCCTTGCATCCCAGCCCCCTTATAAATTTTTTAATTGGGCTGGTGTGTTTGAATTTATTGTTTCCTTCCCTTTTCATTGCCTCTGAGGGCCAGTAAATTTTAGTTGAGTAACAGCGCCACCTGGTGGTCCTTTCAGAGGCATTGCAATTTAAAAAGGGGGGGGGAAGAAAAGAGGAGAGCCTACCAAAGGCAGTGGGTTAGCGTGGCACCACCTGCTGGTTGTTCCTTAGGTACTACAAAAAAAAAAGTGTTAGCAAGACAGATAGGGTGGTGTTGTGTCTCCTGCTGGCAGACAGTTTGGATGTACTTTTGATTTGATTACATTTTGGCAATAAATTAAGATAAACAAATAATTACATAGCATAAAGTTTATTAATAATAAAATAAATAAATAAATAAAAATATTTAGAAATAATTAAGTTAGAATAGAATAACATTGAATATAGTAACAATAATAAATAACAAGTAAATAAATAAACAAATAGCAGCAAATCCAGCTATTATGGGCCCCAAAAAAGGGCAAGGTGGAAAGAAGGGGAAACAGCCTGCTAAACGCAAGGCTCCACCCAGAGCAGCACCTGCCATTTCTTCTTTGGATGAAGAAGACTGGCCCGACTATAGTGCTATTCTGGCTAAGTTGAGCGAGTTGGAGAGAAAAAGGGCCCTTGCCAGGGAGACTTCCAGAGCTGCCACGCCCAGGAGATCAAGAAGGGAGTCTAAAGCCCCTAAGATGGCCGAGCTCAAGCAATTGGGTGAGGTGATGATGTTGCCTTCTGCCGCCTCGGCAGTTCAGGCAGCTGTACTTCAAGGTGAGTGCGCACCTGTACAACACACACGTCACGTAGGTGGGGTTTGGCCTTGGGGTGAGGTCAATTCCCCGGGTTGCTTCCCAATTGATCCTAGTGTGTTGCCTATTAGTCCAGGTCCTAGTCCTTCCACTTCAGGTGGCCCTCCTTCAGCTTCGAAGCCGTGGATGGTGCCGTACCCACAGTGGTCTCCTATGTGTCAGATGCCCAGTCTTGCAGAGAGCTGGCAGACGAGGGGTCATCCTGCAATTCCGAACACAGGTTACAATTCGGTTGCTAGCAGTGCACTACCATGGGGTGATCCATTGTTACCATTAGGGGATCACCTGCTGCCATCCATGATAGAAAAAATTTGACGAGGCAAATATGTTGACATTTTTGACCTGCTAAACAGAAAAATGGAGGAAAAGAAGGGCAGCAAGGAGGAAGAGAAGGAGAAAGATAAATTTAGGAAGAAGAAGGCCAAGAAGTGTTGGGCAAATTGGTTACCGGGTTTTTTGATATATGCGGGTACAGTGGTAAAGGCTTACCTGTCAAGGGCTCTCGCTTTACTGCAATACATTGATCTCATTTATAGGGCTTATGTCGACTTTCCTGGCCCCTCGTGGTTACTTTACGACCAGGGTTTCTGTATGAGAGCAGCAATAAACCCCCAGATGCGATGGGATGTTCATAATCCCAGGTTGTGGCTGCAGCTCATGACCCCGTCCCGCCCCATGTCAGCCGAGCGGTTTGACAGTGGACATATAATGCAGAGAGCCACTCCAGTTAGTGCTTCTCACGTGGTAGCGGGCCAGGGGTTCAACCCCGCCTGGTTTGCTGGGAATTTAATGCAAAGGGTTTCTGCAACCGTAAGCCATGCAGATAACGGCACCAGTGTTCCATATGCGGGGGCAAACATAGTTCCACATCATGCTTTAGAGGTCGCTCAGAAGCTGGCAGCGGTAGGGACAGTGGAGGGCCAAAGAGACCTCCAGCAGGAGCGGCCAACCCTGCAAAAGGCCCCCAGTCCAATTAATTTATTGGTACTGGCAGAGTTTTTGCTGCAATACCCGGACAAAGAGGCGGCAGTTTATTTGTTGGACGGTTTTAGGATTCCGTTTCAGGGCGTTAGCTGTGCCACTTCAGGATCCAATTTAAAATCTGTCAAGGGCATGGAAGAGGTAGTTAGGAGGAAGATTCAGAAGGAAGTAGCTGGAGGGAGAGTAGCTGGACCTTTTGCAGAACCTCCTCTGCCAACGTTGCGCATTTCTCCTTTGGGAGTGGTCCGGAAAACGTCGCCAGGGGAATTTCGGCTTATACACCATCTATCTTACCCCGCTGGTGAATCTGTAAACGACATGATTCCCCAAGAGTTGTGTACAGTTAGGTACACACCTTTTGATGCCGCAATTCGGATGGTAAGATCCTGTGGCACTGGGGCTGAGCTGGCGAAGGCTGACATTAAATCAGCTTTCCGTTTGCTGCCAGTTCATCCAGATGATTTCGAACTGTTGGGTTTCGAATTTGAAGGCTGTTTCTATATGAACAAGGCGATGCCCATGGGATGCTTGGTGTCCTGTGTGGCCTTTGAGCGCTTTAGCTTGTTTTTGGTGGGCACTAAAGCGCAGGGCGGGGCTTTCCCTTGTCGTCCATTATTTGGATGATTTTTTATTTTGTGGGAAACCCGGATCTGGACAGTGTCATTTCATCATTAGAACATTCCAAACCCTCACAAGGGACCTAAGTGTTCCTTTGGCGGATGAAAAATCTGAGGGCCCATCCACATCTCTCACTTTTCTGGGGATTGAACTGGATACAGTCCAGCAATCCAGTAGGTTACCGGATAGCAAGCTTTCTGATCTGCAGATCCAAATCCGGAATCTGTTGCAGCGGCAACGCGTTACATTGAGAGAGCTCCAGGAGGTGGTGGGTCACCTCAATTTTGCGTGTAAAGTCATTGCCCCAGGCAGGGCTTTTCTGAGAAGGCTTTGCGGAGCCATGAGTGGTTTGAGGAAGCCACATCATCGGAGAAAAATGTCAGCGGACATGAAAGATGATTTGCGTACATGGTTGCAATTCCTGGACAGTTTCAACGGCATTTCATTTTGGCGAGACGAGCAGTGGCTCGGAGCTGAGTTCCAGGTGCACTCTGATGCGGCAGGGTCATCTGGATATGGTATTTATTTCAGAGGCCGATGGTGTGCTGGCCATTGGCCGGCAGCTTGGTGTGACTCCGAAGTCACCCAAGATCTCAAGTTTTTGGAATTCTTTCCGATTCTTGGGGCATTATGGCTTTGGGCAGACATTTGGGCCAACTCAGCGGTCACCTTTTGGTGTGACAACCTGGCTGTGGTCCACGTAGTGAATAACCTCATGTCTAAATCTGTGAGGGTTATGAGATTCATAAAAGCCTTCACACTACGCTGTTTGGAATACAACATTGTGTTCCAGGCTTGTCATATTCCTGGTATAGAGAACGAGCTGGCTGATGCCCTGTCCCGTCAACAGATTGACAGGTTCAGGGAGTTGGCCCCCGAAGCTCGAGTTCATTCAGACATATTGTCTCAGGAGGTCTGGAGTATTGGAGGATTGAAGCCAACAGAGCGATAAGTCTGGCAATTGCTCCTAGCACCAGGCATAACTATGCAGCGGTATATGAAGAATTTTTTGCATTTTGCAAATGCAAAGGCATGGGTAGACCATGGCCTATAACGGTGGACCATTTGCAGCAATTTGCAGTTCACCTTCATTTTAAAGGTTTGGCTCCCCGCACCATTCAAGGTAGATTGTAAGCATTGGCATTCTATGCTAAGGCCCACGGGTGCCCAGATCTGATCGGTGACTTCCGAGTCAAAAAAATGATAGAGGGGTGGAGCAAAGAAAGGGGTAAGCAATTAGATACGCGTACCCCTATATCCCCCAGGTTTCTAGCTCAGTTGAGTCACGTTTGGGAAGCTGTCTGTATTGATCAGTATGAGGTTAAGTTGTTTAGGGCAGCTACACTATGCACATTTTTCGGGGCTTTCTGTATAGTGAACTGGTGAGAGCATCCAAGAGTGATGAGTCTTGGACAGCGTTGCAGATGGACAACCTTTTTGTCTCCGAAGACAGGGTTTTGTTTCTTTTCCGCAGTTCTAAAACTGATCATTTTGGGAAGGGATAGGTTATAAGCTTAGGGCCTTGTTCTGTAACCGAACTCTGCCCAGTAAAAGCCCTATCTGAATTTGTTCATCTGAGAGGGGATGTTGGAGGAGACTTATTTTGCCATAAGGATGGTTTACCCCTTACACAATACCAATTTTGGACTGTAACTTCCCGAGGGCTTAAGAAAGCAGGCATTGTAGGATGGAAATTTGGCACACATTCCTTTCGTATAGGTGCAGCTTCCACGGCGGCGGCTTTGGGTTACGGTATCAAATAAAGAAATTGGGGAGGTGGTCATCTTATAGGTTTAAGACATATGTTCGTTCCCTCCCTCAATAGACGTTATGCTGTTTTTTTCTTTTTCAGAACCCAGGGCTGCTTCTTCGCGGCTGCGAGTGGCTGTTTATGGTCACAGTTACATTAACTGGGCAGTGAAACACGCCGTGAAGTCAGGATGGGGGTGTAATTTAGGTTTGGGGGCTTCAGCTGCCCTTGAATGGAAGGGCAAAAGGGGTACGCTGTGGCATGAGCTCTTGGAGCTAGCAGTACCGAGCTTCAGGGCTGCACCCCCCCGATATTTTAGTTGTTCATTTGGGCAGTAACGATCTGACAAAATGAACAGGCAAGTCCTTGATTTTGCAGATCATCCAGGACCTCCAGGTATTGAAGGATACGTTTCCTTCAATGAAGCTGATTTGGTCCACTATGATCCCACGTAGGGCTTGGTGAGCTGACTGCAAGCCTAGTAGGATAGACAGGGCACGGCATGGTGTAAATCGAGAAGCTTGCCGGGCAATGAGAGCGGGGTTGGGATCTGTGATCTCACATCCTGAGATTGTGAGTCGCCGGCCTGAATTATATAGGAGTGACAGTGTGCACTTATCGGAGTTGGGCATGGGCCTCTTTCTTAAGGGGGCCTTAGAGCTGAAATTTTCGGCTTGGGTGGCGGGCTTGGAGCATATAAATAGCCCCTAGCTGTAGCGGGTAGTGCGATAGAAAAAGTAGGGGTGAGTTCATGTTGGCACAGGGTTGCCAAAAATTAGGACATCTCGCTGGCAGGTCGAGCCTATCGACTAGCAGGTGAGAGGTGTCTTATATGGAAGGACCTCCCTGCCAGCTGCCGATTTAGGGTCACGAGGCTCGATGGGAGGAGCTGGTTGGGGGGGTACTATTTCATGGAGCAACTGAAGGCGTGCTGTTCAGCGGACAGCACGATTTAGTAATAGGAGCTCGCCCTGCTCTAGGAAGCGTCCGGAAATCTAGGATTATCCGGACAGAAATAGAACTCGCACTATGGTAGGCCCCCTTGTATTTTGGGGGATACAATTTAAATAGTTAATAAAGTTGTGGCCCAAGTTTTAATCCAACAATCTGTGTCTCACCTCATTATTTCTGGGCTGGGAGGGCAAAGTCTGCTGGTTTTCAATCTTCATAGTTTCAAAGAATCTCAATAAACTTTCCAAACTCAGCATTAAAGATAATTAACTCTGCTCAGGGATCTTTCAGGGAAGATTATATTAGCTGAGCATTTTTTCCACCTTTCTTGTCCCTGGCGTTTTTGCAAAGAGTCATGTTTCATAGTGAACAATTGTCAGCTATATTAATTACGAAAAACTGGTGAAGATAAAAGAAAACAGCACTACAACATTAAGCTGGAAGAAACATCACCTTCGAATTTTTTCTGTCCCTCTGGAAAAAAATTGGTATTCATTCCCAAAAGATCCAACACTGCAAATGTCATACAAGCAGCAGGCGGATGTATTTTATCAGGCTCTAGCAAGGGAAGATAGGAAAGAGACCCAGTCCACCAGCCCTGCTGAAAAACTACTTCCATCAGATTTCTCCTTCTAACCAACTACTTCCATTCCAGATATCCATTATAAGAACTGGGTCCCCTGCAGAAAGAAACACGGCATATAAATAAATTTCAATAAATAAATAAGAACAACTTTTTAACTTCCAAATCTGTATCTTTTTTTCTCTTCCTTTCCTATTCTGCTTTCTTTTAGTGCCTCACCTTTTCTGTCTTAAGCCAATGGGCAAGAACTGTTTTGTCTTATTAAGTCTATGTTATTTGCTCCAGAAATTGTTTCATGTTGCCATCAAATGCTTAAATAAATACATAAAGATCACTCATTTATGTTTACAATGGCTCCACAGTTCCACTTGGTCCATGAGAATGACATCAGGAGCAGTGGGAAAATGCCATTGATTAACAGCTTCCTTTGGTGATTCTGGGGTGCATGGAATTTTGTCACATTATGTAAAACTTGTGTATATCCTGAAACCATCAAAGAAGCCCTTTAATTAGTGATTAATCATTCCCAGTGCACAGGTGGAGCTGTGGAACAGGATTTCAGTCATTTTTGGTTTACCATGTATGATACAGTAAGCTCTTAGTAAGCACTGAAGAATACATTATAATATGCTGTTTCCTAAATTTGCAAATACAACTTTGTATGTATTAAATTCAGTTTCAACCCCTTCCTGCATATTGTTTTTAGGTTGTCAATGTGCCTAAGAAACCAGATTCAAGCTTTTCATTCAATCACACCATTGTCTTTACTATTCTAATTATATTTTACAGAAGCCAGCTGATTGCCTTCAAAAAACAGATTTGCAGAGAAGAGCAAAGAAAAAGAAAAGAAAGCATTCATAACTGTTAAGCAAATATGGAGTGTGGAAAAAAAATTAAAATAGATTCCATGAATGATGAATGTGGTTGAAAATATATCAAACACAGTTATCTGTACTGAACTATGAGTGAGAGGTAGGTAGGACCTGTTGATGCTTCCAAAGTACATGAATGCTAAATATCAGTCTTATGTTAGCACTGTTCCAACAATCATGTTGACTGAGGCCAAGTCATTTTTTTCCTCCCTCATGCCATGATGACATCCAGATCTTTCTATAGCTAGCCCCACCATTAGACAGAGCGAGGCAGCTGCTCGAGACAGGTGCTTGGGGTAAGCACAAGGAACAAAGTGTTGAAGGCCAGAGCTTCCTTGAACCTGTTCAGCTAGACTGCAGCTTGGTGGTTTCTACTGTTGTTATTTTAATTTGCCACGAGACCTGTGGTTTTTCACTTTGCCACTGGGCCTTTGACTTCGCAAAACTAACAGAGTCTACAGACTCCAGAAAAAGACTGACAAATTTTATTTGGTTATAATCTTTCATGGATTGTAGCCCATTTTATCAGTTGCACAACTGGGGGATCTGTGACCTACCAAGGCTTTTGCCAAATAATACTCTTTCTTCTTTTTGCTGCAACAGACTAATCCTCCCTTTCCTACAGAATTTGTTCCATCAGATGCATATGGAATCGTTCTCACAGATCACAGCAGTCTGAACTCATTCCTCACCAGAGCCTGGAGGGATACAGTACTTGTAAGAAGAGATCTGATTCCTGAGAAGCACTTCAGAATCTTCTGGCAGGCAGCAGGGCAGGCACTTTTAAGAACAGTTAGAAATGAATGAAAATGGCTGAGGTTGTTTCAGGACAGCCTTAGCTGGCAAGGCACAATTGCCGCATCAGTGCCAGTACTGGGGTCAGCTATGCCTTTGTGTCAGTGCTGAGACTGGAGGCTATGAAGTGCTGTCTCAGCATAGTGACTCACAAAATGGCTTAGAGAAGTGACAGAGTTGCTGCCCTCAACACTGCCAGGACACTGGTTGAGTTTTAGTATTTGTACTAAAACAATGGACTGATAGCTTTGGATTGCCTTATAATTTCATTAACAGCACTGTGATCTACCATGTTAATTATAGTGACAAGGATGATGTCTCAGCATTGCTGGTGTAGGGGGGCAGATCAAAGGGTCAAGCCTAAAAATTAGAATCAAGTCCTACAAATTTGTGGGTGAGGTCATATGTTTGCAAAACTAAAAATCAATGATAATAATAACAATAATACCATAAAAACATCCATCAAAAAGCGGATAGTGCAAAGATGCAGCAATGGCTGAGAAAGGGAACACTGGGGGGGGGGGGGGAACGGGACCCTGAAGGGTTTGTCCCTGCAGCACAAGAGCAAGCACTGTACAAATATAATTAAATACAGGACTGAAGAATCAATGTTGATTGTGTAAAGAAACAGGAGAAACAGTGGACCTCCTCATTTGCGGCTGTAAGAAGATTGTGCAAACAGATTATTTGGAAAGGCATAATAAAGTTGCATGGGAATATCTGTAAGAAATATAATATATCAGTGACCAAAAACAGCTGGGACCACAAAACTGTGGGGAAAAACATGTTAAAATTGAGGTCAAAATATTATGGGACTTCCAGATTCAAACTGATAAACACGTGGCTTGCCACATGCCTGATTTGATAATTATTGAAAGAAAGCAGGCCACACCTAGATTTTCTAGAACTGAAGAAAAGGAATTTGAAAAGATTGCCAAAGATTACAAACTGAGAATAAGTGATTATGATGACAGAGAACTAACATTGTTCAAAGTGGAATTGGTGCTTGAAGTGCAATGCCAAAAGATCTAGAAACCACCTTTACACTCTAGGCCAGAGGTCTCCAAACTACGGCCCACGGGCCACATCTGGCCCGCCTTGCCTTTTTCCCCGGCCTGGGCATAGGAAGAGGAGGGAAGGGAGACCCAAGTGATTTCCCACCCCCCACTGTCTTTAGATTGTTTTAATTGATGATGATGATGAAAGTATAGGGCTTTTTAGGTCATAATCAGCACCTTGGATTGGGCCCAGAGTCAATGAACATGTTGTAATATATAACCAGACCAGCTCTGCAATCTTGCTGAGTTCTGAGATGGAGTGTAACTCAGTCTAGTACAGGCCAAATCCATATTCTCAAATACTGCTTTTTACTGATTAGGAGTACCGCTGTCTTATATTGATTAAAGTTTAATCTCTTTGCCCTTCTTTAGTCAGTAATGACATCAGGCACTGATCTAGAACCAGAACAGCTTCCTGGGAGTTAGACAGAAAGGAGAGATAGAGTGAGATGCCATTGGCATACACATGGCATTAAACCTGCAAACTCTGCACAACCCCCCACCCTCACCAGTGGCTTCATTTGTCTGTTGACTTGGATTGGGGACATAAATTAACCCTGAGGAACTGAGCAAACCAACAGCCAGAGTGTCAAACAGGATTTCCCTGTTAATTATACTTTTTTATTATTCATTTATTCCAGGTACAGTGGTGCCTCGACTTACAAACATCCCTACTTACGACCATTTCGAGTTACAACCAGCTCCAGCTGCAAAATTTTGCTTCTACTTGCAACCGGAGCTTCCACTTACGAACAGAAAAAGGCAGGGGAAAAAGGCGGGAAATTCAAATTGCTAACTGTAGGTGGCGACGAGGCTGCTTCTTTGTAGCTCTTTCGCCCCAGCAGTTAGAGAGTGTGCGTCGGAGGAGGCTTGGGACTGCCTCGCTTCTGCTTCTGAGTGAGCGTGTGTGTGTGTTTGCAGGGAGGCTTCGGGCTGCCTGGTAAGGTAAGGTGCTGTTTTCTGCTTTTAAAAAACTGTTCTGGGTGTTTTTGCAGCAAGGTTTTGGGCTGGGGGGGTTATGTTTCTGTGCTGTGATGGGTCTTGGGGGGTTTGTTTGTTTGTTTGGTTTTTTTTCCCCCATTTCCGATGGGTCTTGGGGGGTTTGGTTGCTTTTTGGGGTTTTTTCCCCCCATTTCCGATGCGTATTGTGGGGTTTGTTTGTGTTTTTTTTTTTTTTTTTGCTTCCCCCCCCCATTTCCGATGGGTCTTGGGGGTTTGGTTGTTTTTTGGGATTTTTCCCCCCATTTCCGATGGGTCTTGGGGGTTTGTTTGTTTTTTGGCTTTTTTCCCCCCATTTCCGATGGGTCTTGGGGGGTTTGGTTGCTTTTTTGGGGGGGTTCCCCATTTCCGATGGGTCCTGCATGCTTCCCTTGCTTTTTCCTTTGTTTTCTTTGCATTTCCGACCTGCCCCCTTTGTTCTCTCTGCATTTCCGATCTGCTCCTTTTGTTTTCTGTGCATTTCCAATGGGTCTTGCTCGCTTGGTTGCTTTTCTCCCCCCCCCCCCCGCGGCCAGAAGGGATTAATCGCGTTTCCAATGAGTCTTGCAGCGATTTTTTTTTTTTTTGGTGATTTTTTTCTTCGGCCGGAACAGATTAATTGCATTTCAATGCATTCCTATGGGAAATGGTGCTTCAACTTACGACCATTTCGAGTTACGTCCATCTTCTGGAATGGATTATGGTCGTAAGTCGAGGCACCACTGTAAAAATAATTCATATTATTGAACTTAGGTCACATCCAAATGGGGGATGTTTGAGTGGTCTGGTTCCGAGTCAAAAGGTTCTTATTTTTAGAACACAATATAGCCAAAATATTTAAGTCAATTTAAGGGAAAAATTCTCATCTTGACCTCCAGCTGCCAATGGCTCTTTCATCTAGCACTGTCATTATCATGACTGCAATATATCAAAAAGGGAAGGACTAGATTTGTCTGCTTAATGAAGCCTTCAGGAGTTGTATTTCAGCTGTTCCTAAAAGCATCAGATTTATAACACTACAAATTACTTTCTTTAAAGTTATGTACTTACATGGGCTGTTGGTTCCTTGGATATATCTTAACCCATCTTCCCATGGATGTGAAGCTCCAGAACATTTCAATGGAAATGTCTATTTTAAACAGAATTATGAGACAAGCTGTGTCTCCCAAGCACCGGGTGTATAATATGGGGGTAGCCTGTACTTAACTTTTAACACTGGAGACCTAGTTTTCTCTTGATCTGGAATGGTTATACGTACTGTTTAATCTCTTTTGCACTGTCTGATCTAGGATCTAAGTTGAGAGAGTTAAAAATTGGGGAGATCTCAGTTGAGTGGGGAAGATCTGGTGACAGCCGACTAAGTTAGAGAGGACATATAAGTCTAAGTTAGGGGGCCCTTTTGAAAGAGCCGTCCCTCAAGGAGGTAAGAGGGATGGCTTGTAGACAAAGGGCCTTTTCGGCAGCTGCCCCCAGACTATGGAATGCCCTCCCGACTGAGATTCGTCTGGCGCCGACGCTGATGACATTTCGGCGCCAGGTCAAAACCTTCCTGTTCCAGAAGGCTTTTAATTGAAATGATATCAGCTGTGGGTCCGATGGCAATTTTTAGAGTATATATTTTAATTGCATTTTAATTGTTTTGTCTTTTTATTGTATTTTAAATGTTGTAAGCCGCCCAGAGACCTCTGGGTAGTGTGGGCGGCATATAAGTTAAATAAATAAATAAATAAAATAAATAAATATAAAGATAAAATGTAACCACTAGACAACACCTTAGCTTTATTCATAGAAGCATTCAGCTGATTAAGCTTACAGTCTCTTTTGCTCACCCAACCTGAAATAACAAGATAAGACACAGTAATATGAGTTAAAACTAGGGTCACAACTTTATTAAATATTTAACTTTTAACTACCCCTTTTTACAAGGGGGCCAGCTGTAGTGCTAACAGGTCTGGAACCCTCGTCATTCTTGACCAACCAGTCCAACCTTTGCCCCTGGGAGTTCCTACCCCGAGAGGGTGCTGTTGAACTGTCCAGCACCCTCTCGGCCATCCTCCTGGAGTACCCAGGGCCGCCCTCTACCTGAGTCTCTAGACTCCAAGTGCCCAGCATCCCCTGCTGTCTCCGTTTTCTCTCCCCTGAGCCAAACCTCTCTAAATGCAATTCTGAGAGGAGGGATCCCTTGCACCCTCTGGGTGCCCACCCTGGAACTCACCTGAACCTACCCTGTTTAGCACTACCCGCCACGGCTTAGGGGCTACATTGTATGCCCCGAGCCCCCCCACCAAGCCAAAACTTCGGCCCTGAGGCCCCCTTGTAACTCCTGCAGGAAAATCTGCAAGCCAGCATCCGAAAGGTGCACACCATCTGAACTATACAACTCAGGGTGACTGACCCTAATGTTTGGGTATGTAATTACTGACCCCAAACCAGCCTTTATAGCCCTTTCAACCTCTTGGTTGACTCCTTTCCAGGACTTGTCAATGCACCTCGTATCGCATCCAGCTCTCCATAGTATGCGCGGAATAATTGCAGATCAGACTATGTGCGTGCCAGGAAAGCGTGCAACCAAAGCCTGCAGAGCCTCAATGATCTGCCATATTAGTGACTGGCCCACTCTCTGGGTCAGGTCATTACCACCAAGGTGGATCACCACAATATGAGGGGGCACATTCGGAGTACCCTGGGACACCAATTCCAAGAACTCGTTGCAGAGCATGCCTCTCCATCCACTCCACTCAAACGAGGCCCATGCGCCAAGGCCCAAGTTCCAACCCCAGCTGGTCGTACTAGCATATTTTGCTGCCTAGAACACATAACTGTGACCGCACAAATGAACTTGAACATGGAAGGATGACATCCCTGAACCTGTAATGATAAGAACACAGAACAAGAAACGCCAGCACCTAAAGCTGTGGCAAATGATGCACATAACTACAATATCTGTGGGAGGACCACCTTCCCATTTCTTTGATGTCTTCAACTTTGTATCCCAGCGCTGCTGCTGTGGATGCAGCACCAATGTGAAAGGAATGAGTAACAAATTGCCACCTGTGAATTCCGGCCTTTCGTAAGGCCCGGGACATCACTTTCCAAAATTGATATTTTGTGAGTGGTACTCCATCCGCATGCCTCAGGAAGCTCCCATGTTTTTCACCTCTGAGGCTCACATATTCCATTGTCGCCCTAACTGGACATATCTCAACAAATGCGCATCTGCCTAAAATTATGACCTGACCCTTTCCTTTTGGTGGGTCTTGGATCTGCGCAAATGAATAACCACTTGCTCTGCAGATACTAACACGTCAGCCTTTTGCAATGAAGATAAAGATGTGTCTTTCTTTCCACCCGCCACCAGCTTGCTTACTCGAAGGGCCCCGAAGAATGCACTAAGTGTTGCTGCCTTAAAAAGTCATACCTCAAAATTATCCAGACATACTACCCTCCAAACCTCTCCCAGCTTGACTAAAATTGCTGGTGATATGGGCATGCACGTATCCTCTGCCACTATCCTTTCCTTAGCCCAACCCTCTAACATTTTTCTAATACGAAAGTTGCCTGTATTATCCTTAAAAACCCTGTGCTTTAGCATAAAATGCAAAAGCCGACATCTTGCCTTGTATTGACCAGGGTGCTAAACCTTTCCAATGCAGGGATACGCAAAATTGGACAAGATGATCTACTGGGACGGGCCATGTCTGTTCCAGTCATTCCCCTTTTCGAAATAAGAAAAACTCAGTGCATGCTGCTGAATAAGTACGCCGGGTGCTAGGGGCCACAGCCAGGGTCATAGCTCTATTGACCTCTGCCCTCCAAGATTCCATACCTCTACTGGGAGGACGTCCGGTGAGCTTGTGCTCTGGGAGCCCAAGCCATCTGTTGATGGGACAGGGTATCAGTCAATGTATTTTTGACCCCCGGCACATGTCTTGCATAAAACACTACATTGAATTGCAGGCATCTTAGGGTGAGGGCCCTAACTAGCCTCATTACCCTCTTCGATCCGGATGCAATAGAATTGACTATTTGCACCATGGCCTGGTTATCACACCAGAAAATAATGTGTGAGTTGGCCCAGGCCTCAGCCCATAGTCATATAGCTCCCACTATAGGGAACAACTCTAGGAAGGTCAGATCCTTCATTATACCTGAGGTGTGGCACCATATTGGCCTCACACCTGCAGACCAGTGCCCCTTAAAATAAATCCCATACCCCATGGAACCTGCAGCATCCATTTGTACCTGCAATCCATTCCCTAGCCTCAACTCAGTCCTCCAAAAGGAGATTCTGTTAAAGCCCTGCAAAAATTCCAACCAAACTTCTAAATCCTGCCTCATGCCTGCCGACAGCTTGCGCTGCTGATGTGGCTTCCTGAGTCCCTTCATGGTGTCACATAATCTTTGCAAAAGGCCCAACCAGGAGCTACTGCCTTGCAAGCAAAGTTCCGGTGTCCAACTAACACCTGTTCTCACAAAGTAACTGTGCTAACATCCCATGAAGGCGCTGCTTCAGAGCCACGATTTTTGTATCAGGCAGTCGACTGGACTGCTGACTAGTGTCCAGTTCAATACCTAGGAAAGTCCATCTTGTGGTAGGTCCTTCAGTCTTCTCCTCTGCTAAAAGGACACCAAGCTCCTGTGTGAGCTCTTGGAAAAGCCTCATATGGCGCAAGCAGTGGGAAGTACCTTGTTTCCCACAAAAAAGAAAATCATTTAATGAATGTACCACATGCGCTAGCCCCGCCCTGTGCCTGAGTACCCACTCCAAAAAGATACTAAAACACTCAAACGCAGAGCATGATACTGAGCACCCCAGGGTAAGGCTCTGTCCATGAAGAAATGACCTTCAAATTAAAACCCTAACAGCTCAAAGTCCTCAGGATGAACTGGGAGGAGCCTAAAGGCTGACTTAATGTTGCATTTAGCTAGTTCCGCCCCATCCCACAAACCCTCACCATGCAGACTGCTACATCAAAGGATGTGTAGTGCACGCTACATAGCTCCTGTGGTATCGTATTGTTAAAAGAATCCCCAAATGGGAAGGACAAATGATGAATTAGTCTAAATTCACCTGGCACCTTCTTAGGTACGATGCCCAGTGGTGAAACCTTAAGGTGTGGCACTGGTGGGGCCGCGAAGGGGCCCAAAGTTCTACCTTCCGATACCTCCTTACTAATCTTAGTGCTAACTATGGCTTTGTGCCCTTGAATAGATTTCAAATTTCTAGTCCAGGTGGACACCCAGGCTGCGGGAATACAAAAACCCGACTGAAACCCCTTCCATAAGCAGTTTAGCAGCCACTCGATCAGGATAATCATGCAGCTAATTTTCCAATACCCTGACCTTAATTGGGCTGGGCCCCTTTTTGAGGGTTGGGGGGGCCAGGAGGCAATTTCCAATTGGAATTAAATCCCAACACACCAAGCGGGTTTGAATTGCCTGTCCTGCCAAAGGGCGGGAGAAATTTGCCTGAGCTGTTGTTTGAACCAAATGGCCACTATCAAATCTTTCACCTAACACCAGTCGGGCTGGTGTCATGTACCGAAGCCATAACCCATCATGCGGTGTGTCCCAGCACATGTTGGGGCGTAGTGCCATGCACCTACGGAACCCCTCATCATAAGAAAGCCATGCATGCCCTGGGAAATCTACATACGCCCTATAAATCAATCCAAATATTGTATTAAGGAAAAGGCCCTTTCCAGTTGTGCTTGCACCATGGTGCCTGCATAAATGAGGAAGCCTGGAAGCCAATTAGTCCAGCACCTGTCTGTCTTCTGTCTTCTCACCTTCTCCATATCCCTATCCTCACCCTTATCCTATCTTTTTCTCTTCCATTTTCCTATTTAATAATTCAAAAACATTGACGTATTCTCCTTGCCAAATTGTTTCTACAGTGGCTGGCAGGAGATGATGCCCCAGGGGAAGAGACTGATCAACCTCTGGGAGAGCACAACGTGTCACGAAATTGAACCCTCTATCTGGGATGGCCCTATTGGATGTAACTTCCATCCGAGCTCCTGCTACTAAGCTTGAGGGGCCTCCTGATGTGAGGCCCGGTCCGGGATAACCCCAGGCATGGCTGTCCCTCCTTGAAGCAACGGCAAGGGCGAGGATGAAGGGACCTGCACCAATTGGCTCCCGGTACCCCACGGGCAAGCACCTGCCATAAGTCTCGTGCCTGGTGTAGCAGGTTGCACACCTGGCATTGCAGCCCCCACTGCCATCACCACAGCATCTGCTGTGCATCATTGTGGCTCCTCCTCATCGTGGGTCTACGTGTTCGCTGACTCCCTTCTCGACCCTTCTGCCATCAGTCTAGGCTCCGCTGATCAGGAAGACCTTCTTGCTGGTGTTGCCATCTCTGAATCAGCCCCCGAAGGGCTGGAATGCTCACCCTCTAAAGCAGCGATACGAGAAAGCATAATGTTCCCCATTCTTTTAAGTTCAGCCATCTTATGCACCTTTGACTCTCTCTGTGACCTATGCGTCCTCCCAGCTCCTAGGTAAAGGTAAAGGTTCCCCTTGACATTTAGTCCAGTCGTGTCCGACTCTAGGGCGCGGTGCTCATCCCCGTTTCCAAGCCATAGAGCCAGCGTTTGTCCGAAGACAGTTTCCGTGGTCACGTGGCCAGCGCGACTAGACACGGAACGCTGTTACCTTCCCACCGAGGTGGTGCCTATTTATCTACTTGCATTTGCATGCTTTCGAACTGTTAGGTTGGCAGGAGCTGGGACAAGCGACGGGAGCTCACTCCGTCGCGTGGATTCGATCTTATGACTGCTGGTCTTCTGACCCTGCAGCACAAAGGCTTCTGCGGTTTAACCCGCAGCGCCACCACATCCCTACAGCTCCTAGGCCCATTTAAAAAGCTCACATTGAGCCAGGCCTGCCTGTCACTCTTCGAGTGGGCGGGCAAAGAGTCCCCGCCCAGGCAGCTCTGCGCCTTTGCGGAGTGCCGTTGTAGTGACTCATCTGGAAGCAAGGCTTACATGCATCCCTCTAACACAGTGGTCCCCAACCTTGGGCCTCCAGATGTTCTTGGACTTCAACTCCCAGAAATCCTGGCCAGCAGAGGTGGTGGTGAAGGCTTCTGGGAGTTGTAGTCCAAGAACATCTGGAGGCCCAAGGTTGGGGACCACTGCTCTAACACATTGAGCTTTCCACACTTTCAAGCACAGCACCCAAACAGGCCTCCAGAGGGACCGGAAGACCTGTGACTTGGAGATTTGAATCTTGGATGGCAGGGAGTAGTCCTTTGTGTTTTTCAGGCACCACACACCCAGAGCAAGCCAAGTGCAACAAATAGTCCCTCAACACAGATTGTAAGCAGAACCAGAAGAAGGCAGATGAAGTCAAGCACAATTGTTCAGATTAAAAAAGGATCACCATTTAAAAAGCCTTCAACTAGATAGCAAGCAGGTATACCATGATCTTGTCCATGCTGGGAATAGCTGTATGTATTGGATTTATCGGTTCCAGACCAGACAGATTTTCATTTCAATTCATTTTCAACCAAAATTAGCATTTTCTTCCTATGGGGGAACAGACAGATAATGAAGTTTTAAAAATTCAAATAGGAAGACAGCAAAATCTACAAAAAGAAGGAAGGAAATGAAATTAAATCCTTCAGGCAATGTGCCTTTTACAAAAATGCCAGCCCAACAAAATTCAGTGAACACCCGTGAGAAAAAACATAGCTGCTGCTTGATTAGCTGTATGTCATGTTGTCAATGAAAATATTTCCATTTTAACTGTAACAACTCCAGCACAACAATAACAACAACAAAAAAATCATAATTGCACCCTAACATGCATTCATGCTCAGAAGTTTGAATGAAATGTTAGTGGCTGTAGAATTTGGGGAAATCATTCTCCCAAGAAATTTGATTACTGATAAGCTTTGGATTTATCACACTTACTTTTAGTTCTATACACATGGAACCAAATATATATATATTACTGTGAAGATTTTAATAAGGTTTACAGTTTTATTTGCTTATTTGTCTGGTTTTCTATCAGTCATCTTGAACACCATTTTTGTTATTTTTGCTCCTCTTACTATGGTTGCTTTCTACATGTTGAACCCTATTTTAGGTCTATTTTTACTGAGAATGAAGCTAATGTCAATAACTGTAAATCACATTAAAATTCAGTTGCTTACTTTAAAAAAACTCACTGATTGATTATGCATTCAAAAATATGTGAAAATATTCACATATTCATAAAAGAGGTGGGTAAATAATATAGCTGAATGGTGTATTTCATTGCATCTCATCTGTCAAAGCCTTGTTTTATAATGTGGTTTGTAGTAGTATTTACTTGAGAAATGCAGTAGGTTCTGCTTCCTTTCAATTTTTTGCTACTTGGGGCAGCAGTGAGAACATTTGCAAGATGCAACTAATGAATATCAAGACTAATTACAAGGCAAGAACTTGGGTGGGGGTGTCTGAGAAATTCAGGAGAAATATACAAATGTAAAAGCCTGAAGCTGATAATTTATTAAATGTAATTAACTCTCTGGCAGTATAATGGTAATTTTTCTAAATGCTTACAAGTATAACATATGGACAGCTTCTTACAGTTACCCTGACATAATTACGGTTCATTTCAAACAAGCCAACATGAAATGGTTTCAAGTTGGTTTGTTTCCAATGAACCATAGTTAGAGCTAACTAGTTTGTTAATTTAGGTGACATGCTGTTGCAATTCAGTGAAAAGTTCTGAATAAACTCCTTGTGGTTGAGACAGAAGGAAAGAGAGAAGTAAAGAACAAAGCTTGAAAAAGATTTATTTTTCCAAGAGAATTCTGGGAATTGTATTCCCTGAAAAATGGCATTTCTAGGCTCTGGTGAGAAAAATTCATGATCTATCTCATTTATACTTATTCATGCCATGTTAAGTTACTGCTTAGTAAAATGTATGAATATGTCCACATGTACGTTATCTATTGTTAGATTAGGATCAATCATTTTCAGATACAAATGTGGTCTCAGGGGTGTCTTTTTGAAAAATAAAAAATTAATGTGTAAGCAGTTTGGGAGTTATTTTGCCTGAAGACTAGGGCAAAGGTGTGCTAAAGAAATAAATGATGTCTTCACTGGCCAACAAAACTTTGTACAATAGAATAAGAGTTGAAACATTGTAATCTAAGTGAATAATAAAAAAAATTGAATTAAGTACTACATTGGCAAAAATCCTGTTAGATATTCAAGGGAAATTATTAAAGTTGTCAAAGCTCATTTACAAGGTGCTGATCACACATTGGTCACATGCCTTGCCATGCTCTCAATTAGAGACTGGCACAAACTGCAGTTCATCAGTTCAGCCCAGTTTGGTGCAGCGCCCACAGAAATGTACTACAGGTGCCACACGCTCCCCTCTCCCACCTCTTCTGCATGTTTGCCCATCCCCCGGGCAAAACCCTCTCCACCTCTTTAGCGTGATTACCCAACTGACCAATCACAGCACATGCTTCTCTACTCCGCCTCCTCCAACAGCCACTCACTGGGTGCTGGGCCAAACTGCTGAACTGCAGTTCATGCCCATCTCTACTCTCACACTACTCACTACTCACAGCAATTTCAGTGATTCCTCTTACATGTGCCTGAATATCCAACAATATTTTTATCATTTTGTCTCTTTACAACTAACAAAACTTTGTGAACTGAATATTTCTGCTGTAAAATGTTTCAAAGGATTTGGAGCTTGTCCTGTCTAAGCAGAGTGCTGTTGTGTCAGCCAGAAGGCTTTTTTACATGCCCCACTAGAGCAAGGGAGGACCAGGCCCTCAGTTCCCTCATGCACACAGTCTTCTGACACAGCCAGCACATTAGCACTTAGCTTAGTCTCTCTTTGTCTTTTGTTCAGTTGTCATGCTCCGACCAACAGAAATGTAATGGTTGGGCTCACCCATTATATTATATGACACCTTCATGATTTGTCTGTAAATAATAGTATTTGCAGTGATGAGGAGGTCTCAGCATGAGCCCTCTCTTTCCAGTCCCACACAGCTGATTTGCCCTGTTAGAGATCTTATTACAGATAAGTAAATAAAGTTGTGGTCCTGGTTCACCCAATGCCTGGCTTTTTCTTCTGGTGAATCCATAAAAAGGTACATAAAAGAAAATAAATGATCTGTTGCTTGTTTCAGTTGAATGAACAATGCATAATGCACAGATATTTGATAAAAATTAAGTATGCAAGGACCACTCATCTGATTAACGCCCATCTTGATGGACCTTCAGAAACTGATACAGCAGAAGAGACTCATCCTCAGGTCAACAAGAAAGCAAGCAGAAAATTTCTTTTTGAACTGCAATGCCCACAAGCCAGGTCAGTACCTCTGGTGGTTCGGGGATTCTGGGAGCTGTCTCCAAAAATAACTTTCCCAAGGTTTGGCAAGTAGACAAGAGGTGAAATGTACTTGCATTTTGCTGTCTGGGAGATACTGGGAATTGGAATCCAAAAGCTAACTTTCCCAAACTCTCAGAGAAGATGGTTCAAAATCAGCTCTAAAAAGCATCACATCTGTCTTCCTTTTATAGCAGAGACAGTGAAAACCGACCCTCCAGCTATTGTTGGACTGCAACACCTAGCATTTTAATTTTTTTTGCAAATGGCTGTGCTTGATAATACTAATGAGAATTTCAGCCCAACACACCCTTGCTTTACATGATCAAATGACGAGATTCTGCATCACTTATTTCAATTTATTTGACTACTCTAGTGGCAGGAATTCTATAGCTGTGTCTCTGTGCACATCAACAGTTATCAGCTGTGGCCTTTTGTCTCCAATTAAAGGTTTTGTATTCTTCTGCTCAGGTTCCAAGCTTCTCTAGGAATCCCTTTTGATCTGGGGAAGCTTTGGGATGGAGGGGGAGCCTTCAACATCCAAAAATAACCAGGGGGTCTAAAACTTTTAATTAGTGATAAAAAGCCACAGCTGTGCAGAGCTACACCAAGAGGACGCTGGCCGCAGACTGATAGGAAGAACATAATAATTCAGTACAGTTCAGTTCTGTAAGTAATAACACAGACAGTACAAAGTATCTGTACTGGAAAAACTGCATAGTTCAGGAACAAGCCAACGTTAATGATAATTTAGGGCCAGCAGTTCAGCAGATTGTTCTTGACCATTCTGTATCCATAGACACATCCAAGGTGCTGATTAGTTTTCATGAAAGGCTGTCATTCTCTCGCCACACTTTTAACATAATTACCCTCCTTCAACAGCTATTTTCACTGTATTCTGCTCAGACGTAGACAATTGAGAAGCACATTTCCCTAAATGTGCAATTTTCTTTGGTATTGAACGATGATGTGGAAATGTAAAGTTCAACATCTTTTTGATAAGACTGTTTTTGTCATGCGGCTTTCGGTTGAATATTTTAGAAGCAAATTTAATTCAAAGACATTGAGAAATAATCTGATGTCTTGTGAGCGTAGGTGGCTGTACAATAGATATGAAATGTCGTGAGGAATATCCGACATCGTGATCTACTTTTGGGGCATTTCTTACTATGTAGAAATGGCAATAAGATTCTGTAAAGTTGAATGAAAGAAATGACAAATATGCATCAAACAATCAAATAACATAATAGGGAATGATCCATACAAAAGAGACCATGACAACTGGCAAAAAAAGTGTTAGAGTGTGAAAAGCTCCCCTCTAGCATCCCTCTTAGTCACCAATGTCCTCTTCCAGGATATACCATTCCACTTCTCTAGCACTGTTTTGTGTTTCCTCTTCACAACGTGCAGTCTACATACTTTGGCCACTGAGAATGTGCTTTGCAGGGTCCCACACATTGGCATTTTTAATAGAAGTGCAAAAGGGGAATGCAACACTTTCCACGTCTCTACGATGCATACTCACTATTCCATGGGCAAACAGTTCTTACAGTTATAAGATTCTTCCTAAAGTTTAGTCAAAATCTCCTTTCCTGAAATTTTAATCCATTGGTTTGGGTCCAGTGCTCTGAAGTAGCAGAACACAAGCATGTTCCATTTTCTATGTGAGAGCCCTTCAAAAATTTGAAGGCTGCTATCATATCACCAATCCTCTTCTCCAGATTGAACATATCCAGTTTCTTCAAGCATTCTCCTTTGAGTTTCATTTCCAGACTCTTCACCATCTTGCTCAACCTCCTGTGGATATATGCCAACTTTTCAACATCTGTCTTAATTCACGATGCCCACACAATACCCCAGGTGAGGTCTGACTTGCATCTAGACACTATAAGATTTCCCCAAGTCCACTTCTACGCATCTAATATTGCTTTGGCTAACATGAGCACTGGCATTCACTTCTGAAAACTGGAAGGAGAGGAAACAATGGTTCTTATAATACAAATCTGCATTCAACATACAGTTGTGTGCCCTATACCAGTTGTGAAACTGGAAGAATATCACAGTGGGTACATATATATGGGTTGGATGCTTGTGCTGGAAAAAGACAGTTATAGAGACAGCCTATATGCTTAATGTTGTTGTATTTTTAAAATGAGGGTTATATTCGTGCCACATGCACATATACGAACCATAAAGTATTGCTGAGTACTATATAAAAATGTCTAAGTGGCTGGTGTAAGCCCATGCATTTTTCTCCAATGGACATGTTGATTTACACCTTTTCAAGCTTCATTCTACTTCCTCAGATTAGGCTACATTTACATTTTCATAGCATCCAGCTGCTATGCCCATATGATTTATACTCATCCAGTGTAATTAAAGTATTTGTTCTAAGCTTACTGGGATTTTTAGTAGCCTATATTTCTAGACTATGATTCTCCCCTTTCCTAAATTTATTTTATTCATCAGGCTACATCCAGAAACACAGAAACAATTACCTTTAAACTTGACCCCATGAATAAAGAACATGAGCTTATTTGAATTTTCCTCGCTTGCATTTCCAACAGGGTTTCCACAATCTGTGTGACTCTTTATAGGAAACAGAATCTAAATAAATACCATAAAGTTAAATCATGCTGAGGGCCTGGTTTATAACTACAAAATTAAAAACCAGACTTTCATTTCCATACTTAAATGTATCCCTTCATGTCTCAGGGTCTCTTTTACTTACTCTAAAAGCAAGCATGCGAAAAAACAGGCAAACAAACAGAATACCAGGCATAAAAAGAAGTCATTGGTATATCAGGAAGCTGTAGATTAAATTTAGGAGCAATCATATGACCAAATATGAGATGGGTTTATCTAGCAAAGGAAGTCATGATATTTTCTCTCGAGGCAAGCTTTCCCTGAGTGAATGGCTGCCTGAGTGGGATTTTTAAAGGTATTGTTGTACCTCACTGTATTGAATGTTTTTTCGTGTTACTTATGTTTTTTGGTATTGTATTCATTTATCCTTTTAGTATTGTATACTCACTGTTACTAACTTAAATTCTGTCTTTTAATTGTTGTAAGCTGTCTTGGGTCCTTTTTAAGGAGAAAGACAGATTAAAAATATTTAAAATATATAAAAATAGATAATAGATATGAGTCAGAACTTTTTAAACTCTCTTTAGTCCTCTCAAATCTTAATTATAATTTGATTTGATCTTATATGACTTGATTTGTATCCCACCTTTCTCCCAAAAAGGGAAACAAGGTGGTTTACAAATGACTGAAAGACAGAATGATATCACTGTTCTTTTCCTTGGACAGTCTCAAGAAATGCATCCATTCGTCCCACTGATATCAGTGGACATGTTTGTGTGCATAAGACATCAGCATAGGCATTTGGCACACATCACTATACTGGGATAGCCAAATGTCTGAGTCACTCTCTTTGGGCAATGAATGTACTGATTGGGAATGGAATGATGGTTGTCTTTCTCAAATCAAATTAATTTAGGAAATGACCCAATATTTCTAAAATAAAAGTAGTGAAGATCAAGAACTAACAAGGAAATAGTTTCTTACTTGGGAAAGTGATACAAGCAATTTGTTTTGTTAGATTGTCTATTATATTTTTGTATGTATTATGCTATTTGCCTTTACACATATTTCCTTCGTTATACACTTTAGAAGTGGTTTTGCCTTTGCTAATAGATGAAGCATAATCATACTAAGGCTTGAATTCAGCTTGTTTGCTTTTTTCTTTTCTTTTAATGACTTTGAGTTAAGTGTCCCATAATACTGGCATGACTGTCGTTTTCTGAAAACTTACAACACCTTAATACTGTGTTCATTTGGGAGATTAAATATTTTACAACATAGTTAAATAAGATTACAATGACTATAAATTATTCTCCTATCGATATTGTTAGGGAATCAAGGCTTGTACACTTCTTGGTTATCTATCTGAATATTTTAAGAGGTGAAGTTCTTTACTCTTCTATTATAGGGCAAAATGCTATTCACCTTACCTTTCTAATACAACTTGCTTTTTTCGCCCAGTCTTTCTCACTCCTAAACTAACTTCTGTCTGCTTTGTTAAGATAGCAGCTGTTTACAGAGAGATGAAATCTGAATGCAAATCATTATCTGAACCAACATGAGTCTGATGGTGTAAATTTCACTGGTGAATTACTGCTAATTAACATTAGTTGATATTAGTATTTTCTGTTGCACACTGAATCACATGATTAGTATGATCACTGACTACAAGCAAATGCAAGAATAGGTGATACCTTTATAGGCCACTAATTAAAAAATGTACAATATGTGAACTTCCGTGGGTAAATCCCACTTCTTCAAAGCAAGTACCAAAAGTCCAAACATTTGTGGCAAGATGGGACTTGCCAGGAGGTAACTCTTAGATGCAAAGTTCTTGCCAAGATGAATTTCGCCAGGCACATTGCTGACCCAATCCCGGAATAAAGACGCGAGGCAAAGAGATGGGTTAAAATTGGGCCACTTTATTGATAACACAGAATAATAATACTGGCAATTCTCTGTTAAAAAGAGAGGGGGCCTGCAGTAGTGCGGAAACAGGTTAAAGGCAGGGGTATGCCGACACCCCTTGTTCACAATATGGGCGAGTCCCCGGCCCCAAATTCCCGCCGTCAATAGACAGCAGGAACCCGGTCAGCCGCTAATAAACACCCCCAGACCTCAAGCCATCTTTTGCTGATGACTATTGGTCCAGAAGTGGCCCAGCGCATCCCCCCGCCGCAGACACTGGATCGCACGATCCGCAGTGCTGGGAAGTGGGATGCGCTGTTGGCTTAACTGCAATTACAATTGGGACACACTGAAAATACCTGTTATTTCCGCACTACCGGCCAAAGTGACCGACTCAATCCACCAAAATTGCTAACAACCCTCATCCAGTGTGGGATAGGCAAAAAATCCCCCCATCCAAGAGCCAATCAGGATGAAGGTCAAAAATTCCTATCCGGCCCCTGAAACGGCGACCAGAAAAACTCACACTGGAAAAAAGGGAAGGGCGGGTGGGAGCCCGAAAAAGGAGAGGAGGGTGCGAAGGGGAAGGCTGCTTATATAGCTAAAGCCTTCCTATCCTTCGCACCATGTCACGTGGTCTTTGCTGCAGCCTCGCTCTATCCCGGCTGGGCAGCAAAGAGCGATCGCGTTTGCAAAGGCTTTGCCTTGCACGCGATTGCAGCATTTGTCTTAGAAGAGCAGGAAACAGCAAGGTTGTTGTTTTAAAGTTAGGGCTGATGCAGCTGTGGGTTGGATTTCACACCCTGGTTCTTCAGACAAAAGGGCACTACAAGCCAAACAGCTGATTGGCAGGCCCATGGGCAGAGAAGGAAAGGCTAGGCTGCCAGAATAGAAGCTGACACTGCCATTTGTAGATGGCAGCTTCGGCAGAGGCGGCACCACAGAGACGGCAGAGGAGGCGGCAGCAGGACAAGGTAGGGAGGCAATGGGGCAGTGGGAAGGGAGCAGGGGCATGCTATGTGGGGGACTCAGCTTTTTTTTTTTTTAAAGACAGCCATGGGCTGTCTAAAAAACAAACAAACCAAGCACCGATGAACCAATTAAAACATTAGTAAATTCATGGTTCATGGTTCATCAGCCTTGATGAACCATGAACTAAGACAAACCGTCATTTTGACAGTTCATCCTAATTTCTAATCTACATCTTTCTTTTTCCTCTTTCACTGAATATAGATGTGATGTGCCCCACTGTTCTACAGAAAAGAAAATTGGATCTGAATACTACATGACAGGCAGATAGTGTAGTGTAGTGAGTAGATTGTCAGACTAGGACTCAGGTGATTTGGTTTCAAATCCTTTCTTGGCCATCAACACCCACTGGGTTGCATGGGGTGGAAAAATCTGAAATTTATGGTACTGCTTAAGGGAATAGCAATCCAATACCATCCAGCTCCAAAGGCCGACACTGGAGCCCATACAATAATATAGTCTTCTATTCCTTCTGCATTCCACCTATCTATTTCCCTCCCTCCCCACCTTCCTACATAATAATAACAGTGTGCCATCAAGTCAATTCTGACTTATGGCAATCATTTACAAGGTCTTCTAGGTAGAGAATACTCAGAAGTAGTTTACCATTCCATTCTTCAGGGGGAATGGTACTGTGGGGCTGTGCAGCTTGCCCAAGGCCAACAGGGACTGTGCAGCTTGCCCAAGGCCAACAGGCTGGCTGTCCTCCCCAGAGGCACAGCAGAGAATCAGACTCACAAACTCTACCTAACTGACTGAGCTAATGAACCAGCACCTTCCCACATATCCATGGAAAACAACTTTTAAAGTATATTATTGCCCAAGTTATTAGCAATGAAGATGAACTGCAGATGAATCCCTTTACATACTGACACCTGGGAAAGGTCTAATATTTTAGTGACTATCTGGACACTGGTCATGATTTTTTTTCATGTGCCTCAATCCCTGGCAGGCCTACACAAAGCAAGTCCCACTTATTGGAACTTACAGGTAAATAGGCACAATGTTGCAAACCCATGTCGGCATATTTACTGAGAAGTAAGTCCTTGCTGATCAACTACTGGTGCTTACCCAACAAAGGCACTGCAGATTCACTAGACTGGGGAAGTAATAAAAACTTAAGTTCCCTTTAAAAAAACATTTTAAAAGGGCAGGAAGCTTTCTATTCATTTTTCATTGGAAGTGCCCTTCCTCCACTTTGGAAACTAGGAGTAAGATTTAACGTTTCTAACAGCAGCTAGCACTGATGCACATTTACTGAGAGGGAAGCTACACCCTAACAAATTCTGCAATGGTTGCTCCCAACCATAGTCAAGAACTTTAAAATGTTTTTTTAGACCACAGCTTCCATCCCCGATTGCTTGCTGGGGATTCTAGGGGTTATCATCTGAAAAAATGAAGGTCTTGAAACTCTGCTCCTGCTCAGTGTACACAGGAATACTTGCCCTCAGTTGTTGCTGAAGGAACCCAGGCAGAAACTTGAGCCACAAAGACTTTCTGTGAGACCCCATGATTCCCTCCAACACACACACATGCAACCTGTTTGAATGACCAACAGAGGATCAGCTGCCTCTGGAAACTTCTTTCTAATTGTTGTTGCGTGCCATTTTTTCCCCCCAAGAAATCCCCCTCCTTCCCACCAGCATTTTGACTCAGTGAAACTGTGCATTCCCCCCATGGCAGTAATTAACGGTCCCAGCATGAGCTCCATGCAATCTCTATATAAAGTGCCAATCGATTAAAAAAAATTAGCAACTGGGAGTGTAGAGCAGGTGGTCTTGGAAGCTCTGTTACTCTGCCAGGTTACTGAAGCAGGGTGCACTCCGAACACAGCGCCAGGAGCACTTCGAAGTGGTGGGTGGCCACTTTGAACTGCTGTGACTGCTGAACCAACAGTGGTGCCACTGAGACTCAGAGTGGCCTTCTTCACCTCCTTCGTGGCTCACTCTTGCCACAGCCTCCTCCAGTTAATCAGCAAGCTCATGGCTGCCAGTAGTCTTTACTGCTTTCCCATTAACCACCTTGTGAGGAGTGCTCCCACCAGAATGCCTTTTAGCCAGAGATGAAGCAAGTTCACAGCTTTGAGTGGAGCAGGTGGGCACAGGAGTTCTCAACAAGCCTTTGTTTTTCTTGATAATCTTTACTGAGCACGCTTACAGTTATAACATTGCAGTCTGAACTGTCTGAAAGAACCATATTAACTCTTAAATATTTCCACAACCACAGATTGGGTTTATTCACAATATAGAAAAGCTGGTGGGATTGATAGTATTTTTAAGAGAAAAACAAATTAAAACTCTTAAGGTTTTTTTTAACTTATTGTGCCCTGGAGCTTATGGTCACTTGTCTCTGCATGGGGGTGGGTTAATCAATTGTATATTTAAAAATCATAACTCGAAAACATTTTACCCAGACCTTGCCAAATTTGGTACAGAATAAGAGCAGACTGTCTAACAAAACTGTGCCAAATTTGGCACTGATACAAAGCTCATTTTAAAAGTTATAACATTTTGTTTGGGCTGCCCTCATTTTTAGAATTGCCTTGTAAAATATTGATTTGCTCTGCCACACAAGATCAGAGGCGAAACTTCTATGTGCCTCTAATTTATTGAGGTCTAGTGTTTCCAAAGTTGAATGGAACTTTGAAAATTATCTCTTAAAATATTTATATTCTGCTCTATATCTGAAAACCTCAGGGTGGGGTGCAATCAATAGTATGACTCAAAATAATTTAAAAACCGTGAAACAATGTAAAACAAGTCAAAAGAACAGACACTGAATCAGAGTGCAATACATAGAAAGACAGACTATGCACAGTAGGACTTAAAATGGTTAGTCAGATAATGAATAGTAAAATCTGTCTTTGCTCATTTTGCCCCAATTTTATTATTTTTAACTAATACACACGGGGGAAAGGAGACTAAAATAAATAAAGGCAGTTTGTAATTACATAAATAAAGAGGAAGCAATCACAATTAACACATGGATGGCATATTTTAGACATGTCTTCTCTACAATTTGGAAAGGGTAGAGAAGACATGTCTTCTCTACCCTTTCCTTTATTGTTTTTAGGGTTTTTTGTTTGTTTGTTTTTGAAACAGATAATAACCAGTTGAGACCCAAAAATGCCATTAGTGTGCTCTCGCTCTCTCTTTCTTTCCAGCCAATGCGAAGTACTGAGACAGAAATGTCCCATACCATTTTTTTCAGTGAACCAAGGAGCAGACGTATTGTTGCCAGTAGGTTGCCTTAATGGAAGCAGAGGCTTTCAAATCTAGAAAAATAGTATGTATAAAAGTGTCAGATCAGAAAGTCTGTCACTTGAACCTCTTCCTAATAGCCCTATAGAATTTTGTAGACCTCTAGGTAAAATCAGAAGCCTGTGTTTGCCACAGCTGGCATTTATCCCAGAATAGGTTAATTCCAGTATGAACCAGATAAATATTTTGAACCTTGTATAATTTACTCTCTTCTTTTTAATATCTTTTAAGTTTTCTGCCCCATGCAAGACAGATAAACTGAATGTCCAGAAAAATCTCTACTTTTTCTTCTTTTTATTGAACAAGCATATGCAAGGAGATATATGTGTGTAATATTGTTTATCCAATAGATCCAATATCTATTGGATATCCAAAAATTCTAACTACAAAAACTTTATATGTTTTAGCAATGAAACTATGAAACTTAATGAAATATATAAGTAGGGTTTTTTTGACAAAACTTAATATGGTGTTTCAAAATAAGAACCTAACTAGAGTATTACAAATACATAATAAAAGCATTACAAAAATATAGCTTGGAGCCTGATCCTACCGACAATAAATCTTATATCAGGTCTTGCTAAAAGAAACCCAATTCAGATTAGGTGCACACATGAAGCACATGCATGTGTAGAGTAGTATTCCATGGAAATGAGTTTTCCTGCTCCTCTCTCAGAGGTATGCTAATTTTGAGGCAGACCTGATTCATTGGAATCTATTCCACATGTGTGAAAGCCCCCTCACTCGCCTGTCTGATCACCCCCTCGTTCACCCACCCAATGCGCCATGCCAACCCTATCACCCCCACACCAGCCTGATGGCCCCCCGGAAGCACAATTCCCCACACCAAACCAATTGCCCCCCACAAGCTCTCCCAACAGCCTGTCACCCGGTTCTCCTACCTGATTGCCCCCAAAAGCCTGAATGCCCCCCAGCCCAAAAGTGCCCCATCAGCCTGCCACCTTGCTCTCCTGCCCGATGGCCCCCACAACCCCCAACCCCCCATAAGACTGAAAGCCACCCAACAGCTTGTCACCTTGCTCTACCACCTGATTGATTCCTGCCCCACCCCCTCAACTGCCCCCACCAGCCTGATCACCCCATCACCATCCACCCATGACTGATCTTGTTTTTACAGGCAGTGGTGGTGGGGGAGTGGGTAGTGGCAAATGTGAGGATATACAGACCAACACAAAACTTTTGGATTCAGGCTAAAGCCCATGTGACTTTAGCCAGACTCGAAAAGAAAAGATCCCTCTGCCAGTTTATTCAGTTTATGTGGGCAAAATGCACCCCTACCTTTCTGGTGTGAGTAGGATTATTCTGGTTTGGTCCTTTTCTAGCATGTGTGATTTCTGGAAATGGACCAAAAGTGAGCCTTCTGGCTGTCATGGCTTCTGCTAATTTGAATGTCCAGTTTCGTGAACTGGCTTAATAAGCGAGCCACTTCAGGATATTAGCAAATTGAACACTTCTGCTCCTTGGCAAAAGGGCAGGAGAAGTGATTTTTCCCCTTTAGTCTATTGGAGCAGGAAAAATATGCATTATCAGTTATTAAAAAATCTTTTCTCTGACTTCTCTTAAAGGGCTGGTCAAGAAACTACCTGCAGCCAAATCCATGGCAGCAGATTTAGCTGTGGGGAGTTTATTAACCCACAAAGGCAAAAAACTGGACATTTAAAAAAGGAATTTAACCTTTCTCTCAGCCTTTCTTTCCCTGTCTACACCCTCACCCAGCACTTCCTTTACACAACAGAAACCTTGGAAAAAGCTAACTTACCTGGACCTCTTTTCTTTCCCACCCTCATAGATGAGGTGTGCATGTGTGTTCAGATCCAGAAAATGGTTCACTACGGTTTCCTCCAGTGACCTTTCCCTACTCTCAAACCCCGCCATGGTTCTGTCTATTAGCACAAGACAACCTGTCCATATTGGGGGGGGGGGGGGAGAATCAGCATCCCAGGTCTTTCGTAGCCTCTGGGCTGGTCAAAGGAGCAAAGCCTCATCATCCTCTAACCGGTTTGCTCACTCATCTGCCACCTCCATCCCTTGTGTGTTTCTGTTGCCTAGCAGCATAGGGAGCACTGGAAATTTTCTTCACCTCACATCCACTCTGACTGGCTGGAAGGAGAAACAGAAAAACTGTGGTGGCTGGCTTTTATTTTTAAAAGTAATTTGCTGCTTTTTTCACTTCCTAGGCCCCTCCATGGAGCTGAGGAGGTACCTAGTTTGCCAATATACTGAAGTGGCTGTCTTATGATATTGGCAAATTGACAGTAGGCTGCTGCGGTCCAAATAGAGTTGCTTGAGGTCTGTGTGCCATTTGGGTGGGATGATTTCACCAATGGCATACCAGACCTCCTAGCAACACTATTTTGTCCTCTCCAGCCCACTTCAATTGCCATGGTAGACAAGCCCTAAGGGAAAAACACCTTTAAAAAAAAAAATCTTCCAGATAAGATATTTTTGCAGTTCTATGATGGCGATGCAGGAATAAGGTCAGTGTTTCCATACCATTAGCATGGAGAGAAGGAGTACTACTTGTAGATGCAAATCCTGTAACTCAAATCGCATGAGAAAGCTGAACTACAAATATTGGCAATTACAAAAACAAACATGCTATGTGGAATAGGACAAAATGTATCTATGAAGAACCCTTGAAATGTGACAGTTGGGGGTCCTGGGGAACCCTGAGGAATGACAATTATTACGGAGCCAAATTTTCTCAAAACGCTTTCTTTTTTCAAATCAAAACTGAAAATGAAGACCATTTTGCAGAGTGATTTCCAAACTATTGCCACTGTTTTTCAGGGTACTACCTCCACAACACTCCCATCCCAATGCCTCAGAATGACACAAAATAGAGGTCATTGCACCACATGCATAATAATGACTAGACTCTCACAGCTGCCACTTAAAACGGCAGTGCAAAAACCTACAGTCCTCAGGAGTGCAAAGCTGCGGTACAACCACTACTAATGGCAAGCCCCATGTTTGAGGAACTTTTGGAAAAGGTCTCTTTCCCTAAAGAAATGTGGTGACATTGATTCCTCATTTCTGTGCCCACAAAGAGCATGGGGAATTTTGAGACACAATATGTATGCAGCGCTAGTATTCAAATCCTTGCAGCAACCTGAATTTTTAGCTGCATTCTAGAGTGCTAGTTCACTGCACTGTGCTGGTAATACATTGCACAGAATGAGAAAATAAGGTCCCCCCCCCCATTTGTTGGTAAGCTGTATGAATGCTACTTTGCCTTTTCTTAGCCATTACACTTTTCCCAGCTTCCACAGTGAACCTGTTGATACGAGTAGCATGGCCTTTATCTCCTATAGCTTCATGAGTCTACCCAGACGGCCTTCACTCTAAAATCCAGTGGCTGCTATGCAGTGTACAGTTAAGTCCCATTGATTGAACCAGGGTTTATATGTGTTTAACTGTGCATTGAATTGTGTTCTGTGCCTCCAACAGAGATATCCCACAAAAACAAGGTATGAAGACAAAGTTTACATTAGAAAGCGCAAAGCATAGAAAGAAGTGTCATTTTTTGTTAAAGTTCATCTTTTGCCAACACAAGGCTTTAAAGGTTAGGTGTCCAAACAAAACTCTAGATGTTTTGGCAGTAATCCTGTGCACAAATAGGCTGCTTAAGTCCCATTGATTTAAGTGGGATTTTACTCTGTACAGTTTTAATTCACCCCCCCCCCTTGCAATGGGTGAGCAAAATGAAAAGAGATAGATGAGGGCATGGGTTGATTTGTGAGAATAAGTTAATTAAGGGGACTGAAAATAAGCCATAATGCTCAAAGCAAAACCCAAGCAAGGAAAGTTAATTTTTTTCATTTGTTCAGAGAAGCAGAAAAGTAAAATGTCACATCTTCTATCTGCTCAAGATGAAAAGGAACTGTAGCAAAGAGCACCCACCGAGCTCTTTTTTCCCCTTCAAACACAATCAGTCACCCATGGTTACCTTAACAGGTTTGCTGTATTATTTTTTGCAAAAGAGATGCTGTTGAGGAATGTAGGAGATCAGAAATACCATGCTGTGCAGCATCAGAAAATACAAATATTTGCCTTTACTATGATGCTTGTGCAGGTAAGAGAAGAGAATGAGCTGTTCTTATTAAGGAGCATCCGAAGAAATGAGACTTGATCTTCATACCTCTTCAGGCCTACAAGGACACACCTAGGAGGGTGAAGATCTCAAAAAAAAAAAAAAAAAAGGAAGAGGAAACAGCAAGGGTTAAAATATACATGTAGCAGTAAGTGATGATCTTAACAGGCAGTCTGACAGATACAGTCTTTGAGATAGCCTGGACCCAAGCCATTTAGGACTTTATAGATTAAAATCAGCACTTTGAATTGTGCACAGAAATGGACTGGCAGCCAGTGGAGCTCCTATACCAGTTTTATTATCTCTGTAACCAGCCCTAGTTCACAATCCAGCTGCAGTGATTTGCAGCTGCTGAGGTGATTGTAAACACTTTCAAAAGGCAGCCCCATATAGAATGTGTTACAGCAATCCAGCTGGGATGTAACTAAGACAAGTGTCACCATGCTCAGGCCAGACATCTTCAGTAAAGAGAACAGCTAGTGCTCTAGTTTCAACTGTAGAAATGCACTCCTGGCCATCCCTGAAACCGGGGCTTCCCAACTCAGGGATGAATCCAGGCACACGCCCAAACTGTGCCTTTGTGTTTTCAGGTGGAGTGTAACCCCATCCAGCACAGGCTGGATCACTATTCCCTAAATCTTTCTAAATAGATAGATAGATAGATAGATAGATAGATAGATAGATAGATAGATAGATAGATAGATAGATAGATAGATAGATAGATAGATAGATAGATAGATAGATAGATAGATAGATAGATAGATAGATAGATAGATAGATAAGCAAACAGGCCCAGTTGACAGCACCCGAAAACCATTATTTTTGTTGTTTTAAAAGAAATAATAACAACATTTTGAAACAGAAGCTTAGTATCAAAGAAACATAGGTAAAGGTAAAGGTTCCCCTTGACATTTAGTCCAGTTGTGTCCGACTCTAGGGGGTGGTGCTCATCCCCGTTTCCAAGCCGTAGAGCCAGCGTTTGTCCGAAGACAGTTTCCGTTGTCACGTGGCCAGCGCGACTAGACACGGAACGCCGTTTACCTTCCCACCGAGGTGGTACCTATTTATCTACTCGCATTTGCATGCTTTCGAACTGCTAGGTTGGCGAGGAGCTGGGACAAAACAAGGGGAGCTCACTCCGTCGCATGGATTCAATCTTATGGCTGCTGGTCTTCTGACCCTGCAGCACAGAGGCTTCTGCGGTTTAACCCGCAGCGCCACCACATCCCTGTCAAAGAAACATAGTGCATGGCAATTTCATAAAACAGATAGTGAGCTGAACATCATTTTAGAAGGCCCCTGAGAGTAAAGAAATACTGTTGTCTAGCAGTAGAACATCAGCAAAGTTGGTGCTGAGTGGGTGGACCCCTTAAGGAAAGGTATTCCGCAGTAAGGGGCCACAAGAGAAAAGGACTGCTCATGAGAGTCATTCCACTGAATCTCAGTATAAGGCAAGAATATATGGAAAGAGGCATTTCCTCAGCTATTTGGCTCCAAGCAGTAAAGTTCTTCAAACAAACAACAGTGTTTTTAATTGAGATGAGAAGTAAGCTAGAAGCCATTGGCAATGACGCAACACTGGCATAATTTGATGTTCGTGTGATCCAGTTGTGACTCTTGACAGAGCTTAGAAAGCTGCTTTTGGGATTTTGTCTTCTGGAATCTCTCACTTGGCATGGCCACTGGCTCTGCTGAATAGGCAGGACTGTAAATAGGGCATGGCAACTGGGGCATTGCCCCAGGGCACCAAAATCAGGAGGTGAATTCAGGGCTGATTCAAGGCTCTGGTGGGCCCTGGGCAAAAAAATATAATAATGGGGGGGCCTTCCTTCTCCCTCCCTCTCCCTTACCTCCCACCTAAATAGGTCACACAACATGACCTATAACATAAATAAGACTGACTCACTGAGGTAATCTTGATAGCAGTAAATAAGTGAACAATGTTTAGGTAAACAAGCAAACAACATACCAATGAAAAGAAAGCCTAGTTTATGACCATAAGCAAGCCTTCAGTACTAGAAAACAAGAAGTGTATCCAAAGAAAAACCTGCAATAAAAAGAAGAGTCTTGTGTCAATGGGCTAAAGTGCTACCTCCTATTAGAGTGCCAAAATAAATGCTTTGGATATGTCAATTGGCTGCTCAAAATGTAATTGGGGATCCAACAGGGATAAGATAGTATACCAAGTCCAGGCAATCTGGATAAATCATGCAGAGAACTGCACTGCACAAGGTGCAGGGAGGATTGCTTTTGGTAGGATTGCTCTTACCACAAATAGGTTACATTTTACTTTTTTTCCTCTCGCTTTCTGTTTCGCAAATTCACTAATGATGTCTTCAAAATCAATTTGCTTCAAATGTCACTGTCAGTTGATATTATTGTTAATCTATTAAGGCGTTGTTCTTGCATTGAAGAGCGTAACACTGATTTTATAAGCTTTAGTTTTGAAAAGGAACACTCTCCTTCAGCCACGGAGACATGTAATGTCAGGTAGAGATGAAAGGCTATATTGACAGTTAGGTAGACCCAGATGATGTTTCTTTCTTGCAAGAATTTGCTACAGTATGCACTATTTGGATAATCTTTGCCCTCTTTGCTGCTGATGATTCTGGGAAGGCAGCATTGTAGTAAACTCTGGCAGGCAACAACTTCATCTGTAAACGTGCTTTCCAAATCATCCTGATAAGCTTGTACAGTGAATGCATGTTTTCCTAATTGTTGCCGCCCAGAGTAGACCTTTGGTCTAGATGGGCGGGGTAGAAATCCAATAAAATAAATAAAAATAAAAATAAAATATGAAAGCCAAGTTATCCAAAAAGCCAAATTTGCTGTTTATTGAAGAATATCTTTCTCCTCTGTCATGGAGACAACTGACAAGTTGTCAATAATTACATAATAAGTTTGAACTTGAAACTTTCTGCTTCCTTCTAGAACAACATATTCAGTCCTGGCCCCATCAGAAAAAGTTTTGTGCTTTCTATTACAGCTTTCAAATGCACTATTAGGCAGGATAGTCTTAGCTGTTTTTTTCCCCATATCTTGAAACTCATTTCTGAAACTTTGAACATGTTTCACAAGTGACTCAAGTGTGTTGGTTGCAGTGCACAAGTGCAGCTTACTTGATTGCAAATAGACACTTGTTTTATTAAACTGATTTAAAATACTGCTCCATATGATGCACATGGAGAAATTTTCCAATTTCTTCATCTCCCCCCCCCCCTTGAAAGTGACATCACTTGATGCTATGTGTCAAAATTTTCATCTGGAGCATTTCCCATATTTCGGAGATATTAAATAATGTTGCAGTAGTTCAGTTGCAAATCTTCAACAACATTAGCATGACTAGACCAGTGAGTGTCTCCTAGCTGCTTCAAGAAAAGTACCCGTCCTTTTTCATTTGGTTTCAGATGCTCCAGAAGCAAAGACCAACAATGGGTCAAAGAAGAGGAAAATATTTGTAAACTTTGGGAGGCACACAGACTAATTCAGGAGCCAGACTGGTTGATTTTAGGAGCCAAAGAAATAGTCCTTCCATAGAATTCTAAGTAAAACAGTCAAAAATATTAGGAGCCAGCAGCAGAGATTTTATGAGCCCAGGCTCCCTGGATCTGCTAAGCCCTGAATCAGAATGTGTAAAAGATACAAGAAAGAGGATTTTAATACTAAACACAAAACACCCTCCTTACAATAATTCAGTCAGTCTTATCCACAAAGTGAGTATCACACAATAGACTTAATTCAGTGGTGTGACTTATCACATCACTGGTTTTTAACTCAAAATTTTCTATTACAGTCTATAATATTCAACTAGAGAAATTAACTCATGCAATTGAATGGAGTCCATTGAGTGAAAAATTTCAGCATAAGAGGCAAAAAAAGTGGAGAGAGAGAAAGAACAACACCCACAGTTCTGGCTCCAAGAATCACTCAATATAGGCAGGTAAGATATTTTCCTCTAAAAGAAGGAGAATTTTACAAATACACCATTTTAATGCATAAACTTGGTATATAAACTTGTGCCAATGAGCAGTAAATACATAAACTTTGTATGTTATGCAAATGAGCAGTAAATACATAAACCTTGTACATCATGCCAGTGGCCTCTGTGCCTCCAAAGAGCCTGCCTGTGTCATCTTGGTACAGCATCTTGGTACAATTTTAGCCCCCTAACAGCCTTTCTCTGCTATCTTTGGCCCCCAAACAGCCTGTCAATGCTGTACCTGCTGCTGTCAACTCTGCCAGGCCATGGTCCTCAGTGATGCAGGCAATGGGAGATAAGGCTGCGTACACTGCTGGTGCTCAAACGACACGAGGGTATGCATCATGGTCCTGTTATGTGACCTCAGTGCACATAAGGCTTCAAAGGCCCAGCGAGCAGTGCAGGCTGTATAGCACCACCATGGACGGGGAAAAAAATCCCCCTCCTCATGTGGGCCCCTACAGAGAGTGGGCCCTGGGCAAATGCCCACTTTGTCCTCTGAATAAAGTTGCCCTGGGTGAATCTAATGGTAAATTTTAGGAAAATGAAATCTCACCCCATGCACTTCCTGTTTTTGAAAAACATACATTTTCTTTCTTTGTGGGGAGCACCACATTCACCTCCTCTTTTCTCACGGTGATGTCTCATGTCCGTGCCTTCAGTCTGAGTGGGTGGGAGATGGTGCCACTTGCCCTGGATTTCAAAATTCCTAGTTCCCATTCTGTGATTAAGAGATTCTGGGAATTGTTGTACCCCAAAGTAACTTTTTCTAGCTCTGTTCTTGCAACCATGTTCTTTCTATCTGATGTTTCTAGATTATATTCAAAGGGTACCCAGTGCCAAGCCATGGAACACTTTAAGGAGGAAAAACTCGTAGTTTACATTGAAACTGGAAATGAACCGGGGTCAGTGCAGCTGGTGAAGCACAAGCATAATAAGTTGAATAAATAGCAGCATCGTTAATAGCTTCTGACTATCTGCAGGTCCTGAACCACCTTCAAAGGCAACTTCACAAATAACACATGATAATGGTATTGTGTGGGGGTTTCCAGGGCATAGGTGAGAGCATAAAAAGTAAGTTCTTGTGTGGGGAAAAACCACCTGGAATATATTTACAGAAAGGCAAGATTGAAAAGCACCCAGAGTAGTTTTCCCATATGATACAAATGGTACAAAACTCCTACATCAAACCTGGTCTTGTGTTGTCTTTTTGACATGAACAAGACAATCTCTGAAAGGTCACAAATTCTCATATTAGTTGTTCTTAATACTTCTCACTCTCACACACACAAAGCTTGCAAAAATTACTATTTTGGATTACAACTCCCATCCAGCATTGCCAGCATGATCCTACAGATCCTGCAAGGTACCATTTGAAAGTTAGTTCTTCCAACCGCTGAAGAGATGTTGCCTCTGAATTTGAAGCTTTCACTTAACCAATGTGGGTAAACATGGCTGACAGTAAGGAGGGGCTGAATATTTCTCTCTCCACTCTCATAGGACCATCTGTGGGTGTTTCTTGTTTGTTCATTGCTGTTCTTTGGACTGCAATGGAAATTATAGACTTATGATAAGAAATTACTAAGGATTTCTCCTTTGAAAAGAGTGAGGGAAAAAGCTTTGCCATCACTTCTAGGGGCTGTTTGGATGTCTTCAGGAACTCAACAATGTTCCTTGGTAATTAGTGACAAAATGGCTCCAGAAATCATACTATACCTTAACATGCCATCTTTGGGGAGGGTGTTCTAGGACAGAGGAAATGGCTGCCCAGTCCAAGAATAATCTATGCAAAGTAAAAGGATCATATCCGGTGAACTTCCCTCATCTGGTTTTAAATGGCAAATTGTGCCCCCTACAGGTTTCTGAGGCCACATTTTGCCAATATAGGGATTAATTTTAGAGAGGATTGCATTTGAGGCTCACAGTTAGGCCTCCTCTGTTCTCCTCAGAACTATCTTTTTCTCTTCTCTCTCTCACATGCATTCTTTTTCTGGCTTATCACAGAATTACCTTGTGTTTTCATACCACTTAAGGAGGGTGTCCCTGTTTTTTGGCAACACAGCTCTAAGCATTTGACACACAAAAGAAAGGTTGGGAGCAAAGGGGTCTAGACAGTGGGAAAGACAATCAGGTGGGGTACAACTCCTTTCACAAATAGATTAGAAATTCTTGGCTGCAAGCATCCTGTACAATAGCATTGCACAATATATTCCCTGCATGCCACTGTTATGTTAGAATGACAGCTGACCTTAATTCCATAGCTTTACAAGAGGTGCGAAGTTTGGCCAGTTACCAAGTGAGGAAAGAATAGGCAAGCTAGCTTTAAGCAGCATGATACTCACCCTGCACTACTGCATATTCGGAGTTTTCCTCACCTATGTTTATCCAGCACCTCAGCTTTAAAAATAGAAATGATATGTAACCAGTGCCATTCAAATGAAAAAAGCAAATGTCAGAATGGAACATTTGAATTCACCATTTGAAAATCCGTTCTTTATCATGCAAACAACCCAAGAGCTTTTTTTTTGGTGCTGATCAGAAGACACAATATATACTCAATGCCTACCCATGTGTTCTTGCTGAGTTAACTGGCCTCCTATGAGAATAGTTTTACAGGGACATCTTGATAGATTTTCCAAGCAGCAGCCCTATACATAAATAGGCCAATCTGTTGCCATTTTATTTTTTAAAAGTAAATTGTCCAGGAAGGATAAACTATAATTTTGGGTCTGGAATTATCTTCTGAAATGTGTATAGTAGTGTTCACCCATGCTAAAGGACTTAATTTTTCCCACACTAATTTTGTTAACTCATACCTATCCCTCCCAATATTTTCTTTGAATATAATTTAAGATCTTCTGCCAGAGAAATCTGATTAGTTGTCACTACAATACCATTTTGCAGACTAAGCATCAGCAACTGATGAATATGAAGTTATTTCTCCTCCTTTCACATAGTATTAGAATCTGATGTTATTCAATGAAGCTAAATAATGGGGAAACCCGGACAAAAATAAAATAAAAATAAAAATAAGTACTTCTTCACAAAACACAAAGTTCAGCCAGTGATGGTCACAACTTTCAAAGGGAGGTTTTAAAAAGTCCCAGAGGAACAGGCTAGCAATGACTTCTAGCTGCTTGCCAACTTTGAAGAAAAAGGGAGCATGATTTGAATTCAGACAAACTGTGAACAAAACCATGCTGATGCTGGTAGATTTGAGAGATGTCCAGGTCAAAGCAGAACTTCTCCAAAGTAGACATAATCCAAACTGAAACACTCCTGAAGATTCAGTAGCAATCTGGATTCAGAGGCTGGCACTGACACTGACAGTGGTTATCCAAATATTTATGAATTGTTAAAATTGAGCAATATTAAAATTGTTTTGGATTAGTTTGTGGGACCTGACAGGTTGTATCACTGGGCAACTAAGTGGAAAATGATGGGCGTTCAAATCTCTGAAACAAACAAACAAACAAAAACAGACAAACTCACTTCCTCTACTAAACTACCCTTGAAATCTGATACAGTGAAAGCCATGAAAAAGCTATTGGCACTTCCCTCCTAAAAATATAGATAAAAATCAATATTAACAAGGATGTAATACAACCCCCTCATCACCAATTTGTCTGGTACTCCTGAGAGATTACTGCTTCTTCAAATTCTACCAAATTCTTAGAAACTGAAAAAGTTTCAGTCATTTGTTAATTTTCAAAGATAGCCCATGAGGCATGAAGGTTCAAATTCCTGAATCAAAGTTCAGTTTGTTTGTTTGTTTGTTTGTTTGTTTGTTTATTATATATTCATAATCCTATATATACCGCCCATCTAGAACATGTCTACTCTGGGCGGTTTACATATAACATAAAAATAAACTACGATAAAATCCAAATTAATCACAAAGTCCAAGATGGGGAAAGGAAAAAGGAAGAAAAAGAAGAAAGAGAGAAAAAAGGAAAAGGGAGATAGGCTGGGTAATGGCTGTAGGGAAGGCCTGCCTGTTTAGCCATGTCTTCAAACTAGTCTTGAAGGCCCTCAGCGAGGGAGCCAGGCGGATCTCTACAGGTAAGTTGTTCCATAGGCAAGGGGCCACTGCCGAGAAGGCCCGATTTCTAGTTTTTTCCCACTGGCCCTCTCTTGGCATTAGGCCCTTCAGCTGCCCGGCCTGACTGGAGCGGGTGATACGGGTAGAACTGGGCAGAAGAAGGCGCTCTGCCAGGTATCGAGGGCCTAAACCATTAAGGGCTTTGTGTGTAATAGTCAGCACCTTGAAATTGATGCGAAGTGGATAAGTAGCCAGTGTAAGGCAGCCAAGATGGGGGAAATATGGTGAAATCTTTTCACCCCTGTTAATAGCCTGGCCGCCGTGTTCTGGACCATCTGGAGCTTCCGCATCAGTCTCAAAGGAAGCCCCACATAGAGAGCGTTACAGTAGTCTATTCTTGAGACAACGAGCGCATGGACCAGCATGGTGAGCGCCCCTGTGTCTAGATAGGCTGGGTGATCCACCGAAGATGTAAATGGGCAGACCAGACTACGGATGCTACCTAGGTCTCCATGGTAAGCGCCGGGTCAAGATGGACCCCCAGACTGCAAACCGAATTCTTTGTGGTGAGAGTCACACACCCCCAAAAGAGAGGGAGTTCCCCAAACCACGGACCTCCGTCTTGTCCAGGTTCAACCTTAGTCTATTCGACTGCATCCATTGCAGAATGGCAGTGCCCAAGGGGCGGAACAGCATCCACTGCAGATGGAAAAAAGGAGATGTAGAGCTGGGTGTCATCAGCATATTGATGACACGAAGCTCCACATCCCTGGATGACCCCCTCCAACGGCCTCATATAGATGTTAAACAGCATTGGGGAGATGATCGAACCCTGCAGGACCCCGCAACTGAGGGACCACGGGGCCGATACATTCTCCCCAAGCTGAACTCTCTGGGGACAGCCCTCCAAGAAGTACCAGAGCCAAGCAAGAGCAAGGCCACCAATTCCCAGAGCCTCTCCAGGAGGATACCATGGTCGATGGTATCAAAAGGCAGCTGAGATATCAAGGAGTACGAGCAAGGACATTTTGCCCCTGTCGGCCTCCCTAAGTAGGTCATCCAGCAGGGCGACCAATGCCGTTTCCATGCCGTGGCACGGCCTGAAGCCCAACTGAAACGGTTTCAGATCCAAGTCAAATTGGTCTGTTTTCTGAATTGTTAAAACAAGGCCAAATTGAATAGTATCATCTTTTCATAACCCTACTAGTCACAGTATCAGAACAGCACATCTCTTGGTACCAGTTAACAGTGAACATGATCAGGACACTGATACTGTATTTCTTCTCAGTGTCTTGGGGGCATCTGGCTGTAGGTAGTGACAAAAAAAATGCTAGATAAATTTTGGTTTTAATGGCACTTCTTGTGTGTCATTAAGGACCATGACTCAGTAGAGTTTCCACCACTGCCTAGAATAGCTGCTCCTTCTCTTCCTCCCTGCTGTCATCATCTTCACCTCATCTTCTTCTCCCAGTGGCAGTCCATACTAGAGAAGAAAGAGGTTTGAACACTCAGCACCAGTTCCTCCTAGTGAAGGAAGGGACAATGAGAGCTTCAGAGAAAGGATAATAGTGATGATGAGGTTTGGTTTTATTGTTTAATCATTGCAATAGCAGAACATTCACAAGGTGCCACAAAAGATAAGCTGGTGATGTCTGGGATTGAATATCCTTCAAGTTTGAAGGTGATTTCTCATCAATTAAGACTGGACACTTTAGATTAGCCATTTCAAGTAACTTTTCAGGTGGTCTGGCTGTGGAGGTGACCTGAATATTTCGACAGCATTTTCATTTACCCAGAGTTTCTATTGTTGAAATATTCTCATGAGGACAACTCCTAGGAAGTCAGTTAGAGCAGAGAACATACAGGTTATGAATTTTAAAAACATCCGTTCTTAGTAGGTTGCACATTAATAATTAGGAACTTTCTATTCCTGCCCACTTCTAAGCCTCCCGCATAGACAACCTTCTAAGACAAAATAGATTCAGTCTAGGAGTCAGAATGATACCAACAAATCTGTATCTAAAATTTCTATGCCTCAGCTTATACATAACAACCCACTGCAAACTCTTTCCTAAGGATACACAAATCTAGTACTAACAGTGATGATGATGATGCAGCCTCTAGTTGTATTCCCCATTTTGCATGTAAGAGGGAAGTTTTATCTAAACTATGCACGATCGCAGGATTGAGGCTGGTATGAGCAGGAAGGAAATGGGGCAGGTGTAAGCAAAGAGCATGAGGGCCTGATGTACACTCCTGGGTCACTAAGTCTAAGCTTATTGAGCCAGGAACTATATTCCCTAATTGCTCATTGTTTATCAACTCAAGATTTCAAAAATATTATTTGATCAAAGGTGAGCTGTGGATGCTCTGAATATTCTGCAAAGCAATACATGTCTGGTGACGTAAACTAGTTTAAACTAGTTTAAAACCATATGTCACCAGAAATGAGGTAACTCCTGCATGTGTGGCTTGAAAGTAAGGGGAAATTGTAATAGATGGGAGATCGAAAGTGGCGATTCCGTATGGAATCATCTAAATTGTGAATCATGATGTATATTGCAAATTGCTGTTTAAACTTTTGATGTTCTGTATTCTGAGACTGTGACGTACCTTTCAATGTTATGTTTATACAGAAAAGTATTTCAGAAATGTAGTAGTCTGAAGCTTTAAATTAGAAAGCAGCTTCACAGGAAACCATAATCACCTCATGCCCTAACTGTGTATGTCACCAAAACACCACCTACAGACATGCCTCCTGCCTTTTCAAGAACATGTCACAATTTGACCGCACAGGAAAAAGCCCATTTGAATCCTTCTGGCTTGAACAGGAAAAAGCCCATTCGAATCGTTCTGGCTTGAAAAGTAGAAAATGTAGAAGCCCCCCAGCAGCAGAGAAAAAAGGGCTGGACCAATTTGAATCAGGGTTTACATCACGCAGTCAGTAAAGAATATGTTGAATTCACTCATTTTGTAAAGAGAGCAAATCCCGCAGTATTTGACCATGTACCCACACTCCCAGTTCAAGACCTTTTGGCCTTACTATTTCTTTCCTTTGAACTGGGATTGTGCTACACCCCCCACCCCAGCAAACTCCCCTGCAGAGTCACATTGCAGAGAAAAATCAGAATTCTTGTCTTCCAGGACTAATTTTCTCATTAAGGAACTCTGATGAACTTCCAAGCCCTCCCAAAGTGCTCCGGAAGACAATTTGAAAAACAACTGTAAATACAGAAGAGAAAATGTTGCACTGGGTTAAAGGGCAGATGGGTTTAAAATCAGCTGCTTACCCATACACATAAAATCTGACCCAGTTGAGCAAAAACAAAAGAAGCTTCCCAATCAATTGCTGCGAATTCTGTGAAGTACAAATTTTAGAACCTTTCAAAAGCCTTTCAAAATCCTACAATTACAGCTATATAAAAAAGTAAAAAGAACACAGGTCAGAGAAAGGTGAGATGGAAATTTATGTAGCTTTCCCCACCCACCCCCAATGGAATGCAATGATTCTTTTTCTGTGAGGATGCTACTATCTGCTCCTGCACAGAGAAAAAAGCTCTAAAGAGGTGTGCCAGTCAAGAAAGGCATCTGCTTTTCCCCCTCATCTCTAAAAACAATATTCTTTAACATAATACGTCTCCTCCTTCCATATGATCATGAAATGATGTCTTCTTGGCCTTTCTGAAATGTATGCATTTTTGTAGCTGGGCTATTTAGACTTTGACCTGCTCAAGGAAAAGAACTTTTGCCAGTAAATGCTGAAAGAAGTGGGCGGGGTGGGGAGAAGAATATATTATCTGAAGTGGTTCTCTCTATCTTTGACAGTTTACTTGGGTGGCTAGGTTGGCATTTTATTTCCTATTGTTCCAGATTTTTAGATAAATGATGAACAACAATGTAAAGCCTGAAATCCAGCAGTAAGTTGCAACTAGGGTAGGCCCATTGAATCAGTGGAATTTATGGAGGAGTTGACTCAACAAATCTCTGTTGACCCAATGGCTCTACTTCCAGTTGCCACCTACTACTGAATTTCAGGCAATATTCAAACAAGAAGAATTAAGATTCTTCCTCCCAGTTCTACAATTGCATAGTATATAAACAGACACACACTAATTCTGAAATGTATACTCAATGTCTGAAGGTCCAACTAGCATTCTCAGTGGGACATAGAAATGGATTTTTTTAAAAAAATAATCACAAAACACCTTCTTCTTTGTCTGTGTCAGAAGCAAACCAAAGGGGCTTCCGGAGTGGAAGGATTGGCCAACAGGGTGCTGTCATTGCCCAGGGCATGCTCAAATGTTTTCACAGTCCTCACATTCTTCAGAAAGTCTGCTTCCATGTCCCCCAGAAAACACATAAAAGTGCGACACAGCACAGAATAAAAACTGGTGAACACAACCTCAGAGGAACTTTTAAAAAAAACAAAACTTTAAAAGTTAGCATTTAAAACAAACAAACAAAAAACTTTTGAAGCTTTCCTGAGGAAGTTATTCCAAAAAGTAGGGATCCATTCTGAAAAGACTGTCTACTTGATTGTCACATTCCCATGTGTAATGGAAACCATTAACGGAGAAGCAACTCTGATGCAGATCTCAGTGCATACATGGATAGTTGCAGGATACAGCCACAAAGAAATACTGGGATCCAAAGCTAGGAAAGTCTGGAGGCAAATAATTGCATGCACAATATCTTTATTGGGTCTAACAGCACAATAAGAAGCTTTTATGCTATGCTGAATGCACAAGGCTAATATCTTTTCTCCCAGTACAGTCATTTGTTCACTGTTTTAAGCCTGGTTTCCCTCTGTAAGGACTTTAGTTCAGGGTGTGGAAGTTCCATCACTCTGATTTCAGATTAGCAGCAAACAGAAGCCCTATTAGGGGTTATTCTATCCAAAATTCCCAACACAGTTAAAAGACAATAACAAGTCCGAAGAGTAAATTTTTTTGCTCACATGAGCAGAAACTCTGTTCAGTTTGGATTGGCTTTTCCCATTTGTGCCTGGAACATACGCACGAGCCAGGAATCTCTCCTGACTCTTTGTTTGCCTGGAAAAAATGACAGTGGAGGAATTGAGGCTTGGCACGGCCCCAACTCAATGGGCAACACTGAATAAAACAAGAATAGGGCTAGAGAATGATGGCTACTGTGTTGGGAGATTTACCCGCTGGCATCATGAGTAATTTAGACATTTATCCTTTGCTTTTAAAAAATTGAAATATGAAAACAAAAATAGTGGCAAAAACGATCTCAAAATTTGGGATAAGGCAATGTGAATATACCATCAGCTCTAGCCAATCAGCATCTTCTGCAACATATTAGGTGTTAAAAGTCTGCCACCTAGTGCAATACAGTAAGTGATGCTTGTAAAGGCATAAGAAAAAGAAGCCCCAAAAGCTAATGGGAAGTAATCTGCTCAACCTGTTTCTGTTGGATAAGTAGAGGGTTCCTTGGCCAAAAACATGAGGTTAAGACTTGCCCACACTACCAAATTCTGCAAACCCTTGGAAACACATGTCTTTCTTTGTTTTTTAAATACAGAAATGTAAAGGTATTATGTGGAATAATGCTGCATAATTTGCCACTACAATGTGAAGGAGGTAATTAATTATAGCCATTACATGGTCAAGTTGATTCCAGCTTGTAGGTACTAGAGGTGGGAATGAACTGGAAAAATGATGGATCAGAGTGGTTCATGGTTCATGGCTACCCATGAACCACAAACCACAAACGAACTGGAAAAATGAACCAGTTTGTGGTTCATTTTTTTCTGGTTCTTCGGTGGTGGGAGGAACCTAATGCCTCCACCCTCCCTGCTGCCTGCCTGGCCCCTTCCCACTACCCCCATCGCTTCCCTACCAGGTCCTGCTGCCTCTTCCTCTTCATCCTCCACAGTTGCCATCTTTAGAGACAGTAGCCTGGCTTCCCTTCTGGGAGCCAGGCCAGCTGTCTCAGCACATGTGCAGAGACAGCAGGTCCCAGAAGACAGTCTGCTGTCTCTGTGCATGTGCACACCTATCAGCTGATAGGCGCATACATGTGCAGGCAGCTGGCCAAGCTTCCAGAAGAGAAGCCGGGCCACTATTTCTAAAGATGGTGGTGGCAGAGGATGAAGAGGAGGAGTTGCAGGACCAGGTAGGCAGGCGATAGGAGCAGCAGGAAACAAAGCACCCAATGGAAAAACAGTTCAGTGCTTCATTTAGTTTTGGCAAAATGGGATCTCTAAACCAGACTAGAAATCAAACCATGAAACAGCCTGGTTTGTGGGGTTTTTTGGTTTGTAATTTGGTTCATGCCCATCTCTAGTAGGGGCCCTTTCCATGGTTTTCTAGGTACAGAATACTTAGAAGTGGCTTACCAGTCCCTCCTTCTAGGGGTGGTTCTGGGTCTATACTGCTTGCTGAAGGCTACACAGGCTGGCTCTTCTCTCAGGAGGCACAGTGGAGAATCAAACTCTTGACCTCTGTCTCTAAGTCAGGTACCCAGCTTACTGAGCTATCCAGCCAGCAATTTGCAAGAGTTACTTGATGAAAAATTAGTACACAGATTTCCAGATTAAGGACGTTAGAAGAGTCATAGTTCCGCAGGGAGATTCCTATAGACATGAAAGAGAGCCAACTAGCACTTTGTCATTTATTCTTGTGAAAGGACTTCAGCATCAACAAGAGCTGTAACCAGGAGAGGGCCTGTTCTGATCAAGGGAAGGGCTTACCCTAAAACGTGCATATATGCATGTCACCTGGGGGATTCTGGGAACTGTAGTACAAAAACAGTCTTTTCCAACCACCATAAGTATAATTTATAGGACTCTCCCTCTACTCAAATTTATTAATTCTTTTCAATATAGGCTTGCTTTTAGTTTTGTTTTATTTTGAAGTAGTGTTGTGAGAAGTCAACATTCCTGAACCTTTTATTTGGCTAAAAGCTTTGAAGATAACTGCCAGCATCAACACATAATTGTCCTCTGCTTTATGGCTACAACTGCAATAGGGCACTGCTGTGAATCAGCAAATCTGAAAGGGATGTGTTCTCTACTTCATTTCCCTTCATTGCTCTTTCCTTACCATCTTGTGTGCATTGTTCCCAAGCAGGAGGGTTTGAAAACAACTTCCTCAAGCAGACAACAAATGTCAGCTGGAGGATTAGACAGCAGGGGATATTATGGGAAGCGAAGGATAGCTTCTTTGGTATGTTTTGCCTTGCCAGTTCCAGGCCCTCAAATGTAGAATCTATTTCTCAACTGTGAATTTCCCCGGGAGACTCGCTGGAAGCTCTTGAATAAGTCCAAACATAAAAAGACGCTATGTGACGCCTGCATTTGGTGGCGTTGATTGCAGCTCCCTGCTACTCATTCTGTTTGAAGGGGAGATTCATGAACGCTACAGAAAATGACTGCCAGAAATGGGGAAATTAAATTATCGTTGCTGTTGTCAAATACCATAAACTCAACTGAAGAATACATGATTAGGGACTGGAGGTGTAAAATGGCACATTTAGCTGAAAGGATGTGGAAGCATTTGGCACCATATATGCACAGCATCTTCCATAATTAGATTTGTACAGCTGTGCTGGAATAACAGACTTCAGCTTATTTTTATTAATTAGTTTATTTAAATATCTCAGATAGCCACACATCAAAGGATCAGGTAACATTAGTTTAAAAATCAGTATGTATATATGTATATGTATATGTACAGTATATCACAGAAGTGAGTACACCTCCTCACATTTCATAAATATTTTAGTATATCTTTTCATGTGACAACACTGAAGAAATGACACTTGGCTACAATGTAAAGCAGTGAGTATACAGCTTGTATAACAGTGTAAATGTGCTCTCCCCTCAAAATAACGCAACACACAGCCATTAATGTCTAAACCGCTGGCAACAAAAGTGAGTACACCCCTAAGTGACAATGTCCAAATTGGGCACAAAGTGTCAACATTTTGTGTGGCCACCATTATTTTCCAGCACTGCCTTAACCCTCTTGGGCATAGAGTTCACCAGAGCTTCACAGGTTGCGACTGGAGTCCTCTTCCACTTCTCCATGACGACATCACAGAGCTGGTGGATGTTAGAGACCTTGCTCTGCTTCAGTATGTCACAGTACATGTTGGCATTCATGGTTCTCTCAATGAACTGTAGCTCCCCAGTGCCGGAAGCACTCATGCAGCCCCAGACCATGACACTCCCACCACCATGCTTGACTGTAGGCACGACACACTTGTCTTTGTACTCCTCACCTGGTTGCTGCCACATACGCTTGACACCATCTGAACCAAATAAGTTGATCTTGGTCTCATCAGACCAAAGGACATGGTTCCAGAAATCCATGTCCTTAGTCTGCTTGTCTGCAGCAAACCGTATGCGGGCTTTCTTGTGCATCATCTTTAGAAGAGGCTGCCTTCTGGGATGACAGCCCTGGAGACCAATTTGATTCAGTGTGCGGCGAATGGTCTGAGCACTGACAGGCTGACCCCCCACCCCTTCAACCTCTGCAGCAATCCTGGCAGCACTCATATCTCTATTTCCCAAAGCCAACCTCTGGATATGACACTGAGCACGGGCACTCAACTCCTTTGGTCGACCATGGCGAGGCCTGTTCTGAGTGGAACCTGTCCTGTTAAACCACTGTATGGTCTTGGCCACCGTGCTGCAGCTCAGTTTCAGGGTTTGGGCAATCTTCTTATAGCCTAGGCCATCTTTATGTAGAGCAACAATTCATTTTTTTCAGATCCTCAGATAGTTCATTACCATGAGGTGCCATGAGGAACTTCCAGTGACCAGTCTGAGAGAGTGAGAGCGATAACACCTGCTCCCCCTTCACACCTGAGAGTTGTGACACTAACAGGTCTCATGACACCAGGGAGGGGAAATGGCTACTTGGGCCCAATTTGGACATTGTCACTTAGGGTGTATTCACTTTTGTTGCCAGCGGTTTAGACATTAATGGCTGTGTGTTGCGTTATTTTGAGGGGAGAGCACATTTACACTGTTATACAAGCTGTATACTCACTGCTTTACATTGTAGCCAAGTGTCATTTCTTCAGTGTTGTCACATGAAAAGATATACTAAAATATTTATGAAATGTGAGGGGGTGTACTCACTTCTGTGATATACTGTCTATGTATATGTCTATGTACAGATTTCTCAGTGTGGTGTAGTGGATAGAGTGATGGACTAGGATTTTGGAGAACAGGGTTTGACTCCCTGCTCAGCCATGGAAACTCACTGTGGGAGTGGAATTGGTAAAACCACTCCTTAAAAATCCCACTTACCTTGAAAGCCCTATTAGGGTCATTATAAGCCAGTTGTGACTTGACGGCACAGAACACACACATGCATGTATACGCATACGTATATGTACACACACACACACACACACACACACACACATCCTGTGGGTTCTTCTATAACTACCACCATGGAAATGACATATTTTTATTCAGAGTGGTTAAAGAAAGTTGATTTGATTTTACTTCCACAGCATATGCCATATTCCCTCCTCCGTATATCTGGGGTATTGCAAGGATAATGTGAGATCTTCAGGACTAGCCCATGTTCTATATTAAAAAATGCTGACTTAAGTGGAAGCTGAATCTTGAACTGACCATGCTGCAGTGCTATGCCCTCTACCAAGCAACCTTGTTGCCACCTATCACCTGAGGTAATTACATCACCCTGCTGAAGGGTACAGCCAATCCTACTCCATTTGTAAATATATTATCTACCTTGGAATTGTCTATCAGGCTGTACCTACTGTCTTCCTCCTTTTCATGCTTCTTTACAGTTGAAAGAAGGATCCCCTGGAGGGGTGGCCCCTCATTCCAGGAACTATCTCTATCCCCCTTTAGCAACAACTTGTCAAAGGTGTCGGCCATCCCAATAGCAATAACAGCAAAATTTTGATGGAAGGATTTATAATCCTCACACACATTTCCCTCCATGTATATATTTCAGCCAATTTCTTAACAGAATAATCATATGGGAACTTTGGTCTTCTGAACATACCATGCAGATTGCAGATTGGGATATACAGTCGGGAAGAATATCTGCAATAAAATCTAATCCAGGGGCTTCGCTGCAGTGCAGTTTTACATAAGAGCTTGTAGGAGCAGACAGAATGTTATTAGACCGTAAAAGCACATCAGGCTGATTTATGGTTTCTGATCAAGGTTTCTGTGAAAATTACTCTGCATCACCAGCTCAAGGTGACTGCTACCATTAATGTGTGGAAAATAAATGAGATGGCGAGGCAGGTATCAGAAGAAGTGGCAGAAAGCGGCGAGCCAGTTTATATAGCACTGGCTTCCCATTTTGTTTTACAGTGCACAGAACGCTGTCATCCAAATGGTTGCTTTGGGGCAGAAAAGGCAATTCTTGATAATTAGATCTTATGACATGGAGCTGCTGCTTTCCTGAATCCAGTACGTAACAGTTATCAGGTAAAATATCTCTCTCCTTGCATGTCGTCATCCTTTCTATTATCCCATGAATGCAGGAAATGAATCAAAGGAAGATGCCAAGTTCCTGAAATCATTTTTACTGAGTGGAAAACAACATCCATAGAATTTTCTCAGAAGGATCGACACCCAGACCTACATTTACGTAAGACTGAGCTACACATTTTTAAAAATGCTGCCAGCACTTTCAGTTTAAAGGCAATGTAGCTCAGTGCCCTCCTTGCTGTGTATTTCACTGATTACCAAATCCTTTCATACGCTGATAAGTAATGTCCTACTTCCATATAAATACAGGAAGTAAATTAGAAGATTAGGGACCATAGCACAATAGTGTCATTATAGAATGTAGATTATCTGATTTTATGTAAGCCTATCAGCACACAGGACTATTGATTACAATGGTGTTACTAATAAAAGTGTGCGTAAAGATAACAGAAAGGTCAACAAAGTACCACCTCAGGTTATATGTGGGTCCCAGGGACATTTTTGCAGCTCCCTGGGTTTTCCAAACTCCTCCCCTTTGGCTCAATAGGACTATTTTGGATTTATAAGAGGTCCATTCAGAACAACGGTCTTCCCTTCCAGAGCCTTTTGTAGTTCCCCTCGTTCCCCACCACCAACAACCCCAGAAAGCAAATTGTTTGCTATATGAGCACCTGCTGTTTGATTCACTTTCTTTTTAATGTCTTTCCCTCTGGGCCATTTCTGCACCTAGTGCAGGCCACAGTGAGTGCCAGCAGCTGGAATTTGACCACTAAGGCCTCAGACAGTATTAGACATACAATCTTGTTTCACACTCAGGGGAAAGTAGGGAAAGGTTCACAATAGCCCAAGTCAGGCACGTAACACTAAACCATAAAGGTAAAGGTAAAGGTTCCCCTTGACAATTTGTCCAGTCGTGTCCAACTCTAGGCGGCGGTGCTCATCTCCGTTTCCAACCCATAGAGCCAGCGTTTGTCCGCAGACAATCCTCCGTGGTCACGTGGCCAGCGTGACTAGACACAGAACGCCGTTTACCTTCCCACCGAGGTGGTACCTATTTATCTACTCGCATTTTTGCATTTTGCATGCTTTCGAACCGCTAGGTTGGCGGGAGCTGGGACAAGCGACGGGGGCTCACTCTGTCGCGTGGATTCGATCTTACGACTGCAGGTCTTCTGACCTTGCAGCACAGAGGCTTCAGCGGTTTAACCCGTAGCGCCACCACGTCCCTACACACTAAACCATACTTTGGCACTAAACCTTAGTTTGACACCAACTCTCAGCCCTAGGTGTCCTTGCTCCCTATGCAATTGCAAGGGGGAAGATGAGAAACATCTGCTTTCTGTCTTAAATTAAACTGGAGTTTCTCACTAGATCCACACCGCTGAAACAAACAAGGTTCATAAGCCACCTGCCAAAATAAATAAATAAATAAGTACATAAGTAATAAAATAAAACAAACAAAACAACATCCCAAATGCCTCTAATTAAAAAACAAAATGTGGGAAGTTTATAACTCCTTCCACCAACACAGAGGTGGTCTCATTCACAATGTTTCTTTTCTTTTCTTATGCTCCACACAGATCTGTTTACTTCCTTTCCTTTCTCTGTGCCATGGTCTGCTCAATATACTAGACCAGTCATTCTTAACCTTGTTTTTGGCCATGACACAATGTAAAAGAAATATAGGCTAAATCAGGATTGTATTAGTCGCATAACGGACCTTATAAGGTGTGAAGAATTTTTTCCAGTCTCTGCCCCCCTTCAAATGTGCCAGGCCCCCCCAGGGGGCCATGTGGTCCCCATGGAAAATAGCTGCCCTAGACTAACCCACATCATCAACCTTACTTTGTTCTTTTCCTATCCTTTTTCCAAATTAATTTCTTTAATACAGCCTTGGCACAGAGCTTGCTGTACTTGCTCAGCTGTTCTGTTAGATGCCTTTGATTGAGTTTCCCCTTCTTTACATCTTAAAACATGGAATTTGGATGTTTTCAAATGTGAACTGCCTTACCACCCATCTGGAGTCTATGAAGCTCTTGCTACTCACACACCTGTCTTGAGCAGCTGATTTCTGTTATTATTAAGAGTACATTTGCAAAGCTCTGTGCAATGAAAACCCATAAATCCTTGCTTTCAAAGATTTCTGCACATTCTGTCTCCATGGTACTTTAGAGATGGAAACTGTAATGCCCTTGAAGTATTTCTGTCAACTGACCCCCATCGTAATATGCGTCTTGACAATTTTTGCCTCCAAATAGACCCTTATTCCACAGCCTCCACAGCAGATGTTTCATAACTGCTGTTAACCTAGGAGGTGGCACAGTTAAAAACAGAAGCTATATTTGGAACATGTTTAGCTGGTGCCCCACAAAAGTGCCCGGAGAAAAAGAAGGACTTTATTCTATGTACCAGGGTAATTAGCTTGTGTTGCTAATAGGGTGGATTTCCTGGTACTTAATTGAAAGCAGGTGGATAATTAAAACAAATATGCATCTAATCAAGAGCCTGGCGTCAGACGATATGATTCCTGATTCATCTCAGGATAAAAACCTAGCTTTTTTTCTGCCAGTACACTTTGGAAGCTAATGCGAGAGAGGGCAGGAGAGCTGAATCCTGTTGAGAGCCTAATTAAAATGTATGTTGAGACAGCTCTGAGTCAAAACACAGTGCCGAAGTTTTTATTTGCCTCGCTAGTAACCTGGAATGTCATTTCATTTTGTTGGAAAGCCCCCTTGAAATAAACGAAAGCATGGGGTGGAGCATAACAATGACAACAACAATGTGCAAATCTATAGCCAAATGCATTTTCATGGCTGACTTCAAGGCAACCCTAGCCGTTCTTCAATATGCTTTGCTAATTCTCCACTGCTGTAAAAGACAAATGGGGGCACAGAAAATGATAGGACTGAGTTCATATTGAAAATCACAGTGTTCAGCTTTCTATTAGCACTCTACATGAAGCTTCAGTAAAGAGGCCACATAAAAAGATGCAATGCAGACTGCAAAACAAAGAACAGTTTCAGGTCCTAGAGCTTGTTGTTAAATGCAGAATTCCCCTTCATACCACTAAAAAGTTGTCCATCCAAGCTGTTTGTTGAGCTTTGATTACTTCTTAAGGCACCAAGCAGCTGTTCGTGACACAATAGGTTTGTTGGAAAGAGATGACACCATTCTCTGGCTCAGCTCTTAAACCAGGCCATGAAATAGCTCTTCTCAGAAGCTCTACCCAGGCATTAATGAATCTAGTGTCTGCAACAAGTTTAGAAGGGGAGTACCAAGCCCTGCCCCATCTGTGGTTGCTATGTGCCCGGGGTGATGGAAATGGCTGAACAGGAGACGTTCCTGCTCATGCAAACAAAACTTCAGATTTGTCAAGTTCTTGCTCAAGTGTACAGCTTACATGAATTTCTCCTCTTCAGACTCCCACACCATTGCATGAAAAAGCAATGACGGAGGGAATGGGCTAAGTAGTGTCCTCTAAGTATGTTGAGGAAAGTGGGCATTCTGACACACGAATAGGCTTTAGCCCGTGGGCAAAGAAAGAGGCAGAAGCTAGTATTTAGGCAACAAAATTCTCTGCTTGGACCACAATGCTGAAGACAAGTATGCCTTTCTGGATAGAGCAGTCCATGTAGTGCTATACAAAGATCTTGCCTTTAGCAGCCACCCATCATATATTATTTAATTGGGACACCTGGAGATTGGAGAAGGGCCTTTACAAGATACTGTTAAGGTCCAAGTAGGTGCCTAAAGAAACAGGCAATCCTTCAATAAGTTGGCCATGAAGCTATTAAGGAATTTAAGGGTTAATATATGCATGTTGAATTGGGCCCATATACAGAATGAAAGAATCATAGTTAGAAGGCCGTCTTATTTAGTCCCCTTACAATGCAGGAAACACACAGTCTGATGGGGGCCACACAGTCCCTATTTAAAAACCTGTAACAAATGGGATTCCACCACCTTCCTGGGCAATTCCAGCTTGGCAAGGACAGTTTTGTATGTACTGTTTAATTTCTATGATACGTCTTGTTAAAAAAAAAAGGATAAAGTATAGATAAGATGTTTAGGTAAAAGACGATATCAAACACCTTTTTCTGAGGAGCTACACAGCCACAGCCAGTCAGTACAAACGATTTAAACAAATAAGGCAGCTTTCTTTATCCTATTGCTAGATATTGTTGGTTTGTTATGTTTCATGTTTTGTTACGCTGTAGACCTCATGGCCTTCTTCCTCCTTTTTTCCTGATAGCTCTGCTAAGATAGATCTGGATACTGTATATCTGGGACGTTTGGGGGCAATGTGCTAGACTTTCCTGATGCCTTTAGGCCTTATTACAAAGTAATGATATTCAACACCATGGACAAAGACCTCACAAACTACAGAATCCCACATCTTCTATTAGCAAAAGAGGCTGGGGATTGAATTCTCCACTTTCTTTGTAGAGAAGAGCCAGCCTGTGTCGCCTTGGGTGAGCTGCACAGCCCTAGAGCCCTCCAGAAGAAAGGAATGATCAACTATTTCTGAGCATCCTATACTTGAAAAAAAACAACAACTAGAAAGTGTCATCATAACTTGCATGGAATGTAATTGTCATTAATTATGCTTCCCTACATCTCCTAGTGGTACGTGGTGGCACTGTGGGTTAAACTGCAGAAGCCTCTGTGCTGCAAGGTCAGAAGACCAGCAGTCGTAAGATCGAATCCACGGGACGGAGTGAGCTCCCATCGCTTGTCCCAGCTCCTGCCAACCTAGCAGTTCGAAAGCATGTAAATGTGAGTAGATAAATAGGTACCACCACAGTGGGAAGGTAACGGCGTTCCGTGTCTAGTCGCGCTGGCCACGTGACCATGGAAACTGTCTTCGGACAAACGCTGGCTCTACGGCTTGGAGATGGGGATGAGCACCGCGCCCTAGAGTCAGACACGACTGGACTAAATGTCAAGGGGAACCTTTACCTTTACCTTACATCTCTCTTATATGTACTAAAATACATGAAAACAGGCCTGTAGAAACCAATTGTTTAATTAATAGCTAGAATCTTATTGTGAACTACTGTATTTGTGAGGAAAATTCCACAAGCATTTTTTGTAATCCTGCTATCTGCCCTGTGCCTGGATGGGCAACCAAATGGTATGTCTACACATTGGATAGTTGAACAATTATACATAACAGTTGCACCATTTGGAGTTTGCAATACACAAACTTGACAGGACTCTGGCTATCGTACTGCAGTTATATAACCCACTTTTCATCCAATGAGCTCAAAGCAATTGAACTCTTCTCCCCATATAATAACCCATGAAAGGTCACCAAACTGAGATGGCGTGACTGGTCCATAGTTACCCAGAGAATCATAGCACAGTGCGGACCAGAACATATAGCTTCCAAGTTGGAGTTCACTGCACTACACAAGTTTTTACTTGTATCCTACCCTATGTTGCCTTGGAGATGCATATATATGATCCTCTCTAGATCCCACACAAGTTACTTGAGCAACGACATTAAAACAGAATTTTATCTTCCTGGTTGATAACCCATTAGATCTGATCTAATGATTCTTCTGAATAAAAGTGCATCAAATTGTTTCCGACAATGACTAGAAAGAAACAATTAGAACAGGAGTGGGGGAGGTTATTCTTCTCTGCAAACAATATTCTCTGCAGGATGCTATTGAATTAGGTTAGCAATATCCTGCTCAGATAGAGATACATTGCACTGAGAGTCAATATATGTTTCTGCCACCTGTGGTCTCACAGTGTCACCTCATGCTGTAGTCACTGAGTGCAAATTAGTAGGACCACTTGCGAAATAATGTGCAACAAATAAGACATAATCGGCACTATGTCAATTTTTAAGTTATCTTAATTCTGTTTTTGGAACAATTTTATGGAAAAAAAGCTATTTAAATTACTGATATAAGCAGGAAGAACATACCTAATATTAAAATGAAACCTCACTCTGATACTTAGTCAAGTACTTCAATTTATGCAAGACCTACAATTTTTATTTTTATTTGAACCATTAGGTTCGATAAACGTATGCAGTTGAAAAGAAAAAGAAAAAATTGATTAGATCTCCAGTGGTCTCAGTGGAGGGAAGCACTGTTTGTATAACTCTATAGCTTATGTTTATGTTTTTTTGTGCTTATTATGGTATTTTAAAGTTTGTATGTGGGGGAGAGGGTTGATTGGTTTGCACATTTGCTTTTTCCTTTCTGATTTAACAAAGATTTTTCAAAAAGAAAAATAAACGTATAGCAGTTTCTTATTCTTTGTGGTGTTGTTATGTGCCATTAGGTTGCCTCTGACCCATGGCAACCCTATGTATGAGTAATCTCCAAAATGTCTTTCCTCAACAGCCCTGCTCAGCTCTTGCAGACTCAAGCCTGTGGTTTCCATTAGGGAGTCAGTCCATCTCATATTTGGCCATCCTCTTTTCCTGCTGCCTTCCACCTTTCCCAGTATTATTGTTTTCTCAAGAGAATTCTGCCTTCTCATGATGTGCCTAAAGTAGGGTAAGCTCAGTTTTATAATCTTTGCCTCCAGAGATTGTTCAGGCTTGATTTGATCTAGGACCCACTTGTTTGTCTTTCTGGTAGTCCAGGTATCCTCAAAGCTCTCCTCCAGCACCACATTTCAAACTATTTTTTCCTGTCAGCTCTCTTTGCTGTCCAGCTTTCACACCCATACGTGGTGATCAGAAATACAAGTGTGGATGATCTTGGTCTTAATCTCCACTGACACATCCTTACACTTAATGCATTGAAAGAATGAATGGGGGAATGCAAAGCTGTACCCCATGTTATCAGATGTCATGGCTACAGTGGCCAAAGTTCATGACAGAAATCCTTCCAATCAAATGGACTTGATGGTCTTATGGGCCTCTTCCAACTCAATTATTCTATATACCATGATATGGAAACAGGATTCTCCACTGATATTATGGTACACATATGAAGCTTCTCTGTGGGAGAAAGAAAATTGATCGGCCCACAGTTCCTCCTTGTATTTTCTTGGTGATATGTTCCATCAAATCACTTCCAACATCTGGCAACCCTATGAATGTGTGACTTCTGAAATGTAATTGCATGTATATCTGCCTATATGTGGAAACCCCTTCCCAAGCTGTCCACACAGACAGATAGTAAGGAGGCATTTCTACTGTGAATATCAACAAAGATCAGAATAGACCAGAAGCCTCTGTAACTCCCTCATCCATTTCCTTAGTATGTGTGGGGGGTGGTAACAACAACGTTGTCGATAATATGAACCATTCTCAAGAGAATGCACGAAGTTAGCACTCTGTGTGATTGTCAGGCCAATTTGCGGCCACCCTTTTGCAATCTATCATTACTGTAGCTATGTTTTTCTTACAAACAAATGGGGGAAATGGCACCACATCAGAGAAATAGCACTGAATAGAAGTAAATCTATTCAAAATCACATTTAAAGGACATTCTACATACACAATCCCATAGGAAAGGAAGCATTTAAAAGAAGGGAGACCACAATGTCAGAATAAGTCCATTCAGATTTTCTGTGTATTTCGTTGCTGAGTGGTTAATACAATTTACTGAATGAGAATACATATGGTTTTCAAAATAGATTTCGTGCCTCCTGGATTATTGTAAAATAGTAAGGTTTGGAAAATAAAGATGAATACAATTTGAGATACGGTACAAAAAGATTCTGAAGAGCACAAGAGGAAAAATATTAAGGGGATTTGGAGTAAACATGAATAGGAGGGTGGACCTTGAACTGAAGTAAAATCACGACATGCTCTTATCTAATTTCCAGTACTGAGATCCACTATGAAATAGAGAAATGAAGCCATGAAGCATAAAACAACAACAAAAATGAGATTAAAGGAAATGGGTTTTGTCAGGTCAGAAACATTCTTTTTCACTCTGTGTGAAAATGGAGAAAATTGGATAGAGTACAATAGCTGTGTAAGACGTAATAAATGAAGAAAATAATATATACTTGGGTTGTTTTTGCAGCTTTAGCACAGAGGATCATAAGAGGCAGGAGTGAATCTCAAAGAAAAATAGGTTCAGAAAAGAGATCCATAGGGCTTTGGGTACTGTTGTTTTTTTCCCCTCTCTTTCCTCTCGTGCTTTCAATCAGCGTAATAAATGGTGCTAATGGCTTTCCTGGCAAGTTGTTTTGAAGAAAGATTACTCAAGAAGGTGATACTGCCCTACCTGGCATTACTGTATTAGCATGGCACAGGCATATGTTCTGCTCTGATGTAAAACCTGGCTCCATGCCAGAGGCAGTTACAATTTTAATAAGACTTTCCACCAATTTACCTGGAACAGACGTTAAATTAATCCATCTATAATTTCCTGGATGTCCCTGCCCAGATCCCCTTTAAGAAATCAACATTATATTGACCACCTTTCAGCGACACAGAGGCTGATCTTAGGGACACGTTACATATTTTTATTAAAAGATTAGCCATTGCACATTAAAACTCTTTACAAACACTTGGATGGATGCCATCTGGAATTGGTTATTTGTTAGATATCAGCTTCTTGATAGATTCATGTTGTCACTTCTATTTCACTTGGTTACATTTTCTAAAAATATCCATTCAGACATGGATAGTTGTCTGCTCTCCACCTTCTGTGAGGGACAAAGATGCAAATAGTTGGTTGCTGCAGGTTTTTCAGGCTGTTTGGTTCCAAAGGTTTTTCTTCCTAACGTTTCACCAGTCTATGTGGCCGGCATCTTCAGAGGACAGCAGTTAGAACTCTGTCTGTGTTCTGGTGTAGTGTGTGGGATAGTTGACTCTTTGTAGCTGTGGGATCAGCTTTTTGTCCTTTTCAGGAGATTGGGTGATTATGGTGATCAGGGTGTTTTTTGTTATGGGTGTATTGTTGTGATAAGGGGGGAGATGATCTTTCACTGTGATTGATGGGTGTCATTAGCTAGTCTTTTGTGTGCAGTGATCATCGGTCCTTGTGGCTGGGTAGAGTTTGTTGACCTTTTTGCAGGCTGTATTTTTCAGTGCTGGGAGCCAGGCTCTGTTGAGTTTTAGACTTTCTTCTTTTTTGTTGAAGCTGTGCTGATGTTTGTGGATTTCAATGGCTTCCCTGTGCAGTCTAACATAATGATTGCTGGTGTTGTCCAGTACTTCTGTTTTTTGAAATAGGATTTCATGTCCAGCTTGTTTAAGGTATTTTCAGCTACTGCCAATTTTTCTGGTTGTTTTAGTCTGCAGTGTCTTTCATGTTCTTTGATTCTGGTCTGGATGCTGCGTTTTGTGGTCCCAATATATACCTGGCCACAACTGCAAGGTATCCGGTATACTCCTGCAGTGGTGAGGGGGTCCCTTTTGTCCTTTGCTAACTGTAACATTTGTTGTATTTTTGTGGTGGGCCTGAGTACTGTTTGTAGGCTGTGTTTTTTCAAAAGTTTCCCCATGTGGTCCATGACTCCTTTGATGTATGGCAGAAATACTTTATTTGTGCGTGCCTGTTTTTCTTCTTCAGTTTGGTGTTGTTTTCTCGGTTTGATGGCTCTTTTGATTTCATTCTTGGAATAGCCATTTGCCTGTAGGGCCCAATTCAGATGGTTAAGTTCGGTGCTGAGAAATTGAGCTTCACAGTTCCGATTTGCACGGTCTACCAGTGTTTTGATTATGCCTCTTTTTTGTTGTGGGTGGTGGTTGGAGTTTTTGTGTAGGTACCGGTCTGTGTGGGTGGGTTTTCTGTAGACCTTGTGTCCCAATAGCAGGTCAGGTATGTGTATGACCATGACATCTAAGAAAGGGAGTTGTCCCTCTATTTCTTTTTCCATGTTGAATTGTATATTTGGGTGGATGCTATTGAGATGGTTTAGAAATTCTTCCAGTTTTTCTTCACAATGATTCCAAATTGCGAAGGTGTCATCCACGTATCGGAACCAGACTGTGGGTGCGAAGGGTGCAGAAGCCAGGGCCTGTTTTTCTAAATGTTCCATGTAGAAGTTCGCTATAACCAGGCTGAGGGGGCTCCCCATGGCCACTCCATCTGTCTCTTCATATAGCCCACTGAAAGTAGCTGGTCATTAGGCAGTGTTGGAAAAGGGCAGTGATGTCTTCTAGAAATATGTGCTGGATGGATGTCAGAGTGTCCTTTATCGGTACCTTGGTGAATAGGGATACTACGTCAAAGCTGATCAGTCTGTCCCTGGGCTTGAGTTTTAGGGTGCTGATCTTGTTTATGAAAGTCCTGAGTCTCTGATGTAGGATGAGGTTTGTCCAATGTGGGTCTGTAGGAGGGTGGCTAGGTATTTTGCTAATTCATATATCGGGGAGCCAATGGCACTTACAATGGGCCTGAGTGGGATTGAGTCTTTGTGGTTTCTGGGGAGTCCGTATAGTCTTGGTGAGAGAGCTTCTGTCTTGCAGATTTGTTGAAGGACGTTAGGGTGCAGGGAGGAACTCCTGATCAGCATGTTTGTTTGTTTTGTGATTTTGTTGGTTGGGTCCCGTTTCAGTTTTCTGTAGGTGGTGGGGTCTAGAAGTTCCCTGATTTTGTCCTTGTATTCTTCTGTTTGCATGATTACTGTGGCGTTGCCTTTGTCTGCTGGCAGAATGATGATGTCAGGATCTGAGTTTAGGGACTTGATAGCATTTCTCTCCTTTCTTGTTATGTTGCTGTTTGGGGTTTTTGCTTTTCGTAGGATCCTTGTCACTTCACCTCTTATTTTTTCTGCTTTTTCTTCCGGAAGATGGTATATGGCTGATTCCACGTTGGCAATGATGTCTTCCACTGAAATTTTACTGGGTGTGACTGTGAAGTTTCCTCCTTTGGCTAAGACTGAGGTTTCTTCTGGGGAGAGTTGGCGTTCAGATAGGTTGATGATGATGCGTGAGGTGTCTAGTGTAAAGATGCAAATAATTCCTTCACCTTCTGTCTGACATAGTTATCCTCCTGTATAGAACTTATTTAATTCTCTTGTATCTTAATGATCCAGCTGCTTCTTATGAATTCAATTCTACTTTTTATGAATTCAAAGAAATTTCATTGCTGGCCTTTCTCTGATTCCTATTTTAGTCAAGACAACATTGTCTCATTTATCAATTGGGAATGAATTAGTTAAGAAGTGACCTCTCAAACATAACCAACCCTCCTCCTTTGGTTCAGAAGAGGAAAAAACTGTGTTTCTTTTGTTCACCCAGATATTTTCCTTCCCGGTTACCACAGTCATTTTTATTTTTGTTTTTTGTTTTTGGAGGATCAAACCAGCCAGTACAGACAACAAATCATTAGAAGTCAAGTTCCCTTAAGATATAAAAGACATCTGTGTATCCTGGCACAAACTTCCCACAGTTTTGCATATTGCAAATTAACTTGCTTTTGTTTTGTGATTCGTCACTGCTAAGTAAGCATGGGCTTCATTTGCAAGCTGATTGCTCAGGCACAGAGCTTGAATTACATGCATGGAGAAAAAGCAGGCTATAACCATCTACTGAGCTGCAAAATTTATTGCAGAGCTTGACCTTAAAGCTGTAACTGTCTTAGAAAGCCCTGACTTACTGTGATTTCAAAATCATTCCTGCTGTCAAGACACCAAACAGCTCCAATCTCCACACCCTCTAATCTAGCAATCTCAGTCTCTAAAATCTTGCTGTGGCCAGAAAAAGCCTCTTTTTCTTCAACTTTACAGACCTTTGCTCTTCTTCTCTTTCATGTGTAGATAAACAGATCATAAGGAAGAAAACTCTTCTCTTCTTTCCCTCCCTCTCTTTCTTGCCAGCCTTGTAGCTGGCCACCAGTGCTTCTATGTCCTTCCTTTCCCTTCCAAAAACTGTTTTTTTTGTTGTTTTTTTTTTGGAAAGGAGTATTGGAATTCTTGGATTATGTTTCCTCTGGAGAAGATGGCAATTAAATTGTAATGAAAAGTATTAAAATAGTGGACAAACAGTATAGTATAGTATAGTATGGTATGGTATGGCATGGTAAAGCTAGCTGGATAGCTCAGGGAGTTAGGTATCTGGCTGTGGAGAAGAGGTTGGGAGTTCAATTCCCCACTGTACTGATACCGGAGCAGAATCAAACTAGATTTTAGTATAACCCTTAGCAGAGAAAACACAGGCCTCAGAGAAACTAGGCCCAGGAACATTCACACATAGCTCAGGCAAATAGAGGAACATTCACACATCGTATAGAATGTCATGGTAAGACTTTTGTTTGGCCCATCCTCCTCTTGATCTGGCAGATGGCCTGGTCCTGGAATGCAAGCAGGAGGAAACCAGCGATGACAGGCCAAAACATTCACACCAGGGAGCCGGAGAGTGAAGGCCATATATCAGGGCCCAGGAAGCCTACACATAAACATACCAAAAGATAAAATTCTTTCCCCAGACATTCAGGCGCATCTTGGGCATAGGCCAAGGACACATGGGCGCACAATCTGCATATCTATAGGGAACCAATAGATCAGTGTAGTTGGCATCACTACTCAACGAGGGACTGGATCCAAACTTGGGGTACAAATGACCAATAGAATTGTAGCATTTTATGACTCTTTTGTTTGTATCATTATAAAACATATGTACATTGTATTTTCGGGATCTTCTCTGCTTTTAAGAGAAGTCCCAGCTGACCTTTTATTTGCTGCTATTCAAATAAAATTGGGCCTTTGGTTCAGCTGTTGCGTCTATGCCTGATTCCTTGCCAGAGAATCTTAGAACCCAGGTTTGGCCGGTAACAGTACCCCCTGCAAGAAGAGTTAGACTGTGTGGCCTGAGCCAAGCTGCACAGTTCCAGGGAGCCCTCAGGAAAAAGGGAATGGTAAACCACCTCTCTACCTAGAAAATACTGAAAAGGGTCACCATAATTCAGAATTGACTTGACTGTACATCATCATCATCATCATCATCATCATCATCATCATCATCATCATCATTCAAAAACTCCAGGCACAGTCAAAATTATAAAAACATTGACTGGTATTATATAACAGATACAAGTTTTAACCAAAAATCTAAGTATCTGTTAAATATCTACACTGTATGTATGCTATTCCTAATATTGCCGTTTTTTGTAGCTCTGATGGTGGTGTGATTTCTGAGATCTGCAACTGCTTATAGTACTGTATGAAATTTCTTGATATTGTTTCCAAAGCCCCAGTGACTACGGGGACCACTGAAGTGTGTTTCTTCCAGCGACGAGATGTTTTAATTGCCAGGTGCAGCGGTTACCCCAGTCGTCACCTGTCCGTCTCAGTGGAACCTTGGCAGGAGAGCCAATGAGGAAGACGGAAGGCGGAGTCAGGAAAGAAGGAGGGGTACAAAAGGAGGAGTCTGAAGGGAGAACAAGAGTTCAGTTCAGAGAGAGGTTTTTGAGAAAAGGAGTGTTTGAGATCAGAGGTTTGAGAAGGGGATCGATTGAGATAGATGAGAGATCAGAGATTGGGAAATAGATTGAATTAATAGAAGGAATTAAATAAACCCAAGTTAATATAAGTGAGTTACTTCCTGTGATTGACTGTTATTTCCAACCAATCATTAACCCTACCTACCCTGATCAATAAACTGAATGTGTTTAATAACTTGTGTGTCCCGGAATTGATTGATGTTTAATCCAAAAACATCTGGTGGCAGCGTGAGGAGGAAGAAGCAGCTTGGATCTTTGTGAGGGCCAAGAATAAAATTAAAGCCTCAAAGACGGAGCCGCGACAAAGTGGTGACCAGCGGCGGGAACCGAATATAATCCAGTGACGCCAAATAAACGAAAGGTCCAGAGTTGAAAAAGTCTTTATTAGTCAGGGTGATCTGACGTGAACGGAGTGGGTAACTTTCCAGAGCTTTTCAAGGGGAAAGGCTTAGTGGAGAGGCTCCTGAGCGCAGATCGGGGACTAAGATAGGGACAACTCTGAGGGGACCATTTCTGGCAATAGTTTGCCTCAAGCTGAAGAAGGATCAGTGGGCTAGCTGTCCAGAGGCTCCAGGTGGAGAGCACTGAAGGGACAAAGCGAAGGCCAGGGTCAGAATAAGCTGAGGAACCTTTAAGCCATAAAAGCTGGGACACTTGAAAACCAATATTTAAGGTTACTGTTGGTGGCTAGAGGCAGCAGATAATTTGTCTCAAACCAAGGAACTGGCACTGGCTGGGTGCCAGAGAGAAAAACAAAGTAACGCATAATGCAGGCTGGTAGCAGCAAGGGAAGCTACAGTTTTACAGATACACTCTGACTCAAAGGAAAAAAAAAAGTGCTCTTTTAAAACTGAGGTTTGTCTTTTGAAACAAGACAATAAATAAATAAACATGCCTTCCACACAAGGGAAAAAGGCAGCAGAGTTGCCTCCTGAGGGTTCAGACGCCTCAGATCAGGAGGGGGAAGAAATTCAAGGAGGAATTACCTCAGAGGGGGAAATGGAGACCTCGAGGGGGAAAAGACTCCTAGAATTTCAAGAATTCCAAAAATGGAAATTACAAATGGAATTGAAATTGAAAACATTAGTGATCGAAGATAAGCAGGAGACCAGTCAAATGTCCTGTGAGCTGAGAAAAAAAACAAATAGAGTTGGAAAAATGGAAATCGGAAAAGATATCCCAGTTTAGACAGATGGAGCTATACCTTAAGGAGAAATGGAAAATAGGGGCAGGGGCTGAGGAAAAAGCTTTACAGCTCAAAGCTGAGGCGGAAAAGTTTAATGATTCTGAAAGAAATATTAAGCCCAAAATTGTTCAGGAACCAGGAGAAGTCGCTGATTTTATTTCCCACACTCGAAACCCAAATTTTTCTGAGGTAAAAGTGGAAAGGAAAAACTGGGATGACAGTAAAAAGGAGCCCCACGGTTACGTCAAGAACCTGCAGGCAAGTGGCGGCCATTTTGTAGGCAAGCCCTCAGAACATAACCAAATCAGAAACAAGAATTGGGAAGAAAAGGGGGGGAAAGCCCCTAGTTATGATCAAAAGAACTTTAAAACGTGCTTTGGTTGTGGGGAGAAGGGACACTTCTTAGCCCATTGTAATAAGAACAGAGAGTTTGGGCCACAAAAAGGAAATTTGCCTAAGCCTAAAGCTGTATACTGCGTACAGCAGGACAAAGTTACCACCGGGACTGTGGAACTGGGCGCCATGGCAACCCAAGCTAATCTTACTACCCAAGCTGAGAGCAGAGAACCAGATCAAATTCCTACTCCATGTTTGATTGGGTTAGATCTATCTGAGCATGTAAAGAGTGTTTTAATCACTACTCGCTCCCAGATAGAAAAAAGAGAAAAACCTGCAGAAAATTGTGAGATCCCTAATGGAACTATAGGAGGAGATGAAGACAATAAAACATCTGAGGTGATAGCTATAAGAAATCCTCAGGAAAATGCGTTTAAACAAGAGCAAAGACAGGATTCTAAGCTACAACAATGCTTTGAGTCAGCCAGAGAAGGAACACTAACCCCGGAAAGCCCTGAAGAGTTCTGTATGGAGAAAGACCGGTTATACAGAAAGGTCTTAATTAATCCTCAGAGGGGAGGGGAAAATGTTCAACAACAACTGGTGATTCCTTTTAAATACAGGGAAAGGATTATGGAGAAAGGACATAATGCTCATTTAGGAATCACACACACAAAGCAGAGAATCGCTCAGAATTTCTACTGGCCAGGAATGGGGAAGCAAATACAATCATACTGTCTAAGAGGTGATGTATGGCAAAGGCAGGGTACGGGCAAGGATAAAGCTAAAGCAAAATTGGGCCCTTTACCAATCATATCTACCCCATCTCAACGCATAGGCCTGGGCATTGTGGGACCATTCCCTACAGTTACTAGCATGGAAAAATTTAATGGGACCCTAATGCGAATGATCAGAGCTTATACAGCAGAAAAACACAATGACTGGGATCACGAGATACAACCCTGGGTATATGCATGCCGGTCTGTACTCCAGGAAAGCACTGAGTTCAGTCCATTTGAACTGCTATTTGGAGGGAAAGTGCGGAGACCCTGGGATTTAAGCAGACAAAATTGGGAGAAACAACAAGGAGAATACCCAGAGTCAGTGATCCAGTACATAAATAGGTTAATGAAACCCTTGAAACTATCTCTGAAGTTAACTTCAGAAAGCTTACAAAGACAGCAAGGCAAGCAGAAACTAGGTTTTGACAAAAAGGCCAGAGAAAGATCATTCAGTCCTGGAGATGAAGCCCTGAGGCTGAGGTCTATAAAAGGAAATAAGATGCAAATAAACTGGGCAAATCCTGTTAGAATAAAATCCAAGATGAATGAAATAAATTACATAATTCAGGAGGAAGGAAAGGAAGGTCAGAGAGTGGTCCATGGGAACTGGATCAAGTGTAGAGAATTCTCAGTAGTATACAAAAATGAGATAAGGACCTATAGTCAGACGTGGACAGATCCTCTAGACCATAATGAAATAGTGATACTAAGAATACATGAGGCTGGATTAACAGTGAATGTTAGCAAATGCCAGCTGGGTGACTCCAAATTAAAAGAATTAGGCCATATTGTTGGGGAAGCCATAATCAAAACCCTAACACTGAAGATGAAAGAAATCAATAGCTGGCCTAGAACAACAGCAAAGAAGGTCAGATCTTTCTTAGGGTTAGTTAGCTATGAGAGGCGCTCTATCCAGAACTTCAGCGAAATAGATGCCCCTTTATCGGACCTAACCCATAAAAGAAAAGCTGGCGAGATCCTGTGGTCGAGCAACTGTGAAGAGACCTTCGAGAGGTTGGAGACTGCGCTGATGACCGGTCGTGCCCTGAGAGAACCAGATTCCCAGCGAGGGTGCACCGTCTTCACAGAGGCATCCCACATCGGACTGCGAGCCGTGCTGAGACAGGAGGAAGACAACGGGGACCTTCATCCGGTGACGTTCCTGAGTGAGAAGCTGCAGGCTGGCGAGAGACACCTTTCCATCATATACCGTGGGTGTCTGGCAATTTTATGGTCTTTGCGAAAGCTAGGACTGTACATATGGGGAAAACATGTTGTTCCAGGCACAGACCATTCCCCACGGCTGTGGTTGTGGACTGTCAGAGCGAACAATAAGAAGTTGATGAGGTGGGCCATACCCCACAAGACTGTGACTTTGGGGATCCAGAGTCTAAGGAACTCAAACTGTGGTAGCCGAGGACGCCTTATCCAGAAGACCAGAAGAATGACTGACGGAAACGAAGAAAATGTAACTTTTAATGGTATTAAAATTGTTCTAAATAAATATTCTAAGTGTATAGGTATATGAAATAAAATAAAATGCAATTTATAGATGAACTAATGATAGGTAAGGATAAAAGTGACTGAAGTGGTTTGTATGTAATAAAAATGTTGATTAAGTTTAAATGCAATTGGAGATGCAAAGGTTATCTAAATGTTTAAATGCAAAAAGAAAAAAGTTTATATGCATAAAGTAATAAGATGAGATGCATAAAGTAATAAGATTAAAATGTAATATGTTAATTTATGTTTGATGATAACATGCCTTTAAGCTCTGCGTTGTTCCTAGGGCTAACCACTGTAGGTTTCACCCCAGGAAACAACTTTTTAAGGAGGGAGGTATGTAGCGGTTACCCCAGTCGTCACCTGTCCGTCTCAGTGGAACCTTGGCAGGAGAGCCAATGAGGAAGACGGAAGGCGGAGTCAGGAAAGAAGGAGGGGTACAAAAGGAGGAGTCTGAAGGGAGAACAAGAGTTCAGTTCAGAGAGAGGTTTTTGAGAAAAGGAGTGTTTGAGATCAGAGGTTTGAGAAGGGGATCGATTGAGATAGATGAGAGATCAGAGATTGGGAAATAGATTGAATTAATAGAAGGAATTAAATAAACCCAAGTTAATATAAGTGAGTTACTTCCTGTGATTGACTGTTATTTCCAACCAATCATTAACCCTACCCTGATCAATAAACTGAATGTGTTTAATAACTTGTGTGTCCCGGAATTGATTGATGTTTAATCCAAAAACATCTGGTGGCAGCGTGAGGAGGAAGAAGCAGCTTGGGTCTTTGTGAGGGCCAAGAATAAAATTAAAGCCTCAAAGACGGAGCCGCGACACCAGGCCTCTGTACTTTGTTAGTTTTTCCAATTATTAGTTTTCAGCTCTGGCATCCCCTGGAATTGCAATGTCAATGATCCGGACATTTGTTCATTCTATTACTACTATGCCTGGTGTATTATGTTCAAGGTATCTATCAGTTTGGATCCGGAAATCCCACAAGATCTTGACTTCCTCATTTTCTGACACCTTCTCTACCTGATGTTCCCATGGGTTTTTGGAGGCTGGCAAATTATATTTTTTGCATAATGACCAGTGCACTAATTTTGCCACTCTATCATGTCTAACTTTGTAATCTAAATTTTGTTGTTGTTGTTGTTGTGCTGTGAAGAAAGGCCTTTGATTCCAGCTGTCTAGTGCAGGGGTCTCCAAAGTACGGCCTACGGGCCACATCCTGCCCACCTGGCCTTTTTATCTGGCCTGTCTGTGTGCACGGGCACATGCGCGGGTGGGCAAGTGGGCGTGTGTGCATGTGTGCAGGAAGACAGGCAGTTGGGCCAGTGTGTGGGAGTGTGTGTGGGTGTGCATGTGTGTGTGGATTGGTGGGAGTGCATACATGCGTGCATGTGGGTGGGTGTGAGTGCATATGTGCGCACATGCGCTCCTTCAGCCCTTGAAAATATCACAAGTATATTATGTGACCCTCCGTGTGAAAAGTTTGGGGACCCCTCGTCTAGACGTTTGCTGCTGCCAGTCCTATTTAGGAGACCGAAGTCTTGATCTGTGAGGACTAACTAAATCTTTAAATTTTAAAGAAAGGTTATAAACCAGGCAGTTCAGTAATAAACCTATCTTACTTAAAACTAGAAAAAGGTGCTGGAATACAGTTCTGGCAAGTGATTAACAGAATAAAAGATTCTGGAACTCAGTTCTTGCAAATTTCTTGAAAAAAAACCCTGCTTAGAAGTATCACTAAACAATTTATTCGGCTTCTTTTGATTCTACTCCTAATTTACTCTTGGTTTCTCCCTTCTCTGGGACAGCCATGAAGTGCTTTTTATTTACTTTCTCAATCAAATGTTATTTTCTGGAAAATCTTGTCCTTCCTGTCTCCTACTGAGTAAATTACAAAGAAACAAAATGACCTAACTTGTGATTTACATTGTGCTCTTGTGCATTTATATAAACATTTATAAATATTCTAGTTTCTGGGTCAGCAGCATTGGACTACAGGGACATATTCTCAACAAAATAGAATCAAAATGGAACTACGTTCAAAGCTGAGAGAGGTGTTTTCTTTGTTTGTTTGTTTTGTGGTGTTTCAATGAAATTTCATTCAAATTATCTGTGTTCCAAAATGGCTTGGTGCCTGAGCAAGAAATATAAATTGCAGGTACATTGAAAGACACACTCCTTGTGTAAGTTGCATAGCAGATTAATAACCCTGTAGCTTACTAGGAAAAAAAAATACTGACCAATTTTTGGAATTCTCTTAGACATGCTACACATTCCTGTGAGTAATGTACTTCTGCTCGTTAGTTTGATCATACCAACAACATATGTTGATCAAGTAGTAGCACATATGCCTTATAAGGAAAAACTGAAAGAACTGGGCATGCTTAGCCTTGAAAAAGGTAGACTGAGGGGAGATACGATAGTACTCTTCAAATACTTGAAAGAATGTCATACAGAGGAGAGGCAGGATCTGTTCTCAATCATCCCAGATTGCAGGACACGTAATAATGGGCTTATGGTAAAGGAAGCCAGATTTCAGTTGACTATCAGGAAAAATTTCCTAACTCATAGAACACTAAGAGAATGAAACCAATTACCTCAGGAGGTGGTGAGCGCTCCACTGCTAGAGGCATTCAAAAGAAAATTAGACAACTATCTTTCAGATATACTTTGCTATATCTGTCAGATATATTTTGGATTCCTGCATTTATCAGGGGTTGGACTTGATGGCCTTATAGACCCCTTCCAACTTCATTATTCTACAGTTCTATATAAACTAACAGCTTCTGTAAGCTACCAAATTTATAATCAGGGTCACAGCAGATCCTGATAGAGGAAACCATTTTAGGGTTGATGCACACATCATTGAGCAGGCTAGCAGGCTTCCTTCTTTGAAATTAATATTTCACCTTTAAAGTTAAAGCAGAGAGATGTAGTATAAACATTTATGTTTTATTGCACTTTCATCCTTAGCAGTTAAATCCCCTATATACCTTTCTAAAATCTGTAGAATGTTACTTCAATGTTGTATTCAGAACTAACAGTGATGTGCTCACTTCTCTGTTCTCAATAAAGGTCAAGGCACAGGATTAGCTGAATTAGATTGTGAAATGCATAGTGATTCTATTTTTCCACTGCCCTGTGAATGACTTCTTATCCCAGCAATGGGGTAAATGACTACATTTAGTACAGCTAAGACTCAGAAATTTGCTACCTGAATGCCAACTAACATGATTAAAATACTGCAAAGCAATTCTATATATCTAGGACAACATAAGGTCAACACAGCATTGTAACAAATATGAAAAAGGGTTTTGTCTGTGGAGACAATGAATGTGAGCTTTGTACAGTTCGTTGCTTGTCACCTATGGAACTTTAGGATGCATTTTGAAGAGAAATATCTTTTTTGAACAATTGAGACAATTCTAGTGAAGTACTTTGCAAATATATTGCTTCAAAAGCCACATTCAGCCATCACACAATGAAAAGTGCTTGGCATGAACTACTCTATAAAATTCCACTAACAAGTATTTTCTATCCTATCATGTAGTTCTTATTGTACAAGATATTCCTAGGACACCCTTTTTGCTGGCTATTGTCTTGATCTTGAATTATTTAAAGAACTCCCACAACAAAACCATATAAACAACAAAATACTGCATTTTGTAACCCAGGCAAAGAATAGTCTATCTTAAGACTTACAACAGGCTTTTTTCTCCATGGCATCTTTATTTTATAACATTGTATTGAACTTTTACATCTAGCAGATTATAATCATGGCTGTATTTGGGACCTTCAAGATGCCAGGTCCAGAAATAAGTGTACATAAAATCATGTGTTTTAAACTTGTTTAAATTTATTTTAACTAGTAATGTTTTTACATTGTTTGAGTTTAATTTATTACAATATTATAATCTCAATTTATTGTGATTTTAAACATACATACTTTTTAGCTGTTGTACGCCATCTTGACTCCCTTCACTGGCAGAAAGGTGAGATATACATAAAGTGAATAAATAAAAAATAATCTATCAACATAAGTAGCACTTAGACCTTTTCTGACCAAAAATTGTGCAAGGACAACAGGCCAAGAAACAGAAACCTGAGCAAATGTGAAAGAAGTGTGGATTTATTCCATGCTGCTATGCAATCGGCTCTTATCAGGAGAACGATGTTGTCCAGATGGATCTAGCCTAAATGGATCCTGGCAACAGTGGCACTAGGAATTTTAGCCAATGAAATGCAAGGCTGGAGGCAGCTAGTGTTCTCACATATGGAACCTGTGTTTCAGGGCAGTATTATAAACTGGGTAAGGTGTGTCCAAAAACCCCTGGCTATGCAGCCCTTACTCAGATGATCAGTTCTCCATTGTGCCCTTTTATCCACCCTGGAGATGTGAAAATCATAGAATCATAGAATAATTGAGCTGGAATGGGCTGTAAGGCTATTAAGTCTGACCCCCTGATCAATGCAGGAACCCAAATCAATGCAGATCTGACAGATAGTTGTCCCATTTTCTCTTCAATGCCTCCAGTGTAGGGGTGCTCACCACCTCCTTAGGTAATTGGTTCCATTGTCTTACTGCTATAACAGTTAAGACGTTTTTCCTAATATTCAGCCTAAAGCTGGAAGCTGGAAACAGACAATATTGTCAGTAGTACTGGTTCCTTTCTTCATACCATCTACTAAAAGTCTAGCTGGAAGTGGGGAAAGTTTTCTCTTTGGTGACATCCTGAGGGTTCTTTTGCATATTACAGCAAGATGTTTTCACCACTGATACTAGTGAAGCAGCCCTCTCAGTCATTCATACTCATGGCAATAGGACAACATCCCTGAGAAGGGGGAAGGGTAGTTTTCATGCTAAACTTTCAACCCAAGTAGCACCTATTTACCCAAACTATTGGGACTTCTAGATCTTCACACCACCAGAGGATTTATTTTTTCTTAGCAGCTGGCTCAGCTGACCCTCACAAGATCCTCCTGAATCCTTCTGGAAACATAGGTTTAGTCTGTTTCTAGGTAAACCCTAGTCCTTTCCTAGAACAACAGTCTACCAGTGCCCTGGCCTTCAAGTTCCTATTTTTGAAGCAGGTATTCCTGTCAGGTTTTATTCCTTATTTCTCAGTGGTTCATTCTGCCTAAATGGATCTGCTTCATCTGACTGTATCTTCTGTTCAATCCTGCTCTGATTGCTGAGACTGAAATGCTGCCCTGACTTCCATTCCCTGCTCTTGACTACAGACACTGATTTCTGTGTCCCACTGGCACCTCTTTTGGATTGCTCATTAAAGCAGAAAGGGGCAATTCTTAGACCACATGGGCCCTCAGCCTTAATTTATACTGCCCCCAGCAGCACCCTTGTCTGCCCCCACTTCCTTACCACTCCAACTGCAGCTGCCATGAGAGGGACAGATAGATAGGCAGGCTTTGACTGCCTACCATAGACTACAGCAGCAAGAATGACAAAGCTTCAACTGAAGGGATGTTTTAGCCATTGTACTCCACTGAGGCCTCCAAATGCTTACATGAATCTGCCCACTGGTCATTCTCTTTTCCTCTTTCCAGCAAGAGCAATAACTGTTTTCCATCCCAACAGCCACCATCACTGCTGCTATAGCTAGGAGAATAAAGGGAAGACAAGCTAGCAGGCAGATGGCACACATGAGCTCAACTACAAGGTGGTGTAACATCCTTGAAAAAGATGATTTGTTTGCTCCACTAGGTCTTTAATAGTTTTTTCTCTCACCTTCTAACTTTAATTGTAGTTATCAAATGTTATTACATTCATGGTTGTATTCCTGTGCTTATTATTTCATGATCTGAAGTTTTAATGACTTTCTTACTGCATATCACCTGGATGACTATTAAGTGGATGGTGCCAGTTGGAAAGACACTTATTCAACAAATGAAGGAATTTTACTTCTGAAAGCTGGAGAAATCCCAGCTCTTGCACTTGCTTCATCAGCCTGCAAACCCATTGTGGTCCTCCTATTAAACTATATTTGTTTTGATGTACTGTATTCTCAAAGGCTTTCACGACTGGGATCCGATGGTTGTTGTAGGTTTTTCGGGCTGTTTGGCCATGTTCTGGAGGTTTTTCTTCCTAACGTTTCACCAGTCTCTGTTGCCGGCATCTTCAGAGGACAGGAGTTAGAACTCTGTCTGTGTTCTGGTGTAGTGTGTGGGATAGTTGACTATTTGTAGCTGTGGGATCAGCTTTTTGTCCTTTTAAGGAGATTGAGTGATTATGATGATTTGGGTGTTTTTTGTTATGGGTGTATTGTTGTGATAAGGGGGGGGAGATGATCTTTCACTGTGATTGATGGGTGTCATTAGCTAGTCTTTTGTGTGCAGTGATCATCGGTCCTTGTGGCTGGGTAGAGTTCGTTGGCCTTTTTGCAGGCTGTATTTTTCAGTGCTGGGAGCCAGGCTTTGTTGAGTTTTAGATTTTCTTCTTTTTTGTTGAAGCTGTGCTAATGTTTGTGGATTTCAATGGCTTCTCAGTGTAGTCTAACATAATGATTTCTGGTGTTGTCCAGTACTTCTGTTTTTTTTAAATAGTATTTCATGTCCAGCTTGTTTCAGGGCATGTTCATGCTGCACCGCCTGGAGGCAGGTGGTGCAGCATGGCCTGTCCCCATTTGAAGAGACACTTGTTCAGCAGGCTGAGGCAAAGAGGCAGTCTCAAAACCAGCAAAATCAGGGAGCTGGACGGGGGACCGATTATATTTGTCTTCAGTGTGGAAGGGATTGTCACTCTCGAATTGGCCTTCCCAGCCACAATAGACGCTGTTCCAAGACCTCTATTCAGAGCACATTACCATAGTCTCTTGAGATGGAAGGATGCCTACACCAAAAATGCACAGTCATATCTTAAAACATTAAGAAAAGAAATTGTTATCCAATAGCAGTTTCCATAGATAAGATCAAACCTTCAGTTTCAAGAAGTTAGGTTGCTTCTTTTGCCTATATTGACTGGATTTATTTGTTTTGAAGTGCTTTCCTTCTCTGCAATGGATTAAGATGGATAAGAAACATCATATGGGAAAAGATGGGTCATTTAAATCTTCTAATCCCAAACCAGTTTGTCTTTTAAAATGTCTTGACTGACACTTTGACATGCTCTTGACAGGAGGGAATTGCTAGTCCTTTGCCTAAGGATCCAGGTGTCTTGATGCAAAGCCTATATAAAATCTTGGGATGTTACGGACTCTGTAGCTGTCCAGAGTCTCAGTTGCTGATGCCAAGTCACTATGCACATGTTCTCTATACCAACAGTAGAAGGTGCAAGATCAGGGATGGTAAGTCTTTCACTGTCCAAATGGTTGGGTCCGCAGTTCCATCAGCTCCTCCCAACACAGTGAATGGAAAAAAATGTAGGACTTATAGCACCAAACATCTGGATAGCCAAAGGCTTCTGCCACACAGGGGCTACTCATGGTCTAAGTGGGGAGGGAATATCCTTATCCCAAAATTTTGGGGTGAGACACCTTTGTACTTAGACCACAGCCATGTATGCTGCCAATTTATAATCTTGGATCTAAAATGGACTGCCAGTCAGTTGCAGGTGTCTAAACTTTGTTGTAGTGTTTGCATCTGACCAGCATTTGTAAGGCTGTGGACAATTCGAATGAGTTGCATATACTTTGTGCCTTTTTAAAACCCTCAACCAATCCTTTGGTGATTGCTATGTATGTGTGCCTTGGTTTCTTAAAGGAAAAAGATAATAAGCATATGCAGATCATCTCAAAGACATTGTGCATAAATCTTAATGAAGAAAAGAAGCACTCTGCATCTCGTTCTCACTCTGGGGATAAAGACTCTTGTGGGGTATGGAAATTCTCATGGAGGTCTCTTGTAGAGTCAAGGCAGCCAAAATTGATAAGGAAAGGAATTTAACAAGTATTCTTCACATGCTTACTTGTAAGGCCTCATAAAAGGTTCTCTCTTACCTTGCTTTCCTTTTCATTCCTGAGAGCCTTGATTCTAAAAATTTCAGGTTGTGTTGAATAGATTAATAGCAATTCCCTCACCTAGGAGCCACTTCTGTATGCTAACGTTCTGAACATGTTGTGTATTTAAGAGATGTCTGTTGGTGCATTTTATTTTCTCACTCAGTCATTAAAAACCATGAAGTGTTCTGCGTAGCCACCAAAAAGGAAAAAAAAAATATTCTGTGTGGGTGGGTGTTAGAAAGTAATTATGTGGCTTTTATTTCACTAATTATTGTTCAGACTTTGAAATGCCATTGTAGGTCAAAGTAACAGCAGTTATTTAAAACTACTCTAGAATTTAAATGAGAAGGACAAACAAAATACAAGGACACATAGACCTAAGTTCACAGAAGTAATTACACCTTAAACTCCAGCATAAGATGGAAAGCTAAACCTGAGGTCTTCAAAAATGGCAATGCAAGAGCGTTGAGAACAAGAAATAATCAGAATTATGTCCAGTAAATGGGTGTGTCATCAGAAATAAGGCTGAAGTCAAAGCCAGACTCGACTCCAGCCTGTCCATTTAATCATCAGTTTTCTCTGTCTCCAGTAGTACCCTGGTTCAGTTGCTTCCTTCACCTGTGGCAGGAAGAGAAATGTATTGTTGTACACTGCCTTCCCCCCACTCAACAGGGGAAGAAGAAAAAGGATGGCAGTGATAAGAAAGAAATACAGAAGATTTGTTTCTTTTTGGCCACCTTTCCCCAAAACGATCTAGCCCTGAGAACTCTTGGGGCCAAGGCATTATTTACCTAGCTGGTTAGGGTATGCAGATAGACTGCAGCTAGAAAGAGGACATTGATGATGGCCAGTTCATGCAGCAGAGAGTGGGCATTAGTGGTGGCTTCATGTCAACACACCAACCACCAACCATCTGAGGCAACCATTTTAGTTTGACTAATTGCCAGATAGACCCTGATGTCCAGCTAAAATGAACCTTGCATAACAGGTGATAAGAAAATTCTCCAAGTCTTTCTGCTCCAACTCCTCCTCCTCTTCCTTCCTGTCCTACTGAAGTTTGGATGTCATCATGGCAATATTGACTTTGGAGCTCTCCCCAGTGATGCTATGCTTTATCAAAAGTTCTTCAGCCAATACATCCTTTTCTTTCTAGCATATCTTCTTCGCTGGAAAAAAACACCCTGTCCAGGTTTTTACAGCAACCTCTAAAAATCTTACAATGGAAAGTGTGTGGGAAAGTAAGTGTTTCCTGTAGCCCAGGAATAAATTTGAGTAACTGTGTGAAAGAGAAATAACATGGAGAAAGGGATAACCCTTGAAGCCATTTCTACTAAACACAAAGCCAGGGTCACCAGTTAAACCTGACTCACATGGAGCCCAGTTTGGTGAGCATGGTAAGTCCTTCAACACCAGGAAGCTGCTTTCCATGTCAGAGTCTTCTTCTCATGTGCCTTTGTGCTGGGGAAAGGCTCCGAGGAGCATGTTTCTAGATGGCTAATCAGGAATTGCCAGCAGTGCCTGGGGCCAGAGCTCTTGACCTGCTTGTTGTAGTTTTCAATCCAGTCCACCAGACAGGAATAGAAAAGGAGTTCTGGGCTCATCTTTGGCAGTCTTCAAATGGACTACACCCTCTGACCTTTTCCCGTAAGGCTAGGGGCTGTTTGTGTAACTTTAAGAGAGGGCAGGTAGGGTTTTGTAGGAATTGTTAAGTGTACACCTGGCCAGTTTTGTCCCTGCTCTATTGATGGCAGTAGAGGGGGTGATTCTGCACATAGGAACAAATATTCAGGGAGGGAGACAGGTATTCCAAGGAAAGTAATATTCTCTGCCAGAGGGAATCAGGAGTACTGATGGGGCATGCCTGTTTCAGGGGTGGGGCATCACGGTTCTTTATATTTGGAATCGATGGGTCTCTCAGCCCTAGTGATTTTGTACCTGGGGAGGTAAATACCCACTTCTGATTGCCAACTTTCTTGTTTACTCAGCAGTGTGCATGAAAGGTGGGCATCTGATGGCAGACGTGCCATCTGATTCAGAGATCTGCTCCTTGTGCTGAACCAATACTATTCTGTAGCAACCAATCCAAACAGTGGCCATTTTATATCCCTTATCAACTTTCTTCCAAGTAAAACTGTAAACTTAGAATAACACTTGTGTTCTTTAATTGGCAAGTGGTGAGGCATCCAGGGTTATTTCAACTAGGTGTGCAAGCTAGGTAGGGGATTTTCAGTCTTATCAGTACACACAAATATAAAGAATCTACGCTACCAGTGTTGCATCACCACAAAAGGGGTGGCTTATAAGTATATTAATGCATAAATAAATAGAATCAAACACTCTCTTTGCAGAGGCATTCACAAACGCAGCAGCTGCCTCATTCCTTCTGTTGCTTTAATGAGTAGTTATTCATTTAATTACTAATTACTCAATCACTGCAATTATTTTTAGAGATAGTTTGTTTACACAAACCTAAATTAAAACATATTTCTAATCCTCTGTTGCATGTAAAGTGAATCCATTGTATAGATGCAGTCAGAATATAAGCAAGAAGAGTTCATAGGTTTGGGAGGTAAAAACCTATGAGGACACAGATTATTGATTACTTTTATGGAAAGTTACCCATCTCCATTGCTGCCGCAGCACAACTTCTGTAGTTAGTGGATTCACTGGGGAAACTACCAGAGCAATAAAAACTACCACTTGGAAAGGATTAGATATGTAGGGACTGATCTGGAATTTAGTTGTTCTCTTTTTAGTGCAGAGACAAGCATGGAGGTATCTACCAAGCCTCACTTCTTTCCTTGGAAAAGGGGAAATGATCAGTTTGGATGCTTCTTGGTTAAAGAAAGCAAAAAACGTTCATTTACAGTTCATAGCTTCACTTATTTATTTATTTATTTAGGTACTGCCCCTGTTAGTGCAATGCCCTGGCAGTTTACAGCAGTCATGAATAAAACAAATACTGTTAAATTACAAATATACAAATATCCAACTAGAAGGTTAAAAACAGTTAACAGATAGAACACGTAGCACCCAGTGGCAGGTTCACAATGAAACAGCAGAACTGGAGGCATAAAGTTAGGTAGGGCCAGTGTGGAAGGCCAACTTGAGAAGCAGTGTTTTAAGCTTCCTTCTAAAAGTTAACAGGGAAGGGGCCAGGTGTAGCGCTGTATCTGTACTGTGGTGCTAGATCCGCACACATCTGCCTTCAGAGAACCAAAAATGGAGGAGAGGAGAAAGGAGGTTAACAATGGAAGCGAAAAGAAGGAAGGGACAATCTGAAAGACTCTGAAGCATGGGGAAAAAAATATTCAGTGGCAGATGCAGAGCTCCACTAGGAGAAGCATGCGAGATTTCCCAACAAGATAGGTGCACATTCTCAGTGAAACATTTTTTTTCAAGCTTTGTACCCCTCCACACAACCCGTGTGAGAAATATAGGAGAAGGCTAGAGTGCAAATGGAGAGTAGACCCGACGGAACAGAATCGAGTAGCTGTCAGGGTCGCGACTAACCTTTATCTAGCTAAGATAAAGGCTGCTAGGCGAACACACATCACTGACCGGATAAGTGAAGCTTTAAATCAGCAGGCGGAGTTATTCCGTATAGTTCGCGACCTATCCGGAATTGGTCTAGGTGATGGGCCTCCCCCTAGTATTTCACCAGACCAATTTGCAGCATTTTTTAAATCTAAAGTGGAGGCCATCCGCCGGGAACTCTCTCCTTTTTTGGATACAGTGAGTCGAGCAGAGATGTCCAGCGCTCCGTCTTGCCCGGTGGGTCTTAATCATTTTCAGCCGGTGACACCAGAGACAGTGGACAAGGTGCTTGATCGTTGTTGTGCCACCACCTCATCCCTTGACCCTTGCCCGGCCTGGCTAATCAAAGCAGCTAGGCCTGTAACAACAGAATGGGCAACAGAAATAATTAATGGGTCTTTCCTTGAGGGCAAGGTTCCTCTTGCCCTCAAGGAGACACTCATTAGGCCCATAAGAAAGAAACTAAATTTGGCGGTGGACGATATTGGCAATTACAGACCCGTCGCCAATGTTTCTTTCATGAGCAAAGTGGTGGAGAGGGTGGTGGCCGACCAGCTTCAGGCTCACTTGGATGAAACAAATGCCCTGGATCCATTCCAGTCGGGTTTCAGGCCGCGCCATGGTACAGAAACGGCATTGGTTGCCCTGTATGATGACCTATTGAGGGAGGCCGACAGGGGAAAAACGTCCCTGCTGGTCCTCCTCGATATCTCAGCCGCCTTTGATACCGTCGACCACGGTATCCTCCTGAGGAGGCTCTCCGAGCTGGGAATTGATGGCCTGGCATTTGCTTGGCTCCAGTCCTTCTTGGAGGACCGTCCTCAGAGAGTTCAGCTTGGGGAGAGGGTTTCGTCCCCGTGGAGCCTCAATTGTGGGGTTCCGCAGGGTTCGATAATCTCCCCAATGCTGTTTAATATCTATATGAGGCCGCTGGGTGGTGTCATCAGGGGATGTGGAGCATCGTGCCATCAGTACGCTGATGACACACAGCTCTACATCTCCTTTTCTCCAACTACAGTGGATGCCGTTCTGCCCCTTCAGCGCTGCCTGGAGACTGTACTGCAATGCATGCAGGAGAATGGGTTGAGGCTGAACCCGGACAAGACGGAGGTACTGAGGGTGGGTAGCCCTGCCATCAGCGGTCTGGGAAACTCCCTCTCATTTGGGGGGGTGACTCTTACCGCGAAGAGTGAGGTTCGTAGCTTGGGGATACATCTGGACCCGGCGCTCACCATGGAAACCCAGGTGGCGTCAGTGGTCCGATCCGCCTATTTTCACCTTAGGCGGGTCGCCCAGCTGCGTCCCTATCTTGATGTCGGGGCGCTCACCACATTAGTGCATGCGCTCGTAATCTCGAGATTAGACCATTGTAATGCACTCTACGTGGGGCTACCTTTGAAACTGACGCGGAAGCTCCAAATGGTGCAGAATGCGGCGGCCAGACTTATTAGTGGTGTGAGGAAATACCATCATATCTCTCCCACTCTGGCCGCATTGCATTGGCTGCCCGTTCGCTTCCGCGTCGATTTCAAAGTTTTGATGATAACATATAAAGCCTTAAACGGCTTAGGACCTCGATATCTGGCGGAACGCCTTCTCCCACCAAAGTCTACCCGTTTCACTCGATCTAGTCTGGAGGTGAGACTGTGGAGCCTGACGCCGAGAGAGGCCCGGAGGGAAAGGACAAGAAACTGGGCCTTTTCGGCGGTGGCTCCTCGGCTATGGAACAACCTACCTCCAGAGATCCGTATGGCCCCCTCACTGGGCGTTTTCAAAAGCCAGTTAAAAACATGGCTGTTCAGGCAAGCCTTCCCCCCGGGCATTATTTGATTTGATTTGTTGATTTAATTTGATTTAGTTCCATCTTGAATGATTAATTATTTTCATTTTTGAATATTGCTGATATTTTTAATTGTTTATTGGTACACTGATGTACGCCGCCCAGAGTAGTCAAAACGACTAGATGGGCGGGATAAAAATGTAAGAAATAAATAAATAAATAAATAAATAAATAAATAAATAAATATACCAAAAATTATAAATATCACTTAAAAATCAATTATCTCACTGTTCCACAGTTTGGTTTCCAGATACATCCTTAATAACAATGCTTTAGTTTGTATAAGTAGTAAAGTGAATGACTAGAGTTAATGGAGTCAAGTTAATGGAGTCAGGAACATTTTAACGTTGTGAATCTGTACATTCTTGTCTTTTCCATCTATCTATTCATCCACCTTTTCTTTTGAACATATTTACCATATCCTTGCCCTGAAATTTAGTGACCTCCGTTTATGACTTGCCTTACCTCATCTCATCCTTCTCTCTTGCGTTTCTTTACTCTTCTAACTTCTTTTAGGGCTTGTCTACCCCTGGTATTAGGAGTGCGATGGAGTGGACTAAATACTGTGTTTCCCCGAAAATAAGACAGGGTCTTATATTAATTTTTGCTCCAAAAATGCATTAGGGCTTATTTTCAGGGGATGTTTTATTTATTTTTTCATGTACAACAATCTACATTTATTCAAATACAGTCATGTCATCTTCTGGTTGCTGCACAATGGTGGAGGGCGGGGTTTCACTTAACTAGGGCTTATTTTGGGGGTAGGGCTTATATTACAAGCATTCTGAAAAATCATACTAGGGCTTATTTTCAGGTTAGGTCTTATTTTCGGGAAAACAGGGTAGGGTCACATGGAAGTCTGATATGCCAGTTGGAGGTCTGATATGCCACTCCACTTGGAGTGATATTCACATTCAAATGGCATATGAACGTCACGCAGCCATATATGGTCCTCAGTAGCCTGCTCTCAATTTGCCAATATTGTGAAGTGGCTTAAGAAGAGAGCCATTTCAGGATACTGACAAATTAAACACTCTCTCTGCTCCATGGAAGGGCCAAGGAAAAGGGGAGGTTTTTTAAAGTGTGTATTAAAACAGTGAATATGCACTGCATCACTTTTAAAACAGTGTTAGGTATGTGTATTACAAGTGTATGTATTAGGTAATATTAGGTGTATGTATTAGGTAATACACACACCTAACAGTCACACATGCCTCAGTTACATCTCAGCTGGATTACTATAATGGGCCTGCCTCTGGAAAGTGTTTGGAAACTTCAGTAGGTCCAAAACGCAGCCCCCAGATTGCTAACTGAGGCTGGTAACAGGGATCACATAACACCCTGTTATAGTAGCTCCACTGGCTGCCTATCTGTTTGCAGGCAAAATTCAAAGTGCTGGTTCTAACATAAAAAGCCCTAAATGGCTTGGATCTAAACTATCTCAAGGACCACATCTCCCTTTATGAGCCTGCTCAAGAGAGGCCTTCCTCTTAGTTACACCACCCTCACAGATGTGTCTTACGGGGACACGCAAGAAGGCACTTTTTTCCATCGCTGGAGTTTGGTGCCGGACCCAAAACCCATCATCCTAATGGCTTCCAGTCATCAGTACTGTGGGCTGGGAACCAACACCAGAGCCGAGGAAGATCCACTGCCACTGGAGAAGCAGAGTGTGCAGCTAGTGGCTCCCAGGCACCCAGGAGCCCTACGGAGGGAATGAAAAGAGCTTGGTTTGGGGGGGGGGTTTACAAGCAAGGGGGGTTGAGGTGCATAAAGAAGAGAACAAAGAGGGATGTGAGTTGAGGGCCACATGTCCCCCTCTTCCAAAAAAATTCAGCAACCTCCCAGAAAACACTTTGCAGCCCCCTTGGGGGTTGCAACCCACATGTTGGGAACTCATGCTTTATAATATCTGCAAACCCCACCCTTTCCGCTTAATATCTACTGCTACAAGCCACATTTATGTACCAGTTGATTTAGCAAATGCATGGTAATGTCAAATAAAGAGATAAAATATTTACAAGTGAATCTAAAGTTGGGATAATTGATCCATTCTCACCCCATCCCGATGGAAACAAGGGAAGGAAACATTAACCTTTTAATTCATACCATGAAAATTAAGATGAACTGTAAAAAATCTCACATCAGGGACAATGTTATCCAAGAAAGCAGTGCTCTACATAAACAAGCAACTGTTGCAGAAGAGTCTAGCAAAACTATCCAATTGTATATTCAATTAGCAGGTGAAAGCTCTAAGTTATACACACTTAAAGAAGGATGAACACCAAATTTCATGCTAACACTAGATTCTTATCATTTAGAAACGACCTTTTAGGGAACATTATCTCAGAGAACTTCAGCAGTTAAAAAGGTGAACATAATGTGATGGTCTGTTAGGAATGGGGTAGAAAATAATATTGGAAAAATTGTTATTACAGAAATACCAGGCACTTTAGATCCCATGTGCTTGCTTGTTGTGACCCATCAGGCAAAATGTTGCCTAATAGCCAAGTCTGACATCCCTTGAAGGGATCAAATGAACCTATTGTTTCTGTTGTTAGCCCAGATTGCAAAAACGATAGGGATGTGGAAAACTTTGTCTCAATTGCATTGTGTTTCTCCAAATCCTACACACATTCTTGTCCTAGCCTTTGTTCATATCTGGTTGTGACATTTGGCTTTTAATTCCTGCAGGAAAGTGTATACACATTATCTATATAAATCTTCACTAATTAATATTTTATGTTTTTGTAAGGCACACATCTTTATATTTTTTTTTCTCATTGGCATTTTCTCATTCTTTTTTTCCCAGTTGTATGCATTTTTTGCATTCTGAAAATATATGCATGGGTTTGCCTGCATTTTAGTTCTGTGAAACGTATCACAAGTGCCAGAAACTTGCCAAAGTGTGGTTTGTCTCACAGTGAGAATCATAAAATGGATATTTTTGTTGAGAGTCTTGACTCCAGCTAAATTTCTTTCCATCCCTTAAAAAGGCACTTTCAGAACACAAGCAGAAGGTCTGCTTTGGGAATTGTGTCCAGCCACCAGTTGTGTATGGGTATTTAAAAAAAAGTTCTGAGTAACCTAGAACCATGGCATGTTAAAGATACTAAGTATCTGGTGGATAAGAAGAAGCTTTAAATATGTCAACTTTTCAGATTAGTAAAGAAATCTCTCAAAGCAGATAGGAGGGAAGTAGAAGTGTCAAGATCTCAACATAAATATTGTAGGGAAATGTATTTATTATAACATATTTGTGCTCTCCCATTACCCCAACAAGCTCCGTCAGGCTGTGCTACTGAGTTTTGTAGCACTCACAGCGTAGGCTGTCTGAGGCCACATAACACTATTTTGTCCAAAGCAGGATTGAATTATACAGTACTCAACAAAGGGGTTTCATTGTTCTCCACTTGGTTGCTCCATCACTAGTTGTGCTAAGTGGCAGTTTTGGACCATCCAGAATCCCAAGGAGCTTTCATTCTTTGAGTCCTGATGAAAATAGAAACCTCCTGCTGCTTTGAAGGTTTATTGTAGGATGATTGACATAAACACAATATGACCTAATATAGAAAAAGGAAACACACAAACGTCCTCACATTCTGTTGAACCCCTACCTCCAAGTTCAGCTGGGCAATAGTTTCCCTTTTGCAATAGTTCATGAATACTGTTGACCAGTCTGTCCCTTTTACAGCAGAGGGACTATCAAGACCTGGGTACCCCCAAAGGGTTTTTATTTACTATGCTGAAATTGGACGGAAGGAATGGAACACAATAAGTATCCACCCTCCTACTCACATCCAGGAAAGAAAAGTGCTTATTGTGCTCCATGGTGCAAATTCCTTTTCTGGGCAGGCCAGCATGGTCTCACCTTGATAAAATAAGCTACTCTTAGAACAATGGATTTGTAAGTAAAGGATGGTACATAAAAATTATCTTGGTGCTCGAGTTTCCCACTAAGCCAGTAACATGATATCCATGACATGGTATATAAATGTGTTTCACACACAGGAAGACAGGAAGACAGGAGGGCCTGGCGTGCTCTGGTCCATGGGGTCACGAAGAGTCGGACACGACTGAACGACTAAACAACAACAACATACTAGCAGAATAACTAGTCCAGGCAACACATCTAGGCAAATAAACTCTCAAGGCTTGTGGAAGGGCTTAAGACATCTCAAAACATAGTTATATAGACGGACCTTCCCAGATTTACATCTACAGCACACAGTGGTCAACTCAGCACTTGTCACCAATTCCACTTTATTGCTTTTATTAGAATAGAATTTATTTATTACGGTCGGGTGACCAGCTCATAAAACATATTTATGGCTAAAATATACAAAATGCAGTTTAAAAATATACAACCAATTCATAAAACAGCTTTTATTAATTGTTTTATGTTGTTTGTTTAGTTAATTAGAATAGACCTTTGGTCTAGATGGGTGGGGTAGAAATCTAATAAAATAAAAAATTATATTAAATAAATAAATAAATAATTGATGATATGTATACTGAATTTTGAGTAGTTGTTATGGTTATGTAATTATGATTTAATGTTTGTTCTTTTTGTTGTGAACAGCCCAGAGTAGCCCGGGTAGCTAGGTGGGTGGTATATAAATTGAACGGACGGACAGACAGACAGACAAACAAACAATAAGGCTTAGTCACTACCTTGTTCAGACTCAATAAATTAAACATCAGCCAGTTTTGCTCCTTCCTCACCCTTTGCTCTATTTACCAATTAGCCTTATGAAGAGTTCCAGAGATGTCTGAAGCCAGCAAATTGTTTTTGTGACATTTTGCTTGGCCTAATAAGGTAAATCCCTTCATGTGTGCTCTGTTTCTAGCTTTGTGTCATTTTGTGATTTGGCTATCACTTGGTTTAGAACACATTTGAAACATTCTCTTTACAAAAATATGTGCAAATGTTGTTTTGGGTATTAATTCATTAAACCAGCTTTGAAGTGTGTATATGTGTATACATGGATGCATATAGTATACCTAAAACCCGTTCTCTAAAATGCACTTTGTGGAAAATTTATGTTTTGTTTAAAAACTATTAAGAACTTTTCTTTGTTTGGAAAGGTAGAACACACTGCAGTTCCAGTTAAATGTGCTCTGCAGCTATACACCAAAAACAACATCTGCCCCCCCTTCTCACCATAGTGGGCCCTCCTAGCAGATAGCATAGTAACACTGGCTGCCATACACTTTGCCCCTTCCTGACTGTTTAGCAACGCCATGTGACTTACAGGTGTGGGGGCTCATATGGCAGACCTGAGAGGAACTGTTCCCGTTCTGGGCCACCAAATTACTGCATAAATAGGCTTACAATGGCACCTGGTCCCATTGTCATGAGGAACTACCCATTCCCACCATCCCTTGTGTTCTGCCATTTGATATTCAATCTGTTCATGTATAGAACCTGAGACGTGTAACTAAAGCTTTCAGGTGGGCAAAAATGTGGGTATTTTCAGCTATCAAATAGCTGTGTCGTTTAATCAGTGTTTGACCTTTCCCTCCTTACTCCCATAGTCACTAGGGCTACAAATCTGTCCATGATTTTGCCTTAAACAGCTGCCTAAAATTCACCCATTTGTTCCTGTAGAATTATTGGGAAGAAAGATATCTCTTTATTGCTGTGTGCTATAGAACTGAGAAATGAAAATACCATTTTAACAATCCCAGTGTCGTACAAATTAGAAATCTCTTTTGTTTTTGTGAGGGTATTCATATCTCTGCACATTACACCATGGCTTCCAGTAAATACGATACTGTAAACCATTTCCCCCTCATTTGATATTTCGGATCAATGAGCACACACCTGTTAACCAGTCAACCAACTTGGTAGCTAATTTCCAGGATGTTTTAGTTTCCAAAAATGCAAGGCAGTAAGCCAAAGCCAGAGCAGACAAGTAAATATCCCTTCCCTTTGGCACATACAGCATAATGGGAATCATAGTTAATGATCTGAATCCAAACCCAAGCCTTGTTTTATGGAATGCTCACTCATTGTTAAGCAAAGCCGTTTGGGCATAAGCGCATACTATTGATTTTAAAATTGATTTTTTTTAATAACTAAAGCACGGTTCACAAATCACCATACTGGCAGCCATACTGAAACCTCATCTGTGCTTTTGTTATAGCTTGGCTCAAACCACATAGTCCAGATTTTGAAACAATGTCTTTCTCAGGGCTCAGTCGGGTTCCGAACTATGTCCTCTATATCCTTGGACCAACTAGAATTAATTGATGGATGCGGAAAAAAGAATGTGGACATGAGAAATGAAATCTCTCACTCTCTTTCCACCTCTCTCTCTTCTGCTTTTAAAAAAATATTCAGTGTTTTCTGCTGCTACTTTTGAATGTATGACAATTTCTAATTCAAGCCTTTCCTTGTAATTATTGTAATTATCATTAATCATCAGCTTCCACATGTAATGGAAATACAGAACACTGAAAAGGTCACAGCAATGGAGAATGCAACCGTCTTTCAGAGATGATATGAGGCATTAACATTCAGCTGCCTCACTTGTGTGTGACAAAGATTGTAATGAAAACAGCAAATGGTCTAGTGTTTTTTCTGCTATTGTAAGAAAGAACGGTAGGAGCCAGAACGAAAAACAAAAAGTCCAACAACTCTCAAATCATATTAGGATTTTCAGGCCTCTGATACTGGCTAAAGTCTCAGGGAACTCTTCCAGGCCTGCAGGTGGGAAGACAAATCCCAGGGTAAATAGCACCGGGGGTGGGGGGGAACACTTTGATTTTTGTAGGTGAAGTAATTATAAAGTTTGAGAAGCCATCTCCACCCATCCTCTGCTTCTGCCAGTGCTCACTGAGCATGAAGGTGTCTGTATGTGTTTTACTCCAAGTGGCATAATGGGCCCAAGCCAGTTCAGAGGCCTGAAAGACAGCCTACTTCCCTCTCTTGGTATCTCAGGTTTTGGCTCTCACATTTTAAGGCCTTGGCTTATAGAAGTTCAGAGATGGGCACAAATTGAAAAAATGGCAATTTGTTTCTATTCATGATTCTTCAAGGTCAATGAATCATGAATTTATGATTTTTTTTCTGACAAATTGATGAATCCATTTAAATGTGCTATTCTATTAAAACATAATTAAATAAGTTATAATATTTGCATTCAAAACAATGAAAATAAATCTAGAAGCACGTTGACTAACAAAAAAACAAACAAAAAAAAACAAAATCCAGCAAAGCCCATTCCTCTGCAATCATCTAGTGGCCAAAAGTTCATCTGCTGGTGGAAGAACAACAGAGAGACCACTTTAGCCTCCCTTGGGATAAGTTCCATCTTGTGGAAGTTGCTTCCACAAAGAATCTTTCTTGTGTCCTTACTACATGTTCCTGTGAAGGTGGCAGGTCTGGGAAACAGGCTTTCAGGAACAGACTTTCTCAAAATCTAGGCAAAACCCATATGGGGGAACACAATCTTGCAAATACTGGACGCAAATCGCATAGAGATTTGTAGGTCATACTTGTCACTTAAAAGACTGGTACACACTGTTAGTGGCTTTTCCCAAACAGCAGAAAATGCGTCTGGCTCATGTAGAATAGGTACTTCAAGCATCCAACAGAGCTCATGCTGCCCTAACAATGGCTAAGATAATATCAATTTTAGTGCCTATGCTTATAATTTCTAATTAATAGTAACCCAGCAGGGCATGAATCGTGCCAGCAGTTTCCCACCCTGCTTACGAAAAGGCACAGGTTTTGCAAGTAAAACTGCCATTCCACCACTCATAATGAAGCCAGTCAGCTTCTGTTACAATGAGGAAAGATGAACCACACTGCCTTAGTGAAAGAATCTGTTTTGTTGTTTTAATAGGCAGGTTTATAAAACATGTAGTTAGATGGTTTTTAATAAATTATGCTAATTGGTGTTTTAGAAGTCCTTTTTAATCTGTTTTGATCATTCCAGTGAGGAAATGAAGCCTTTGGAGTGGCAGCGTCAGGGCGGAACACAACTCAATGCCTTTGTCTTTCCTGCTTACAAATGAATGGAATGGGATTCTTACCCCAAACAAAATTAAGCTGAACCTTCCCTCATAAAGCAAATTATCCATAAACTCTACCACTTCCCTGGAGGCTGGGAGTCCTTTCCTGCCTAGGGGGCCAACTAAAGATAGAGTGATGTGTCGCTTAGAATTTACTGTCACATTTTCAGCACACCCAATTATGAAAAAAAACATAGATGTGCTTTACCCTCCATTTCCTTCATCTTTATTTATTTGTCAAAAACTTCCATTATAAGGTACTTACGGGGATGGGATGAGCGATAAAGGTAAATGCAGGGCTAGAAGGGAGAGGAGAGAGGGAAGTATCCTTGCTTGTTTCAAAAGATTAATTGGACCCAGTGCGGGGATAGCATGGATCGGAGAACATATTCACTCTGAAAATCCCTCTTTAGCTTGCCTGCACAGAATCTGTCCTTTGGTTTTTAATGTTGGCTAGCCCAGCATTAGAAGTGGGAAGGGAAAAGCCTGCTTTGAAATGCTGTTTTTCTTCCTGAAGCGATTAATTTGCATGAGGAGGATTCCTTTCAACAGCCCATAAGTCTGTCCTTGGAGAGAGGAGGCTGTATTCAACATTCAGCCGAGGCATTTGAACTGTCTTATAGTCTGCCTAATTATTTAGGCCATGTGCATCATGCCACAGTACCTAACAGCTGCTGGTGGTGGGATTAAGGAGAAAAATATTTAAATTGATGCAGGAGCACATGTGCTGTGATGATTTTGATTCTTGCTGTAGCTTTTACCTGCTCCCTGGGGTGTGCGGGCTAGATAGACAGCATCACAGAAATCATTTAATTGTGTCAACAAAGAGCGGTGATGTTTGTTTAAAGCAAATAAAAAAAATCAGTTTTGCAGGGAAATTGATTAGTTGATGCTTACTTGACTGTCACAGTGGCTTCTGGATTCAAAGACAAAATTGGTTTGTTTCATCTTTCCGGGGGGAGGTGGGTGTTCCTGAGAGATCAGAAGGCAGAGATGCCATGTACATTTGGATTAGGCTTTCTGCTCTGTAAATCAATAAAACAATAGGGAGGTAGAGGGGAAATAGAGTGATTCATCTAGCAAAACCCATCTGTGTTCTAATTTGTGACCCTGGTAAAAAATCTACTTCTAGCATATTTGAGTGTGTGTGTGTGTGTGCATGCGTGTATGTCCGCACATGCACAAATGACAACTTCCAAGACAAAGGAACATAATTTTTTACCCTTATACCAATACAGTTGAGCTGTAAGTGGAGATAAGAATTAATTATATTGCTTTCTGGATTCTCAAAACAAGATCATACCAAATTTCCAAGTGACAGCTGATATGCATGAAAATAGATCTACAGTACTTAATGTAACATGAAACACATAAATTCCTCTTTCTGTGTATCTTTTATTGTGTGATATCATGAGGCAGGCTACAGTGTTAAAAAGGAAGGCTGGAAAAGGAAAAGCAAGAGACTATGTCGAATTAATTAGATCCCTAGCAAACTGCAATATTCATGTGGAGTCACTCCGTCCAACAACATTACTCATCATAATACAACAGGGCTGGACAATTTTGGAGGTTCTCTAACATAGTTTTCCATGCCCTAGATTTGTTGTGGGCTATTACCTCTTCTTCTTGGCTGATCTGAAAGTGGATGGAAGTCCATCTCCACTTCCGAGAAAACCCCATTTTTCAACAAAGACTGTTCCTTGGTTTAAAAGAGAACTTAGTCTTTCTAGAGCACAATCTTCCATGTTTTAACAGAGGAATTGAGGGTTCTGGGGGGCATAAAAATGCCTAGGGCTACATGTGGCTGGAAGCCACATGCTGAGTTACCCTTTTGCTACATGTTCCCACCTTAACATCCACATATACAGTGACAACACCTGTAGAGAGGGTGCCTTCGTACAGGGCCAGAGCTGCAATGGTACAGGTTTCTACCTTCTGTGGAGGCTTTTGCTCATACTGTTGTACGTGTGAAGGTCTCCATCATGAGCATTCACACAATAATCACAGACAGTAGGACTAGGATATGTAAAGTATGCTGGATCAGAGGATAGGCCTGTTCATATGGAAGTTCTCTGGTCTTCATAACAAGGTTCCATTATCTGAGAAAATTG